>JAWUZG010000018.1:18535000-19162692 GCA_036785705.1 Acanthornis magna | reverse complement strand
TAAATTTATGTATCTTTGTTCTCAGCCTAAATGAGTAACATCGATGTATTGAGGCTGGTAAAAAATGACAGCATTGACAAAGCATCGATTTCAAGCTTCTTATTTTTTTGTACAATAATAAAATTATTATGGCTACTCAATTACTTTTCTTTCCATTTAATTTAATGAGTACAGGTTTTTTAGTACTATCACATCTTCCTCATAAGGAAAGACCTCATTGAAGACTATTTAATTTTTATTATCCAGCCTTCTTTTCTTTTTCTTGGTTCGGGAAATCACAGGTTATTTGCCGCACCTGTTCAGAGAAAGTCTATTCTAATGCCACTGATGTTTTGCAACCAATTCTAATTTTTACAGGTAAAAAATTTAATTTTTAAGTACTGTCTTACTTTGTACAGCTTTACCCATATTTTTAGCATGGTACAGTCACAGTCAGCCTTTCTTTGTGCAGTGCAGTGATTTTTGTCCTCACTGTCTTCTCTCCCCGTGGGCTGAGATGCCGTAAATTGTTTCTGGACAAGTTTCAGAGCTGCTTGTAGCACGCTTTTAATGTACGTTCTCAGAAGACTACTGGGAAACAAAGTTTAGCTTTTTACAGTCTTGTCAGACATACACCTTATTCCCAGAATGTGTTTAAGGTATGTCTTTCCACTTTACTCACCTTATGTAAGGGGATCTATTCATAGCTGGTTAGGAAGTGAGCAAGCGATCACTGCCAGCTCTGCTCCAAAGGCAGCAAGAGAATCCTTCACTGTTTCTCCCTCCCACAGCAGGATACAGTTACATCAGGGGAATTTTGGTTTGGATTGCTGGGAGAATTCAGATGTCTGCACAATGGTGATACCTTGTCAGGCTGACATGGTCTAAGGCTGTAGTCAGTAAAGCTAGAAGAGGCTTCTTCAGTGGTTGGGACAATAGCTTCACCCAGAAGAATAAAGCAGGATAGCACCACCTCTGAAATCAGAGATGATATCATCATGCTAATTCAGAATTTCCAGTTTTAAAGCTAAAGCTGAGTAGCAGCACCCTTCTGGGTTAGAGGATATGGAAATCTTATTCTAGATATAAAAGGGAACTGAAAAGTCAGAGCCACTGAATTTTATCTCCTTGTGTTATCTCCTGACAAAGTCAGGTGTGCTTCATAGAAAAATGGAAAAGCAATTGGGAAACTCTTGCTTCTGGCCTTCTTGATGCAAACAAATATATGTTTTGAATTATTCATGGCATTTTGAGCAATGGGTTCATAACCACAAACAATTAGACCCAGAATTCACATGGGCAAGACAAGAGCTTTAACTTCAGATTTAGTTTTGCCAGGCAGAATTCTCTATATAGGGTAGGGAGGACCCAGTCATTGACTGACACTTTTTCATAATTAAATATTAAACTTTAAAAGTGATTAGTTTTTTCTAGTAAGGTAAACATCCTTATTTCCCTTTCACTGGAATCCCACCTCTGGTGGTACCACTGGCAGGATGCTCCACTCCTATTAACATTCTTTAAAGTTCAGCCTATGCAGTGGTTTTCCCAGACACAATTTAACTTCCTGCTTTTCACTGAAGAAGAAAGGATTATAAAACATTTATAGGGTTCGTTTGCAGTAATAAGAGAAGTGCCAGTAGAACACCATGCCACAGGGCAGCAGTTTAAAGGATTCATCCTTAAATATAGCCACTGTAGAAATTAATATACAACATGCAGGTAATGTAGATACAGGAGAAACCTCTGTCTCATTTTCCAGAAGGAGCTGAAATTATTGATCGGGTAGAAAAGGTAACTCTGTATATTTTCACAATTCATATTTGTTACCCTGTCCAGAGAGACTTTGAAAAATCTGTTGTCTGTCTAAACACTAAAAAATGTGTGTGATAACCACTTTGACTTTTTTTATCTGCTGCCTTTTTAGCAGTGGATCTGATACGACACCTTTTGCATAATTAGTTACTTCTTGTTGTTTACGCCTGGCTTTCCTGGCCGTCCTCGACTGAGGCATCAGCCCCCAAATGCTCAGCGGCTCGACAGCTTCTTCCGCGCTGCTCCGAGCCTGGCGTGGCTGGATCACGCAGAGGCAGGGCTGCCCACAGAGAGGGACCGACGAGGTGCCAATGGAATAAGGCAAAAGAGGCAAAGGGTTGCGGGAGGGGGTCTCCCCCCAACTCCCCTTTATTATGGAAAGGGCGAGGGGATCTGGGAGGGAGAGTCGTGGAGGGAGAACTCCAGGGAAATGCCCTGTGCAGCCGGTTTTAAGGGAGGGTACCAGCTAATGGGGTAAAGGACAAGGGGAAGGTACAGTGGTCAGGGGTCCAATAAAAACATTTGAGGGGGGGTACAACAGCTCAGAACCAATAAAACTTCAAACATAACAGAACTTTCGGGAAGAAGGAGTTAGCCCAAGGCTCTGGACACGCCTTTCTTCTGGAACAAGGGGTGGATCTTAGATCCTGGTTCCACCCCTCGAGTCCTCCCCTAATGAGGAGCCTCCTACAGAGGAGGTGGAGCTGGAGCATGAGGCAGCAGCAACCAGGGTTGGACCTCCCACAACATCCCAGTTAAAACTGGCTTTATTAGAAATAGGGAATTTTAAACCCCTCTGGGTGGCTATTTTCTCATCCTAATGACAACAATGTGAGCTAAGGTGAAGGGAGACTGCATCTGGAGTAAAGTGTTCAGCTGGGGGCTCCTCAGTACAAAAGAGACATGGAGCTCCTGGAGTGAGCCCAGAGGAGGGCTGCAAAGATGATTAAGGGACTGGAGTACCTCTGGTACAAGAAAAGGCTGAGTGACCTGGGCCTGTTCAGCCTTGAGGTGAGACAACTGAGTTGGGACTTCAACAAAACCTCTAAGTATCTGAAGGGAGGCTGTCAAGAAGATGGAGACAGGCTCTTGTCCATGGTGTCAAACAATAGGACCAGGAACAACAGGCAAATTGATGAAACTGATGCACAGGAAATTCCACCCAAGCAGGAGGAAGAACTTCTTTATCATGTGGGTAACCACACACTGGAAGAGGATGCCCAGAGAGGGTGTGGAGTCTCCCTTACTGGAGATATTCAGGAACCATCTGGACACAATCCTGTGCCATGTGCTCTGGGATGGCCCTGCTTGAGAAGGCAAGTTGGACCAAATGACCCACTGTGGTCCCTCCCGGTCTGACCCCTTCTGTGATTCTGCAAAATAAATCATTTAAGACAGCAAAATTGTTTTCCAAGCAAGAAATATTGTTTCAGAAAACAATGAAATTTATGTATATTTCTGAATGTATTTGCACACCAAAAGCAAGGAAAAGTTTTCAAGAGTATGGAATGGTTCCTTTCTATTCATGTAGAAGAGATTCTATAATAAGCAATTCATTGTGAAGAAATTTCTGTCTCTTTAAAAGTGGACATTTGAATAACTTTTTCATGCATCTGTTGGCTGGAAGGAACACTTTAAGACACAATTCTGGAATTTTGGAATCCAGAATTCAGGCAGAATCCTGATGTCACTGGACTCAACAGAAACCTACTCTTGGCTTACATAGAAACTGTGCTAGATAGAAACAAACTCAGACTTTGATTCTTTCTTTGGATAGGTCCTTGCCTCCTGGAAGAAGTTCAAGAGGTACTTTAAGGTTCATGAAACTCATAAGAAGCTGTAGCTGCTGCCTGTATTAAGGGAAGTTGGGGAAAGAAAATCAAGCTTGTTTGTGATAAGAGGTTCCTCATAAAGTAAGTTGGTGTCCTGGTGCATTTCTCCAAAGCAATACTGATTCAAGAGCATCAGGAATGGGCTAAATTGCACAGAACTCTTGAGTGCAGGTATAAGAAAAATTTACAGGAGACTACTTTCTCCAGTGTATTAAATTGTGGAGGAATCAAATACTATATGTTGGAGAGAAGAAAGATAAGGAAATTGAGATATATAGATAAGGTGGAATCTTACAGAAGAAATTAAAACTATCTCTCAAATGGAGGTATCTCCATTGGAGCTCAACATAATTGCAAAGGATGTAAGCACTGCTCAGACAAGCAAAGCAAAGCACAAAAGTATTCAACTTTGCATAATCTGGCAGGCCAGCAAAAAGGACAGACAATTCCTGAATTCCAGCCCACAAGTCAGTGCTTCAGAGGCAGAGAATTCTGCTTTTGCTACATTCAGTCATTTCACACACTTGAGCTTGACATGGTACTTTTGTTATTTCAGTGGGTGGCAATCGACATGCAAAAATGTAAATCAAATCTTTAAAGATGTTCACCCTTGAGAATGACAAGACTAAGTATTGATGTGGGTGGGGAAGAGAAGGAAAAGGTCCACATCTTTGAAGAGTATTATTTTCTCTCCCAAATGACAAAGAAAGCCAATCTGAAGCATTGCTCATGTATCCCGAGGCTGTCCCTTGTAAGGTACAGCACAGTCCTGCTTTCTTTCCTTTGAAACCTCTGTGAGAGACAAGCAGTGAAAATGAAAATACCAACGGCTTGCCACTATGCCACTCTAAGTAGGACAACCAGCTTCCCTTTCTCTTTCCTTTTATGTAATTATGGATTTTCTTGACCTTTCCCAAGGTCTGGCCAGTCTCAGTGAGGTATCTGTAAATTAAGCCAGAGAAGGATGAAATTATGTTGGAAAGGCAGTAACTCTTTAATTTATGACAGTTTATAGGCTGCATGTATCTGGGGAGTGTCACTTCAATGTTAAGTATGGAAGTTCTTGCCACAAGGAAAAGTTTCAGAATTTGGCCTACCTTAAAAAATGGTCCTGTCTGCTTCAGAGTGAACAAAATTTTGCTTGCACAATTGGGATGCCTCACAAGTTCAGAACCATCAAGACAAGTGTAGTTCAATGCATAATCAAGAACTGGAATGGACTGCCCAGGGAGATGGTGGACTCACCATCCTTGGAGAAATTTAAAAGACAGGTAGATGTGGAACTTAAGGGTATGGTTTAGTGGTGGACTTGGCAGTATTGGGTTTAGAGTTAGACTTGATGATCTTAAATGATTCTATGATTAAATTACAATTGTAATTGCATTCATTGTTTATACTTGGTTCAGCAGTACAAACTGAACTGAATACAAATGGGGAAATTACCCACAAAATCTCCGTTTTAGTTTTCCCTAAAATGGCTGAAAAAAATGGCCCGTGAATCCATTCATCCCTACTATCATGGGATGGTGGTCCAGGGTTTCCATTAGAGCCACTCATACATTAATGTCAAAGTGTCCTTGAGCACAAAGGAGAACAGTAGCTGCGGTGGTACTTGTAAATATAGATTGTAAATATAGAATATAGAACAAACTTCTTATTGTGCCACTGGGGTCAAGCATCTTCCATGTGACTGGTCACACGGGTAATGGCTTCTAACTCCTGCACTTCCAACCATAGACTGTTTAATGTAGCGTTAAGTGACAAAATCTATATTTAGGATGGAATCTATCTCCCTTAACTTTAGCCACCAAACAGACTGTCTAATCTAAGTTACCCATCAGTGACCTAAATAGATTCCTTCAGTCAGTGGAGATAGGTCTTACATAGCTATCTTTATCACCTGAACTACCTGTTTATCACCTGAACCAACTCCTGATAGAAGTTTATCTTCTTCTGCTGTTTTCCAAGAGATCTAGATGATTAGCATAGATCCTCACCATTCAGACAGTCAAAATGAGACTAAATGGATCCCACTCTCAAGGGAAACATAAATAGGAAGTCATTGTGGAATGCAAATCTAAGTCTGTGTGAGTTGTCAGTTGTAACCCTCCTTTCCCCCACGTGAAGGCCACATACACATGGAAAATTCATGAGAATCAGCTGAGGAGGCATCATAAACCATCAAAGACCCCCAAAGTGCCTGGCCCCCCTTATTCCTGAGACTTTGCACCAGAGGACTGCATGTGATGCAAAGTGATGCAACAGATCCAGTCTGTTGCAAGAGACAATGTCAAACATGCCCCTCACCAGGGGAGGTACTTGGCCATTCCCACCTGGCCCAAACATATCCATTGAAATCTATGCTTTGTGGGACCACCAAGAAGACCAGAAGAAGAGGGTCAACAAGATGCCATTGGGATCCTTGGACTGGTGATATTTTCTACTTAATCTGACTCTCTGTCACTGTCTTTCTCTCCCCCACCCCTCTTTTTCTATTCCTTTCTATGTGTCTGTCTCTCCACCTTGCATTTACTGTTAAATAAAATCCATACTATTGACTTCGGTATATGGTCTCATTTGCACTTTAATTCAGGCAGATATATCTCTCTAATAATTTTAATTATTGGATTGCAACAATTTGGTGAGGACAATTATATCAATTCATGGCGAGAAGGCATTCTGCAGAAATAGCATTGCTTTGACAAACACATCCCTCTGCCTTAGCTTTTGCTCAAGTTCCAATGTATGGGCAAGTCTTCAAGACAGAAACAGACAAGTGAAGAGTTTAAGAAGAGATTAAATACTATGGCAGGGTACCCTGGTAGATGGTGATTTTTTTCCCTCCAGATGAGTTTTGTCACCCAGAGAAGAAAGAAGATGGATTACATTACATTGTGGATGTGTTGTGTACATGTAATTAAAAGTCGATTGTTCATTGTGTCAGTATGTAGATCAACTTGGTTTTGCTTTTGTATTCCATATTTAAAAAATCTTATTTTTTTATGAAACTGTAATAGCTGCTAAAAAATTCTAATAATTTATTATTTCTTTAATCTTTGTTCATGGTCTCCTAAGAAGGAAATAACTATTTCTAAAGTTCAAAGCTTCCTGACTACTTTTGAAGTCATGACAGCACTGTTCCTAGGGAACACTGTGATCTAGGCAGCTGTCCCCCAGGAATAAAAGTAAATTAATGGGAAAAAAAATCATAGAGATATAAAACCGTGCTTTCATCAATAGTACATTTCAGTTTTTCTTTATGATATATCATCTGGTGTGGGAGGGGAAGCAAAGTTGCCTGCACTTTGAAGTGGTAGCATGTTCTGAAGCACTTATTAATGCAGTTCATACCTCCTCTTGTGAACCTGATTCATTGAGGTGCTCTGTGCAGTCAGGATACTTTACAAAACCCAGGCCTGTGCAAGCAGCCTGGAGGGCAAAAATCTGACAAAGAAAACTATTAACTGGAGAGCTTTGGTGTTGAAAATATAAAATATTTTTGAGTTAAGATGTTATAATTTTCTAGCTTTTTACAGATATCTTACAGCTAGCCTAGCTTTCAGCAAAGTATCTTACATTCAATTATTTACAACTAAGAAAAGTAGCTTTCTCTTTAGCTTCTTTTAATTTCAAGTTGAAAAGTCAGATCATAGGTTTCACTCTTTTTTCTTCATATTTAAATTATTAAGACAAAAAAAATCTTTTCACATTATATTACAAATACATGAGTACATTCCTATAAATTTCATCAGTCTGCACACACTTTCATAATGTGCTAATGCCTGTCTCATACAGTTATTTCTAATCTTAACAGGGAATTTTAATGTCTCCTTCCATGACATAAACATCCACTTAGTCAGTTGATGCATAATTAGCACAGTGGCTCTTGTATGATAAAAACCAGTTATTTCCCCTACTGTGAGCATGTCATGCAGCTTCCATTGCACTTCCTTTCTTTGAAGGGTCAAAGGAAATAGAGGACACTACAGAACTGTTAATTCTTCTGATAGATTGTACCTAATTACTTCATTATATCGCTTGACTGTGAGAGATTGAAACGGTTAATGGCATAAATATTGTTAAAATCATCTGGGGACTTTTGCCCACTGTAGTGAACTGCAAAGAAGCAGCTGTTCATCTGTGAACACGGAAGCCCACCCGTCGCTGGGGGGTGGAAGCCCACCCACCTACTAACTGGAATCTGGACTGTGCTGAGAACTTGAGATAAGATAAAGATGGTTCTATTGTCCAATCATCCCAGGTCTGGGGAGAGGAATGTATTCGCAAGGGATACCGGAAGAGAGACTGGAATGCTGGTGCCTCAACATTGAGGAGGTGAGTTGTCAATGTACAAAGTATCTGCCCAGGTGGACAGCATGAGCACACCCCTAAGGCTGCAGCCAGGTGTTGAACGAGATCAGGAAAGCTGCAAACCTTGGGAGGCGGGTACTGTCTCTGTCCTCCCCATCCCTGCTGGGGATATAACAGGCAGCTGTAATGTCTGAGAAGGTGTCAAAGACTCCTGAGGTGTCATTTCATCATTCAGGTGTCTCATGATCCACAGCATTCAGTGTGAAACTCCCTGCCACAGGGGAGGTACCTGGGGGTTCCCACCTAAACCTTGGTGAATATAACTCCATCAGCCTTCATGTTTCACGGGTTTTCTTCACCACTGTGATGGGATTTACCCAAGAACTTGACAGATTCAGTCTGCAACTGCCACTTTGACAAACAGCCATGGAAATTTCAAGCCTTGTTATGGGCTCCAATTGGTGGTGACTATATACATTTCTACTCTTATTGCTTCTCTTTCTTTTCCCTATTTCTTTCTATCTTTACCTCACATTTACTGTTGTTAAAAATCTGTACTATTAACTTTGTCATATGGTCTCATTTGCACCTTAATTTGGGCAGAGGCATCTCTCAAATAATTTTAATAGCCAGATCATAACATTGACATATATGATAGTTATTGCCTTGCATTACTTTAGCTTATAATGGATGGTGTAATTTAGCCAAAAAAACTGCTTGGAAATAAGCTCAAGATCTCCATATTTTGTACCCTCTGGAAGGGCAGTTTTTAGCTGAGACCTACTAAAGACCTAAGTAATTCAAGTGTTTTTGAGTTTTCGTTGTTTGTTTTCTATGATAGATTCTGCTTTGAATTAGATTCCATTTAGGATTGGCTCTCACAGTCAGAGCAATGCCTACTTAGACACCCATATAGAATTCCCAAAGGAGAAAATCAGAACAGGAGATGCAAGCAGATAAACTTTCACAGATGCTCTTCTGGCTTCCAGTAATTTGAGGGTTAGATGATTCCTTAGAGAGTGTTATCTTTGTATTTAATAATCACAGATGGACTCTTCTTCCATGTGTTTTTCCAGTGGTTTTTGTCAACCCTGTCATCTACTAGAAATCTGCAACCCTGTGGCAAGGTAATTACAGCTGACTTACAAATTGCAGAATAAATCCTTCAGTTTCAGAAGAACCTTTTAGTTTCTATTGAAGCTTTTTTATTCTTTTATTGGAGGAGACCATGAACATCTGATCAGATTCACACTTCATTATTTGCGCTCTTATGCTATTCATTCTATTCAAATTACTTGATGATATACAGAATTGTCTTACCTCTTTCCTCATATTCACTACTTTTCCATGTCATTACCTGTTCTATAAATACCTAAGCCAGTTCATAACTTCAATTATACTAGATGTCCTTTACTGAAAATTCTCCAATTCTACTAATTTGGTACATTACACAGAAAGCAAATATTAAACTGAGATTTCTCACTTTATTGCTGCAGTAAAACATAGAAAACTGGACAGTAACATGAATTTGTTGTATTTCACCATGTTGAGTTTGCATGCCAAGGTTTTGGTAGCGGAGGGCTACAGGGGTGGCTTCTTTTGAAGTTGCCAGAAGTTTCCCCCATGTCCAACAGAACCAATGCCAGCCAGCTCCAAGAGGGACCCACCACTGGCCAAAGCTGAGTCCATCAGCAATTGTGGTGACATATTTAAGAAGGGGAAAAAGTTGCTGCACAACTGCAGACACAGAGAGGACTGAAGAATATGTGAGGGAAACAGCTTTGCAGATACCAAAATCAGTGGAGAAGGAGGGGAGGAGGAGCTCCAGGTTCTGGAGCAGAGATTCCTCTGGAGCCCTTGGTGAGGCAGTTGTGCCCCTGTAGCCCATGGAGGTCCTCAGTGGAGCAGAGTTCCACCTGCAGCCCCTGAAGGACCCCACACCAGATCAGGTGCATGCCCAAAGGAGGCTGTGAACCTGTGGGAAGCCCAGGGTGGAGCAGGCTCCTGGCAGGACCTGCGGCTCCATAGAGAGAGTAGACCACTGTAGAACAGGTTTGCTGGCAGGCCTTGGGACCCTGTGGAGGACCCTCAGTGGAGCAGCCTGTTCCTGAAGGACTGCAACCTGAGGGAGGGACCCACACTGAAGGAGTTCATGAAGAGCAGCAGCTCATGGTAAGGACTCACGTTGGAGAAGTTTGTGGAGGACTGTCTACCGTGGGAGGGACCCTACACTGCAGCAGGGGAAGTGTGTGAGGAGGAAGGAGTGGCAGAGAAAAGGTGTGATTCTGTGACTGTAACCCCCGTTCTTCTCCTCCTGTATCCCTGCAGGGAAGGAGGTCGAGAAAATCTGAAGTAAAGTTAAGCCCAGGAACAAGGGAAAGGAACGGGGGAAGGTGTTTTTTAAGATTTGATTTTATACCTCATTACCCTGCTCTGACTTGACTGGCAATAAATTAAAGTAATTTTCCCCAAGTCAAATCTGTTTTGCCCATGACAGTAATTGGTGAGTGATCTCTCCCTGTCCATATCTCATCCCACCAGCCTTTTGTTAGACTTTTTCTCTCCCCTGTGCAACTGAGGAGAGCAATGATACAGTGGGTTTGGTGGGCACCTGGCATCCAGCCAGGGTCATCCCACTCATACAGTTAGCTTCACTTTTGCTTCTGCACGTCACCCTCTATTATGTGAAGGGAAAAGTAATATGCTCCTTTAATTTTTGCAAATTATCCTTGCTAGGCATTCAAACTACTGAATACTGAAAAGGTCAGATTACTACAGTTCACTAGCGTAATTTATGATATGTCTCATGAATGCTAAGAAAGAGCACACATAGAAGAAAAAATGTAAATTACATGAGAAAAAATTATCAAATTAAGCCAAGGATGGTGTCCATCAAGAATAATAGATGAATTTTAATCTCCTGTTTCCTTTTTCTTCCATTTAGGTGACAAAAGTACAGCTGCCGTTGAAATATTTTACAAATATTGATTAATCCATACCTTAATTAAATAAGTGTTCTTATGAAAGAGCAGAGAGTGTGGTCATCTTCCAGTTAGAGCATATACTCTTACTTGGATTAAATAGTTTACTCTCAGTGACAAAGGAGCCATAATTAGAAGGAATTAGAATCCAGAATTTAGAAAATGCCAAAATTTTCTTCCTACAATACAAATGTGTAATATTATATTTTTAGAACATTTTGATGTGCAACAACCCTCACATTCTGCTTCTAGATTCAAAACTTCATTGCTGTCCTGCTGAAGTTACCATTCAAACCACTCTAAAACAAAGTCAAGATCAAAATGATGGTTTCTGTCATTATGTGAATCTGCATTTTGCTAACACAATAAACTATCGCAGAGATCAGTAAGTCTGCAGGTGCAATTTCTGATTTGAATCTTTTATGTTCCATGACTCAGTTCCTGACTACCTGAGGTAACACGTCTTTCTCAAGGACATATTATTGTGGTTGAGTGTACTGTAACAGCTTGAGCCAGGGACTTTCTCATAGAGACAAATACAAGCTGCTCAAGGTGCAGTCTGCAAGGGGTACTTCAATTCTTATGTCACTCCTCCTAATCATCTATAACTTAGAAATAACTTTTCATGGACCCTGCTGTCTTGGTTGAAGACAGACTAAGACAGTTTGGGGAAAGGGACAAGGAGGTGGGCATGAGTTAATTCTGCAATGTATTAGTTCAATATACCAACTTAAAACCAACTCCTATAATATTTTCTATCTATGAAATTCATTTTGCTTTGAGTATAGGGATGTGAGAGACTGGAGAAAATGATTACTGGCTCAAAACAACTGAAGGGGAGTGTGGCAGGGCAAGTTCTGCCAAGGTGGAATGGTGCTCTGCTCCACACTCCACCCCTGGAGCCTCTGGTTCAGCCCTGGAGGGCTCCCAGTGACTGGCACACCTGAAACAATGCCCCATATGCTGCCCCCACAGCACTAACTGAGCCCTTGAAATATGGGTATATAAGGTTGGATGGGTAGAGATTGTTAAGTCAATGCTTGGTGAAATGCCTTATTTTGATTGGATGTTTTGTTTTAAATTTTGTCAAATTTCTGATCTTCTAAAGTTTGCCACTAAAGTTTGCTTTCTAACCTCCTGAGAACATTGGTGTATATCTCCTGTGCACCCATTTCAGGGAGGAGTAGCACCACAAACACCTTTTAAGTAATGTTGCCAAGCAAGGGCTGAGGCCAAAGAAGGGCTAAGGTGTGTTTTAGAGAGAAAAAGAGGGAAATGTATTATTCCATTTGAACAGGAATGGAATGCATTGTGTGATGCATTTTTTAATGGCTTTAGAATTCCAAATACAGTTTGCAATGAAATGGTATCTCTAAATGTAATCGCAGAATCAACACCAATGGACTATTTCATACTCATGTGTATCCAGTGGAAAATGGAATTTCAATTATTATGCATGACATCTTATTAAACTTTTCTATTTTAATATATTTTTTTCCTCAACTTTTTTGTCCTAATACTCACAAGAGAAACTTTTTCTGCCTTATATTTATTTATTTCTGACAGGGTGGAATTCAATTACCATTTTTTATATTGAACCACTCTATCGTTATAAACTAACATCTTCTTTCTAAGCTCAAAACATGTATTTAGGTGAAAACATTCATATCCTTCAGAGATATTTTTGTGATACTTTATATTTGACTGGCAGTGTAGCACAATAGTGAGTGAGCAATATAAATAAATAAACAATAACAATAAATTTCAGTGAAACTGAGTCTCAGTAGTAGCAAGAGTCTATTATTGCAGGTTGATAATTGACAAAATTGATTCATTTAGTCATTTTGAGTTCTGGAAATTTTTTTATGTATTTTGGATCAAATCTTATTTAAGGTATGCTGTGGAAAAAAATCCTCTTGCTTATACATGTCTGTGCAGTAAGTCCCTCAGTAGAGCACTTTTGAACACATACTTAGGAAGACAGATATAAGTTTTAAAAGACAGAACTGTATTTGAAAAGTTGCTGTAGTGTTTCACCAAATAAGGCTCTAAAGAGTTCTTCAAGCACTGGAACTAGAGTCAAAGTAATAGACCCAAAGAAGGAAAATATGTTGTAAGCAGCCATGTTTTGTTGTAATTAGCAATCTCAGAACTCTTCATGTGAAACTACTGATAAACACTAACCATTCACCATGTGGTACCCTCACAAGATGTAAAGGTCTTTCTGATTCCTCCTACTTTCTGGCTGGATTTTTCAAAGGCAGCAGGATTCATGGAAGTGAGGGAGAGGCCTCTTGTTATAATGATGCCCTGCATGAGAGAGAAAGCTCTAGATCTCACCTGTTAAAGGACCAAAGATTTGTCAAATAATTAAAATAATGATACTCAAGTTAAAACTGTCACTGGGACATGGGGTGAATCTCAGGTAGTGTCTTTGAAAGGCACCTTCTAACTGCTTCACCTCATATGACAGAGTGGACAGAACCTAAAGCAAGTTCTCTTTGTAGGTCAAAATACTCCCTGTGCCTTGTACTGACATTAAGCTATATGTTGAAGTCAGGAGTCTGAATGGTGGAACTGATCCTTTAAATGGGCAGCAGCACCAGCTCACTTTAAATTATTCTTTCAAGGAAGAAAATGCAATGGGCTCAGTCAAGTTATTCTAACTGCAGTTTAGTAGCCTTCATGAGGAGATCCTGGAAGGGAACCAAGACATGAAACTTTTCTACATTTTCTACAGTATTCTACAGAAGAATTTTGTCACCAACCTTAAGGTGACAAAGAAAGCAACAAAGTACTCAGAGTTTGTCTGTGATTTTACTATTGAAATTGAAGTTTTTTGTAAGACAAACATTACAAAATTAATAATTTTAGCTTTTGTCCTGAATAATTCCCCCACATGATTAAACTCCTGTACAGTCTGTACCAGGCAAGAAAGCTCACTTTTTTGATTATTATAAAAGAAGTTGAAAAAATTGAAAAAATATATTTTACCATCAATTAATTTTCTTCAAAACTAAAGTAATAATCAAAGACTTATTCTGTTAGCAGCAAAAAGGCACCTTACATAGACTTTGAATCACATTCTGTGGTCTCCAGAATGCAGAATAGCACAGCAGGGAGCATTGGCCAAATAGCATGAATGGTTAATTTTAAAATTCTTCATTCTTTGAGTTTTCATATATGTGTCTTGCATCTCAATTTTGTTCAGGAATAAGACCCTTTCAGATGCTTGCTTAGAGTCATATTATGCTATCAGAAAGAGGAAGAAGTATACAGAAAATTACAAGATGTTATAGCATGTTATAATAAGATAAAGTTAAGCTCTTGTGTGTTATGCTTTGAGTAAGTGGTAGAAGAGTATTTGCCCTACACCGTCAGTAGTATTAGATACCACACATGACTATTAATGCTCCCATTTTGACCTCATAAATATATTCAGGAAGCAAATTATCTGCTATTAACACACCCACTTTCTGTCCCCTGCTTCCCAAACAGATTTGGCTTAGTGTGAATGTAGGATGGGGTAATTTGACTTTTGCAATCACAGCAGACAGCTGTGAGTGATACATGACATGAAAATGAATTATCTCTGCTCTTGCTCATTGAGAGCAGAGAGCGCTGTGCAGTTATTATGCCGTGTTGTAGTCTCTGCTTGACAGGTATGGAGTACAGGAAGATAAAATAAGCCTTTACATCAAGCTTTATTAATTGTTATTATACATACAAAAAATTGCTTTATATAAATATCATATTCCTTAATTTCCTTTCTATCTCTCCCCTCTCCCCATTCTTCATCACTGTGAGATAATTCCACCATGCTCTCAGTCATTCTGGCTTAATAGCAGAGTGCTAAACTTGACCCCCCTTTTCCTTTTCCACCCACTGCTAGAATGTTGTTAAATGTCACGTTATTCCTCAGTAAGATGAAGAAGCTATATAACTTCTTTTCTATTTCAGCTGTTACATTTCTGATAATTTATCAAAACTGTCCTATCATCTCTCCTCTCATCTGATTCAGCTTTCTTTTTTTCCTCTTAGGCTTTACACTGCAGCCTTCTTCTCAATGTAGACTTTTTTCTCAGCTTAGCCTCATTATTCCCTTTCATATATTGAGCTCCCATTTTATTGATTTGGGGACCCTCTGTGCTTTCTTTGTGAAATACAACCTCCCTGTTACAACTTGTCACTTCTACATGTTCTGTCCCAGGCTTCCAATGGTTGCTTGGAGTTCAGTTCCTTCTGCTCCCTGGCCCCTTCATCTTTATCTTTTTCTCATTGGAAGAATCTACAATTTTGCAATTCAGCACATTCTCATTTTATTTTCTTTCCTCCTCTCTGAGCCTTTCAAATCTTGGCTAACTTACACCAGAAATATTTTAATTATTTTCTAATACATTTTACTTATTCTGAGCTTATTCTGTGTCTCAGGCACAGATTTGAACAATTTCTGAGATTTGTCCTTTGTTATGAACTCCAATTATGAATAAGGGCAAACAAGAGTGATTTTGAAGACTTGTATGTTAGTATCTGAGTCAGTGAGCCATGCTTGGCAGCTGTAGTTTGAATAATTGTTTGAATTACAGCATAATGAGAACACAGAACCTTTTTTTTCTGGATGCTTTTTGACAACTAGTTCCGGAAAAAATCATCAGCTTGCATAGTGTAGTAAATATGACAAATGGATCCCTGTAAACACATTCATTTCAAATCTGGGTGTCCACAGCTAGGCTCCTAAAATTTCATGTAGACAGTCACATGAGCAAACTATTCTCAAGTATTGAGTAGTCACATCTCATGGTGACTGCCTGACCCGCCTGGTTTCTCTTTGAGTGTGCCCCATGATTTCACGTGACCTACCAGCCACCAGAAAGACCAGCGGGCCTGACCAGTCCAGGCCAGCACTTGTGTTTGCTCCTGAGCAGTCCCTGGAAAGAATCTGATTTCCAGACAAACCACTCTGATATGCCACAGTGAAAGCAGCTTTTGCTTTAGCATGTGAGGGCCGACGTTTTCATTTTGTGCATTGCTGTATTGCTTGTGCTCCTCCTATTTGTGACTCCGGAGGGTCAGCCACACGGGAAGTGTTGTGGTCCTCTGCATGGTGTGACCCATTCTGTACAAGTCACCAATGGGTAAGGGAGTGTAAAGGTTTTGTCTCCTCTTCATTTGTTCTCTTTTGGTTCCTGGACCTAAAAGATGTTGCTTCTGGCTTATTTTGCCACCTTCCAAGCTCTCCTTCTCTCCTGTGGATCTGCAGAGATCCTTCTACATCTGTCCATTCACACGCCCTGGTGCGAGAACTGCAGCATCTGCATGGGACATGCCATGGGTGGTGCACGAGTAAGGTACTAGTCAAGTGGAAGTAATTTTTTGCTTTCTCAGAAGGAAAACAAATGACAGATCTAGCTGTGCCTGACACTTCCTGAGCACCGGAAACTCTCTCTCTCCCTCTAGGGAACCTCAGGTTAATGAGATGGAAAATGCAGTCAGCAGATTCCGTGCCATCAGAAACCACCACACTTGCACAAACTGCCCCCATACCTCTGAACTCTGCCTTATTTCTAAAGCTAAAGGACTCTTAATACCAGATTCTTAGCTCAGTCCTGATTTGATTTTTAATATCTTCACTCTGCCCTTCACACTAATAGTATTTTTAAAAGGAAAAGCAGAGGAGGTTGCCTCAGATTCCAAAGTCTCTACAGTAATTTTCAGGCAGAAAATCAAATTGCCTGTGGGCTGTAGATTTTCATAGTGTGTATGCATAGCAGAGGTCACCTTTAACATTAAGGGCATGAATCTCGTTTTCCCTCCATCATTTGAGCTTTGGTGTAACGTCATTAATAACTTCAGCAGATTCACACTGACTGATCTGTGGGGTTACTAAGACCATTAGTTTGGCCCAGACACTGTATTTAAAATGTAACTAATGGCAACAAAAACTCTTAACTGTGCTTTAGAGAGAAAATATAATAATGAAAAGCTACTGACAGCTTCTAGGAACCATACCAGACTGCTTACTTAATTTTATACAAAATTCTCTCATTGTTAGATCCCACAATTATATCTTTCTGAGATGAAAATTAACCCATTAGCCCCATTTTTCAGACAGAAGTGAGGTTCTAAGAGATAAAAGGACTGTCAAAAGTGATTCAAAGGGCAAAATTGCACTTTTTTTTCAGTCCCCTTATAGTTCATTACACTTAAAGTATGACAAGCTGGATCCTCCAGAGAGAAGGCAAAACTGCAGTAGTATAGGATATTGAGAGAGGGAACAGAATAAAGTCTGGCTTTTGAGCTTGCTTTGAACTCTGATACTGGAAAGACAACAAGGTTTAGCAAGACTGCACAGAGAGAAATCTATTTACATTTCTAGCTACTTGGCTACTTACAGAGTTCCTAAAATCACAAAATATTAATCCTTTTGTGTGGAGGCACAATTATAGAGAGAGGTTGTAACATGAAACAGTCAGAACCTCAAAATTTCCAAGATAAATAAGAAGGGTGACAAATGTAGTGACTGTTAGAGTCATAGACTCAAAACATGCCCCGTTTTAGCTGCTGTGTTTACACCAAGAAGCTTTGACTTTGACATGGAGGCTTTGTGTTCCTCTGAACATCTATGAGCTGCACTCTCACATCCCATCTGCACTCATACACCCTTGGAGTTTGCTGCGAGAGCTCTGAGTCGAATCTGCTGCTGCTGGTAGACACTTTCTCTTAACATTTTTGCTTGCAAAAAATAAGAGCTATACCAAAAATAATTGCAGCAATGAGTCATTCCAAACTCATGACCCTTTTTGATAACACTGCTAGGGTCTAAACAAACCAGCTGTGATATTGCAGTGTAGTAGTTCAATGTGCTCTATAACAAGGTTTTTGAGTACTTCCCCTATACTCAAGTCACCATCTCCTGCTTAATTCAACTAAGTTTGCGCCCACATACTGACTGTGCTGAAGTATCTGTGCCTGCACTTTCCCTCCACCTCAAAACTTCCCAGGGAAAATGCAGTCAAATTCGGCTATAGAAGAGGTAGAGCCTGAAGTAAATTTATTTCTGATTCCTCTTTTCATGGCTACTTGCTTCCACAAATTAGTGAAACCATTTCTTTGCAGTCTTCCAGAGTATCACACTTTCATACATCAGATACCTCCATTTGGATGTGTCCTTTATGGACTACAACCAGCACTTCTAAGGATAGATGCTGCACATAATTTCGCTGTCTGCTGTTCTTGAAATTTGTGGATTTGTTGCCTTCTGAAAAGATTTCCTGCACTACTGAAAGATGTGTGCTTTTCTTGACTCCTTTCACTGATGCTTTTCAAAGCAGTACAGTGACTTGCAAGGATCTATAGACCAAGGTTAAAACCACAGGGCTTAATCACCTGGGTGTAGCAGTAGAGTACCTGGAGACAGCAAAGTATGCAAATCTGTGACGCTGGTTAATGGCTTTCTATCACAAGCCATCATTCTTTTAGCTAAGGCAATCTAAATTATCTAACTGACATTTTTGGTTGTTGTGACACTGTAATGCATCCATGTGGAGTATTTCCACATGTGTAATGCACTCATTTGGGTGTGTATAAAGCTCTGACCTTTGATATGATCATGTTTCTATTGTCTTAGTTGCAGTGACTGGCACAGCCTATTACTGTTACCCACCTTCTTCTTCAGCGTTTTGGTACATCTGATTTTGAACAATGACTTTCATGCTTTGCACCCAATAAATCACATTGCACAATGTGCTTATACAATGGCACAGAATTGTACTTTTATAAATACTAAGTTTTATCCACTTATTTCTGAATTTTCCAACCATAGTGTCAGAAAGGCAAAACCTTCAATATGGACTTGCTTTTTTGACAGGTCACCTTTAAATCACAGTCTGCACATTATGTCTTGGTTCTTTTTTACTGCTGGATATATATTTCTTGGGAGAAATTATGTGCATTAAAATTGAGGAAAGATGATGCAAAAAGAGTGTAAGAACAACTAAGAACATAGCTGTGACCAGTTAAGTATTAATTGTTTCTGTCTTTCAGCTGCAGTAGAGACAGGCTTTTCAGAGGCTATTTATACACACACTGTTTAAGCAAACAGCATATGCTACTTCATAAATCTGAATTTATATCTAACTGAATTATCTGAACACTGCCAGTTTACAATCATATAGTTTCTACTTCTAAGGTTTACAATGATTCACATCATCACTTTTAAGAGTCATCATTTTCTGCAAAAACAAAGTGTGTTCTTTATGGTCTTTTGATTGTTTAGACTGTATTTGAGTTTCCTGAACATGGCTATACATTTACATATTTTTCAATAATAATGCTTTTCCTGCATTGAAGATTATTAAAAAAAAAAGGCAAAACAAAGAAGCTCCATAAAAACCAAACTACCAGAAAATACTGAGACAAAAACTAGGCAGAGTTTCTATTTTCCTATTTTCTCATACAGATTTTAGCCTTTACAGTGTTTCACATCCCGACTTTTTTCCCCGTAAGTAATATCAGAATGGGGTTAGAATTAACTAGAATTTAATTTACTGTTTCAAGTGAATGTGTTTAGCTATTAATCCTGTCAGAACACATTTTGGTTTACATACTTTTAAAGACAGACCTTTAGGATTTCTGCAAAGCACATATTTCATCAGCATTCGTCCTAAGAACATTAGTTTAAAGAGAGGTGGGTAAGAATTTCCATTTCAATTTCCTATGATTTAGGCATCTTTTATTGCGTAAAACCAGAAATTCTAGTATTTGTCAGAAAATAAAATTAATAAAAGAACATTTGGCCAGTCAGCAATGTTTGTTATTCTCAAATTGAAACAATCTTATTGGACTTTTAATCTGAAATGAATTTTGAAAGGTTTCATTTTGCAGAATGTTTGGGAAACATTTAAAAATGGCAACATAAAGATTTATACCCTCAGACAAAAGTTTTTGTAGTAAGAACATGATATATTATTGAGTGCTTCCCTTTTACTGCAGTGTTAATGTTCTGCTAAGAGCTTCCTGATACAATTCTTGGAAGGTGAATCTCATCAGGCCATCCTCACCCACAGGCGTGGATCTTCTGAAGGTGGTTTGGGTTAAGCTGGTGCCCCAACCAGCAACTAAGTCCCACCCAGCCACTTGCTCACTCCCCACCACATCTATACGGGAGAGAGACTTGGAAAGGTAAAAGTGAGAAAAGTTGTGGGTTGATATAAAGAGAGTTTATAGGTAAAGCAAGAGCTGCACATGCAGCAAAGCAAACCAAGGAATCCTTTCACCTCTTCCCGTGGGCAGGCAGGTGTTCAGCCATCCCCAGGAAAGCTGGACTCCGGATGCCTGGCGATTACTTGGGAGGACAAACACCACCACATCAAACATTCCCACTCTCCTCTGTCTTCCCCAAGCTCTGTATGCTGAACATGATGTGTGGTCATATTCCATAGGGTATGGAACATCTCTGGTCATTGTGGGTCATCTGTCCCTTCTGTGTCCCATCTCTGTTTCATTTGGATGCCTCATAGGTGGGCAATATGAAAAACAGGAAAGGCCTTGGGTCTGTACTGCGCAGTGACTAAAACATCCCTGAATTATCAGCACTGTTTACAGCACAAATTCAAAACACAGCACCATACTAGGATCACAAAATCAGAATTATGTAATAATTTAGGAGAGAAAAGACCTCTGAGATTATGGAATCCAGACCAGCACTGTCAAATCCACCACCAAACCATATCCCCAAGTCCTACATCCATGTCTTCCAAATACCTCCAGGGCTGGTGACTCAACAACTTCCCTGGGTAGACGATTGCAACATTTGGTAATACCAGTTGCTATGATGAAACTTAACCCTACTCCAGCCAAAACCAACACATAAGTAAAGGCTGTGCCTGTATGAAAATTGCATAAAAAATACATTTTATCTTTACAACTCTGTTATTCTGTTGCCTGTCTGAATCTGTGAAGAATGTTGATTTACACCTATGATGATATGAAAAGACCATCTTTGCGGCTACCCTGCCAGGACTGCCAGGATACCCTCACTCTCTGATCTTCTCATCTTTCCTTACTGTGCAACCTAATTTCTCTATTTCTCTTTTTAAATGGTAGAAGAATTTACTGCAGGATATTGATTCCTTCTGGTTGATCTCGAAGAAAAACAGTATTATTAAACCTATATTATTGAAATGTATTTTGCTTTTGCCAATACTTTTAGCAGTCTATGTACTCTTCCATAGATACAATAGCATATGTTTCCTAGCTTCAGTGTTATATTTACGTAGACTCAAATATATGATGATAACTAAATAAAATATATATTTTTTGCCTACAAAATATATATATATTTTAGTTTATTTATTATCATCTACCTAAAATATTTGTCTATGTTGCTGTTTCTTTGTAAATCCTGGCAAAAATAGTCCAAAGTAACTGTTTCAACCGCACAAAAAAAGATCTGGAATAATCCCAGCAAAACTTTCTAATCATTCAATTGCAAAAGTTAATCCGCTAAATTCACAATTTTTTACAGCCTAAACAAGACTATATAGAAAATCAAGAAAACAGTGGTAAACTCACCACATAGTAGATAAATTGTGTTTTGCCTGATATTCTTTTCTTCTGTCTTCAGAAAGAAAAGTTTCTTGTTCTTTTTGTCAGTTTCTTTTCCTCTGTTTTTGCATTGCAGTAATGAATTGTCTTCAAATTCAGTCTATAATTCGATCTAGTGCCCACCACACATTTGCACTGATTACTGTAAATGTCTCTGAAATGAATATTGACTATGAGGATAGAAACAGGTTAAAAAAATCTGGGAGGTGAATGCACAAGTAAAATTCAACCTCAGTTTCTTTCAGCTGAGAATGTGATCTAACTAGGTTTTTTATCCTGAAGTAAAATCCTCTTTCTAGTTGAGTATTTGTTTTCAAAACTGCTCTTGGGAGAATGTACTTGATGTCAGGGCTGGTTTTAAAACCCCAGCAACATCCTCTTGTAGCCAGTGGAAATAAGGCAACTGACATCTGTCCCATAAGAGACACTTCAAGCACATGCTCCAAAACTCGTCTTTGTGTTAACTGCGGGACATTGCCTCCTGAGCTACTTCTCACATGTTTGTACCAGCCTGCTTCTGGTCTTGAATCACACTGTTGTGTGGTCATCTGAAAATGAGTCTCTGGGCAAACAAAAAAGAAGTTTTTATCTTCACTGTTGTCAATCACACAAAAATATAGGAGGAAAATGGACTTCCTCTTAAAACAATGAAACCAGATTTGGTTCAGACATAATTTAGGGATTAGCAGCAGCTGAACCTGAGGCCGTCTTATTTGCTTTTTAATTGCTAATCATCAGAAATTGCCCTCATATGATCATTATTACTCAATTAAATACAAATATGCTAATGGGATAAAATGATAACATTCAACCACTATCTCATGAAGTTTTGTCTAAATAATCACTTATGCCCAGATTTTTTTTTTCTAAAACACCTTGTGTGAGCTATGAAGAACAGTAAGACATACTGTATATTTGCCATACTTGTTTTACCTTGCATTTACAGTTTCTTTAATTTCTATAAAATGTCACATAACATAAATACACAGAGTGTAGACTTCACAGAAGACTTTTTATTAAACACCTGCCTTTCCTAAACTGTCGCCATTATTGAAAGTAAATATATTCTACCTGTATTGAAAAACAACTTTCTTTAGACAAGGGAAGCACTGCTTTTTCAAGAATGCACTGGTTTTTGTTCACTGTCTACTTGCTTATTTACATACTCCTTCAGTTGAACCAAATAGACAAGATAAGATGGTAATTTCTTTCTCAAAGATAATGTGAACCTTAAAATCTAGTTTTGGGAAGCTTGAGTATTTAAATGGACTTATTTCCTGAATTCCTTTAAAATGTATTTGTTGGTTTAGTTTCTAGATTTTAGAGGAAAATATAAGAGTTTTAGCACACCTTTCAGAGACTCAAATGTAGCATTAAACAGGGGAAAAAGTCTTTGGAGCAGATTATAACTCCAAGAAGCTAAGTGGGACCACTTAAATTTAATAAACAACTCACAAAGATTATGATCAATCTTCTTTATAGTTCTCCTTGTCCCTGAAAAAGAGTATTTCAGAGGGCATAGTTAAAGTTGATGACAAAACCAAACAATAAGAAAGAAAAGTCGATGAGTGACCCTGAGATGAGCTCTTAGTCAGAGCATGATGCTAACACCACCAAGGTGGAGGATTCAACCCCCATATAGGCCATTCACTTGAGAGCTGGACACAATGATCCCTGTGGGTCCCTTCCAACCCAGAATACTCAGTGAGTCTGAATTGCATAAGGGACTCAGAAAGAAGCAAGTCATGGTTTTGTTTATTGCCTAAGTGCTGTCAGCAAGCTCCCCATAAGTTATCAAGCAAGAAACTAATATGTGACAAAAGAGAAAGGTCACTCCCCACAAGTCATCAAATGTTTGGAAAGGTTACACTTTACACTGACAGTTGTGGACACTGTACTTGTTCCATGGATGAGCAGTGAGGCAGTGAGGTTTCATTAAAGCTAGAGCCATATTATTAGACTTTTATAATTTGACTTGCATATGTGCAGCAGCATTTTCCATAAGCTCAAGCCTGTGAAACATGCAATGAGGGAACCAATAAATAGTGAATTACAATAATCAATATGTGAAATGACAAAAGCATTAATCAACTTTACAGCGGTGTCCTGACCTACGAAGGAATTAGTTTTATATAGATCACATAAATACTATATAAATTACATACTGGGCCAAATGAATGGCTCATGTAATTCAACTGCTGATATAGGCAGCTGGTGACACATTTGGATCTAGAGATGAATTTGGATGATTACATTTTGACATGATATCATACTGAGTCAGACAATTAGCATAACAACATTTTCACAAGGACTTATTTTAATGTAAAACTTATGTAGATTCAGCTGTGCCATGCATTTTTCTTGTTTGCAAGGGGCATTATATTGCTCCACAAAAAAAAGTCTTCGCTGCAAAAGTTTTGCTGGCACAGGTACCCACAGGTGGATAAGTTTAGGTTTCTGTATTCCTTTGCTGGAAACAGAAAAATGATGCTGATTTTTTTTTTCTTAATTGAAAGGGACATCCCATAATACATATATATAATGAAATAATAAATCAGACAGGGGACCATTTGAAGTTTACAAAGGCTTTGTAGCACAGCAAGAGAAAATTAGTGTTAAAATTGGTGTGTTGCAATTATCTTTTTGCAAACTGTTTTTGTTTGAGCTATTTGGCAGAAGTGATGCAAAGGTAGCAGAGAGGGTGTTTGTTACCTCACTCTCTTTAGTCTCATACCAGGTACCTAGAAACATGTACATGTTGATTGAAATTATTTATATTTTTTATATAAAAAGTAAGAGACCTGTTGGACAACATTCTTACAGAAATCTTTTCAGGATGGGTTAAAATGAAGCAGCCTTTAGCATATCTCTTAAAGATCGTACAGAATAGCAACAGTGATAACTAGTATAGCCATTCTGATTTTCTCAGTTCACGATTGGGATCGATGAGAAGACTGTTCCAAGTGCAAGTATTCTCCTTCAAGAGACAGGAGCAAGTCCACTTGCTACATCCTCCAGTGCTGAGATAAATGACCCAACACACACACTGTTAGTGCCAGCTTCTTACAGAAATTAAAGCAGGGGGTGAAAATGAATAGCAGCATGGCTGTGTTCCCTAGGTGCGTTTCTCTCAGGAAGCACAAGCACCTTTGGAAAGGCAGCAAGAGAATAAACATAAATAGTAGGCAAGAGAAGATTTTTTTTGGCTAACAGACATAAATAGCTGTTAAAATTGAGAGAGACCTGACTTGTATGCTGCTGGTTCAGAAGAATATACAGGGTACAGAAGAAGAGCCCTGCACGATACCCAAGTGAATTTACCAGAAACAAAAAAAACAGTTAGAAAGAAAAGGTTAGAGGCTGAGTTTGAAACACCTTCCATATACCTTTATTAAATCCTCAACATTTCTGTCTTCTGTATGTAAAAAAAAAAAAAAAAAAAAAAGAAAAATGAATGAAAATGACAAGTTGCAGACACTGTGCTGTCTGACTAGTGGTGATATGTATTGATCCTGCCAATGTCTCAGAGCTGTTCACATGCAATGATTGCCTTTTTGACTTTTCACTCAATTCTTGTTAGCAAAAAAATCAGAGTTACACAGTGAGATCCATTAGTCTTCTCAAATGCTAGAGACTGTCAATGAAGCGTTTGTTTTCACTTGGACTAACTCTAACTTGCATGGATGAGGATACCCATGAGATCACTGAATGACTCAGGAATGACCCGAAGCCTGACCAACAGCATTAAACTGAATCTATCTAACAATTTAGGCAGGGCCATAGTAACCAAAGTTGATTTAATATTCAAACAAGGAATTGAAAGAAAAATGTTTTCCCAAGGAATCTGCATACCAGAGGTAGATAGAGAAAAGTACTTTCATCTTATTTCTGACCAGAAATCTTGTGGTTCTCACTTGGCAAGGAGGAAATATAAGATCGACACTAACATGGTCCTAAAGAAAGAGCATGTGAGCAAACAAAAACCGTATTATTTTTCAGTCACATTAGTTGAGTTCTGTATCAATAGAACTAGGGCATGTTAATTCAGTGCCTGAATATACCTTTTTCCACACTCATTAACACATGGAGAGGACTTTATAAGCGATGATCATACTTCTGTACAAATGGGGATTGCCTTTCTTTTCATAACTAACATTGAAATAAAAGGCCATGTCTGAAAAAAAAAAAAAATTGTCAAAAAACTGAAGACCTGGGGAGAAGGTCCAGGCTGCAGGGAAGAAAAGACAAATCTTTGAGTCAGAAAAGTGCTAGGTCAATTGAGTCACATTGAACACTTCCAGATTCAGCTGTTTCTTGTTTCCACCATTGTGATTACTAACACTGAAGTGTTAAAGAAATGAAACAGTAACAACTGAGAACAGATTGGGACTCATTTTGAAAAAGCTATGCAGGAATATATAATAAAGGGCAATATTAGTCCCAAAGCACCACTGATTAAAACTACATTGCTCAATTTCTCCAGAATTTAATGTATGATTGTTAAAGAGTCATTGATCGAAAATCTGTCTTTATTCTGCTATAATAGAATTACTTTGCCCAGTTTGTCTAAGTAACTGAAAAATAATGAGGAGTGAATATGTTGAATGAAATTCCCTTTTATGTATCAAAAAGGTATTGTAGGCAAAATTTTAAAATGTTAGCAATGAAGATTGTACGTTGGGAAAGTTTTAAATATATACTCCTTGTTTTTTGCCTGAGTGAGTATACTTTGCGTGCTGGGCATTAGCATGAAGCCTGTCATTATAAATAACACTTCCAGACAACAAGGAAAATAAATTTTGTCCCATCTTTATTGTTAGTTACTCCATAGTTGCTTGCTGTATTTCATCAGAAAATATTGTGTGCCTATCATTCCAAGAAAAATATATTTGTTCTATTATCTCAGACTAAAAGTTAAAAGCAGTAAAATATAACGTGTTTTGACACTATGATTTATAGTACAAAAGTGCAAACAGGAGAAAATGGATATGAAAAGAACCCAACAAAATTAATGTGTGTTTTGGCAGCTCGTGGTTTATGAGAAGGCTATATGAAGCAGTTTACTGGTCTGGAAAAATTTCCTTATTTTTCAACCCTCTAAAATTTTTCCAGATAGTTTATTTGTTCAGTCTGTCACCAATATGTATGTCAAAAAACTTACTGTGCTACTGGAAAGTGGAAATAGGGTTTTTGTGACAAGTTCATGCATGAATTATTGAAAAATCGACATTGTCACATAAATAACTGTTTCAGAAAGTAAACTAAATGAAGTCTGAGAGGTTTTAGCTTTTGTGTTCCAGGATTTCACTTTCACTAATCCTTAAATGATGGTGAAAATTTGCATGTTAGGCTTATGGAGAGAACTTTACAAAAAGTAGAAAAAAGGCAGAATTGCTTAAAATCCAATATAAAAGTGCTCTTATTGTCTGGGGCTGTATATCCGTTTCAGGGGACTTATTTTTTCTTTTGATTGGACAGTAACTCAACTGCTTTAGAATAAGCTTCATCATGCAACAAAAAGAGCTGTACTATTTAATTAGATTTATACAACAGATTCAAAATATATTTTGTTCATCCTAAGAGCTGATTAAACATCATCACAATGTAACCTTCCAGGCTTCAGATCTTCCATGAGAAATACTGCAAATCCTCCTATCCCATAGACTTGGGTAAGACGTAATACAAGAGCAATTTCTTAGAATGTGGAACCCATCTTGGAAGTTCAGTTTCATTGTTGCATTTGAATTTCTATAATCTGCTATTACGGCTTTGTTCTCTCTTTGCAGAAGTGTTGTTTGTTTGCAGGGGTTATGTGTGGGTTTTATTGTTTGTACATCTTATCAGTCCTCAGCCTTCAAGCACGTCCTAGGAGGAAGCATGACAGCTTTTATTACTAGAAGACAGGAACCAGCATTATGGTGCAGCCAGAGAATAGTATTTCTCTAGATTTAATGAATGCTGATCTCATTTACAAAGTGCATTACTTTGCCTCCCATTCTAAGAGGAATACATTAATGTTTTTGAAAATGACATTTCATGATTAGCTAAGCATGACACCTACACAGTCATTTCAAATAAGATTGCCTGTTCTCAAAATTGTTTTACTATGTCAAAGGAAACAAAAGTCTTTCTTGCAAGTCTGTTAAAAATTGAAAAACAATTGCTTAAATTCACTTTGACTCACAGACCTGACTTTTCAGTAAAGAAATAAGCTCATATCTATATTTTCTTTTCTAATATTCTTAATTATATCGTATTTTCCAAAGACTTTCAACACTCTGTGGATTTGGGAAGCAATTTTCATTACTATATAAACATTAATGTTTCTGGCAAAGGATTATTTAAGAACATTAAAAAGTTAATTGACCAGAGATCTGTGGGAAATATTTTGCCTTTTACAATTAATATTAGTAGAATATCAATGAATTAACACGGGATAAAAAGAGACACCTTTCCAAGGCTTCATCTGTGATCTTGTGACATTTAAAAAGAAAAATAAGTGAAGGGAGGGATATTTTCAGTGCAGGGCAGCATTTACAGCATCTAAAGGGAGAAGTTGAAAGCACTGTGCTGAAAATGAAAGGCGTGTGCTCTGTGCTGCGGTGACACAGGAGTACAATAATGCACCAAGGGTCAGAGCTCTCTGCTCAGCCCGAGCCCTCACCTGGAGTCAGTCGTGTGTCCCCACCAGCTTCAGGGACCTGGGGCACGGCAGTGGCGGCTCCCTGGGCTCCATCGCCTCTCAGGTGCCCGTGTTTGATCACTCGGCAGGGAGAGTCAGCCTGACAGCCTGGCAGGGGCTGCGATGCCAATTAGAGGTTCTCACTTCAGAGAAATGAGCTCCCTCCTTTTGATGGTGACAGCGCCTACCACGTGGGCCACAGCAGCCCAGCACGAGAATATGCTGAATAATCGACTGATCAACTGATATTCCGAATAGTTGATCAACTCCCTAGCAGGCTGGACTAATCTCTTTTGCAATTGCTCACACTAGTTTGTATCACCGTGTTTGAATTCTATGTAGGGACCCAAATGCAAGAATTGCAGAGCTACACTTCCCAAAAGGCAACAAATCTGGGAGTATACAACAGAAACACACCACTACAGTGCAAATTCCCAGAGAATAATATGTGAAATGACAATCTTTTTGTAGTTTTATCCAGAACACATATTGAGGTCAGTAAAATACATTAAGTATATACATCTGTACGTAAGATGTATATACATCTTACGTACAGATGTATATAAGCAGCTCTACTAAGTTTGGTGTTTGTGATACTTATTTCTGTCATATGAGACATTTAAAAAAAAGAAGATGAAGAAAAAGAAAAGAAATAGAAAACCCATTAGCATGCTCCAATGACTGAAGAAAGAATTTCAAAGGTAGACTATTCACTCTTCAATGTCAGAAATTCATTTGTTTCTAAGTTTCATCCTTCAGAGACCTTTGATCTGATTCCCATTTCCCATCTTGCACCTTCAATATGTATAATGTTGCTTCATTATTTTCTGACATCTTGCCTCATGGTGAGCAGGTGTGACTTGAAAATAGTATATAAAAGCAACCTCTGATGCTGTTTCTGATCCCTGAAAAGTAATCTATGCCTGGACCACTCATTTAAAAGAAAAGGCATTTCTTAGGTCCTTGAAGCTTGGAACAACTTCCTGTGCTTTGGGATATGGTGTGTGAAGCTGTTTGGCTCACAGGAACATTAAATTTGGTCCACCTACCCTATTAGGTGTAAATGGTTACATACATGTTCCTAGGGCAATTCCCAAACTGAATTAAGGCCAATGAAGAAAAAGGAACTGAGGAAAAAACTTACTCTGCTTTCATTGCAGATTACTTGTGACAGCACACAGCTGTGCACAACATGTACAGGACTTGTACTATTTTTAATCTGTCTGTGTAGCTGGAACTCAGGGAACGCTGGTGGCACCAGCCTTCTGTATTGGCACTTGTGCTGCCCAACATGCTCCCTTCTTTGGACCCCGGAGTGATTCTGCTCCTTAGGCCACCCCAAGGCGGAGAATAAAGTAAAGCAAAGTAAAATGGGAAGGGAAGGGAAGGGAAGGGAAGGGAAGGGAAGGGAAGGGAAGGGAAGGGAAGGGAAGGGAAGGGAAGGGAAGGGAAGGGAAGGGAAGGGAAGGGAAGGGAAGGGAAGGGAAGGGAAGGGAAGGGAAGGGAAGGGAAGGGAAGGGAAGGGAAGGGAAGGGAAGGGAAGGGAAGGGAAGGGAAGGGAAGGGAAGGGGGAAAAAGAGAATTTGGGAGAAAAGAAGGAAAGAAATCTGTTTGTAACTAGGTCATGGATCATTGTGACAGTAAGTGTTGCTTCTCTGAAGTCAAGGCTTCTGAAATTAAAAATATTTTGACAACTTCTTTCTAGCAGATCTAACATATCGAAACACTCCAAGATCATTAACCTCCAAATAAACTGTATCTCCTGTTCAAGAGTCTTTGATCAAAGCACTCCTTTGTTTATTAGGTTTTTTTTAAGTCATATCAGCAATACATGAAATATTTTGACCATAATTTTGCAGATGATTATTAAGAACTGATGAGAGGGATTTGGAAAGTGAAGACAGGATGGATTTATTTCATTTGCTGTACTTTGAACCTAAGAGATATATAAGAAATTAATGCTAGAGTCTTTCGGAATATTAGCAGAATATTTAAACTTTTTTTTTTCTTTTTTTTTTTTTTTAATTGTAAATGTAATGATTCATTCTGAGCTGGCATCCTGCCTGCAGTGCTTTTTGACCCTGCTAAAATGAGTGCTTTCCCTGAGCCAGAACATGTGAAGGGAAAAATGTTGCTTAACATCATGTAGATAATATTGGCATACACAAAATTTCTACATGCATCACACCATAATCATAAGATACCAGCATTACAAATATGCTTAGTTCAGATTTGGCTATTATTTAGTCAAATTGTGAACAGAGAAGACTGAAGATAAACTGTATAAACTAGTGTAAACTAATATTCTCTTAAAAATATCTGCAAATGTATATTTTTGAAGCAGAGTGAATTTTCTACAAGCAGAAGGCAGAAATTCACTTCTATTTGCAAACATATTTTCAATGTTTGTATTGATAACTTTCCATGTGTTTATTTTCCAACAATATTTTCTCATGCTGGAAATACTTGCCAAATCTGAAAATAACTTTGCATAATGTGCATGGAAAAGTTAGTCAAACTGAATTTCAAAGTTAATGATCAGCTTGCCCACAGCAATCTCACAGCTTTATGTATTATATTCTGTGTTAAACAGTTTTTCTGTTTTCTTGTCCTTCAAGCAAAAAATGAGTAAAACTGGGATTTGAAAATGAGAGTCTTACTGAAATATAAACCAACAGATGCACTAAATTTCTTTCAGCAACAGAACAGTTAGTTATTTACAAGAACGTGGGCTTCTAAAACACTCCTAGCCATAGTATTTGGAAGAGTAGCAAGTCATGATACTAGGAGACAGTGTGGTTGCAATAAATTCTGTTAAAATGCCTCCCCAGAATTCCATTTACTAAATGGTAGCATGTTTTCTTCTTTAAGATAATTTGCAGTTATTTCGTAGGTTATTGGAAGGGCTTAAATTGAAATTAAAGGTAATTTAATCTGCTTCATAAGCTAATTAACCAGTTTTCAGTGAAAAAATTATTTTGTGATTTTTATGGTTTCACAGTTACATTCAATGGTTTCACAGTTACAATATAAAGGATGTTATTTGACTAAACCAAAATATTATATTAAAATTTTTTCAGTTCAACAAGCACACACAGAAGGCCAGTTCTTAGAACTCATTACTGAAGAGTGTTTCAAAAGTAACATGAACATTTTCTGCAGAACTAACAGTTTAAAAATTCCTATTAGAACTGTTTGATTGAGCATTTCAAAGAACATTTTAATATTTCAGAAGTAAAGCAAATCATTTCAGATTGGGATAACATTGCCTTCTTAGCAGTGACATTTGGTATAAGTTAATTTGGTTTAAAAAAAACCTTAGACAAAATCAAAGCCTTTGCATGAAAGGAACCAATATTGCTGAAAATAACCCGTATAAATAAATAAATAAATATCACGATCTTAGTAATCCAATTTGCTCTGAAACTTAAAAAGCATCTTCTTGTTAATTACTTTTGCTACATACAGATGTAGACATGTGGAGTTTCCATATAAGGGATGATTTTTGGCTGTGCTGTATGCAGAACTGATAGCCTACATAAATAAGGCAGGTTAAAGATGAAGTAGGAGAGACAATGTATAGGTCAGATATGGGCCATGCCCAAAGTTCACAGGGTGGCATCAGTAGAGAAAAGCAGGTCCCAGTGCTGGTCTGCACAATGCACGTTTGAAAGAAGATTTTTCACCAGAAAAAAGCAAGTAGAGAGCTAAATTAGACAAGAGCCACCCATTTTAGGTGTCATACACATGCTTGCAGGGAATTCAGTTGAGTGCTACTAAATAGAAACTTTCATTTAAGGACTTAGTACTTTTGTACTTGTCTAGGAGACAATCTCTTGCATTTCCCCTTGAATCATTTCATACAAGCCATTGTCAAAGATAGGATAGATGTATAAATGGGCAACTGGCCTAATCAAATACGGACATTTCTGCATGGTTATAACCACTACTGCTAAGCACTGCTCTAGAAAAGCTGACAATTTGATAAATGTTGCCTGAACAGCTGGAAACTTGTTTAAATCAACAGGTAGTATAAACACCACAAAGCATGTTTGAGAATCTGATTTTCCACAGATAAGGCAGCTATTTGAAAGGCCTACTTGCCCTAATTATAGTAAGTGTTTCATGATGTTTCATCAAAAACACTGACCCACACTGCATAGCAGGTGCTCATTAAATGTGCAAGATCTGCACTTAATAATCATTTACCCCTTGTAGAAACTGCTTAAAGTATATAATAAAGATGCAATTTAACTTCCCAAGAAAGTTACCTAAGCAAATGATATTTCAATGGTACCGAGTTAAAACTCCTAGCTGTTTCTTCCAATGAATTGGAAAAAGAATAAAGTGACTCTGCACTCTGTTAATCTCTCAGAAACAAAATACTATTTCTCAATAAAACATGTATGTACTAATGTCTGTATCAGATATACAAAAGCCATTGGATGCTTTGCTGTAATATATGTACGTTTTCAGTGTTGGTGTGTGCAAAAGCTGCACCGTGTGTGTGTTCAGATGTCAGTGTTACTGAGCATGTCAGAGACAGAATGTACACACAGGGTCAGGAAACTTAGGGAATTATCTGATAATGTCAGTAGGACAAGTAATAACCACAGCCCTATTTCTGCTTTCCCATTAAAGAAACATCTGTCTTCTCAGCTATTTTTAACCATTGACAAGGACAGACCTAGAGTCCTGCTTCACAGAAAGCAAATACAGCTGTAGTGTGCCTAGTCCCTGCCACAAAATAACAAAATGAAGAGGCAGTAACTTGTGCAAGGCAAACTACCTCATGCTCCCATCGTGAGTAAGCGTTACCCTCCAGCTGTAAGCACCACTAAACTTAAAGTTTATTTCAAGGGCTGATAAATATAGTACATGTAAGCATTCTTCTTCTTTTTTTTTTGGTGGTTTGTTTGGTTTTTTTTTTTGGCTATGCAGTTGGAAACCTAGAGATATTACCACAGGAGGAGAAGCAGGTACTGTCTAGACCCATTTCCTGTAGCTTATAAATATCTATGCTCATGATTCCCAGGAGTTATCCTGTTGCTTGAGAGCAGCTGGAGGTCAGTAATCTGAGTTGCAATCACTACAAACTCAGACTTTGAGAATGCATTTTCCTGATAGACAATTTCAAAGAAATGCACTAACTTTTTTCAAACACATTTATTTTAAAATACTTCAGAAATATTATTACAAGCCCAGGTGGTTAATGCAGCTAACAGATGTGCAAATTTTGTCTGGGGATTACAAAAAATGCAGTTTATTAAATTGTGTCATATGGCAGATGGGTAGGAGCTCTGTGGAGTATTCAGTTGATTACTCCATAGTTTCTGCAGTCAGAGGAAAAGCCCCAGCCTGCGTTTTTGCAGACGCACAGTTAGTGGAAAGTGCCAGTTTGCATTTGTTAAAGAAAGGGTATTGAAACAAAATACCTCAGGGCTTCTCCAAGATTCTCTACTCTGTATTGGTTAAGGCTGAGCATTGTCTTCTTGTGTCACGGAAAAGAAATGAAATAGGGATGCTAGCCCTTCCAGCTAAACAGCTACTTCCTCTGATAAACGTGGGGTTTATATCTTACTATTTCATCTGCTCTACCCAAATAGCACTTTAAACTTTATTAGCTGTAATTACATTACAACAGTTATATGAAGACTCGAACAATGCTTCTGGTTTTAGAACAGCTTCCACGACTAAATGGAAAAGCTCTCACAAATCTAATTTCCTATTCTGTTTACAAAGGTCTGCTGCTTGGTGACTCATAATCTGCCTATGAGTTGCAGCAGTCAAGAGAAAGAGCAAGCAGTTCATGTTGACTCAACAAAACAATTACCTTTAAAAGAATAACCTGTCTTTTCCAGCTAACACAGATTTTCTACACTGGTGTTTATACATCAGTATGTGAAAAATCAAACAATATAAAACTAGAAAAAGCATAGAACTTGAGTACCAAAAATAACACATATTCATAATAAGTTTAAAAATTATGATTATGGATTCTATAGATTTCAGTCCAAAATAGTGTTATGCATTTTGCCATTATAATCTTAATAAGAATATCCTGAAACCAGCAACACATTTTATGTGAAAAGTTTGACACACTTAATAATGTAATTATGTCATTTATAATTGAAAAAAAATGATGAAAAGTTGAATAATATTTTTCTCATCCATTGCTGTAGCAATTGAAAAGTGGCACATTACAAATGGAGATGAGTAGGAATATGAGTATAAAAACGGCTGCCATCTCACACTTTCTGTATAAGATCCTGCATTCAATTATCTACCAGTTTGTCAAATTTCAGCTGTTGCTGCTAAAATTCTCCATGTCAGCAAATGCACTTCAGACAGAATTTCTTTTAGAAAGTTTCTTTAAAAAAGTTTCCAGCAATAGCAGCAGGGACTAGTAATTGGTTTATGTTGCATTGAGACCAAGACTCTGTGGAATCAGGCCTTCAAATATATCCTGCTTTTGACTCAGGAAAGGAGCTGTTTCAAAAAAATGCCTAAAAAAGCATGGTCAACTTACTAACCTGCAAAGAAATCCTTACTGTTTTTCACATTTTCAGTGTTCCTCCTTCTGAAGAGTGTGCAAATTGCCTCTGAAACAGAAAGTTTTACTTACTGAAATTATTACTTATGACTGCTATGAGCAATGGGTCTATGAGAATGCACTTTCCACTGCTCCAAGTGTAACTATTGTTGGAGCCCAGGAGAAAGCACAGCAGCCTGTAAGATGGGGCAATGTAGCCTTGCAAGGCAAAAGATCGAGATGAGCAAGAAATACACTGGGAGAGGGGAATATACCGTGAAACTAGGACAGCAAGGCTGAAAATAGGCAAACACATGCAAAGAGATGAATAAAGGAGGCAAAGAGTTGAATAAAGATCTGCAGATGAGGGTATGGCACTCAGGATGACAGAGAGAGCCTCTAAGAAGTCCATAAGACAACTGGGTAGGGACAAGCTGAGGGACAGCAAAGCGGAGGCCTAGAGGAGAGAGAAACATCTGTCCAAGTGCAGAAATGGACCCACACACACACCAGCCATCAAAGCTTGAAAATCCTCTGCTAAGGTGTGGATCCCATCTTCCACTGGTACTGGTTCATATAGAGAATGAAAACAACATAATGATTATCAGCTACTGCACCAGCCACAGGAGCTCTGCTCTGAACATTCAAGCCCTGCTCATGTGTCTCAAGGTGTTTATAGTTTTCTTTTATGTCTGTAATTTCACTGTCCTTCATGTCCTGATTAGTAAAAGGAGAACAATCCTACCCTCTCATCTCACAGTCAGATTGGAAAATGATATGTTTTCTGCACTCAGAGCAGGGTCTGAACAGTTGGCAGTAAATAAAGCGAAAGACCACAGGTTGACAGAGAGGCTGGCAGGAAAAATAAATAAGTACTGACACAGCCTGTTCTTCCCTTCAGTGCACCCAACGAGGCAGAAATCTGTGAAATAGAAAGTAGATGATTGTTCAGTAAAAAGCCCTGCAATGACAGAGGGTGTCCACAAAGGCTTGCTTGCTTTAGTACTGGAGATTTTAACCTCCAGTCCTGTTATCAGCTGACAGGGACAGCTCCTTTGGGAGAAGATCTATATGCCTTAAAATGGGCTCTTATTCTGGAATTGCTCTCCAGACAAGTTTTACTCTCCCCGTCAAATGAGGAGGGACCCAGAACAGGTAGCCCTTCTAGAGCTCAGCTATGCTTTGTGAATTTTCCTCTGTGCCATACTGCAAGTGTATAAACTTGTTCTGCAGGAGAAAGAACCATCAATTATTAAAAACAAGAGAAAGCAACCCCACCAGTAGCATTAAAATAAATCTTTTAATGGTTCTTCTTCCATAAATGCTCTGTGAATTTTAATGATACAGGGAGTTTGAAGAGCTGTCTCTCTGTTTCTGAACTCAGCTGAGACAAGTGCATGATTGGAAACAGCATGAAAAATCCCTAGAGGATTGATTATCTAGTGAGAGACTAATTAATTTATTTGCAAAAGAAATCCAATACTTGCTAAAACTTTGGATAAAACAATATCATTTTTTATATATAAGTGTGTTTGAATATTTCTTTACATATAAACTCATCCTGAAATAAGAAAAAATCTTAATATAGTATTTTGATATCCCACAGTTGAAATCATCTGAATGTGTTAGAACAGCTTCAGGGAGAGAGCTAAAAGCATCAAACTGACATTTTTTATCTGCAAGCTATTTTCCGCATGCAGCTCAGCAGAGAAACTGAAGACGTGCTTGAGACAAACAGCGAGTCAAAGGCTGGCATAAGAGACCAAACAGGAATTAATCCTACTACCAGGCAGGTGGCAAAAGGCAGAGGTGCAGCTCTGCAGTTCAGGGCACAGTGTTTGTGCTGGATATGGCTTTAGAAAGGAAACCAGTGGAGAGGCTTTGAAGAGACTGGCATGGCCAAATTACAATTCCACCTAGTTTGCAACATGCAAGCAGAGGTCTTTACCTGCGTAGGGAAAAAGCACTTTGGACAATTAAGTTCAGCAGATGTACTGATGTCACTGTAGCTTCCTTGCTTACAGATTCAGCTTGGGGAGGAGAATTTTTGAGTGAAGATCCTTAGTCTGTTTGTGAATACTTTGTGTTCTATGACAAAGCTGCTTCCCGGACCCCCTAACTCCTTGCTGTATTACGAGTGACCATTTGAGATGATGTGAAGGGGAGCTCATCCAGGCACTGCTTCTTTTCCAAGTACTTAGAAGGAGGGATGTCTCACTGACTGAACTACAGGGATAATTGAACAGTTTTAAGAAGAGGATTGTTGTTCTGATTCTATGTGCGTCTCAAGTCCATGACTCCATAAACAGCAAACAATTAAACCTGTATGATATATAGCCCATGGAGTATGAGCAGGAGGACTCATATGGATGAAGCTCTCTGTTAACTCCTTTTTCACTCCCTTTTGCAGGTTTTGAATTGACTGGACCAGCTCTGCAGGCTCTAACCTTTTCCAGCAACAGAATCAGAAAAGAGTGATAGCAAGCTGAGCTATGGATAGCAAGCCAAGGACTCACCATATGGTGTTTTTGTTACACACAAGGGGAAAGATTGCTTTAAAGACCAAGGGCCGAATTCATCCCTGGTGTAAGACTACTAAATTCAGTGGTGTTAGATCAGGCATGAAGTCAACAGCAAACTAATTCTATGTGATGGGGAACAGGAGTCAAGGTTGTTTTTTTAATAGCCCAAGGATGTCTATAAGGTAAACTCAGCTGAGCCAAGTTTATTTTTTTTATGTTTAACTGACATCTGTTCTCAGAAAGCCTGCAGCACACTGGAACTGTTTTTCAACCTTTTTCCCCTCTATAAACACTGTGAACTTCTATGACAGCCAGAGATGGTGAAAAGGCATGTTTCATACAGAAATGGGCACCACAAATGACCCAGGAGCTATTATGCTAAAATGCCCTGACATTTCTTAGTGATTCTATATTCAAGGAATACGTACAAGAAAACTTTCCAACAGTTGTTAATTTGTTAATTTTTGTTGAAATATATTGACAGCAGATGAATTTTTTTGTTATCACCATGCACACTAGAGAAATTAGACTGGAGACAATACTATGTGAGCTAACCAAGCTACTGACAGTCTAAGCCCCTCTTTTACATTTTCAGAGCATTTGATATGCAGATCAATTAAAGGGCTTATTTCAAGTCATCTTCAAATAGCACAGCAGCTATGACACGCAGAACCCCCATAATGCAGACATTCAGTAAAGTGCACGTTGGTACACTTTTATCTTTACAGCATGTTATCTCATTTTTACAGGGAGACGTTACCAGAATGAATTGGTTGAAATGTAAAAAGTAATTGAGGAACCTGGCTTTTAAACTTCATGAGCTATTAAATAGATGGGGAAAGAAAATGGTTGTTAACATGAGTCAGGTTGTCTAACCTGTCTACTGCTGTGGGTTAACTTCGCAATACCTGAGAGAGACTTTAGAGGATATTTTTGAAGCCTGGGAGAATGGCTGGTGAAGTTGTACTCAAGGTAATGTAAATCAGCACTTATTCAACAGAAGACAGTTAAGTTAACAGCTATAAATGTAGAAGAAATATAACTGGAATCAGGCCAAATATATATTTTGTTTCATATAGCAGGAGATGTTACATAGGTATTTCAGAACTGAATTCAAGCAGGAAAGCGAGAAGAAAAATAATGTGGCTAAACTTCCTACAATATCAATAAGACCCATCTGCAGAATCAATTTTTTATTGACAGAGCAAAGACAGCTGCAATACAGGCTTCAAGAAGTATCGGTTGTCTCGTGACTCTGGCTGTTGTGAAGTGCAGAGTGAGTACACAAACATGAGAGATGAGTTTACAAAATGGTCATTCTCATAGGCTCCTGTGGGAGACCAAAAGCAATCCTGGTGGATATAAATTATTCATGCCTTACCCATGTTATTGATTCTGGCCCTAAACTCAGATCAACCAGAAAAGGTAGGACTAACTGAGAAGAGAAAGGGGATACTCTGAAGATGCAATCTGGTAGGGTAGGACATGCTGCTAGTGCAAGGAGCGAGGCCAAAGGATGCCAGCAGGAGCAGAGTTCATAAAAAAGCCTGATATTTTGCTGGGAAAATGAGAAACTCAAAAGCATTTTAACTGTTAGTGATTACTCTGCAATTGCCAGGGATCTCTTATACTCAGCTTCTGGCTGACCACCCATGGCAAGAACCAGCTAGTAGAGCTGCCTGTCTCTGAACCTAGCAGTCTCCTAACACCCTTTTTCTTGCTAAGTGAAGTATCAGTATTTATAATCCTACTATAGTTTATTTGACCCTCTGGAGCTCCATTTCTCCTGTCTGCCACTGTAGAAGTCTCCCACACAGTCCTTCCCCATTTTCCTGGAGCTTCTTTTTTTCTCACAGGCTCCCCTTCAGAAGGAGGCTGTGACGCCCGGTGCTGGAATTGCTTGACTGACATCCACAGTCCACCTTGCCACTTATCTCGACTCCAGCCTTCACTCAAAGGTGATATGAAACACCCTCTTTATCCTAGATTTCTTAAGTCTTCAGCAGACAGTTTTGCCCATCAGGAAACACCTGTGAGGTGCAGGACCCAGGCACCCCATGCCAATTTTCTAGTTGAGAAAAAGCTGTTGCAGCGGGCTTGTACTGACATCATCAATATCTGGTGCAGGATTTTTCCCTGGGCAGCATTTGCAGCAATAAGTCCATATTTTGTCTCATTCAAGGACAAGCGATTTTCATCAGACTCAGGCACTTAGCTCAAGTGCTGTTTTGCCAGATACCCTAAGAGGTATGCCTGCATCCAGAAACTCTTCCAGTCTTGCATTCAGTTTGCAGACTGTATGTTCCCAGCTGAAATATTATTATTGAGAGGTAGCGAATACATTTGACAGGTACCTAAATGCACTATAAATAAAGATATTAGATTTCTTTCACACTCAAGGACTTAGACAACCCTCCTTTTTCTGTTTGAACTCATCAACACTGCTTTTCTTGAACCTGCAACATATAAGACTGCAAGAAACAAGGTCAGATAGACATATCAGAGGTAGTTGTCTTTGCCAGAGTGTAACTGCATTCCCTTCTGTATTTTTTTTTTCTAGATATGTTATTTTTCTTTAGGAAATATATGTATTTTTTTCTGCCTAGCTTTACTTTTGAATATTTTCTGAAGTCTCTGAAGGTTTTCATTGTGTCCTTATCCTCTTTTTCCTCCCATCACTATGTTTTCTATGTACTCTCTATAACTTAAAGGTGTTAGAGCTGCTGATAAATCATCACAGGTAGAGAATGCAACTTAGATGGCACTCTTGAGGAACAGTCTGTAAAGAGGAGAGCTGGGAGCAGTAGGGAAAGAGGAAACCAAGCAAAGGGTTTGGAATTGTTGATCAAATAAAAAAGTGTATTCTGCCTCCTTGATGACATCTGCTGAGACATAAAAAGAATAGAAAACTATAGAAAAAGTCCGTGCAGATATACAGACACAAAATCACTTACATTTCAAAGGAAATATTTTCATAGCCTACAAGGGGAAGAAGGAGGAAATTATTCAAGAAATATTCTGTATATTCTTTAATCCGTGCTGGCACATAACTTCTCTTTTTCCCTCTCTTTTATCTTCCTGTAACCCATGAACACAATGCACAACACTAAAGACTATGACTAGGGATCCGCTCCATCTCTCTTGTGAATGCATCACTAGTAATTTGAGAGCACTTTTTCTTTCTAGCTTCCAGTGACTTGTTTTAATGACTGAGTATGCACTGAAATAAATAAACACAATTGTTCCTCGGCAACACTCATAAATCCCCAAGGCTGAGGTACAGCTAGCTAATCCCCATAAAATAGCTGGACGTTTCCTAGGTCAAGCAAGGGCTGCATCTGCATCTCATTGGCATTTCTCACAGTATCTCAAAAGTTGTCCTCATGGAAGATTTTTTCCAGGAAATCTTTTTCATGGCAGAAATCCAGTGACAGTTATTACAGAAAAAATCTGCAAGGTGTTTCAAAGCCATTTCTTGTTACCTGTGGAGAACTAGTAATATATTTTAATTTGGGAAATCACCATGTGCCTTACTCCAATTAATCTTTGATTGGATTCAGGACTACAGAGACTGAACAGCAGATTATGGTTTCATATATTTGGCAATTTTTTTTAATAATGTTAGAATTTAAAAGTAACCTAGTATTGAGATGCTATCTACTGGGCATGTGTTGGCCCATATGAAAGGGGGGCCAACACATGCCCAGTACCTTGAAATTTCTATCTGTTTCAATATGATTTGCCAGTTTTTATTGTTTATTGTGTCTACTTCTCACTCCCATCTTAATAGTGTGCAGCACTCGAAAGAATTATGCTTTTATATATACATTTTTTTTACTAAGCCCACTGAGGAAATTGCATTCAATGGTAACAACTGAATAAATGTCATTTTGATCTGTCCTTATCAGTGAGAGAGGTTAAGACATAGGCATTTTATAAGTCCATAATTAAGCCATGAGCATTCTGTTTAATTCAGCTTATTTCAACTTCCTGACAAACCCCTCCTAGACAAACATCTCATTCTTGATCGCTTAAAGAAAATAAATTTACTGTGATGCCGTTATTTAATACCCAGTTGTGCTGGGTTTGGCTGGAGCAGAGTTAATTTTCTTCTCAGTGGCTACTATGCTCTGCCTGCTAGTATGCTCTGTAAATTTAAGACAGAAGTAGCTGCGTCCATTTACACTTTCTAGATGTACAAATTATGCTATTTTCACTGAATGACTTGAAAATAAATGAAAAAAGGCTGTGGAATCAGATATCTTCACAGTTAAGTGACAAACTGAATCCTTTTCATAGGTTTATGTCTACTGATAGTCATTGGTACTTGCACATTTAATCATGACCTAAATCTTTTTAGCTTCTTAGCTCTGGCTACAGAATGAATTTACATCACCAAGAAAAAAAAAAAAATTAAAGAAGAGAAATTAAGCAGGAGATTATAAAAAGTGCAAGGAGGAATTAATGAACTATTCTCTGGTGAAAATTAGTGCAATATATATACACCTTCAACAAATGTTGTTCTTTGCATAATTGCTTTTGTTTCTATACCCTATATAATAAAGAAGGTGCTAGGTGAGGAAAAATAACCAGCACACATCTACACATGCTGTCTATGCTCCACTGGTTATTGCTTAAAAAGTGGCAAAAGTTCTGCTTCAAAAGATTATGCCAATTAAAATGATATTTCTTTAAATGGAAATCTGAAGGAAGAAGCAACATAAATCTATTTCTGGAAGTAGGAAAAAAATTCTTTCCTTCAGTCTTTACTTAATTTTTTTTAAATACAGCTGTGGCTGCTCAGACTTTCGTGCTACATGAGCAGTGAATTTGGAAAAAAAACCGTGCTCTTTTCACTTTCTTTACTCCTTCGTCTTCAGTCTTTGTGTCAGAAAACATGCATGCGATCAAATGTGCATGGAAATGTTACCTAGGGGAGTTCACATTATTAAAAAAACCCAGACAAACCAACATTTCTTACAGTTGGCTATCAAGCCCAGTTATGCTTAGGTTCAGGCAAATTGTGTATCACTCAACATCACATTCTAACTTAAAATGCAGCTTTTATCTCCTTTACTCGGTAGTTGTATAATTTTTCTTGTTATTTTCAATATCAACTATGAAACTTGCCTCCACTACCACAGTTTTTCAGCATTATCTGCATTTCCATTTTCTCTTTTCTTCCTGCCGTGAACAGTTTGTATGTCTTTATTACCATACAGTGTTTACTGCAAATAGTGTCTCTTCCCTCAAAATTCCTTGAAATTTTGTTTTCTTTACAGTATGTAGTATATCAAAGAAAACCTGTGTATTTGGAAAAGACATCTTCCTACTATATTTCTTGGCAAAAGCACCATTTTTATCTATATACAAGAAAGTTAATTTTCTGACTGAAAAGACACTTTAAAATATTATTTTAAGTACTTTAATATTCACACTTGTGTTGTCTTCATTCAAAATTGTACCTTAGCTTCTGTGTCCCACTAGTTGAATGAAATAAAAGTGGGAAGACAGGAAATGCTGCTGTAGCTACTTATCTCTAAGAGAAAATAGTACAGAAAATCATAGAATCATAGAACTGTAGAATGATAAGAGTTTCAAAGGACCATAAAGATTATCTTGTTCCACTTGCCACTAGACCAGCTTACCCAGAGCCCAATCCAACCTGGCCTTGAGTGCCTCCAGAAAAGACTCTTAATGGAACACTAAATCTTCTGTTTGTCCTCTTCCTCCCTTAGACCTAGAAACAAAACAAACCATTATAAAATGAGAGCCAGCAAATCAACATTTTCTGGTTGTCTGGTGGTCTGTAGAGTTCATAGAGTATCTACTTTTAGATACCTGGCCAGAGAGTTAAGGTGGTATCAAACCCTGAGCACTTCAGGAGAAATATCTAGAAATTAAAACTGACATTTCAACAGTGAAGTACAAAGCAAGACTATCAAGGAGTACCAAAGATAGGATCATCTGTATAGACAGACTTAACAGTCCCATATGGTATATTTCAGATAAACACTTCAAATTATGTCAAGTTTATCCCTAACTAATATGCCATTAAAGCACTGCATAGAGAAACAACTGATTCCAGCAAGTCATCTAAATCATACTCAGACAAGATCTTTTTCTTGCTCCTTGAAAAGGTCTTATTTGACTTACATGACTTAGTATGTTTTTTCACACAATTGGAACCACAGACCAAATTGCATAACAATCTATTGTACAACTTTCCTTGTAATATTGTGCACAAACCAAAAACTCCTAAGATATTTGCCAGGCTACTATACAGAGAGTCTGTCCATCAGCAAAGAAAATGGGTGAATATGTTGAGAAAGAAGACAAAATCTGGCCAAAATAAAAAACAAATATTTCAAGAACATATAGAATTCCTAGTAGACAAAACTACATGTCAAATATAGGAAACTTCAACTATCCAATCGAAGAGCTGAATACACATAGAATATCTTACTTTCACATTTTTTACCAAGTATGTATTATCTTATATTTCCAGAACAGATCAGTTTGTGCTACAGACCAACCCTGCTATTCACTGAAAATAAATGTAGACACTACAGAATCATTTGCTCTTCAGCACATAACATTCCCACAGCACTTCAGCTGCCCTAGCAAATGGCTGAACCAACAGTGTTGGTGGGACCATAAAGTTTGTCATATGTAAAAATCCATAGTACTGCTCCTCAGAAAAACCTCTAGCCAGCAGCAACCTGCATGACAATCCTGGCATTATAGGATGCCAAGCAAGTCAGCTAATGATACAGCCAAGCGCCTTTGGTTGTTAATGCCTGTTCCAAACAGGGTAAAATTTCTGAGCTCCCCACTATTCTGCAAAGCTAGAATTCTGTCAATAAGTCTACTCCCTGAGTCTCAGACACCTCAGACAATTTTAAGTTGTTCATGCTAATTTCTGACAAATTTGCTTACCATCTTTACCAACAATTATACTATATATCACTTGTATATATATCCATGAAAGGTTGATCAATCATGAAGAACAGTCTTGCAGAGAGATGGCACAGTGACTTTAATACTACAGATTGTGTACACCTGTTTGTATGATTTATTTTTTCAAATAAAAGTTAATTTTTCCCGCATCAGTTTGCCCCTGTTATGACACATTTGCTACTAATTGGTTTGTTTTGTGGATTTTTTGTATAAACCCAAACCCACGGTTTTCACAAAGCCTACTGCTGCTTATCTTTATGAATCATTTCAAAGAATGCCACATAATTAATATTTTTCTTTAATTCTATTGAAATTGCACAGTAAAAAGAAAAAAAAAATAATTTCATCTTTATTTCCCTCTGGCCTGACAAACACCTTAATTAAATTCAGTTTCAGACATCTCTGCATCTACCCCAGTGGCTTTCTTCTCACACCTCTGTGTTCTGTAGACCTTGTTTACTACCCTCTACCACTGTCACAGGATACGTTTCAAAAGATAGTAAAAACTTTTTCCTGTAGCTTTCCAAATATATAGACTTAGCTTCATATGACATGAGATCTCCCTTACCTCCTTCTTCTAAATGACATCAAGTGAAAGAATCTCATCAGGTCCTGATTTACTTATGAATGCAGTCTAAATCATGTAATCCTTGGCAAATTGCTGAGCCCAAGATTAAAGCAGACTAGTCTGCTCAGCAAGACTCTGTCTGCAATGGGAATTTGAAAAGTACAAGCCAGACATTGCCAGACATGCCCTGTAAAAATCTTCATCAACATAACATTTACATATCTGCTGAATAAAAATCCCCGCCTGCCTTACATCAGGTGTTGCTGTTGTTTGGAGGAATGCTGCTGTCATGGACAAGTGCACAGATGAAGGGGCTTGGAGAGCAACAGAGCAAAAAAATGTTTTAAATTACGTTTTGTACAGAAGTCTTGTCTTTTATTTCACCTAAAGAGCTGATGGTAGTGTCCATATACTATCATCCACCCTTCCCTTACATAAGCTTAAGCTTAAACATAAGCTTCAACATGTTGCAATTCCAGTCTACTATTCCCATATATCTTTACATGAATAAATAAATCTATTTCTATATAATACAAATCCATAAAAAATAAAAATGGGAGTAAAGAACGCATGAATATTGTTTCATCACAAACTCTAGGAATTACATCTGGCAATGTGAATTTATTAATATTTGTCACAGAACCACACAATTTCAGACTGGTTGAGATTCACAGGGGCACCCATAGATCAACTGGCACAGTACATGATCTTCCAGGCAGGATCAGCTACATCTAGTCAGGTTCTGAACATCTCCAAGGAAATATGACCGCATCTTCAAGCAACATGTTCCAGGGTTCAAGCACCCTCACAGTAGAACAGCTGAAATGAAATTTTTTGTACTTTCATTTGTGCCAATTGTTTCTTATGCTGAGAGAATTATTATGTCTCATTTATTCCTTCCACCCCCACCAGCTACTTACATGCCATGATTAGATCCCTGCAAGTTTTTTCTTCTCCAGAGTAAACAGATCCTGTACTCAGCCATTTCTTGACACACCCTCAATGCTGTATAAAGCTGAGATGCTCAATTCCTTCTTTGCTCCTGTCTTCACCAGCAAGGTGTTCTAAAGCCCCATGCTTAGGGAAAAAAGATTCCTTGAGAAGAACCACTAGCTGAGAATAAGGATTTATTTGGGTACTATTTTGAAAAAAAATTGACATAGCCTAGTCTATGGTACCCAATGGGAGACAACCAAGGTGCTGAAAGAGATGGATGACATCCTTTCAAGGCCGATTTCTATCACTTTGGAAGAGTGATGGAGAATAGAGGATCTCTGACAGCTGGAGAAAGTCATCACCATAAATCACCAAAATTGTGACTTAAAAATTGAGTCATTTAAAGTTTTTCTCTGATGTGCTTATAAATTGCTGTAGAAATTACTTTTTAGCAAGTAAAATATTTATGATTTGCTTATTATTCCAACATTGATTTAAACATAAGTGAACATTCGTAGCTTCTGTTGTTCAAACTGTCACCTGAAGACCTCATTATACTGGTATTATATCAAAGCTTTTTAATGTGTTGGCACAAAGTTTCTGTGGCCACATACATCTCTGTAGTTCCTTCATTTGCTATTTCTCACTTGCAATGAAATGGAATACTTTAGGAAAATCACAAACTGCATCATTCGAATCCAATATTTTTCCACAGATTTTGAGTCATCGTATTTTCCCACAGTCTTTTATCTGCTTTGAGTGCAATTGAAAATAAAAGTTTTTGTATACTGACATTTACTCATGACATGCCCATTTATTTCAGAGAAAGGGAAATGACTGAAAATTTGACAGAAAACTATTTTAATTCCAAGTCCTGAGATCTTTGTACATCTCAAGAGTTTGGAAAAATCCTGAGTTATATTTCCAGATCATTCCCTAAATGTGGTTTTGAAATACTCCCTGAAGAATAATCTTGCATGTGTTTAAAATGTATGAGGTTTCTTTTATTAAAAATGTGTAAAAGTTAAGATACTCCATCTTTAATCTGTTTTCCCAATATAGCATTTATATATAGGTTACGAGTATTTTTTAATGATTTCTGGTGTGTCCCTTTGTGAATGGAAGTTTCCAGCCCCAAAAGATAACTTCAGGATATTCAGGTGCATGTGTTAACATCATTGCAGCTTTTCTTTGGTTTTCATATCTAATACAACATCTACAAAAGCACTTTTAATGCCATGAACCTATGTATTAAACCACATTTTTAACTCGGGGCTAATAACATTTATTCACTGCTTAGTACATGAAGAGGCTTGGGAAATTTGTAAAGAGAATCATTGCAACTACCATGTCAGGATGGAGCAGATAAAATAGATAAAATAAGAAACTGCAAATTGATTTTAAGAACTTGAGGATGAGTGATTTGAACATCTATAGCAAATTGGGATTCACTGATCAAACTTTGTACTGCATTCCTTTCAAAGAGGAACAAGATCAGTCCTTCTATTTTTGGCGGTGCTGTCCCTTTGCAAAAGTTTATGGGTTATAAGAGAGAGCACGTGGGAGATTTGGGAATAGAGAAGAGGGAAGCTGGGAAGCACTGGGTAGTCTAAAACTGTGTCTAATGAACAGGCTTCTATGGTAGAATTAATGTAGAATGTGCCCATTTTAAGACTCCTGATGTTCAATTTAGCTACAGCCTAGTCCTGCTAAGATGGCATCAAAAGAGTTACAGTTTCCTGAAGAGTTTACCTGAAAAACACCCTTAGAAATTACGGGTGGAAGTTTGTGATTTCTTTTCTTCTGAATCATTACATAAATTCTGCTCATGTTCTACCTCCAAAGCATGGCACTGCATTTACTTTAAAATTCTAACCCCTGATTAGAATTCTGTCTTTATAAGTCATTTTTATTTGAAGGAAAACACTTGACTTCCCTTGTTTTGTCTTCCAACAATTTGTAACCTTTCCTAAGATTACTAAAGGGAACATTTTTCTTCACAGTTGAAGAAAGCAAACTGCTCTGTTTTGTTGATTAGTAATTTGTAGAGATCAGCAAGAAGCCATCACTTCCCGACTGTTCATGCATTTTACAGGTCCTTGTGGTTTTTCACTCCACTTTGTTCACTTTCTTATCTTGCTGGGAACTCATGGCGATATTCCAGAATAAATACCAGTGTGTGCTGATTGCCATTTCTGGTGGCCATCCGTGAGTAAATATTTAATTAAAAATTTCTGCACATCAAAATTATGTGTATTATGCAGTGTGGCACTGTAATAAGGACAGCTACTGCCAAAGACATTGAAGGATGCACATACAACATTTTTTTTGTCAGAAACTTGTCCTCCTTCAGTTCTTCCATGTCAACCAAAATGGTGCTGTTTACCGAATGTGTTGAAAAGTTGCTGAAGAGACAGCTTCACATCTGTTTTAAAGTAAACTGAAATTCAAAGACAAAAGAAAAAAACCCACAATTTTACTGATATGTTCTATGAACATTTCAAAACAAAGATGTTCCTAGTCACAGATAATCATGAATCTACACAACTTTCTAACTCTGTAGTGCAAATATATACTGTATTCTATGTATATACATTTGAGGTATGCTGAGAATGAATAGTCTATACAAGTGATAGGATTCAGAAATTTGAGTTATTCTTTTGATATTCCTCTGAAAAATTCAATGAACATGAGTAGAGATCAGCTTAAAATTCCTTTGAAAATTAGAGCACTTTGGGGTTTGAAATGAGATGAGAAACATTTCTTGGATTTACATAGCAGAAGCCTGTTTCCAAGACAGCTGCAGATATCAAACGGAATATAATTAGGGTGAATTAAATCATTCTAGGGCAATAATACCACATTCCCTCAATGAAGAAACAAAGTATTTTAAAATAGTTTTCCTAATGAGTTATTTTTCTGTGCTGCTTCTCAAAGATGTCTATTTAGGAACCATTTATGTTTCAATATGGTGTGCAGTGCTTTACCCAGAAATCATTTTAAACACTTTGTATTTCTCTGATGAACTTATTTTCAGGATCAATAGAGGATATTTTAACAGGTAAGGGGTTTTATGGTTGCTATTTTCTTTTCTTGTTATATGATGGCTATTATAGAGATTCCCTTTGGGATGCTCAGTTAAAAATTACAGAAACATAGTAATATTGTGTGAGATGTAGTTCTGGTTTTATTCCTTTACATGGTTTTCAGATTCTTAGATCCCAAATTTAGAAGGGTTTGTCAGGTTCTAAATAACTAAAGAGAGATTTGCTAATCTCTGCAATTTGAAATGCTCATGAAATATGGGTTCCAGTATAGTGGTCCAAAAAGCAGCACAGAGTAAAAACAGACAGGCTGAGGAAACAGTAAAAAGGTTGTTCCTCAAGAACAGTGTAGGGTTTTTGGTTGTACACCATGTTGATGATGTTTGAGGCACAGTTTCTGCATGGCTCAATTCTCTGTGTCTTCTGTAAGAGGCAATGTTTGAACTAATGTACTCATGTACTCACAACATCCTCAGTTTTTTTGTTGATCCTCTCTCACCCTGAAATGGTATTTCCCCTACAAGGTGAGCGAAGGGTAACTTGAGAGAAGGATCAAACCTGCTAAGCTCTTGTGCCAGCAAATTCTCATTCCATGTAGCCAGCTTGTTGTAGCTCTGATTTTAAATGTCCACCTGGGCTTGGGGTTACGTTCAGGACGTGCTGGTGAGCCCAGCTGGAGAGCAGCCTGCCCCACCGATGCTGGCTCACAGCCCATATTGGGACAGCTAAAAGGCAAGGCCACCAGCAAGAGCTTGAGCTTTTCCCCTTCCAGAGCACGGTGCTTGGTTTAAATCCAAGGTGAGGAAAAACATCCGCATGTGCTTTGATCCATCCTGAATGACCATGTGGACAGACTCCTACTGAGTCCCCACAAAGCAACCTATTCCAAGGATCTGGCTTAGCCTGTTTCTCCCAGCAGCTCAGCTAGAGTGCTGGCATACAGAGTCTGCATCTGTGAGGTTTTCAGACACTCAGGGAAAATGTATATTTTCCTAACACACAAGTTTCTCAGACAGAAAAGAAAACAGCCCAGCACTTCCGAAGGTGCCCCCTAAAAGGACCATAGTAGGTCAGGGTATGGATCCTCCATATTCTCAGTTGCCCCATCTGCCCATTCTCTTCATGTGGCTGGAAGCACTAAGAGACTAAAACACTTGTCTGTGAGCAGTTAGTATAGATAGGTATTCTCAGAAATAAAGAATAGTTTGTAAAGCTTTATAGAGGACAATCTTGAAAAAACAGTGTCAAGACAATAGAATTTATGTAATTTCTTTTGGTTTTGCTTTGCTTTTTTTTTAAACAAAAGGTTTTACAGAAAGGTGCAGGGGTAGAAAGTTGTGGATGAACCTTCTTCAATTTTCAGTTTGTACTTACTGTTGCTTCTAAATTGTCGTACTGTTTAGGCTATTTGACAGATTCCTAAAATGACTGTGTGCCTTCTTAAGCTTTCCATAGCTCCCTTTCTCAGCACTCTTCACAATTTCTTTTGTGCAGGAGGTAAACTATGGTTACTTTACCTTTCCCTCTCATTTTCCTGTACTTAAAAAATGAAACATCAAATAGCAGTAGATAAGCATTTGAAAAAACAACATTTACCTCTTGTCTCACCACAAGATGATCTGAAAATTCAGATCAACCACAATCTCAGAGGTGTGAGCATTGAGCAATATGTTCACTTGAACATTATTCTATTGGAAATATTTTATTTGGGAAATCATTATTTCCAAAACAGTTGTTTTTTTTCTCCAGTTCCTTGCACATGCCTAGTCCTCCATAGGAGTGAGTCCTACAGTACACTACTCAGAGAAACAAATGAGCAATAATTTAACTAACGATACCATTGTAACACAGAAAACTGATACTGCTTGACCAGAATTGGCTTATATTGACCTGTAGTGACCTAAGAGTAATGAATCTGACCATGCAAACTGTTCCAGAGCAGCATGTGGAGGCTGATTTTTTTTTAAATGCTCAAATTTAAATAAATCATTTTTTTTTAGGAAAACAGTACAAATCACTCACATTCTCCTCGCCCCCCCCCCTTTTCAAAATGAGAAAACATTCATTCAAATAATTTTAGCCATGGAAAGACATCTAAGCTTTATTTAGTTGAAGGGTTTAAAAATTAGGAAAAACTATTGAGATGAAAATAAGCACAAGTCCCTTTTTCTCTCAGAAATAGTAGGGTAGTAAGAACAAGAATTGCCTGAAAGGGCTATAGAACATTTCTCATCCTCAGAAATACCCATTTTCATCTACTTGCATTAATATTACCCTTGTGCAATGGCACTTGCACTTCACAGAATATATTTCATCGTATAATAACCTGACCAGAGCCATTCATGATTCATCTGCCCCAGTTTATGTAGATTTTACTTATGTGTGATATTTTCATGATCATTGCATAAACCAATGGATTATTTCCTGTGTCATGGCTAGAATACTGCTGTCGTTGAAGGCAATACCTAACACAATAAACCAACAGAGCACAGCTCAAGAAGCAGAGGGAAATGTCAGAGCAAGGCGATAAAATGGTGCATCTGCAGAGACATAACTATGATCGATATGCAGGCTTTCAACGAGGGAGTTTTCATCCCGTGACCTCGCTGAATGAGAATGGCAGTCTGAAAACCAAAGAGCTGGAAAAAGGAAGATTTTTTCATTTCTTGAGGGAAGTGACCCCAGAAATTATATACTTTATGTTCAGTATCCAAGCTCAGTCAATCCTAGGTGAAGTATTTTTTTAAGGTTATGAGTGACACCTAGTTCCCGAGAAATGCACTTAAGAGCAGAGGGAAAGGGTGGAAGACCTAGAAGTCTGATATAAATAGCCAATAAAAGGGACAAAAGTTTTTTCCAAAGGGAAAAAGGCTGTTTATTTTACAAAATTTCACCAGTTTGGAAATGGACACAGAGAATAACTGACTAATAGTAAAGTATTAAATTTTAATCATGATGTAGTTGGTACTGGGATTCAGATATGCAGCAATCATGAATCCAGCAAGTCTTAAAACAGAACAAAACTTACTCTTATATATGTATAAACAAATATCTACAAGTATACTTTAAAATAAACAGAACAAAGTATTCAAGAGTTACACTTCCAGCAACTGGAATAATAATATTAGACCTTCACTAAACAGCTATTTTCCAGCTTTGTCATATCATATACGTTCAGACTGCTTTAGAAATCACCCATCTGTGGAAGACTGAAAACCAACAACAGCAGTGGAGAAAGAATAAAAACAATCTAAAGAACAAAGAAGCAGCATAAGAAAAGAACTCATAGCTTCAATCATTGTTTTGGTCCAAACTATGTGTCTGCTTCATTCAGTTTTGAACAAATGTACAGAAATTTTTTGAGATTTCGGAGTCAGCAGCAGCACTGTCACTCGGTATAACTGTTACAGCAGGAACGCAGGAATTAGGTCAAATCTACTCATTGTCTACAACTTTTTAAGTATTACTTAGCTTGTTATTTAGAAGAAAAGCAATGTCAGGACCATAAAATCTTATTATGAGCCATTACACAAATTATCATGCTGTGAAGATAAGGTTTGGCTGGTACATAATTGTTTGGGTTTCAAATAATCCTTTATTTCCTGTACCAGATCAGTATGCCAGTATCAGATCTGAGCAAAACCATAACGTTTAAAGAGACCAGTTTTGTTCCCGGATCTGAATTTGTGATTCACATTTTTTATTTTTGTTTTTTCCTCTTTCACTTGTATTCTCTGAGATTTCTGACATAACCCTTGAGATGGAAGTATTTCTGCTAGGCTTATAAATTAGTTATTACCTTCACCCAGATTCACTTAATCAGTTCCAGAAGCTCCTTGAGTGTGGTGTACTGATTGTATTGCACTAGATTTAGAAATGCCACAGGGCACCTTAGACTGCATTTCTGTGACCATCTGACCAGTCTGCCTAAATTTAATCAGGTAAAACTCAGTATGCCCCTGCATTTCGCAACTGGAGAGAGGAAAAGAAGAAACTTCAGGTACAGATAAATCATGATGCAGCCTTCAATTTTGTAGATGTCACCAATGAAGAGACACAAGTTCAAGTAAATGACATCAATTGTTTTCCCTGATCCACCAGCACTGTAACTCCATTCTAGAATACCACCAAATTTGTCAATTGTGATTTCTACTCTGTGAAGCCATGTTGGCTGTCACCATCACCTTCTTGTTTTCCATATGCCTTAGCATAGTTTCCAGGAGGATTTGCTCTATTATCTTGCTGTGCACAAAGGTGAGACCAGCCTGTAGTCACACAGATCTTCCTTATTTCTCTTTTTAAAATTGGGGGTTATAGCTCCCCTTAGCTCACTACTTGATTATTGCATTCTTCATAACATTGCATAACAATTTTTTTTTTTTTTAATTATATTTAAATTGCTAATCTCAAACCTTTTTCAGCTCTAATTCATGAGGTTTTTCTAGGAGGAAACATTTAAAAATTACCACCCCATTTTGCTGCAATTGTAGATAGAGGACATCTCTGACCCCCTGGTAGCGATTTTAATTAAGTCTCTGCATGCCAGAGAAAATAGAAATGAATAAAGTATGCCATTGAAACCATTGAGCCAGAGTCTGCTGGCTGACCCACATGACTATGGGCAGGTTAGCTAGGCATCAGCCCTGGGGAAAATAATGAGAGAGCTCATATGGGATTCAAAAAATAATGAATATAAAGGACTGTAATTAATAGAAGACAAAGAGTAAAAATATAATGCAAGCAATAGACATGCTTTCCTAGAAAATGTATCTTGTCAAGTGGTTCAGTTTAATTATCTGAGAAAATTACAGGTTTGATTATTAGAGGCAATGGCACCAGGCATCTGACATACAAGCACCCTGTGTTCTGATATTAAAAATAGGGCTGTATTTCAGATTTGCAAATGCTGCTGTCACATGGAATTGCCAGGGAATATGGGCAAGGTTCCCCACAGGCTCAACAGCCTTCAACAATTTCTAGTATTTTTTTAGAGAAAATATGAAATAATATATATTTTTAGTAATAAAATGAACAGACTGCACTGAAAGTGTAATAATTCACCATGAATTCAGAACAACTGTATCAATAAATTGGAGCCTTTAATAATTTGTTGAGTAAAATGTACATTTAATTTTGTCAGTTTCAAACTTTCAGGTCTGGAAAGACATAACAGCCATACAGGAGGAGACTGTGGAGGGAAGGAGTGAATCTAAGATAGATCTACAAATTTCATGGACCAAAGAAGAGAACATCAACTTCCGAGGTGAGGAATGGACAAAAACAGCATAAGAAACTTTTTACTGCACAAATAGCAGTTAATAAGATGAGGAAGGCAATTTTTAAGTATGGTATGGAAAATATGCAAGTTTTAATGTTGTATTTTAAAAACATGATCAAAGATGAAAGGTAATTACAACACACACATACACACACATCAGTTCCTGAGAAATAAAGTAAATAAACCCAAACAATAAAGCAAAAACAAGGAATACAAGATCCTAAGTGTCTTCTTAAACAATAATCTATGGTTACAAATTGACAGTTATTTCCTTATTTGCGACTGCAAATGTGACTAAACAATGCATAATACACTGAAAAAAAATGGATTCACTGTATTATGTCTTATTCAATGGAACAATTAATTCCTACACGACCAGTAAGTTTAACACTGTGGAAAAATATAAACTCCGAAGTATACAGGAGATGAAACTAAATAAATAATCTAAGGGTTCCTTCCTGATTTAAAAAACATGACTCGGTACATCAAATCAGCCTCACTGACTGGACCTTGCAGAATGCAACTATCCAGAGACACCAAATTAATTTTAGAAAGGAACTATAAACCTCTTAGTTGAAAAGAAAATGAAATGTAGATAGTACAATTGAAATGACAGAAACAAAATCCATAACCTAGTGAATAGCAAAAGAAATTATTAGCAGTAAGTATTCTGCCTGTTTTCTTGATCTTGATGCCTAAAGGAGAGGCCAAAACAAATTAGGAGTATAAAATGCAGACAAATTTACTCGAGGCCTTCAAGGTACATTCGGGCAAGCAAAGCCCTCCGTTGGGGACGACACCCAAAATCGATGACCGGTCACGAGCCCTTCACCTTTTATATGTTCTGTCCCATTAGCATATTGGCCCCTAATTCTCCAATCGCACCCTTCGGTGATGATGTTCACCACCCCAGGCCTGCCCCCCTCCATCTTACAGTTGTTTACATATTTTCAGGCCCCAAGGCAATGAATATGTCCTTGAATCTGTATTCACTGAGCCTTGTTTTGGCTAAAGGTGCTGGGAACAGAGGTTTTTAGCACTTTCTAAGAAGCACTAAACTGCAGCAAGTTACAGATGCATGAAGAGGAAAAAAAACTAGAAATTTTCAAAGGCATCAGTCTTGCTTTGATTCTTATCTTTATCTAGACCCTTTAGTGTACTAACATGTATTATTATCTAACAAAAATTTAGCGATGCAACAATTTATAAAATGCAGGCTTCTACAGAATGGTTATCCACAGACCAGTTGTATTATTTCAAGAGATAAAAGGAAAACTCATTCCAAAGTAAGCAAGACTCATATTCATCCCACTTTCTTCTAAGACTATTTTCTGACATGGAAAGAAAGAATCTGCTTACTTCAGCTTTCTAATGTTTATTTTAGTGCATGTATGAGGCAGATACTCTTTTCCAAGAGTACCAGGTTTAAAGATTTGCTACTTATGGTAAATATTTGTTGACATCACTAAAACATAGCAACCATGATCAGCAGCTACTAAATAAATATTTAGGAACATGCATCTAAAGCACTCCACTATTGAATTTATTATTAATAAATAGATTTGCAGTGACTCCCTAGGCTGCACCGCAAGGGTAAATAATTGTCTGGTTTTGCCTTGCTGGCTGTTCTGAGTGCATCACTGTGGTGTTTTCTACTGTGTTTTCATTTTTTGCCTCACTCCAAAGAAAGATGGGATGGTTCCCAGCTGCAGAGCCTATGTGCTAGACTTGTCCCCAGTCTACCTTACTGATGCATCTCTCTTCTACCATGTGCAAGAAAAAGAATTTTTGATGACTCAAGTGCACTTCACACATAGCAGATGAATGATTTTCACAGTGGAACCTTCTGTAAACCGACATAATAGAAATAACTCAGGCTGTTTCTACATGGTTTGATTTTTTGAATTTGTTTATTTTTCTTTTCCTTATGGATGATTCTACTCTTCCCTGCCCCCTCCACCTGCCTTTCTCTTCTTTTAAAAACATAACATCCCAGTTACAGATGTCAAGAGAAAAGCATGCTCTAATTGAACAGGAAAACAGCAAATTTAGGTTGTAACCAATAGTAAAGAGTATTTGCTATGTGCTGTTTCTGGCATGATTATTCAATTTCGTGGCAGGATGATTCAATTTCTTGGCAAGATTGCAGCTGCCACTTCTTACCAGCTTTGTCAGTCTCAAAAAAACCCACAAAAAACAAAAAGCAAAAAACCACACAGCTGAAAAGAAAGGAATGTTTCAAAACAGGATCAGGTGTTTCCATCCCTTGAGATCATAGAATAAGAGCCATTACACCATTTTCCATAGCTTATTTCCACTGGCCCTTAGCCTTCTACATTTCAGACTAAATTATGTAGAAGGTCTGAGTACTGCTGAGGATCTGAAGAATCAATAAATGCATTAAATTATTGTGCAGTGTTGATTAAGAAACAAAATAATAAATGACATTCATAGAGCATTCATACGAGATAAAAAGAACATTTTCGTCTTCAGCTTTTTTTAAATTGAGAGTCTTCCTTTTTTTTTTTTTAAAGTTTGTCAGCACAGAAGATGAAGAACTGGAGGGACATGGAGGCAACATGAATAGGAAGATAGAACGGTTAAGGTTCTGAAGTATCACTTGCCATAACATTCTTAGCATGCTAGAATATAGTATGCAAGAACACCTGTTCTTGTCCTTGAGGATATCTTGGTTTTTCACACCTTTTCACCTTTCAGAGTGCATGTCTGATGACTGTGTTCGACAGCTCATGTCACCTATATATTTCTCTTATATCTGAAAAATGTGAACTGAACATTCAGTTTATTTATTACAAAAGGATATTGTTCTGTCTTTATTGCTGGTCTCCAGGATCAAAAACTCACATCGTTCTGTGTTTCACAAGTGGAAAAAACCCCTAGTATTACATTTTTCCATATATACCTATTACATTTTGTCCTTAATGTGCAGCTTCACCAACATTAACATTTGCAAAATGCAGAACTATTTCCATTAACACTGAAAAAGTGAATCTCCCAATTCACTGTTGTAAGATTTACTTTAGGAATATAAAGTCAGATTGATATGTAGCAAATAACTATTCTATAATATTAATTTCTTCATGGAATCATATTATGTAAAGCTGACAATATTTAATGACTTGTCACCGTTTGGGTCTCTTACAACATCTTCATAGACCAAAGCACTACCAACTCTCAATACCAAAGGAAACATTAATTTTGGATCTTTCAGATGGAGAAAGGAGGCCCATCTTCTGTTTTCAAAAGGTAGACATGAACATATTATTTAAATAGGTAAAATCACATTTTTGTCACATTCTATTAAATATTTTAGCTCTTTTGCAATAATAAAATCAGTCATCTATAAAACTTCAATGCAACTACAAATCTAATATTTGCAAAATTTTCAATATATTGTTCCACCAAATTTTTTTTTCTGAATCTCTCTGTTAATTAAGGATATTGTTAATTAAGAATACAAGAAAATGACATTCAAAAGTGTTAATTACCTATAAGCTGTTTAAATAATTATTAAGACCTCCCTGAGAAGCTCAAGGAATGTGTATAATTACACCTACCATGGATCTCCTAATTGACAGGATTTTCACCTCCTATGGGTTGTGTTGTGTGTCTTAACTAGTGAGTCCTGAACCCAGAATTGCAAATCACTGCTGGAGGGAATATGTATACAAAAGTACCTTCTTTTTTTTTTTTTTTTTTAATTGCTATTGATTATGAAATTAAAAATATTTTATAAAATAAAGTAAAAATATGTGTTTGTTATATTTGCCTTTTGCTGGTATTCTGATAGTTCTGCAATATAAACAAGCATATATTAAAAACAGTTCTTATAATACCTGCAGTGGTTGACATGCCTGAAAATAGATATGATACCTACAAATCCTTTTACCAGAATAATTATAGGTCAGGGCACCCTGCAGGAAGTAGAAAATTGGAACCAGTTAGATTTGAAACAGAAGAAATAACAATGAATTATTAATTAGGGAAGATTATTTATTTTTCATGGTTATGTTTACAAATGAAACCTGTAGACTACAAGCAGAGTGAAAACACAGAGCTATGTCCCAAGTCAAATCTTGTGAAGAAAATTACAGATTTTATTTCACAGAACAATAATATGAAATGCTTACCAGCCAAAGGGTATGACCTACTTACATACATGTTGTGTAAACATGTCTGAATGGTCCAGAAGGAAACTCTCCTGTCTTTACCAAAATTTTTGATGGAAGGTCTAAGAAAATGAAATTTACCTTTCCTTGTTTGGTTCTGACTACATGTCTGAAAATGCTTTTACTTTTCTCGTCTACACCTGACTGGGAAAGCTGATACATTAGCAGCACATCTCACATTTCAGGGTGATTCCAGGACCTGTTAGAGTGATTCGGTTCCAACACAACGACCTCCTCCCTGCAGTGAAAACAGGGGTGGAGGAGCTGAACGTCTTCCATAAAGGCAATGTCCTTCCATGCAAGGCATGGAACACGTTTGCAGCCAGAAAGTGCAACCATTTCTGGGAGCTGTCAGGCACTCCTGGGGCTCTCAGTATATATGCCAGCCACGATTTAATATACACTTAGCATTTGATTTCTATTTTATTTCACAAATTCCTGCTGTTACGTGTGTTTTCTCTTGTGAAATGGGAGAAACAAGCCATAAATAATTATGCCCTAAATCTACAAGAAAAAATACTAACAATCGCATGAAAATCATCAGGCTGGTTAACTGACTCCTAGTTTATTCACAAGCATAAAGGAAGATTAAGGAATTCTCTTCATAGCTACAAAACTATACTCTCCCAGTATTGTATTGGTACATTAATAGTATGCTTTGAATATTGACTTTATTACAGATGAGTCACAAATCCATTATGCATATGTTTCTGAGGAAAGCTAAGCCTTTTTTCCCCTCAAGTCCAGCAGTAAGAGGTTTCAATATCTCTCATGAGGTTTTCAGTAATTAAAAAAATCAGGTTCTGATAACCTTAAATAAGGTGCTCAATATTTGTCTGCAAAAACCAGTCTACCTGTAAAATTAGTATTTTACATTGCTGTCACTGCATGGATAAGAAAAACCTGAGAAACATGAGAAGAAAACTATGTTCAATGATCAGTCATTTCAGTCTTTCTAATTCTCCTTTAGGAAAATTTTTTTTTTGTTAACCTTGTATTTTACAGGTTAAGAAAAGGACAGTGTTCTGACAAAATGTACACGGTGTGAGATTCCCCAGGCTTAGCCTGCAACTGTTACCTGAGCCAGCAGACAGGTGCTGAGCATTCAAAGCTACTGAAAAAAACCCCTCTGAATATGTTTTCTGTCAAGAATATCGGGCTTAGAAGAAAAGCAGTATATCATTTCATGCAAAAGCAGTAATTCCTGCATTTTATGTCATAAAATCCAAGGTCAAAGTCATCAAGGCAGTGAAGGATCCTGTAGTTTATAAGTTTTAAACTGAAACCTACCTATTCCACTTATTAGTATGATGCAGCAAGCCACATTTCTTAATCAACCCATTATGATGATAACCAAAAATCTGAATCAATTAAGAAAATATTCATAATAAGAACAATCTAAAAATATGGTCTGATGATAAAATCCTGGTCAAAGTCCAGGTTGAAAAACAAACAGAATTCCAGCTGCAAAGAACAGAAGAGAACAGATGGAGCAGGTCAGCAAAAGCTGCTTGCTCTACAACTTGTGCGCACAGAAGTACATTGTATGCTGTTGACAGGAAAAATCTTGTTTAGAAAAGATGCAAAGGCAGTAGGGACCCGAGCCCTGCTCTATATAATCAAGCTGCTGAAAGGCAACACTGAAAGGAATGATAGAAAATTCCCAAGTCCTTTGTAGTGCCTGTGATTTCAGAAAGAGGTTTTATTGGTGGACCCATTACAGTAATGGGTAAGTAGCAATAAAAAAATTAAGTATATTAGCAAAGCTAGCCTCTCATAACAGCCAGATCTCTTCTGTTGCACCCAAAAAGTAGTGACTGAAATATTAAGTGCAAAAAACCCCATCCATATCAAATATATAAAAATCTTTAGTATCAAAGCATCTCAGAAGAAAATTTCATATAACTTTACAAAATAATTTTTTTAAAAAGTGCTTTCCAAAACACATATTTATATTCAGGAAGACATATGTTAATCAAAAGTGAAAGCTTTGACAACATAACAAGCTCAGAATTCTGAGATAAATGGGGATTTCAGAAAATAGCAGAGGTCTTAGAAAATATGAAATTAATTGGAATTTTTGTAATGTTTCTCCCTGATAATCATTTTAGTGCTTTCAAATTGTTGTTATTTGATTTTAAAAAAGATTGGTGATGCAAATTTAATATCACAGCCATTGCAAAATCTGTTATGAAAATTTGCAACATATGTTGAATGACATTTTCAGCAATCATTTGTCAGGTGTCAATGTAAATTGCACTAAAATGCCACAAGAAGGCTTTAAAACAACTTTTTCCATCAAAATCTGCTGAGAAATACTGAGTTTTTAGGCTTGTCCTTCTCATTTTGCTTATATAATTTCTTGTATTGTTCTTAACACTATAGTGTTGGGAATATTACCTCGTTTGTTACATATGTGTGATGGTATTTGTTTTTTATCCTATTCTGCCACAGTGTGTGTGATTTTATGTACATTCATGTGAGTTTATATCCACTAGCTAGATATAGCTGCACAAAAGTTTTTCTATAACAGAGATTAGTAATAATGCACTCTTCCTGCAGAAGGTTTTTTCTTTCTGCTTAAGGAGGGTCACAAATATGGGTTCGCCCTGTTCTGTTTGCCGTGAGCCTAATGACAGACATCCTTTAAGAAAAAGTAAATTGTCCAGAAAACAACTGTACACACTCTCTCTGTTAAGGAAATGAGGCATAGGTGGCTTGGGAAGCACCTCGGATCCAGAGAAAGAGATCTCAGACAAGGTCCCAGGAAGATTCCAATTACTTTCTCTCCTTCTCCACTTCTATTCCTCTGACATGAGATGTTACAGGGTGTGAGACTGGCCTTGAGGTGAAAACTGCACAGCTGCAGTATTTCCCACTCCTCTTTGCTACTTGAAGTCTCAAGGAACGTAGGCTTTTGTTTGTTGCTGGAAATGCATGCTGAAAAGAATGATGGCCCTTGGTACAGCTGCTGCATCTTGGTGGATGGCTGCTGCAGGTTCAGCACAACTCAGCAACCTTCCCTTCTCCACACAGCCCCGGGCTCCAGGGATTTCAAGTTCTCCACTTGCTATCAGCTGCAAGGCCTAAAAAAAAAAGGATTTTTTCCATCACAAAAAATACACTCAGAGGTTTTTTCACATTCTATTTAAGGTAATTTAGGTGTTTTAATGAAAAAAAAAAGTCCAGCTGTGTTGTAAGAGTGTTACTGAGAGCAGGACTGTTACCAGTGAAATCCCCACAGTCTGTGGCTGTTTCCCTCTGCTGTTTGCCCATATGGAAGCAGGTATTCATTTTTCAGGTTAGTCTCTGTGCTAGCCTGGTCCAGGAGTGGAGCCCACCCATGATGCCTGCTGGCTTGCAATCCTCTCTAAGAGCCCCAAGGCAGAACACCACTGAGGGATCTGAGATGGTTTCTCCGGGAACCAATGGTTTCAAATAAAATGGAACACTTGGCACAACCTGTGAGTGCTTTTTTTTCCAAGGTGCTGTGACTGGGTTTTGTTGATGCTGTCTGAACTAACCAGAGGTCCTGAGGAAGCGTTCAGTGTGAGCCAGGGGAAACCTACTGATGCTGACTTTCAGAGCAGAGAGCTAGCAGAGGTGAGTACTGCTCCAGCCCTGGGGCAGGCAGCACAGTCAGAGCTCACCCTGTCACTGTTAGCTTCTCTTTCATTGCTTGCAGGGGGACTACAGTTTGAAAAGTACAGAGGGAAATGTTTCAACACAGGAATATTGGTCTAAAGTATCCATTTTCTTTCCAATATTTCTTTGCATTGTCTATTCATCCTGCATTGATTGCATTTCTCCATACATTTCTATGAAGAGGTTTCCCAGGTTTCTCTTTTCTTTTTTTAAATTTCCACCCCCCCCCCCCACCTTCAGTCTATTTCTTATTCAGTTTCAAATGTCAATCTTTTTCCCACACAGTTAGATTTCAGTAAAGTACTCTTATTCAAACACTACATATAACAAGATTCTGTCTGGAAGCCAAAAGAGCAACTGTAACCTCAGTCCAGTAAAAATATGTTGACCATCAGCAAGGTCAGAAGAGGAACCATTAGAAGAGCAGTTATATTTTATCCAAATTTTTCTTGCATAAACCTATTGACCTTTTAATAGCAGGGTCAATTAAAAAGAAAAAAGTTCAGAAGCTCCATTCCCTGCAAGAGCTGCAAACCTCCCAGAAGCTCTGAGGCTGCCCACCTCCCACTGGAACCAGCAGGAGCTTGTTTGCATCACACCCCAGATATCATCTTACCACAGAAGGTTTTGAAAGGAACCAAAGAGCATGTTCATAGATACATCCTCCTCATGAAGATCATTTAATCATCAGACCCTATTCAACAAGTAGAGGATCTAGCAAGAGCTTTCTGCCACTGCAGTGGGGCTCTAAGGAGAAACCTCATCTGACAGAGTGCAAGTGTCTTTCATTTCCTTCTTCCATTGAACAAGACCAGCAAAAGTTGTGGTAAGTGTACATAAAATAGCTAAACTGGACAATTTATCTTGTTCTGTTCAGACATCGTGGAGACTTCATAAACTCTGACAAATTAACTCATGCAAGAATGATGGAAAATAAACAACTTAGACAACAGAAAAAATAATGTGTCCCAGTGTCAAGCTGTGACCAGTATAATAAATATTCATTGTATTTCTTTAGCAAATACTCCCAAAACAATGGAATGGCACTATGTAAATAACTGAAGGATATGACTTGTGATATTTCCAAAACATTTTATACTGAGAAATGTTTATATGGGTCTACTTGAATCACAAAAAACTGAAGGTTAAACTCAACAGATTTGCATGTGAAAATTTCCAGTGCCACCTATTGTCAGAGACAGCAGCAGGAGTTAGTGTGGCCCTACATGCCCTCAAATACACTTTTCCTTTGAAAAATGGGGAGAATAAGTGTTGTATTTCACATTTGAAATACTGTTCCAGATTAGAATTAAACTCTGTAGAGGCACACACATAAATGCTCGTTGCTGATTAATGCCTTCACTTCCCAAGTCCTGCTGCTACCCACGAGCCAAAGGCGGTGATAGATGATGCCCCTCTGAACCACCTTAAAATGAGCTGCCCAATGCCCTGGGAGGGCTTCTAAGGCTTTTGTCTCATTTTATGGCATCCTTTCATTTTTCCTGACATATTTCGTAAATTAAAGGCTTTAATGAAGCCTTGAACAGCACACAGTTCTTGCCAGAAACTAATTTGCACTGAACCTTTTAAAGAACTCTGCTGATTGTTTGCCTTTTCATGACAATGTATTTAAGTAATCATAATGTCTGAGTGAAAGTCTATTACTATCTGTTTACCTCAGTACCTTGACATTTGAATAGGAATTACCCTGTTTAATTTTTTATGCCTCAGAACATTAAAAAAAAAAAAAAAAGCCCACCAAAACAAAAAACAAAACAAAACAACAACAACCACCCTAAACCAAAACCAAACCAGCCAAAAAAAAACCCAAAAAAACCAAAAACAAACAAACCACCAAGAAGGAGATAATTATACCTTGTTGGTAGTGTTCAGGTACTTATGACAAGATCGTAGAAAAATAAATTACGAAAAGTAAAAGCTCTGAAGTTATCTCTTGACCGAAATCCTACCTTTATTTCTGCTGGTATCTAATGGAGAGGCCAGACAGTTAGAGGTGTCAAATTGCCCCTCTGAGGATGTTCGGAGTCCTTGCCATGACAAAGGAGAGTGCAGAAGCAAATGGTCACAGTGTACAGGGGCGGCAGAGCCTGGTGAGATTTGCTCACACCATCTGCAACAAATACACTTCACTCAAAATAATTCATCAGCAGCTTAGCACCTGCAAACATGAGAACTGAGTGGTTTTGTTGGTGTATTGCTGAAGAACAAGTAATAACCTCAGTGTTGTGGGTTTGATCTCCATACAGGTCATTCACTTAAGAGTTGGACACGATGATCCTTGTGGGCCCCTTCCAACTCAGAATATTCTGTGGAAAGTCACAGAACTGAGGCAGCATGGGTCTGGCAAAGCATGGGGACTTGCTAAAGCAGCTGTGCTCCAGAATAGCTGTCAGGGATCGTGTGTATCCTAAAAGGTGGGGGGAAAGGAGACACTCACGAATAAAAGTTAGCTTTGAAAATAGTGACAGTATTTTTATAAGATCACTCTTTAAGTGTCTAGCTTACTAATTTCCAGTTCAGGTTTTATTTGAACTTGATAAATTTTCCATGGAAAATGGAGTAAACACCACAATTGCAGTGGTTAAGCCAGAATGATTTTGCAGATATCTCAAACAGAAAATTTTATTTTTCAAGTAAACCAGCAACAAATGTAGTCAATTATAAGTATTGTACAATTTAACTGCACTTCAAGACTTGGTTCTAACAGTTAATAAACTAAAGAACCCAAGTAATGGTGAGAATATGTGCTGAAACTGAGCTTAATACACAAAGACAAGTACCATACAGTATATTTTAAGACATATGAGAACAAAATCTTGAACTGTTGTTAGGAAACCTAACTTCTTTGTGACAGGGATGGGAAAGTTAGTGCTAGAAAAACTTCAAAAATAATAGCTATTAGATGACTTGAATGATTATCAGAATGCAAAAGCTTTTCAAGAGCATTAATGAGTTCAGTTTTCAATAGAGGCTCCTAAAGCCTAAATGCTGGCAGAAGCACTTAATTTAAAATATGTATTAATAAATATTTGCTTGATGATTCAATTTATTTGTATAATAAAATAGCTAGGAAAGCATATATCTTCAAAAACAGACTTCTCAAAATGAAGTCTTTAATATCATCCTCATTAATTCTGTGTGCTTACTCTCCATTTAACCTCTTTGACAGCTGAAAGACCTTTCAGTACAGCCCTGAGGTTAATGTGAACACACTTTTTTTTCTAAATTGGATTTTAATAACTATCAAATTAGAAATATATTTAGTGTTTTTCTAGGTTTTCATTATTTTACAGATCCAACCTAAAGGAAATTTAATGAGAAAGTCCAGAGTTTTTGGAGCCTGAAGAACAAAGATGAAAGATGAATGATAAGGGGTTGATATTGTTAAACTATGGCAAAAATTTGCAGGTAGTTAACATACACATACAAAATCCACCTCCATTGATAATCTGTATGCTGTTTGCTGTTTCATTCTTAAATAAATTTATTCTGAAAGCCATGGGAAGTAGCTATGACTGCACATTTATCTGAGATGCACAGATATTGAGTAACCACACAGCAGCTTCATGAGCCATATAGATACAGCAGTCTCAAGGCATTAAAAAAGGATTAACATTGCTGTATGTGTGCTATCCCTTGTTTTACACAGCATCCTCAGTAATGGCTACATCTCCAAGCCATTGGTGTTGACACTTGTTATCTGTTGATACTAAATGCAAAAATAATTATTCATTTAGTTCTCATCACTTAATTCTTGTAAACAATAATAAGTCTGATTGCAATTGTTGCTGCTTGTGTTACTTCAATACCATCAAAGCAGTAAGATGAAGTGTAGCCATTGCCGTATGAAAATGGTAACTTATTTTAAGGTTTATTTATATGAGAACTGCTTAAACATACTGCAGTCATGAAAATTCTTGGATTTTTTAAAGTCTGCTTGCCCAGGAAAATAAGAACTACTCCTACTGTTACAACCAACCGTATCACAAAATGTTTTTCACCATCTGTTGGAAAAACACCTTGAAGCATACTGTGGTTCATATCAACACTGCCATCAACAAAAAAACCCATTCCAGAAGCACACCCAAGTTTGAATGAGACTGTAGATCTTTCAAGCTGACAATTAAAACTCTTGGGGAAAAATATTTCATTCAATAGGACAATAATATGGGCAGAGTATTTGGAAAGAGAAGGGAGAGAAACAAGCAGATAAGCAGGCTGCTGCAGCTCTGGCCATAGCTGTGGGCTTTGCAGTGGCAGTCTCAGCTCCTGACTACCTGATATATCAGAGCTGTAGACTGAATTAAGAGCTACCAAACTAAAAATTTTCAGCCATTTGAAAAGGAAGAAATGAGCAACACTAATGTAAAATGTTTATTTGACCTGGAAAAAAAATTCTGATGGGGGTAATTCAGCTTTTTTTCTTAATGCCTTTGCATTTCCAGCTGGCACATGTCTACCCTTCAAGACCTCTGTTTGTTTTTTCCTATGATCTGACATGGACATATGCTTTTATGAATCTCTCATCATGCAGAGGTGCAAAAGACCTGAATAAAGTGTCAAGGGCATTGGCAGTGCTACATGAAAGCAGAGCTCCACCTGGCTCTCAATGCTGAGCTGGGACCAGGGATCCAGTACTCAGCTCCTTCTGAACATCCTGCATAGACCTGCGCTTTGTTGGGCTGCCTTGGTTATTTTGCACTGCCATTTTACAAGCCAAGCTGGGGTGGGTGGCTCACTGCCTGTCTGTAGCCTCCTGCTGCCGTTTGTATGTCTCTTCTTTAACCTTTTGACTTTTCGGCATCTATGAATCTTTTCACAGGTGTTTTTTATTTCCTGTGTAACCACAAAGTTCTGGATTAATTGTGGAGTTTGAGTGAGAAGTCCACACATCATAAGAATATGTATTTTTCACTGTTCTGATAGAAAAAAAAAAAAAAATCCTAATGTTCGCATAATATATACATATACAAAGAACAAAATATTGGGCCACAACATTCACTGAGGAGAACTTGTAACACAGAACATGATCTGGTAATATTTCACTGATGCTAGTATTATGCTTTCAAAAATTCTGATGAATACAATAATTTACAGACAGCAAAAATTACAATTTTTCTACTGCTACTTACATATCAGAGACATATTAAAATTTTGTATTTCAATTATTTTATAAATGGTAAAAAGTCTTTTTGGAAAATTCTCCTGGCATTTTATGTGATTTGGAAAGCTTGCAGTCCCACCTGCAGCTTATCATTACTTTGGCACTGAATTTGTTTTTGACCTTTACAGATCCAGATAATTCAGCCAGGCCATCAGCCAAGAATGACATTGGACAGAGATAAGCTACTATTTAAAATTAAAAGCAACTTTGGTGGGTTATGAAACATCAAAATTATTATAGATTTTGTAAAAGTAACCTGTAGGGAGGGAGTTTTCAGTAAACAGGAATCACTGTCTGCCAAGAGAAATGTCTGGTGTGTAGTGTCTTACTACATAAGACTTCCTTATTATTGAAAAAAAGAATACATGGGGAGCGTTTCTCCAGTCATTAAATTAATGACCAGGGATTCTTGTCCATTAAGGAAAAGAAGCAAAAAAAGACAATGATGAGTCATATTACAGCAGATAAACTATCTTCATGGCAACTCCATTAAATGGATTTTCTGAGATTCTCAAAGGAAAATTCAAACTGAGACTTGACAACCTACTAATAAGAATGATTCAAATTAATGTTTGGGTTAAAAAACTTGTATCTTTAGGCAGAGCACAAATCTAGAAGACAAGCTGCAAAGTAGGGAATTTTGCTGAGCCAGGAGAGCAGGGAACCACTTTTTTACTAAATGTGAACAAGTGCATTTCAGTCATAAAAACAATAAGGTGGTGGGATCAATGAAGTTCAGCTACAGCAATGTACACGGTGGGGCCAGCAAAGAGGAGGCACTGGAAACCACTGCTCTGAGGGAGCTGGGGTTGTTTGTACCAAAGAAGACTTGGGAGGCCTTATCACTCTCTACAACTCCCTGAAAGGAGGTTAGACACAGCTGTGGGTTGGTGTCTTCTCCCAAGAAACAAGAAATGAGACAAGAGGAAATGGCCTCACAATGCAGCAGGGGAGGTTTAGACTGGCTGTTAGAAAAAATTTCTTTACCAAAAGAGTTTTTAGTCATTGTAACAGCTGCCCAGGGAAGCCATTGAGTCAGCATCTCTGCAGGTATTTAAAAGATATGTAGATGGGTCACTCAGGGACATTCTCTAGTGGCTGACTTTAAAATTGGTGGTTGGACTCAATGACCTTAAAGGTCTTTTCCCAACCTAAATGATTCTATGATTCTGCATCTTCTTGGTGCAAAGTATGTGTTTAAGTACCTTCTTGCACTTACCCTATCAACTGTAACCTTATCAAACTGGCATCTTTCAGGAAGAATTCTCCCTGGTCTTGAATTCATATTGCTATTGATGATACTGAGGTTTAAAAGCAAATTTCATGATGTTAGATGATATTTGAACATATTTCATAAATAAAAGAAAAATTTGTGAAGGACTTCAAACTTGAAACCCTAGGTTAGCTCTAAATAAGAACAGAAATCCAGAATTAGGAGAAATGCAGAATTAGTAGTAAGGAAAAAAATCCCTGTTTATATTTTCATCCATTCCTGGTCTTTATTTGTTAAATTTTCACCACAAATTTGTTTTGTTAAAGGAGAATTCCAAGAACTTGCATTACAGGTAATTTTCAGTTTGGGGAATTGCTTTTCTCAACCCCAGCTGTGCTTTAGTTTCCAATGTGCAGACACTCTATTTGCTCAGCATGTTTTTAGCCATGGTAATGTCAAGTGCCAAAAGCAGAACAGCAGCAGTGCTCCTCATGGTGTTACATCTGCAAATGCTTAATGAATAGTGCAGCTTGCACATTTCAATACATTTTTAATTATATTTGGCAGAAAAAAGAAAGCATGACCTGGCTTAAAATGTATCTCAGTCAGATCCCTGGTATTTAAGCAAGAAGTGGCCTCACTGGAATACAAAACCTGTCTAATTGTTTTAGTGAATTCACACTAAGATTAAGCTTTCTAACTGTTCTCATTTTTAAATGTTTCTCACAGTGTCTTGTAGGTAGTGTGATCTGTTTTTTATTTTACCCAAGGACTTTTTCAGTCACATCTTCTGAAGTGTCCACTGGTAATGGGACTGTTGCATGTTATTTGCCAGTGAAAGTGATTGTGTCAGTCAGGGAAAGTTATGGTATAGTCCATGGCAGCATATTAGGACTGTGAGATGGCTCTTATCAGAAGTGTGCTGACTTTAGTGATTTTTTTTCATAGGTTGAACTCCTCCCTTCCCTCCTGTCTTTGGCTCAGTCTCCACTCACCATTGGTAGTAGAGTTATTTGCAGAATATCAGCAAGAGCATTTCAGGAAACGGTACCAAAAATTCTTTTTCTCACTTGAGTGGAGGGCTTTGACTACAGAATATAACAAAGGACTGCACCTCTGTCCTAAGGAACTGACTTCTGCTGTTCCAACTCCTCCTCCAGAAGCCCAAAGCCTGCAGCCCAGAAGCCAGATGCTTCTCACAGCATCTGTCCCCTGCAACTACTCCCAGTTCCCTGGAGCAGAAAAGCTCGCTTACTGCCTGGAGATGTTTTCTCCAGAATTTTTCCCACTTCCAGATTTTCCAAAAATTAGGCTCAATCTGCTTTTTTAAGCTTTCATCAGCATCTGTTCTGTCACACAGTTGTTTCAATGCAGAGCAGTGGAATACATATCCAGCACCCATTCCTACAACACAGTGGTCATCAAAGCACCCATGGGCACATCTGGCCAGCAGTTGAAATGTAGAAAAACTAAACTACAACATTCCCTTAGACTTTCAATTAGTTTCTCATATATTTCATCATTCTTTTACTGATTGTCACCTTCTGTTGTGTATCTATGGGGCGTTTTTGGAGCTAATTAATTATTCATATGCTAGCAATTTAGATAGGCCTTATTGGGATGTACTAGATCCTATTTCATAATGCCATATCATTGACTTTTTTGTACATTTACATTCAATGTACTCTAATGAACCACAACACATCTGACTTGTTAATTTGTCATCACTCATAATTAAAAATCCCTGCTACCTGCTTGGCATTGCTATAGAAATGAGACTTTTCAAGTAGAGTCTGTGGCCTACATCTAAGCCTATTTCATTCTTTAACTTACATTATAAACTTATATTCAACTTCCTTATTATTCTCTTTTAGAAAGCTGAAGCATCATGACAAGATGATCTAACAAAAGGTAAATGCATTCAAAGTGTATATTTTTAACAATTCAGATTAAAATGTTTGTATATGTTATCTTGTGTTTGCTTTTTTCTTTCCATTAGTATACTCATTTGCTACTCATTTATACACAATAATTATAACCCTGTGAGCTATTCTTTTTTGGTAGGCTAAAAATCAAGCTTTTTTTAGTCCCCTGTCACACAGAAAGCTATCCAGCCTTTTCCCATCAGTCTTTAACTCCACCTGCTTAATTCTGTATTTTGTCAAAATATGGGGCTAAAGTTGTAACATGCAGTTGTAACATACTGCATGTTCTGACATGGTCACTGTGTATTAGTGGGCTATATTCCTTTTTAATTTTTGTATCTAGAAAGTTCCAAATTTGTCCAAAAGTCCTTTACGAATACTTTGCATATTATACGGTTATCTGCACCATGTCTGTGAGGTTGTTTTTTTTTCTCCAGGCTTTGAGGGCATCCAGCTCTTCCTGTGTGACGCCGTAATCTTTATTTTCGCAGCGTATTTCAACCCAGCATCTCTGGCAACTTTTAAGTGTTCTCTTGCTCTCTGTGATGAAGTCATTAATACTAATTGCCTGCTTTTCACAGGAAAACAGATTTATTATGCAACCAGTGCATAAATAGAATGCACAGGGCTCTTGATTTTAACAACCTGCAGCCAGCTTTCACAGTTGATAACAATTTGCAGATAAAAATCAATCAGCCATACTTGACTGGGCTGTATAACTGTCCTACCATGCTTAACTAGGCTTGTAAAATCACCCCATATCCAAAATTCCTGCTGCTTTTATTTGCATAATCTTTTTCCTTTTTGTAAGTGATTTGTATACTCATGGAAGTCAGTAATTCTTTAAACCAGAATTATGATCAAAGTTAATATGACATTATATGTCAAATTTTCAATCTTTATCCCTAAAAAAACCCCAAACCAAACCTAAAAATGTGTGTGTTGCCTTTCAGAGAAGGATATTTCTGAGACTCTCAAATATTTTCAAAACTGTTATAAAAAGAGACTTATCAGATGTTATTTAAAACCCCCTTTTTCATTAACTTCCTGATTTTTTTACTAAGTTATTCCATGTGCATGAAACTCTTCGTGTATTCAAAATGTCTGGGCTTGTAGTGGACTTTGTTGTTATATGAAATAACTTTTAGTGCTTTATTTCTGGAGTATGACTCAGGAGATTTTAAAAATCTATAAAATCAATCAGATGATTTCTGTGAAATTGTTATGAGATACACAGCTGAAAATAGCTTTATAACAGTCAGAAAGTTTATATAAATCCCATACTACATCAAGGAGAAAAGACATTAATTTAGCATTTTTATTAGAAAAAGGAGTGGGAAGGATGCATGGAAGAAAATCCAGAGAGGCCCTAAGCGCAAGGACTGATCATTTTTCCCAAGTTCCATCAGGAATTGAGAAGCATTGGGGGAAAAAAATCAGCCTCCTATGTTGTAAATTAAGGTTTTCTTGCTGAGTTTTAACTTTTTTATGCGCTTTGTGGAGAAAGTAAAAAAAAAAGGGTTTTTTCTGTGAGGTGTCCCAAGGGAATAGCGTGTGCTGAGGCCTGCTGTCTCTGAGGGAATGGATACAGATCTATCCACGTTCTTTCTTCTCTTTTTCTGTAGTTATCTCTAGATGCAAGGGGTAAAGCTTGTGCAGAAAGCAAGCCAGTCTAAACACTGAAGTTCAGCAGAAGTTAAAGTACCCTGATGGGTATGAATCAAAGAATACAACACTTTGCACAACGGGATTTTTTAAAAACTCTTTTTGGAGAAGATTGCCAGGAAATGCTCAGCTGCCTGAATCTTATTTCTCATGCACCAGCAATGAGAACTAGGAATTTACTGCTATCCCATTCCAGGGTCCTCAGCCAGGTGTGGGAGTGGATGGTTTGTGCTGCTGGAGGAGCTGAACACCACACAGCTCTTTTAACACTGAGGCTCTGAGAATATACTGTAACTGATGTTTCAGAGGAAATTGTAATCCATAATACTGGACGTCTTGGGAACAATTACTCTTACTTGTCAGTGGAAGTGAGGAGTTAATATACTAAACAATATGGAAGAAAGATATCTTCCACAGGGAGTTTTGCAGATAAATTGCACTTTGCACAAAAATGTATTCCCCTGAACCATTTCAAATACATTAATCTTACTGTCTGCGAATGCTTTTCTGTATTTATATTATGGGAAGGGCATGGACTAACATTCTTTTTATAATTTCTGATTTAATATGTATCTTTACCATAACAGCTTTTACTGTCCTATAACAAACCTATTCCCCACCCCATTCAAATTAATTAGTCCAGCTGCTTTCAATCTTTCAGGGAAGTTCTTAATCTTCTAGTCTTCAATAATTATAATTTCCCTTCTCAGGACTTTTTGTATATGTGAAAAATTTTAAATTTGTCCCTCTCATATTCAATGCTTTACATTTTTCCATGTTGAATTTCAGCAGCCATTATGTAGTGTAATTACATAACAGCTTTAGAAAGTGCTTCTTTTTCTGCCCAGATCTTGTCAAGCCTAAATTATTTCATCCTTATAAAGCCTCACAGCCTTGTTTCTGTTTGATTGAACCAATGAGGAATGTTAGAGAATTAGGAAGACCATGTCATCAATTACAGAGTAGAAAATAATCAGTGGATAGTAATTTCTGTGTATTATATTAGTACTCAAGAGAATTTGAATTAACCGAGAGATAATACAATCTGTGCTGCTTTTGGATTGGATAGAGTTAATTTTCTTCAGTGTAGCTGGTAGGAGGATATATTTTGGATTTGTGCTAGAAACAGTGTGGCTAACACAGGGATGCTTTTTTTACTGCTGAGTAGGGCTTACACAGAGCCAAGACCTTGTCTGCTCCTCACTCCCACTTCACCAGTGACACGGCTGGGGAGGCAAAAAATTTAGGAGGGGACACATCTGGGATGCCCGACCCCAACTGAAGCAAGCGATATTCCAAACCATATGGCATCATGCTCAGCATGGAGAGCCAGCAGATGAAGAAGGAAGGGAAGGACTTTCAGAGTGAGGGCGTTTGTCCTCCCAAGTCACCATCGCATGTGATAGATCCCAGCTTTCCTGGGGATGGCTGAACACCTGCCTACCCGTGAAAATTGGTGAATTAATTGCTTGGGTTTCATTGCTTGTGCACAGGGATTTTGCTTTAGCAGTTAAACTGCTCTCAACCCTTGAGATTTATCCTTCTGATTCTCTCTCATCTAACCAGTAAGGACTGAGTAAGCAGCTGTGAGGGGTTCAGTTGCTGGCTGGAGTAAAAAACAGTTTTCTTTCCCTGCTCCTCTGAATTTAGAAGGGCACATCTGTTGTTATACTTCAAGAAAGTGGGGACTTTGGTCTTCCAGTGACACTTGGTCACATCAAAACTGAAAATATTCTTCCTAGATATAAAACATTTTAAGTACTTACACACAGAGGAATGAGGAAACAAATATGATTCATTAATTTATCTAGAAAAAGAGCACAAGGCAATCCCACAGTAGGTTTCAAGAAATTATTTTTTCATGTCTTGACAAGAAAACATTGAGAAAATATTTTGAATACATGAAATACCTTCAGAATATCTTGCCTTTCAAAGAGACACTTTTGGTCCAGAATATAATTTGTGGCTGCTAGGACACGATTGACACTAATGCTGCATATGGCTTTTGTTTGGTTCCAAGTGATAGAGAAGTACAGTGGTGAATTTTCCTAAAGAAGGCACTTGGATACCAACACTGGACACCCAACAGGCTGGAAACTTCAGCGGCCTGAGAAGCCCCAAAGGACTGTGTAGACTGAAAGTTTCAGTGAGGCCCATGAGAATCTGATATACTTGAGATATCCAACACAGCCGTTTAAGGGGCTGCAAAACTGCAGGGTCCTTTTATATTTGAAGTTTGATAATCTCCCTAAATGAACAGCTAGTGAAGCCTTTTGTGACTGTATTTGTCAGCCTTGATACTTAAGGGGTTTTTTTTATTTAGCCATTAATTTAGAGGCCCAGAGACATAATTTAGAAATCACTATTACATTCTGAAGTATTTAAGCGTATTTCATTTTGGTTGCCACATTCTGAAGTATTTAAGCACATTTCATTTTGGTTGCCCTGCCCATTTTGTTTTAATGCCAGTACATATTACAGACATAAATGCAGTTCCAGTACAGGTGATCCTTGCCTATTGTAAGAATACAAAACTTTAAAATCAGAAAGATATGCTTTTCAATTTGTGTATTAGGAACTCCTGTCTCTAAGTAACCAGGAAGCCTTTCGATAGGACTCTATCTTTAAAGATCATTTGGATGAGGGGATTGAGTGCACCCTTCATAAATTTGCAGATGATACTAAGCTGGGCAGAAGTATTGATCTGCTGCAGGGAAGGCTCTGCAGAGGGATCTGGACAGGCTGGATCAATGGGCTGAGGCCAATCATGAGATTCATGGCACAGTGATGTTTAGTCAAAGGTTGGACTCGATGACCTTAGAGGTCTTTTCTAACCTCAGTGATTCTATGGTTCTCTGATTCTACACTTAATTTAGTCTTATAAGGTGACTAATTCTTCAATTTTAACTTATTGCAATGAAAGATTCCACAGTCACTGTCTGGGAAAGTTTGTGTTACTGTTGTTTCTTTAGAAACAGATATTTACTTTGGATCAAGGCTCTGAAGTAAGAAACAGTTCATGCAAAGGAAATCCCGAATTCAGTTATGCATCTGCAAAATAGTATTTATTAGTTGTAACACTATACGTGTTTTTTCTGCCTACATATATTTTGCACTTTTTTTGTATTTTGTATTTTATAGTGTATAATATAATAAATTCTTCTAATCATAATGGAAATTTTATTAAATTTGAAAATTACATCAAGAAAGTAATGAAAGTTTCATGTTTTGAAAAAAAATCCCAAAGTCATTTCCATTTTAAGGACCAAAGGAATGTTAGAATTACTCTTCCGTGAAAAAGAAATTATCATTACATAGATACCTTGTCTCATGCACCTGCACAGCAAGAACCTCTCAGCAGCATTTTTCTTGTTCAACCAAGCATCCCTTGAGCTCTGACTTCAGAGCCTTTACCTCATTCCCTTTGCCTCCTGATAGACTTTCACTACCTTTGTGAATTACTTATCTTCTGGAAAAAGCTTCCTCTAATAAAGCAAAACAGGGAGTTTTACAGGACAGACTGGAAAATCTCATCTGGATGCTGGCAAATGAAGCAGAGGAACCTGAATACTGGCCAGGCTACTAAGTATTTATGTTGCTTGAGAATCTCAATCAATAATTAGGGTGCTACTGCCAAATTCTATGCATATATGTGATTTTATTTTCTCAGCTCACAGGCACTCTCTTTTTTGCAGCAAAATTGCCTTGAGTTCTGAAAGTTCCCATCGGTGCAGTGAAGGGTACATCCTCTACTGCCCATGGCCACTGCAGGTGTTGGAGGCTCTATTTGCCTCCCATGGCTGTGCTTGAACCGCTGATCAGAAAACAGCTGCTGGAAAATACTGTCCCTGAAACAGAACAAGGGCAGCAGATGGAGCACGTTTGGGGGTTTTTCCCTACAGATGCTTCTGAAATGCAGCCTGGGTGTTATTGCTGAAGATGTCTCAGAGCAAAGGACAGCCTAGCAGGGAAGGTAGGTACAAGCGATTGCTGCAAAAGGAACACGGAGGGGGGTGGAAAAAGGATCTGCTCTGCACTGCTCATCGCAGAGGCTGTGAGCTGAGTGTGTGACTGCCTCCCTTGGGAATATGTGGGGGCTTCACCTTGCCTGGAGCCCACAGTGTGGGGAGATCCCAGATGGGACAAGAGGGCCCCTGGGATCAGGGCCAGAACACTGATTTCTCCAAAGTTATGCCCAAAAAACAAGACTACATGTAATATTCTGCAGACGTGCAAGTTCGGGCATAGCAGCATTTGGTCTGCTCAAATCAGCATCATCTGAAAGACACTTTAGGAGATAAAAATTTCACATATTTGGCAGCTGGGCCATGCAGAAACATTTGTAGTGTCTGAATAATTTCAGTGCAGCTGTCACCTCACCCTGCTTTTACTGAGGCTGCCGTGATGGCACATTACTGAGACTTTCAAAATAGACTTATCCAATCTCTTTTTTAATATAATTTTTTAATACATCAATTAAAATATAGCCAAATATGCAAACCAATACTCTTGAGGAAGGGCCATACTATGCTGTTCTGAGCTAACCTGTTTTTATTCTTGTGGGAAAAGTTTTTAAAGATCAGATTCTATGCCTGAAAAATGGGAGCTGCAATCACACTTGAATACTGTTTGAATTATTGTCTCAGAAAGTTATGTTTTACACGGAACAGGAAGAGGGTAAAATAAGGCTATAGAATAAAAGGGTTGTGTAGTAAAACAGGCTACTAACTAGCTGTCTCTGCCTACAGAGTCTCTCCGTCCATCCCCTCCTAATCCCATAAGGGAACTTTTGTCTAGGTTTTTGCATTGCTTTGAAATTATAGTCGGGATTTTTTTTAATCTATATAATTGCTTTCCTTTAAAAATTTTGTCTTTGGAAACTGTTTCCTAGCAACAATGTATTTATCATTCTCCAGCAAGGAAATGACATCTTGCCATTCAGATACACTAATTGTGATTTTTAATTTTTTTTTACACAATGAAACAACATGCACTCAATGCAACATTAAATTAGAAGGAAGAGAATTAAGAAGAAATAACGGCAAACACGACTGAAAAAAACCCAACCTAATCATATCTATTTGCATATGATGAGGGAGTTTCTTTCCAGAAATGCTGTCTCTGCCATATAAAAACAAACCGATTATTCCCAGACACGTATAACTGAATAGCATTCGTTACCTTCAAAAAGCAAGGAGGTAGAATAAGGTAGTTTAATGATTCTTTACTATAACTTTGAAAAAATTTTGTAATGGAAGTACACTTCATCTTTCTTTTTTAGCATCAGCAGCGTGTCCTCTGATACATCTGATACCATGTGAAGAGCTGTGCATGTTACCAGCTGGTGACCATAGGTGCTTCATTCCGCTGATGTCATACAGCACTCTCGGAGGACTGTCAGGCATTTTGTCACCTTTTGCTCTGTGCTTCTAATGCATCCATTTTAAAATATTTTCTCAGCATGAATTTCAGGGACACTAAAGGAATTGGACTTTAAATATATTTAAGATTATTATTCATGCTTTGTTACTAAACAGGTGAAAGAGTATTATCACGGTGGTTTATCTTAAACCACACCATTTTGCCCCTTCTGATAACTGGGGATACTCAGCAGATTGGCTATTCTAAACAGTTCTGCAAAACTTTGTGTTTTTATATGTCTGAGGACAAATATTGCCTGAAGCTATAGTGGAAAGCAATTCCTTTAATGGAAAATTATTACTACTAGAATCCATAAAATTATAAGAATGTTCATTTAGAAATGTATAGATTTGCAAGGTTTATTATGCTTTAGATTACACTTTCCTGTATATCGACACCAGACTGGATCTATATTACCTGAAATCATTTGATAGTAAGTGCTCAGCTGTATCATACTGGGCTTTGAGTTGTGTGTTTCCTCTTTTTTTTCCCGAGCTTCCTGTCCTTTTAGTGCTCAATGAGGCAAAAAATTTAAGTGTGTAGGAATTTAAGGCAAAATACGTTGTGGTACTATTGGAGGAAAATAAATTGATTTTACATGAGAGGACAAAATTCATTATTGGTGGAAGAAAAAATATTTCTGTATTTCCTCTTAATTACACAAATCATGGCTTACAATATGTGCTCAGAATATTAGCTTGATTGCCACATAGACAGATAATTAAGTATAAAATGTTAAATATCTTTGATTTAACAGTGAAATTTTGTATTTAAAAATGCTCATAAGTATTTTCATCAAGTTCCTTTGTCATGATACTTTTGATCAGGGAAGCAGGAAAAAAATTAAAGCAGGAGTCAGCTGTAAATTTTGAACCTGGAGAGTTGTGCTATCCATGAGTTGCCCAATTGAAAAAAAAACAATAGAGGAAAATTATTTATGTTTAAACTAGACCAGCTTTGTAAAATATGGAAAGTAATTCACAATAACTGTGTAAAAAATCTCTCCTTTCCTCACCTTGATATTGAAAAAATAAATAATAGCAACAGTTGTCTGTAAAAAGGAGTCTATAGTGGCGTTTTTAGCATATTTTCATAACTTTATGGGGAAGCAGCCATTCTCAAACAAAAATCCATTTCATTAATAAGCAGATGAACTGATACTGTGAAGAGTAAAATGACTGACAGCGCTGGCTAGAGTTTTTTATTGCTTGAGTCTTATTCCTGGTAGAGCTTTCCGTGAGTTATTTATTTTTCTAACTGTTAGGAAAGCAGAAATAACAAGTAGCTGCAAGAGTAATATAACAGTATTCTGGTAGAAATGGGTTGTCCCATGTCAATGGTATGAATTTCCACTCTCTGGAAGCCTCAGTATCCCATAGGCAAGAAGATGAACATTTTTTAGGTTGTATCAGCTACCACTAGCAGGGAGGATCCTTCTGAAATATAATGAAACTCTCTCAGGATGAAATTCCCTTATGGACTAGAGCTAGTAATTACATGCCTTGAGGGCTAAAAATAGCACTTTGACAGTATCTAATGTGCTTGCTAGGATAGTGGGTATTTAATTCAATTTCTTGCAACACTTTAAACATAAATTAGCTGATTGGTCCCAGTAGACTGGAGGCTATGGTTTTAATCTGCAAAACTATCAGCTCTCTCTCAGAGACAAAGCAGGAACTGAATAACCCATGCCAGACCGTGCTGGAATATGTAGACTTTTACAGGATTAGACTGGCAGGCTTTTCATGAAACAGTTATTGTCTTTTGAGAAAGTTTGTGTTTCTCTCATCACCTTCTGATTAGAATAGCTCTTACCTCCAAATTAGAAAATTAGGTCATTTAAAAAATCGTTATTTTGTCTACCTCAATTTTCACCAGCATCCAGATTTCTTGTGCTATGCAGACAAAGTTTTGTGCATTTTTTCACTTCACTGGTAGTTTTCCAACAAACTGAGCAGCATACAGAAGACATAAGCACCAGAATATATTTTTTGCATAAGGGTTGGGACTAAATTTTACAACCTATAAAAGCACCTGAGATACTAACATGTTAAAAACCAAATCTACACTAAACTTCATCAGCTTGATGCCTCTTTAGAAGGATTTGCAGCCAGCAGCTATCTCAGACTTTTGAAAGATTGGTATTAAAGCTGGCAAGAACTTCATCTTCATAGTGATGCTTTTCTAGCTGAAAAGAACCCTTACTACCACATGTTGTGAATTTTGCATGCCCGAATGTACAGAGGAATACACCAAGGAAATTAGCATTGTCTGTAATTGGCCAAGAAGCTGTGGGTACTTTTTTCCTTAAGTGCTCCGGTGAATTTAGTCAAGTCCTTGTCACTCCAACCAGGTTTATTTCAACATAGTCTTCCTTGAAATGACACGAAGAAACCACATCAACATTTGACTTACTTGACCACTCTTGGACAAGATGCATTTATATCAAAAGGTGAATGAAAATATTTCCTTTGAACTGATCCTTCAGTTTGCACAGTTTTAACTACTTAGGGCTCCACACAATTTAAAGTGCTTCTTCACACACACTAACATAAACTGGCTGACTGGTAGAATACAAACTGATTGAAGGAGAAAATTGTTAAATGCATTAAAACCCCTGGTAGATAATTTTTAATTGTAAACTACTACTAAGAAGGGCTTTGCAATGATACAGGGACCGTTTGTTCCCTATGCATGTGTGACACATATCTTGACTGTGTAGGAAAAGAGACACATAACCTCCTTTCATAACAGAGTGCTAAGCTGAATTCTGAGCCATTAGAAGCAAATTTTGCGCATATACACGTATGGAAGACACCCTCTTATGCAGGACAAAAGAAGTCCTTAGAAAAATCAATTACTGCCAATATCACCTCTTTGAGGATAGAAAGATTGATTAACATATCTTAGGAAACTGTCTTTCTAAAGCTGAAACAAGTAATCAGCAAAAGATAATAATGATGAGTAAAGGTGAGGAAGTGTTAAAAATTGCTGCAAAAAGTAAAATAAGACACAGTAAAAAAGCGGTCAGGACAAAGTGGAAGGGTGACTTGCTAAAGACTGCCTGTCCAGAGAGGCATGCAGTAGGATTTATTCAATGGACTTTACCACTACTGCAGGGCACATGTATGTGCATGTATACCTGTGTGGGGCTGTGATGCATTCGTATATACACATTTATATGTGTATATACACATTTATATATATAATATATATATAAATGTACATTTGCATATATATATATACACATACATTTACATACATATGCACATTTACATGTGTATGTTTACTACGCTATGTAACATCTGCTACAGGCCTCTGGTTCTGCAAACAGGCCCTGACTTGAAAACTTTTACCAAAGGTATGATTTAAAGTTACAGCTGAAGTTTTAATAAATACTAACACTTTTTATGGTACAATTAGACTTTTTGTGGAGAGGGTGGGACCCCCAACCTCTTCACAAAATGAGAGATCTCAGTATATCCAGATCAAGCTCAGCTGATGGGCATTTTTACTGGGATTCAACTATTTGCAGCAACAGAGAGCATTATTGGTTTTGAATGGTTTTGATATCATTGCATTGTTATAAAAGTGCTATATGAATGTCACAGAAAGGAAGGAATTCAGACAGGAGATTTATTAAGAACAGTTAGTGACAGCATTAAAAATGGAACCTTCATATCCTGAGTAATTTCCCTCCATACCATCTCTACTATTTGTATATCAGAAAGCAACAGGTTTTCAAATCCCTTTTTAAATTAAACTTTGTTAAATATCCTAAATTAAGCACTTGTGCAGTGCTGCTCAACTTATTTTCCTAGAGTTCAGCATTGATCTTCATTTCAGCAGTTTCATTCAGGCCTGAATGAATCCATGTTTGAAATCTGTAACTCATTTGCACACGGCTTTTTCTAACAATTTAATAGCATTAATAATTTACCAAAGTTAAATTATACAGCTAAAATTCCACAGTATTGTAGATTACTTTCATTTGTTACAAATTATTGCTCCTGTTACTGCACAAATCCTCCAATAATATCAGCTGTTTATTGTTAATGAAAGATATTAGTACATTAAGAAAGCAATTCATTTAGTTTCTTTTGCAAGTTTGCCATTAAAAAAAAATACTAATTGGTATTAGAGACAATGATTCAACATTGTTTGACATAACTCACTGTCTCCTGTGAGTCTAGAGTTAAGTAATTTTCATTTCACTACCAAAATCTATGATTCTTCAAGGGACCTGTTCTGCTGTTAGCTCACATCATTAATTATCTTTAGTGTTGGGGGAATCACACCTGCATGCAACAGGCAAATAAATATGATCCTTAAAATTTTAACGCTGTAACCTGAATATTCTTTCATGAGGTTCTTGAAAGGGTTTGTATTTTCTATGCTATTTTTCCCATATCTTTTAATAAAAACCACTAACTCTCAGAGAGAACGTGGCTACTATCTCTTCAGCTTTCTGGTAGATGTCAGTCCTTTGTTCACCCATATGCTGTGAAAACCCAAGATCAGATTTCACAGATATTGCCTTTTAAATGCTTTTTGTAACATAGCACCTTTTTCTCCTCAGATTTTACTTTTTTGGGTCTGCACGTGGTAGACTCATGCCAATTCCAGAGACAACCCTTCAACAGGTCTTTCAAACAACTTTTACAAATATCCCTTTCCAAGTAATCTTGTGATCCAAATTGCTATGGTACTAGAAACATGCTGAGACATGGATTGGTAACAGAGGCACACTCCTCTTTATAGAGATGAATTTAGGAAACTAATAGCATTTTGGCCACCAGCTTTAGAAGTTTCCTTTGCCTATCAATGAGGAGAGCAAGGGTCACATAATGTACGTGCTCTTTTCCTTTTTTCTCTGAAAGCCATAATTTTCAGATTTCAAGCTAATAAGCAAATGCTTAATTGTAGTTCATAATATCACTTCAGGACATTTCACCATTCCCTTCTTGAGAAGAGACTTGGATATCTTAAAAATGCTCCTTAGTGCTTTTTAAAAAAATATTTTATTTTAGTATAAAATGTTGAGAAAAGAAATAGAATGTGCATAATTCATGATAAATATGAGAATAAAAAAGCCTTGATTCCATTTTTTTCTTTATATCCCTTGATGTAAGGCTGCAGGCTTGCAACACTTTTAAGTCTACGTTTACAATTAGCTATTTTTAACATGAAAGTTATTGGCATCTTCAGTCACATACAAGACACTAAGACAATACTCTATTACACAGATGCAAGAAATAAAGTAGACCACCCCTGGCTTTAAAGAATTTGCAGTTTAGACAAACTAACTTGCAATTTTTTGCCTGCCAAAAAAAAAAGAATGTTAGCACTAATACAATATCATATTAGTACCTATAAAAAAAAGATACATGGAGCTTAAAATTTTTGAGAGCTTGAAAAAAGTCTGTTCAACAGTGTGTGTGTATCCATGGGAAAGCCATTTAAATAATGTAAACCACCTTTATGGATCAAGACCCTCAGAGCAAATATGCTTCTCTGACACTGAAGAGCAGTGTTCACTTGCAAGCTGTGGAAAATAGTGAGATAACAAACTATGAGTGTTTTATCAGCAGCCTGACACCCTTTACTAAAGGCCAGTAAAAAACACTTGATATTCCAGGTGTATGGGGAAAAGAAAGGTCAGAAGACAGCTGAAGAAATGCCCCCTCACTCACCCAAACCCAAAACCCAGGGCCAGGAAGAGGATTAAACTAGCCAAAAATCCATGAGTAGAATAAATGAGTTGGGCACTAACAGTAATGTGACCTCATTATCCTCTATTTATATATCAGTTTTATAGCAGTCTGACTGTGAAATAAATTTCTGATCTATTTCGTATGGCAAAAACCAGACACAGATTATTAAGGTTTTATTTTTGGTTTTAAAAGTACTCAAGAATCTGTTTAGTTTGTTTCAGCCACATGATTTTTCATGCCTGAAGAATCAATTTCCAGCATGAAAAAATATATTTGTGACAGAGAATATTTCAATTGGTAACTACAGGCCTTGGAGCAATCCTAGAGGTATGTAATAAAGAAAAAACCTTTAATAATTTCAAAGAAGAAGAATAAAAGTAGCAGTGCACAAGATTCAGCTGCTTAAAATATTAAGTTTTTCCAGTAAAGCTGAAAAAAACATGAAGCTTTTTAAATCTACAAGTAGAAGGTACTCTAGACATAAATTTTAGGAAAGAAAAGAAGGAGTTTAAAATTTTCTCCAGGAATCAAATCTAACAATGAAGGCTAATGTTCATTTCAGTTTTATTTTGGAGAAAAAAGAAAACAAAGCAAACCAACTTACAAATAATAACCATATGAAATTTGTTGTTTCACATAATTATAAAAATATCATGATCAGAAATGAAATTATAAAATATTTTTCTTGACCTGTTAGTGGGATGTTCCTTTTATGTTCACTTTATGTCCACATTTTCCACATAAATAAAGCATCTTGTGTCAATAAATTGCTTTCTTTTGCTTGGTTTTTTTTTCATTAAATTTAAAGCAAAGCCAATTAAGGTTTAAAATGAATGTTTCTATTTAATAATGGGATGGATAAACTCAGTTCCTCAGCCTTTGGATTCCATCACAATCTAAATTCCCTGGGAGATGCTACAGAACATTAAACCTCAATACTTGATGCCACTAGGTACATTGCAAATTTCATATAGAGAGATCTTAAACAAAACCCAAGACAACCATGAGTGAAAATGCAGGATTGCCTTTACTGAAAACAGAAAAATTTGATGTGATACTTTTCAAAATAAACAAACTGAATAAAAAAGCAGCATGTTACCTGCAGAAGTAGGGGCCAGTTGTAGGAAGGAGCAATATACTCTTTCTGGAGATGCTATGTCTGGTAATACTCATAAGAAAAGAAATTCCTAATAAAATATTACCTAAGGAGCATACTCAAAGTAATTTTAGATATTAGATTAGTTTTAGAATTTCCTTCAAAAAAGACATTGAAAATATTTTTTCTAAGAAAAAATGTCTAACAAATAGTTTTTATTTTAAAAAAAGTTCAATTAACATATTATATGGGAATCTGTGAAAAAGGCTGAAGTTAGTATAAGCTGTGAAATGTGTGTTTTTGCACACTTCTCATGAAACAGCTGACACACAGTAACTTGTTAGCGTGCCTAAGCCCTTGTACCTAAACCTTACAGCACAATTCATTAGTTTTATTACTCTGTGAAAGCATTTTATTCATTCCAGTTAGTGCACATACATGAATAATATAAGAACTTCTAGTGAACTATATTGGGGAAACAAAATTTCGATTATACGCACGAGACGAGCAGAATGTTTGACATAGAATGGTGAGATGTTCCTATCACACAGGCATACATCATTATTATTGGTGGTCTAGAGTACATAAGATCTTTATTGCACTGCTAGCATCTGTTTTATCATCACATTATTATTTTTTAATCTTCTTACTACAGCAGGTCTTTGATCCACAGCATTTGCCAAGGGAAGAGGAGAACCTCCATGTGCTGTATCGTTCCAAGAGCTCTCTTTAACTGAAACAGGAACAGATAAAAGGTTGAGTCAGTGGAGGATCAGAGGAGACCCTTCACCTGTGAAACTGTTCGTAAAGTGACAGACTTCTTCATAATTAAAAAGCAAACTGTTTGTCATGAGAGATTATAGCAATTTTTTACTTGATAATTGGGTTATAAAGACAAAGCCTGAACAGTAATGCAAGAACAACTGTAAAGGATTTTGAAGGCACAATTACTTTGGTCAGCAACTAAATAAAATGAAAGAAACAAGGGACATTTTTAAGATGCTCAAAGCAAGATCTAGACAGGGAAACAGTGTATCATTTTTTTAACCAAGAACAAAACTTGGGCTATGTGATAGAGCTGTTTTTTCACACCCTTGAAGAAAGGGACATTCTGAATTTAAGATGATTAACAATCATAATTAAGTAGTTAGAACATAAACAGCTAAGCAGTGGTATGCACTGGATATTCATATTTATTGAATACTGCTGCAAGAAAAATCTCAAATATTTCTACTTATTTCAGAATTTATGAAACAGATTCAGATCAATAGCGGCTGTCATTTCTTTTACAAAATAAATTTCCTCATTCCTTGTAATAATGGCAGAGAAACTCTGCTCACAAAGTCCCAGGACTCAACATAGGCCTCTGGAGTCTGGTATTTGATGTAGCCTTGCTTCCAAGCCAGGTTCTTGCTGGGTTCAGAAGAGAGTGGTAAAGGGAGAAGCATGCTACTCATTGAAGTAACAAATGATGGCAGAAGTGCTTTTTGGGGGATAAAAGCAATTCCGGACCTTACCAAAGTTTCATTAAGAGTTCTTAAAAAAACAAAACCAACAATTACTTCATACAGCTCCTGCTGTCCCATTTCAGGCATACTTTTAAGTTGAAAGTATTAAATTTTCTGCAAAAACTATTAATACAGTCTGTCTTGTAGATGCTGCCACTCTGATTATATACTTTTTTGGTAATTTCTAATAGATATTACAAAATTCTTCAATTATCTTTTCAAAGCTCTGTCATCTTAAATTGCTTTGTAGGTCATCATATTAAAATGGAATCTATGTTCTTGGGTTCGCGCCTGTTTTCAGTTTGAGGCTGAGGTTAGCAGAAGTGGCTGCTGACATCCCTGTATTGCACACAAACTGGGCTGTGAGAGCTACATCCGAGCACCCAGCGGAGTAATGAATACAGCTCCCTGAAGCATTGCCACTGTGAAGCACTGCAGAGAGGCTGGTAAAGTACTGATGATCATCTGTTTTCCTATTTTTTCTATAATTTTCAAAATTAAATGATGGGTCTCAGGAATTGATGTAAGAGTTATAGCCTACTTCTGGCATAACCTCTGCTTCCAGCTAAGTCCTTAACTTCTCAGAAACATAAACCTGCATCATCCTCATTCTTAGCACAGATTAGATTCAGCAAAATATGGTCCCTAGTGTTGTCCCAGACCACACTGCAGGAACCTGGAAGCACATTCCAGCACTCTGAAGAACAGATCGTGCTTTAAGCATCCCAACATCTAAGTCTTGGCTATCTGTCCTCACATCTTCAAATGCCACTTTGAAGCAAATCCAGGCCCAGGGGCAGAGTAGAATTCTAAAGTCCACTGCAGGACTAAACTCACCTTGAGCCAAAACAAGAGAATGAGGATCATTTTCTGTTCTCACAGCATGGACACAGACAGCTTTCCTGTCCTGGTCCTCTCCATGATGTCCAGGCTGTGTCTGTGCTCCTCCTAGATACATGTTCTTCGCTTCAAAGCTGAGTGTGTTTGGAAAGGATGCTGATTTCACCACAGCTGGCAGCAGGCCCATCATGAGCAACTTGTTCCATATTTATGCAAGAGCACCCAGCATTTATGCTCTCACTGGAACTACAGCCCAAACAAGACTTGGGTGTTGTATGCCTCTCACTGGGCTTTTATTTCCAGTGGACACGCATGTTAAAAAAAAAAGAAAAAAAAAAGTTAATTAATATAGATGATATTTTTGCAAAATTAAAAAAAAAATCACCTAGCTCTTGGTTATTTTCTCACAGATAGTTGCTGCAGTTATAAGCCTTTATCAGTTGCCAAATGTGGTCAAAGCAACCACCAACCTCATCTGAGCACAATTCACTGACACAAATCTGAGCACCAGCAAATATTCTGTAATCATGATTCTAGCTGCTACAGTTCATGTGTGAGGTCTTATCTTTAATGGTTGTAGCCACACTCCTTGGAAAATTACAGTCAAATTTTAAAAAAATTAAAATTGAACATGCTGTGTTTTTCAAACACTGCAACTGAAGACAGCTCTGGGCTAGCATCTTCCCCCACAAGAACTTCCACTATTGAAAGCCTCTCTTGCCTTTTTTTTCTTGTTTGATGTCGTAAGTCAGACACCCAAGAGACAGAGGGGAACTAGGACAGATTTTCAAATGCAACAAACAGAGCAAATGTAGCTGGGTGGCTCAATGGCAATTCTCAGTGCCCCAAAGATTAGAGAGCAACACTTTTTCTGAACTGGCATAGAGAGGAGGGGAAGGGGAGAGCCATGGGAGAAAAAAAAATTAAATATCTATCTGTATTTCCTTTTACTTCAGCTAAAGACATTGCCATGGGAACCCCCAGCAGAGGAGATGGGGCACTGGACTTGACAGTTTCTGGGAGCTGGTTCAGGAACAGCTGACTTATTTCTTGCGATACTCTAAAGGGGAAGTAAAATATGAAAAATGTTTTATTTACTTTTACTTCCAAAGGAAAACTCAAAGCTGTAAGCTGTCAGTTTTGCCTGCCAGGATGCCTATTATCTTCACTCATTATTACTAGGTCACTCTCTCTGGAAGAAAAATGGAGTGGAAAAATCATTGGGCAGACAGCAATTGAAAGCTTTTATGCTGCTGCTCATTCTCTACACACTGAGAGTGATTTCTGAACAGACAGTAAATATTGGTATTCCTGAGAACTGGCACATGGTCCTGCTATGGTAGTCGTTAGATTGCTTGTCAGATGATTTGAAACTGTGTGGTTTATATAGTACAACCTGTCAGAAATTAACATGTACATATTTTCTGGGTAATGAGGGGAAAAAGCCTAGCATTGCTCCTAGGGATATTCTGTAGTGGTACACCAGCTCTGAATACAATCCTATCAGAAATGTAAGCAGCAGTACACTTATTTGTGGTTCAAAAAGCATTCTTACCTTGCTGGGTGAACTAAAGTGTGAGCAGAAGACTTGGCATTATTAATTCATAAGATCAATGGGAGATGGAGCCTCTAACCATTAATATCAAACATTGTATTAGCCCAGTCAGGCTTCAAAGTGATTTAAAAATGTAACGTGAAAATTACTTTGGTGAAAACCAGTGAGAAATCATGGCACTGAATGTGATAACTGGAATCAGCTGAAGGCTGGAGAATAGGTTACCTAAGCATATTCTAAGCACAGAAAAGTTCTGGTAATTTTATAGAAGACCTAACAATATCCTTACTACAAAGAAACAGAGACTGTTCATTTACAAGTTTAACATGACTCTTCTTATGCTCCTTCAGATTAATTTTAAAATATAGCAGAATTGCTTCACAGAAACACAAAAGATTTTGTCAGAGACTGTTTCACCTGCTGGCTTATGAATGCTGACATTTAATATGGTCTAACAAAAGAATAATTAATTGTTATATCTCTAATTAGGCTGTTGCTATTAACAACCTCATGGTAGATTTTGAAATTTTATCCTTTTGCAGAGTATAGTCTCTAATATTTGAGTTCTGAAACTTTAAAAGTACTTGAAAAGGTCTGAGCAAATTATAAATACAATTCTCACTTTTTCCTATTAACTACTATAAGAAGTGGGTGGGAATCCTGGATATATATCAGGATATCCTGGAATAACTGCTTATATTCCAGAAGAAAAATTTGTAAGAAAAACTTGTGAGAAATTTCAGTATCTATAGGTTCCATTTTTACCTCCACAATGTTCACTGATCAGACAGGAGGTATAAGGAATTCCATAGTGGAAAGAAATTACTCTGCCATGATATTTATCAGGTTTCTTCAGCTCAAGGTTTATTAGCAGCAATTGTTGTCCTAGGAACCACTGCTACGGAAGTATTCAACCCACCCCCTGTCTAAAAGGGGTGCGTTATGCTGCTGCTTAATTAATTTGATACCTTTTCCTAACCCCAAATTAAACAGAGCTCAAGCATGAGAAAATGCTCTTGTGAGGTGCAATAAATGAATATAGTTGACTCTGGATTCTTAAGTTCATATTTCCATACGCTACAAATGAATGCAGAGCATTTATTTCTCATATATATACAACTTCTAAGAAATTTTAAAAAGAAATCTCTACACCTCAACTGCAGCATAGACTTTGAACTTAATATTTCTCCTCCATTCTTGAGCATTTCCAGGTTTATATTTCTTAATTTATTGTTGTTGTAACATGAACTACCAGTCCCAGCCCAGGTGCAGCACCTTGCACCTGGGCTTGTTAAACTGCATGAAATTCCCATGTGCCCACTTCTCAAGCTTGTTCAGGTCCCTCTGGATGGCATCCATCCTTCAGGAGTATCATCTGCACCACTCAGCTTGGTATTATCAGCAAACTTTCTGAGGGTGCACTCAATCCCTCTGTCTATATCATTAATTAAGACATTAAATTACCCTGGTCCCAATACAGACCCTTGAGGGACATATATCAAGGTGCCAAAAACAACAGTTGGGATAACTTTGAAATGTAAGATAGATGCTTGCTTAAAGCCTCAAAGGAAATCTTACTACCTAGTATTATTACCACAAAAAACAAAAATAGAAAAAAGAAAAAGAAAAAAGAGAAAAAAAAAAAAAAAAAAAAAAAAACACCCCAGCAAACAAAAGAAAAACCCCACCCAAACAAACAAGAAACAGAAAAGATAGAAAGAAAAAAAGGAATGCCTACCACATTCAGAATTTATAGATTGATACTCTGATATTTAAGACCTTCTACCAATATCAGAGTTGTGTAATGGTCACAACTCCACAAACACAGAGGCCACCACCTAAAGAACCGTCTTTGACAGTGAACCAAACCTTAAAACTTTTCACAGAGGTGGCAAATTATATTCATAAAATATCAGTTGCATTTCACACTCTACTGAAGTGCAATTGTAAATTTATGACAGCAAACAATTATTATCATCATCTATCCATATTGTTTCCAATTAAATATTAATTTTTCTGATTATTTGAGAGCTTGATAGATCTGAACAAAAATATAGATACCCAGACTCAGACCTTATATCTTCATTCCATAAGCAGGCAAATCTCACTTTATGAGTAATGACCTTGTGCTCCCACATGTGCTTTCATTATTCTCCTTACTCTCCAGACAGTAGTATTTATTGGACCCACGTGAAGGAATTGATGCAGGCTACAATCAAAACAGAATAAATCAAATTCACCTGTACCCACCTCTCAAGAAGTACCATTTTGAATTCATCTTAAATAAATAAATCTATAGGGGAAACATGCAGTGTTTCATTCTACATGTAGCAATGGTTCTTTATGAGTCTTTCATAGAAGTAACAGGAAAAGAGTTAAATAACCTTCCACAGAAAGCTGCAATATTTAGAGGAAAAAGTCTTAAAATTACCTTAAAATGGATTTTTTAAGAAAAGAAAATATCTGTTTCTAAAGAAAGAACATCTTTGAATTATTAAAGGGAGAGGTTTGACTCAAGTGTCTTTTGTCTCTGTACGAAGTCAGAGGAGCATTTACTTCACCCAAATCTCCAGCATCAGAGAAAGCTTTTAAGGTGGAAGTTATTTATTGTGAAGAGGTTTCTTTAAAGGTTTTTAGCTCAAGAACAGTGCTACACTGAGCAGAAAGATTTTCTTTTTGCGGGAGGATTCTAATACTCTGCTTTAATTTCTAATGTCTCCCTCCACGGTTATTCTTACATTGTCTCACACATAATTGACAACAACCTTGTGAATTACTGACTATACAATTGTTACCTCTTTGCTGTTGATATTTTTCACCTAATGAAGTTCTGACTTTTACAATTTGCCAATGGTTTTTAGAAATAGTTTTGTTTTATGGCTAACATTAGAGATAAATGTTTAACTTCATTCTTTATCCCAGCCAGGAAAAGGAAAGCAAGCTGTGGAAAATGGTTTAAATTTCTATGGTTTAAGATTTAATGGTTTAAATTTCTATGGTTTAAGATTAAGACATTTCAAATTAAACATACCCACCAAATACATAAATGAGAGAAAACAAAGGAAATGTACAGATGTCAATTATGTGTGTTTTATTAGTATTACTGTCCTTCCCTGATTTAGTAGTTTTGGATGTACAACAGTTCCCAGAGTGATCATTATTGTAGCTATAATGTTGGTACTGTTGTAGATAATTAAAAGGTATGAAAAAATAAAATATTTTACACCTAAAAGTAAATTAATATAAAACACATGTAAATAAGTTTTGCAAATACTGTTATTAAAGTATAGGAACTTCAGAACTTAAATCAATGTAATTTGACCTCTTTGTCTGCTGTATGGTACCGGCTTCAGTTATAGGATCGCTATTTTCTGTGTATAACAGTGAAAGTCTTTCACAAAATGCAAGCTGTTTTATTTGTAATGGTCTAATGTTTATGTCATTAAAACTTATAGTCAATTTTATTCAACCTAGTTCTCCTTCATTAATCATAACACAGAAATTCATATTTTAAACTTCTCCCTTCAGGTTTCCTGAATTACGAATTCCATAATTTGCAAGCCAGACTTTTCTGGTCTGGAAAGTAAGTCTTTTGTAAATGACACGATACACAGGTAATAGCAGATTATTACATCAATTCATTCAGACCCTGTAAAATATTTCATTTAATGACTGAGCACCAGATTTTCATGGAGAGAGGCTGTAATTGGTTCTAAATTTCTGAACCACACATTGATTCAGTTTAGTTTAAAGACCTGTCTTAATGTGTGCTGCTGAATTTTCCTTACCTAAATTTTGACATTAAACCAGTTATTCATTGTAAAGTGCCATCAGAAATGCACTTTTTAGGTAAGAATCACAAGTGCACTTGCTAGGAGTACCACGTCACAGTACTCTGTAAAAGAAATACTATTGAGATTAGCAGAAAGGACTTTAGAAGAATAAAAATGGAGAAAAAAAAAGCAAAAGGAAATGCAGTGGCATCAGCACGGGGTTGATGATTCAGTCTGCATCTGTTTCTTGATGAGACTTAGATGGGCTCACACTTAGCCTTCGGAATTTGGGTGAAAAAGAAAAATTGGTTACTCAGTTTGCAGTAGTTCCCTATGATTGCTACTGCAATACCTAATTCCAGAGGCTGTGTTTGTGTCAGGAACTTTTAGGCTTCCAGGAGCAATAGATAAACATGAACTTAGCTTTTTTATTTGTGAGCTTACCCAGTCATATCTAATCAAGCATAAATGCCAGGAGAATATCTTGTGTAGGCAAGCACTTTAATAAGCTCGTTTGATTTTGAGATCAGATAGGTAAGTGAAGGTCAGAATGAAAAGCAGAGCTTCTGAAGAAGGATTTATTTTTGAAAGTTTTCTCAGGATCTGCTAAGGCCTTTCTGGATGTTTCTGTCCTTTTTGGTGTTGCAATCAGGTCTGATTCCAGAACGTTCTCAATCCCATGGAATTCAGATTTATATTAAGAAAAAGCGCACATTCAGGATTATTTATGTTACAAAAACACTAAATTCCCCCCCCATCTCATTTATCTTCACTCATTTAATGAATTTTTTTCAAGAATGTTCATGTAAAAAGTCTCTCAATTTATAACTCCTGCTGGGTCTGGCTGGATGGTGTTAATGTCCTTCAGAGGAGCTCATATGCAGCTGTGTTTTGGCTTTGCGGCTAAAACAGTGATGAAAACACACTAGTTTGGAGCTTTGGCTATTACTGAACTGTGCATGTGTAGCATCAAGGCCTTACCTTTATCCCACTCTGCACTCTGAATGAGTAGGCTGGGAGTGGGAAAGAGGTTAGAAGGGACCAAACCAGGACCCGAACTGACCAAGGGCCTACACTACCCATCCCATCCCATCCCATCCCATCCCATCCCATCCCATCCCATCCCATCCCATCCCATCCATCTCAGATGATGTCACCGCTCAATACAATAAAAGCTCAAGGAGAGGACAGGAAGGACATGTGTGGTCATGGTTTCTTCCCAGGTAACCACCATGAATACTGAGGTCTTCCTTTCCCAGATGTGGCTGGACAGCTGTGGTTAATAGGAAGTAATGAAAAGTGCCCTTTTTTATTCCTTGCTCAAGTGTACATCTTTTGCTACACTTTATCTTGAAAAATATCTTGAAATAAGGCAGGAGAAAGGACCCTTTCCTTACTTCCTCAACTAAAGTTATTTGCATACTAGGATTCCTATTAATTGTTATATTTTTTTTTGTTACAATGAAATATCCTGTTTCAGTGGGGGATATGATTTTCTTATTCTGTTCAATTGTGTGCATCTTGCCTAATCAGTTCCCTGCTGGGAGCAGATCTTCAAGTCTCATAACCTGATTCTGATTCACAACTCAGTTTCACAACTTAGTCTAAAATATTTAGGCTTTCTACTGGCCAAATGGCTAAAATTTAATAACTTGTAGCAAATGAGATCTAACTAGATCTCTGTCCCCTTACAGCCCTAAGCTCTAAGAAATATTTTTCTGGCATCATATCTCAGAGGAAGATTGGAGAACTGTCTCCAGTTTTAAAAATTTTGTTATGAAGGTATAGAATTAATTATAATCAGCTCTTTTTGACTATGTATGGCTAATAACAGGTATTGTCACAGATATGAGACATTATTGACATACTGTTATTGCTCTCATCCTTTGGAAATGGTATGGGAATAGACTGAGGAGATGGAAGTGTCTCTGCTTTCTTGGCACAAAATTATTTCACCTACATCAAAAATATCTATTTCTTAATTTTACTCTACTTAGCTCTCTTTGTTGAATTGCCCACTTTCCTGATTTTCCTGCCCTCTTGCTTTTACATACATAAAGTTACTTTGGGAAAACCTGTCTCTTCCACTGGGAAATCAGCAGTGGCAAATTAACCACTATTTGGCAACCTTTCACAGATGGTGCCAGCAGAATTTCAGCCTAAGTCAGTAAGAACAAGGCAATTTAAAAACATTAAAAATGCATTCACAGCAAAGAAATAAAAGCAGTCACTGAGGTACAAGCCAGAATAGTTAAAAAGCTTTTGGACAAAAACAGGCTTTTTTGTTTCCTATTGAACACCTTATTTTTCACAGAACTTTGTAAGTAAAGAAAGCTTTAATAGTATATTCTCTACTCAAGATATTTTCTGGGAAAGAGGGTTGTATTATTTTTGTCGGATAAAAACTGGAATCAAAATAAACATTCAAACCTACTGAATACATTACTAATTTTTATTTTATTCATGATGATTTCAGGTCTCGTCTATCATTTAAAAGTCTTCCAAAAGCTATTGTCTCTCACACACAGACATAGGAATTTCATCCACATTTGCAAAGCCATCCATTATACATGAAGAGCTGTGCTGTGACTGCTATGGGGGAAGAGTTTAGCAACTGTGTAAGGCAGTTCTATAAATATTTGTCCTGAACTGGGACCTCATTACAGTGTTTACTACAGGAATGTGAAATACGAGGATTTCTGCCCATTGGTTCCTTTAGGAATACATTTACTGCTGGTCTTAAAAAGTCCTATTTTTTTCTATATTAGTATTATTCCAGGGTAGATTTTTGGTAGTTCACATCCCTTTGAAATGATGGAATTCCATCAGCTAATAGTGTGTATAATATATGAATGTGTATTAAACCAGGAAATTTTGTAATATCTATAATAGATGTGATAGATTAAGATTTGATAAATCATTTATAAATGAATTTTGCTTTCTTGACAACTTAGGTGATTTCAGCATTTCCAAGCGCAATAATTTTTTAAATGGTTGCTGGCAGGCAATTTATTAGGATGTTTAGTCAGTATTTAAATTTTCCATATTTAGCTGGGTCATCTGCTATCTTTGATTTGAAACATAGAGCGAATAGGTAACAGGATAAAATTGCTTATCTCTGATCTTTTGAGAGTTGTATCAATTCCTGGTGAGATATATGAATTTTCTAATTCATAACTATGTGTTACCATGGAACAACCTGGTAGTTGCATTGCAAGTTAGAATTTTCTGTGGTAATAAATCAGAAAAAATCACAAATCTTAGATGTGGGAAGAAACATTGTAACTTACAAATGCTATGTCCCATAGTCCTCTTCTCTTCTTGCTTTCTGCTGACAATAATTTTTTTGTTCACCCTTTCTAAATTTGGTTCCTGATACATTGACTGAAGAGGATTCTCATACACTTACTCAGCTTTAATTTTGCCAAGATAAGCCAGCTGGGCCTTCTTAGTTTTGTCTCTGCATGCCACAGAGAGACCATTCTAGGTATTTTTAACAGCAGTTCCTTAAGAGTTCTTTCTTTAAGTGTTATGACCAGATTTTCATAGGGTTTTCTCAATAAGGTCCTTCCACCACTTTTTAGGTTGGTTACCATTGTGTGGTGTGCCTCAGAGAGCTACAGAGGCAGAAGGAGGGAAAATATTCCTATCTACCTTTCTCACAGCCTGTGCACAGCAATAGGTCATTGTCCCACTTACAAATCAGTTATAGTCATCTTTTAATGTTCTTCTGACATTTTCTGCTGGTTAGCCACAACTTTATTGCAGAAATTCATATCAGTCATTGAATATGTGACCTTTTAATTGTGATATTCCATTTGTATAATTCTAGCCTACAAGACATCCAATTTTTCCTGTCAGATATTTTCACCTTCTTTTGTACAGTTGTATTGCTGTTACTTGATTTTAAGAACACTTCAGGGCCCTTTTACACATTTTTTTTTTATTTTTCCCTTTGTCCAGTTGCAGCAGTACTGGCCAGGATAACAGTTCAAGCTTTAACAAGCATCCTGTATTTCATAGATATGTCGAATAAACTGTGGAATAAACTATATGAATAAACTAAAACTATACGAATAAACTATACAAATAAACTAAATGAATAAACTATATCAAATAGCCAACCCTAGCACCACCAAATAATGTAAAAATTAATTAAACCTCTTCTGGTACTGAATACAGTTTAAAGAACCTTCATCTTTTAATAAAACCTAACTGCAGATCTCAAGAAAAATCTCTTTATTTTCTTGAACTCTTTTCCGTCGCACATCTAAATTAAATCTGTGGCTTCATGTCTGAGACTTTGTAAGTTACAAAAATTACCAGAGGCATTTTTTTCTGACAGTCATAACTCTGATAAAAAAAAAATTGTATGCAGAAATCAGTTATAGACAATTTGTCTAAATCATAATTCTATTATTCTAAGTATTGCAGGAAGAGGAGTAGATTTTTTTCCCCTCAGCTAATTAATCAGCCCATTTAGGGAATATTTTTGTAGGTTGAGTGATAAGAATATGTAAATCCCATGTCCTCATGGGAGCAACAGTGTTTCCATTTTATAGGGGAGCTTTTTGTTCTTCCCAAATATGTAGAAACAGTAAGACATATATCTGCAGTGATCACTATATCCTGAAGACTGAATACGTCTATAACCTGCAGATTAATTCCAGATGTCACAACTTGCAAAGTCTTCTTTTCCAACTGTTAGCAATTATTTTGCTGTTAGTTTAAGGTTCCTCAGTGACCAAGCCAATTCCCTTTCTGCAAAGAGCAAATGCTTCCAGGGTGACAAAGAAGCTGCCCAGGCCTAAGTACTGTTTATGTTTTTTTTAACAAGGTGCAAATATTGTTTAAGATGCAGTTTTAGAATTACAACAAAATCTGGTTTTGTATAAGCTAATATTTTTTTGAGTTGTGAATTATTTGAAAGGTAAACTGAAACACCAGTAAAGTATTTGCTCAGAAATGCAACTTAGACATAAAACCACATAAGCACTGGTATGGCAAACTGAAAGAGACTGTATCCAGAAATACACAAATTCTTAAACACTTAACATTGCATTTTCATTCAGGGAGAAAAATATATTAATTTAGCCTAATTCATCCACTTTTTCCAGAAAAAGTATTGAATTTACAGACAGCCACATAGTTACAGAAAGATAGAAACATGAGAAGAGAATTGATAACAGCTTTTGTTGGGTTTTTTTGTTTTGTTTTGTTTTGTTTGTTTGTGGGGTTTTGATGTTTTTGGGGGTTTTTCTGTTGGTTGGTTGGTTGGTTGGTTGGTTGGTTGGTTGGTTTGGTTTTTTTTGGTTGTTTGTTTTTGGTTTTTTTTGTTGAGGAAAACCACATAAAATGGATTTGGACAAGGCTATGGATGCTTCAGGAATTCTGTAGTCCCTGTTTCAAATCTTTGTTTTATTAGGAGCTTTAACTTTGTGAATCTATTATGTTCATCCCTATCTCAAAGGGAGCTGTGATATTTTCTCTGTGCAAAAAAAGGAAGATGTTGTAGAACCCTGTGAGGTATTATACATGCTATGTTTGAACCTCAGATTTATTTAATTTACATATACTCTTTTATTAATCGAAATAAGAACAAGGTTTTTTGAAACACATTAGAACTGATTTACACTCTTAAATAATAAAGCTTACAAAGATCAAACAGCACATTGGAAAGTAATATAAGCATGCCTCTAAGAGAAAACTTAGAATATTACAGGAAAACTAAATTTCTTTAAAGCACCTTTTATATTTGAAATCTCAAATTTTTATGTGAATATCTCCTGTGTTTATCTAGGAAAGCTAGTTACCATATATCTTTGCCTCAAAGGAAATTAGGAGCCATTTTGCTAGTAGTTTTACAGGGGGTGAACATTTCATCCTAATTGTGTGTGCAGTCTGACTTTTGGTATTACATTTAAAACCAAATTCCAGTAAAGAGAAAATTACTTTCTTTGCATACTTGCTTAATAAGATGTTAAGGCTTTGTTTCTGAAAATGTTTGTACATCTGTCTTATCGGCTCCTATAATCACACGCATTGACACCGTGTCAGCACTGCTCAGCAGTAACGAAAATATCCCTGTGTAATTCGCACTGTTTTAGCATAAACTAAAGCACAGACCCTTACTAGTGACTGTGAAGAAAATTGATCCTATCCCATCCCAAACCAACACAGTCTCCCTCTCAAGACATAAAAACACCTGACAAAAGCAAGGTTAAGATGCAAACTATCTGAAGGAACATTTATGTTTTCTAGATGCTTTTTAGGGGAAGTACTGAGTAAATTGCATTGTTGGACATAGTTAATATTTATGTCTCCTGATCCCTTATGAGTTTATGCAGGAGCACAGTGGGGGCGATTAGAAATTAATAAGTAGACATAATAAACATCCACCTGATATAAAAGAAACTTTTAGACCTTAAAATTGTGTTGAGGAAGACCATCAATTCTTAAAGTACTATTTGCTTGGCGTGAAATCACCAGAGCACAAAACCATTCAAATTTAATTTCAAAGTGCGCTCTGAATTCTTTTACCTTTGATTAGTCTCAGACAAAAAGAAGTTCCACCATTACTGGAAATGACATAATTAAGAGACCCTCCAATATGATTAAGAGTCCTCATGCTTAGATTAAATTAAATTTATTTCATGGTGAAAGCACTGAAATCTAGGAAGTGAAAGGGTCAATGGGAAAGAAAATTAAATTGAAATACCCCCCCCCCCATATGCAGGCTGATTTTTTTCCTTTACTGTGATTCCTAGTAAGGCTTTAGAAAGCTGCTAAGGTCTTCAAAAGAACATAAAATTTGCTGTTGACTCTACTAAGGTCTTTTTTCCACCTTTTTATACAAAAATGTATAACAGCCACAACATTCAAAGGAAGACTGTAAAAATAATTTAGAGCGTCATCCATATGATTGCATCACCAGCTATAGTATTCATGTATCTTCCTTAAATAAGGTGTCTAGTGGTTAGTACAGTGATTCCATTTGGGATTATATCAAAGTCTGATCTTGTGACCTCTGAGAATATAGAATTCCTTTAATTATTTCTCCTTCTAATCAGAATATGCCCTTATCTTCCTTTAATAAAAAGCAAGCCAGTGTTGCAGGGCACCGTCTTCTCCTCCCTTTCTCTTGAAACTCTTCTGCTACTGAAGCTTAAAACCATCAAAACATTCGGTGCAATTTCTCTCCCTCAGGGTGACCAATCCCTGTAGTTTTATGTCCTAATTCTTTACCCAGAACATTTTGGCTATTATCCTCAAATTTTCACATGAATATATTTTGTATTCTGTTAAAGATCAGTCAAGATGTTCATGCAGTTTTTTAACCTGACAAGTGAATGCAAGCTACTTCCCGATAGTATGCTTTCTTTTAGAATTTCCTTTTTCTGTTCAAAGATGGCAAAATTTTTTTTTTCTAAAATGTTGCAGCTCTTTCAAATTAAAACCTTCAAGAACACACGGTGAAATGTGAGAAAATATTACAAAAATATAATAGATATGCACAGCAGTTAAAGCATCTTTGTCCCCCTCTTTTCATCACTTTCTACCTTCTAAATAGATCAAAAATGACATGTTCTTTTTCCCTGGTTAGGGAAATTTGCATTTCAAAAATATGTCTTCTTTGTTTAAATGTTGCTCTCTTCAAGATTATTTATTGAAATAAAAGAAAGTTTTCATACCTTCTCATGTATTATGGAGCCATCCAGAATACTATAGATTTTCAAAATCAATAGCTTTCCTTATTAACACCTTTTCCCTTCTAAGTCCCATATGAAGACCAACAATTTCCTCAAGTGTTGCATGCAGTTATGATATGGGACATATCTATGTCAACAGTAATTGGTTTTGATTTGATACTTCTCAATTTTTAACTTCTATTAAATTTGTAGCATTAGTCATCCCTCTGTAGTCTCAGTTGAATCTTATAATGAATTTGTAGTGTACGTCTCTTGCAACAGAGTTTTGCAAAGGATCTCACCATTTTTGTGTATTGGTAATTGTACTTTTAAGTCATTCATGTCATTTTGATCGAGTCAGAGACTGAAATTCGAAAGAGGAATACCAAAGAGCTCACTGAGAGCTGGAGCATCACCTGCGCCTGCACCACCACAGGGCCGGAGATGTGCATCACCGCTTTCCCGCCCTCTCTGCTCATAGGGATCCAGGCCCTGGAGGCAATGGGATCAGTTTAAAGCATCCAAGTTAAATGCTGGACATGAGACTGTATGTGCGCCCCAGGGTAAGCAAGCTGACTCCCCAAAACCAAATTAGTTTCTCATCATGGAGTCAGTAGATTGAAAGAGCTTGATGGATTCTTGTACATTTCTAAGCTTAAAAAAGCAAAGCATTTTCATAGCCAATTCCAACATATGTCAAAAACATTATATAGTCTCTTCAATTGCTTTTATGTTAGCAAAAATGTTTACCTGCTATTTTCTTCACTAGGGGCAGAGACAGAGAATGGAAACTTTCAAACTACCTTTTTTTTCCAAATGAAAATCAGGAATACCCGAAGTTTATTATGAAATATTTATAATGTGAAGTCATCTGTTGGTTCATACCATTTTCTACAAATGAGTTTTCTTTTTTCTTTTTTTTCTGTTTCACCAAAGCTTTGTAAACACAAAAGGTATTCGAAAACAAGGATCTTTTTCTTCTCTCTTCCATGGCAACATTTTATCACAAACTGAGTAGGGAACAAAAATGAGACAAGTAGACAAAATAATTAGAGAGAAAACAGTTTGAGGTACCTCTATTCATAAAATCAGACTGTCTGTAGCTAATTCAAATTACTTAAATTTCATAAAATTCATGCCATAAATCATCTATCATCTCTCAGAAGGAATATTAATTTACCTGGATTTCCATTCCAATGTCTAAAAATTGTCTGTTTGTACTGTTTAAAATAAAGCTAATTATTTTGTATACCAAACAGAGAATACAGACAACAACAATGGTACAAGTGTGCAATGTAAATACTTTTGGGTTATTAGCCTTCAGCTATCTCATTGAGCAATGTGACCTGATATGCACTTACCTTTTACATTTAAGAGTATTCACATTCTTCTTTCCATTATGATAGAACAACTTGCATTATATTCCCAAGTGTGGCTATAAAGTAGTTGCAGAAATAATAATTTCAAGGAGTGACCTGCTAAATATATACAAAGAAATAACTGAGTTGAGTATTGAATCATTATTTCAATTATTTATTTTTCTCTCTAGTTGTATATGGATGTCGTTTATGTGCCTAATATGCTGATAGTATAGTAGAATATTAAATACATTAAAGTTATTATTAAAATATGAAAACATTTTCATGTTTAAATATTAAATATTTCATTTTTACCAGTGGAAAACTATTATCAATAGTTATCTTTGAATTTAGGTTAGCTATTTTCCTTCCTGAAACAGAAATTCAACTAATACAAGATTTGTTCTAAACTAAAGCCAGTATCATATATTGAGGTCCAATGGTAATCTCATGAGATTTACCAAACCAAGTACGAGGTGCTGCACCTCAGTCAGAACAACTCCCAGTATCAGCACAGGCTGGGGATGGACAGATCCAGAACAGCCCTGCTGAGAAGGACTCGGGAGTGCAGGTGGATGAGAGGCTGGGCATGACCCAGCCATGTGCACTCCCAGCCCAAAAAGCCAAATGTGTCCTGGGCTGCATCCAAAGCCCTGTGGGCAGCAGGGCCAGGGAGGAGATTCTGCCCCTCTGCTCTGCTCTGGTGAGAGAGACCCCACCTGCAGTGCTGCATCAGCTCTGGGGTCCCAGCACAGGAAGGACATGGACCTGTTGGAGGAGGGCTCCAAAGATGAGTGGGGGGATGGAGCACCTCTCTTGTGAGGAAAGGCTGAGAGAACTGGGATTGTTCAGCTTGGAAAAGAGAAGGCTCCATGGTGACCTACTTGAGCCTTCCAGTAACTGAAGGAAGCCTACAAGAAAGATGGAGAGGGACTTTACAAGAGCATGTAGTGACAGGAGAAAAGGGGAATGGTTTTAAACTGAAAGACAGTCGGTTTAGATCAGATATTAGGAAAAAATTCTTTACTGTACATGTGTTGAGGCACTGGAACATGTTACATAGAGAAGTTCTGGATGTCCCATCCTTGGAAGAGTTTAAAGCCAAGCTGAGTTGAGCTCTAAGCAATCTGGTCTAGAGACAGATGTCCCTGTCCATGGCAGGTGGGTTGGAACTTGCAACAATAGCACAGCCAAATGTCATCTTTCACTAATTATTTTCATCGAGTTAGGGTTCTGTCAGTATTCAATTGTTTCCTTACTTGGTTCCCATTTCTCTGCAGGAACCATGTTCATCTCTTCTCTAAAATACTGCTCATAAGAGTAAAATGAGACGATATGGAAATTTTTAGGTTTTTGGAACAGTATTAAGATATATTTTTCTTTTTCCTTTTGGTATGGCTGAGTTGCTTTCTTCACAATTGTGAGATTTGTGCCCTATCCTCCATCTCTTCCTAACTCAAACCCGATTTGAAGGGGTAAAAAAACTTTCTAGAACCCATATCCCTCTTCTTTCACACTCCAACCCACTGTGGTCCAGGGAAACTGCGACTTGTGCTGGCCTCTGTAGGTGTCACAAATTAAGCTCAAGGCTCACATATGCACTTCACAAGAGTGTTGTAAGGATTAATTAGTTAGTATTTAGAAAGTGCTTCATAAAATAAAGTACTAAACATTATTGTCACATTAAAGACAAGCTGGAGCCCCTTGGACAAAGTTATTGTATTATATGGGCTCTTTGTGCAGATAATTACACATCATAAGATATTCATAATTATATCAGTAATTCAAGTTACTCAATCCACATTATGCCTGTCTTCTATAAAGCTCCAGCTGTTATGTAATCCATTAAAGGTAGGATCTCCATGTGTTCAGAACACAGTCTCAAACCAATCTAATGCATGAAAAATGTCTGGCCAGAGAATTGGGATGTCTCTATAAAACTTTAGGTGTGGCTCTATGGTATCACCACCCATAATTTGTCAGAAAAATTACTAAGGAAAGGGAGTTTCCTTAATAATTTCCTTACAGTACGCTATTTTGACAGATATTCAGAGATAGCAAAAGATTAAGACGAAAAGCATAAAAATATTGGCAGGACATACTGAAGAAAGATTGTTTGTTTGTTCATTTATTTTTAATTTTTGAGTGTCTCATTGCTTTCTAGCTAAGTTTTTCTTTCATTCTAAAGTCATTAAACAGTCAACTCTTCATGATGTAACACTGCATTGTTAAGGAGTCTTCAGATAAAGGATAATGAAAGGACTTGAATGAGTTCTTAGACAATACAAAAAATAATTCTACAGGTTTTGGTTGTTTTGCTGTATGTATTTACAGTTTTTGAAATTTAGCTTGAAATCAGCATCTTTTTTAACCAATTTAATAATTTTGAATCATGTTTATAAAGGATCAGACAAGTGGATTTTTAAAAAACATCTGCTGTAGAAAAGGTTAATGTCATAAGCTAACTTCAATTATTCATTTATACAACCAGCAGGTAAATATTTCAGTCTTTACTCAGGAGTTAAAACTATCATAGGGAATACAATTCTCAACATGAGAATGTTATTTTCTTCCTGTATTAAAACACATATATTTATAATTACAGTACTACTTTGGTACACTGGAGATCTAGCGTGCATTAGGAAGAGCATCTCCAGTAGGTTGAGGGAGGTGATCCTACCCCTCTGCTCAGCCCTGGTGAGGCACATCTGGAGTGCTGTGTCCAGTTCGGTGCTCCTCAGGACAAGAGAGACGTGGAGCTCCTGGAGCAGGTTGAGCAGAGGGCAACAAAGATAGTTAAAGGACAGGAATATCTTTAAAAGGAAAGGCTGAGGGAGTGGCTCAGCCTCAAGAAGAGAAGACAAGAGAAGGGAGCTTCTCAATGTCTGTCAGTATCTGAAGGGAGGATGTCAGAGGATGGATCCAGGCTCTTGTCAGTGGTGCCAAGCAACAGGAAAAGAGGCAATGGGCAGAAACTGATGCACAGAAAGTTTCACTTGAATATGAGAAAGACCTTCTTTACTGTGCAGGTGTCCGAGGAGAGGAGCAGATAGCCCAGAGAGGCTGTGGAGTCTCCCTCACAGGAGATATTTGAGAACCATCTGGGCACAATTCTGGGCCTTGTGCTCTGGGATGACCCTGCTTGAGCAGGGAGGTTGGACCGGATGACCTTCTGTGATCTCTTCCAACCTGACCAGTTCTGTGATTCTGTGGTTCTATGATAACACTGAAAGGACTCCAGACACAAACCTGATTTTCAGAAGCAAAAAGTACTTACAGAAACACAGATATCTGGTATTTTCCCAGCATGTTAAGACCACAGGGCAAAGACACCCAGACAGTCTGAAAAATACCTAGCTCTGAACAGAGGTTTGCTGAACTCAAGGCCGTGTGAGATGCAGAGGTTGTTAGACCTGTGCCACAGTAATTATTCTTTGTTTCCAACTTTTTGTTAAGTGATTTTTGGCAGTAGGTGTTCTACAATATTTACAAGCATGAAAGCACATGCTACTGAAATTTTTTGCTCATCTATTTATTTTGACAATCAACAAATCAGGAAAAAAACGATTATGTGCTCCTTGTCAGGAAACAGCACTGAGAAAAAGGTGTGGAAAGCTTTTCAAAAGTATTTGTTAAATTGCACTGAGATTTCAATGCATGTGTAGAGCCTCAAAATAGCTAATTTTTTTCAATCTTATGGAAATATCTAAATCTGAACAATTGCTACTATATTTTCAGAGTATGAAATGGGTCAATACAATAATGTGGTTAACAGATTTAACTGTGTCCAAAGTATTGGTGGCTTAAATTTATTTCACTAAGAGTCATAGAACTTAACCATGCCCATCACTGGAAGGAGATATGATTTAATGCTGAAATCTTCATTAAAAATCTTCATTTTTATTATCTAGTAACTCAAAGTAGAACAAAAAGGAGCCTTCCAATTTTTAGCATGCATGGTATTTCACTGAGTCTGCAGTGTGAGGTAAAAGTAGCCACAAGGAGCCTGATATTCCCATCATTACTTTACCATAAGCACATCAAGGCTCGCAGTAACTGAAGCACTGAATATATTCAGGAAGAAAGCACTAGCCAAACAAGTGTAAATATGTCTTTCTGTAACCAAGAAGGAACATCTTTATTTTTGGTTTACCGTTGTTTTACCTGTAGGCAGATAGGAATGAGCCAACAGCAGAACAAGTTTTGGGAGCAGGCTTTGCTTGTTCTTCATGAATAACAGCTTTGTGAAGTGAGATGAATAGGCAAAGTTTCCAAAATTCTTCCCCTGAGTTTTTCCTTGAAAGACATAGAGAGACGGGAGTTTTCTTCTTTTATCAATTCTAATACTGAATCCAAAATATTTTAAAAAGAAGAATTTCAGTTATGTCTGTCTTTTGCTGCATCTTTTAGATGTCAGTCAGGCTTCCTTCCTGCAAAAAAGATTGAGCACATCATAGGCGATGGGAGTTTGAATCTCATATGAGCTTGAAGAAAAAGGTACCTAAAGACACCTAAACAACATAAGTAGAGGTGATTTTTTGGGGAAAAAAACCGATTCAGAACCAGAAAAGAATAATAATGTATGCTGAACGAAAGAGATACTAACTCAAGTTCTCATCCCAGATCCTGGGAGCTGCACACAAAATAGCATCACAGCTCCTCTTCTTAGCACCTCAGGATTTTTCCAAATAATGCGATGTTGACAAAATTGATTTCAGCTTTTTATTTTAGAAGACAAAGATAAAATGTCCAATTAAAAATGTTTACGCGTTCTTATGATGCATTTCCCTTCCCCCAGCTTCTGTTCTTTTCAACTATACTTCCCAAATATGACTGTTAAGAAGATATATTTTTCTCATCAGATCATTAACAGTAATATAGAAGAGCTCTTCTTTATTATTCCTGAAGATATATATGCTGAACTTTTCACACTGTTAATTTGTATTTCACAAAAAATTGCTGTAAAAAGAATCAATGGTTTGTTTGATCAATACTTCACCAAACCAAAAATTATTCACTCCTTCTCTTTGGTCACTTTATCAAGAAGATATTTTACAAGTTCCTACAATAAGCATGAATTAACAGCATCACTACACTCTTAAAACCATGAACATAATTTATTTGGTAGCTGCTGTGAATAGGAGTAATAAAATCGACTGAACAAAAGTTCAAGTAATATCAGAAAATGCTTCATCAGCATTTTTCTGATTATCTACCATAACCTCTGGATGAATAGCCACGATTAGCATCTCTAATACTACTTACTATCGAAACAGTCCAGAACCATATTAATATTAAAGTAACATGGGAAAAGATAAGATAAAATCCATCAAGAAAATGTTACTCTTTATAATTTTCACAGGAGTGATTAATGAGAGCACGACTAATGTTTTGCAGGGTGGTACTAGGCTACTAGCAAGGACTGATGTATTCTCCTGCAGTTCTGCCCCTATAATTCTGCATTGATTATAGTGACAAACACTGAATGGCATAGTGTGATTTTGTACATACAGGTATAGAAGCATTATTTGCTAGGTGGTTAAATTGCTACAAGAAGAACCTATACAGAACAAGTGCCATGCAAGAATAACTTCCCTCTTTCAGGCAGTACTCTACTGGGTGTTGTGGTGGGCTTCCCTGTGTGTTTCCGCTCAGACACTTCCCAGATTATTACGGATTTTTTTTTCCAGATACCAAGTATCTGAGATGTCTTCTCAGACAGCAGTCATTTACCACAGCCTTAGTGTGGCAAGCTCAAGGCAAGAGCCAAGCTCTCTTAACATTCATTTGGGGAGCAGGTCTAAAAAGGGATCCAGACATTCAGAGGTGTAGAACAGTTTCCAGAAAATGAAGAAACCTTATGCCATTTTTCCTGCAGAAATTGTCAGGCACTGTTGAGAAGCAGTACTGACAGCACAGTGCAACTGCTGCTTAATGAGAAAGTGCTGCAGCACTGTTGTCAGAGATGAGCAGCACTCTCAGGCTAGCAAGCAAAGATTAAAATCCTTAGCACAGATATAGTTGTAGAACAATTTTTCTTTCCTGCAATATGGCATAAAATGAAATAATCAAGACTGTAAGACATGAAGACCTCAAGTCTGTATTGGCATGGAAATATGGGAGAAAGTAGCCTCTAGGCAGCTTTTTCTTACACCTTTACACTTTTTAGTTGAAGAAAAATGAGATAGTGAGACAATAGAACAGGATACAAACAAAAAGGCACAAGAAAAGAAAAACGGTGGGTTTCAGGTAGACAATTTGCATGAGGCAATGTGACAAATACTAAACTAGAACAGTAACTAAAATGCCTGAAGACCAAAAGAGGGCAAGAAATGTTGGCACAAAGCCTTCATGCTTTGCAGTATAGATCTGTCACTGAGAGGAAACTGAACACAGGTAAGTGCTTTAAAAAACAAAGAGAAGTATCATCACATTCTCATGCTTCTCATCTCATTTATGATAAATAATAATTCCTATGTCCACCAATCTTCATTTGAACAATGGCCAATCTTTTCTTTAAAATAAGGGTAGATTTTCAACATAAAGAAAATAAGGAGAAAAGGTCTAATAGACATCAAAGTACAATGTAGATATACTTTCCAAAGAATAAGCCCCTGAATTCAAAATTCAAAACAATTTCCCAAGTGAAAAAGTTTACATGGTTTGTTTTTTGTTGGTTTTTTTTAACAGAACAGTGAAGAAAGAATTAATAAGATGGGGGGAATGTATGCTCTGGTCTGTCATGTTTTTTCTCATTTCTTTCTAAAATTGATACAGCTGAAGCTGCTGGTTTGAAACCATGAAAGTGGAAGTCATTGCTTTTAATGGATTCAATTCCAAGATTTTTTCTTAAGAGATACAGGTGGGGCACTGTAATTCAGCTTTCAGGACAGTGAGCTTTTTAGCTGGACACTTGGAAGAAGAAATAAGACAAAAATGTGGTAAATAATGTCCAGTTATGAGGATGCTGAGGCAGCAGTCACGCTTATAGGAAATCCCAATACAAAACTCCGTGAGACCATAACATCCTCCATAGAACTTAAGCTTGATAATAGCAACCAGTCAGGCAATTGACATATTCTCCTCATTGTGAATAAATACAGGTGTGGTTATAACACAGACAACTTTTTTATGGAAGTCACTGTCTTAAAACAAATAGATAATGTGCTCCAGAGGCAATATTGTGATTTTGAGAAAGCAATAATTATATATTTAGCCAAGATCCTTAAGAGTAGTGTTTAGAGGTACAACCTACAGAGCAATGATTGAATGTTCACTGAAATCAGTGAAGACTGTGAAGATGAAGTTTAGACTCAAAATGCTTTGAGTTACATAAAACAAATACACTTACCCTAGAAATATGTGACTTGCAACTGAGGCCAGTGGTGAAAAATCTCATAGCTGTATACTTGGAGCTTGAGTTTGGTGTCAAGGATTATTTTAAGCATCCTATGGAATTCAGAAAATTTGCTTCAGAATTGCAGCCCTGATAACTGTCTTCAAAACATAAAGACAAAATCCCTCAGAGGGGCACATGTGAATTATCATTTCTTCTAAGTCAGGTGAAAATCAAGGGAACATGACATTGCTTCTTCCCATCCCTTTGTATAGCACTTACCCATGTTCAATTCCCTCACAGTGACAGAATTATATGTCCATCAGCTGGGACAATACCCTGACCTACAAGTTCCCGTTGAAATTCAGACAGTGTTGCAAATAGCTTGAGACTTAGGCAATCAAGATGTGCTTGAACGAACAAAGTCTGGTGACCCCTCAGTGAGGGCACTTACTGGAAAGAAGGTATTAATTTCTGCTGCCTGCTTCTTGGACTGTTTATGCATTTAGCCTGAAATATTCATTAGATAAAAGAAATGATATTGTTTTGTGGTTTTGGCCAAACTAATTTTAAAACTCATCCAAAGAAACCTATGTAGATTCCTGCTGTATATAGAAAGCTGAATATATTAGGTTTGTGAGGCTAACAAGCTTTTGAATGCTAATCACAGCTGGGAGTTTCGCCTAAAACCCCCTTCCTTCAGATAACAGTAGTGTATCTTGATGTACAAAAACCCCATAGATCTGCTTAAAGAGGCAGAGAAGTGTGAAAATTTATCCTCAGCAATTTTCTAAAAACTATTTTTCTTAAAAGTGTTTTGAATTCCAAATTTCAGACAGCTTTTAGTATGCAGAATAGTAAGACTGGTGAGGCTCCCAGGAACTATTTAGACAAGATATTGCAAATTCCCTTCCCTGGGTCTGAGCTCCAGGAAATACATCAAAACCAAGTAGCTAGGGCATGAATATAATTTTAAAATGCTTCACATTCAAACCTCCTGCTTTATTTGAATGCATAGTACATATGAGCTTTTCAGAATGGTAGGTCTCTTGTAAGGCAATGTTTTTATTGGGAAACAATTAACTTTAAGGGGAGGTTAGAATGAATACTGTATCATATTATCTCTCTCAGCATTCTCAAACTCCACAGAGGGAGTTTGGCAGTACGTAACTGAAGCCTTTAGGAGCCTTATTTCTTTGTCAGGTAACATAGAAACCATTTTCAAAGCATCCTTCAATGTATTAAAATTAGCAATATATTTTAAGATGCCTAAGACATATCAAAATTTTAATTTAGACACCAGCCAACAAAATTCATACCCTCTCCAAAGCACAGTAAAGTGATAGCAGAACAATGCTTTTTGCCATGTTCTGTCAAGCAACTGACTTTGTAAAAAAATATACACTGTTTTGTGTCTAGTACAAATCCAGATGCTTCCCTCGGGGGCCTTGTGTCCCTTCAGGCTCCTGTGTCATGGAGAAAGACATAAATCTTTCTACTGATAGTGGTAATGCATTCCTTGAAACACAAGTAAAACTTTATCTTCCTGCATCAAGTAAAGGACATGGTCACCAGAAAATAATTATTTTCTTATGAAGTAAATTCCTGACACTGGTTTGGATGTGGACAGAAGACAGAGATTTCCTAGTTCCCAAATCAAACATAACCTCAGTACAGTTGAGGAGGCATGCAGCTCTGCTTAAGGCAAATGGCAGGGAGTTCTCTTTATTTTCATTAAAGAGGTAAGAATTACGATTGCATTTGCAATCTGTGTTGAACCTCAGAAAGAAGACGAGGCTATGGGATAATTAAGAGCAGACAGATTAATTAAAAGAATATTCTATGAACGTACAATCAAAATGTACTATCAAAATACAGAATGAGACTTAGAGACCGGGGCCTTCTGAAAGTGACCCCAATTTCCTGCAAAACCATGTAATTGTTTAAATACACTGTAAAATGGCTCTATTTTGCAGTCAGTCTAAAGAATACAGCCAGTGGAAAAGTTACACATGTATAAGGATATATCTCTTCTAACCTATAAAACCTTAGAGAAATCCAACTAAAGAGTATTATAGTAGGAATAGGTTATTCTTCAGTTTGTTTTGTGCATTAGATAACACTCTGTATGTTAAAAATAATCTATTCCTTGATATTCTGATTTATTCTAAAATTCTTGCACATTTAATAAAACACTTTTTATGGCTACTGCACATTTGATTCAATGATTTGAAGGCTTGAGACAAGGTAATACCATATGCAATAAGGGAACACTGAAAACTCCATTTATTCAGAGCTGTTAACATCAGGTTGTTCATATTGTTGTAATGGAAGACAGAAGCCACAACACTTTCTTTTAAAACCATGTGCAAGCAGCCAAGTTCAGGCAGGCACCATATTTAGTGCAGGTTTACTACAGCTCAGACAACAAATCTACTTGGGAAGCAAGAAACTTTGGAAAATAAAACGGACAATCAGGGCTGTCCAGTCTTAAACTCCAGTTGTGAACAAGGTTTCTAAGTTATCGTAACACACAGAAAAGTTAAAGGCTTAACTAAAGACTAAAGACTTTTGACCTAACTGGAAAGCACTTGAAATATTTTTAATGCAAATGAACAGATTGAATAGTCTGTGGAACACAATACACAGATATACATATTCACAACTCAAAAGATCCCACCACATTTGAGTTATCTGTTTTGCCCTGAAAAGGTATGCTTTAATTCCATGATGATATCTCTCAAGTGCACAAACACAACATGAAAAATGTGCAATTAGCACTGTAAGTGAAACTTTGTGTATTGAGATGTTATTAATGTCTTCAATGGGTTTATATGGATCTTGGTTCTGATGTCACCTCTTCACAAGCTGTGTCTGTGGGTTGCTCAGAGAGTCAAATAGTAAGGGGTTATTTGGTGATTATGGGTGCATCCTCAAATCCTATCTCACAGTTGAAACATTCAGTTTTGATGTTAAGATCGGAAAGGAAAACATTGGATTACAATTCTTTATTGTCAAAATCTATCTTCTGACATCATCACTGCAAGAATATTGGTCCAGGATCTGACTCCTTTTTCTCACTAAGTACTGCCTTTTCCACAAAAATTAGAGTAGTCATGCTTTATTTGGTATTAGTTAAGCCAAAAAATATCACTTCCTTTGACAGTGGATACCACTTTTCCCATTATTACAGTTATATTGTAACGTGTCAAGGCCCTCAACCTCTGCTTTGGAAGACATCTTCACTTCAAGAGTTCCCTTGTGCATGGTCTCATTTATTGCCATGGTACTTAATGTGGACAGCTGAGTGGATGAGGAAGAGGGACTAAGTTCTTCCTCCTCTGCTCAGCGTCCGGAGTAGCCCTTGCCCAGCAGCCAGGGAGAGGCTGCTGAAGGTATCAGTTCCCAGGCCAAGCGAATGGCCGCAGCAGGACATAAGGAATACTGGGAGGAATGAATCCACAAAATCCCTGGTAAGGAGGTCAATTAAGTAAAGAATGTCTCCACTCAGTGCTATGGTAAAGCGAGGTTTTCTGCTCCACCTCCTGCTGATGTCCTCCCTCTGAGGTTTCTCCTTTCAGGCTGACATAAAGAAGCTCTTCCCATGATGTGTTCATACCGTTGCATGTGATGATGTTCCTCTTGCAATTTTCACTCAGCAAGACATGTTGGACCCTCCCTCCTATAAAATCTTTTTCCCAGAAATGTTGGAAATAACTCTGTGTAACATAGTCTCCTTTCATCTATACAGAGATATCATGTCTAATCAGTCTTTGCCACAGGACCTCTAGTCCATCAAATCACTGCTTCCGCAGAGTATATTTTCTTGTCCTGTGAAAAAAAAGTAGGGTTTTTTTCAACTCCATCTATGTGAAAAGAATACCTTCATTTCTGTTCAGGCACATTTTCAGCTCTTTCTTTACTTGGTGTCTGGCATTAACTCTTTCCTTGAAAGCCGTGTCATGTTATTTTGAGTCATGTGCTGTGCAGAAATCATCATTTTTTTCCTGAACCCTGTTTTTGGCAGAGATGAAACATACCTTTTGAAGCTTATACTTCTGAAAGAAATAGGATGACACTAAGGAACATGAAATTACTCAATTTGAAAGTGTTATAACAGAGAAACCTGCAATAATGGTATGTTTGGAGTCGCTTCTACAATCAATGGTGGTATCAAATGTACAGAACGGTTATTATAAAACTCATCTAAAATAATTTTGGTGAGTAATTGCACGCTTCAGAACATAACACTCACTGTGCCATTACAGATATTGAATGTATAAAGAGAAATGTAAAAAGATTTAATGAATACAAATATGATAGTATAAAATTGTGCTGTATAGAGAATATACTACTACTTGTGTAAATTCAGAGCCTTTTTGCAACCTATTTACATGGTAGTACACAGAAAAGTTATTCACTATACTAGAAAAGTTAGGGCAGAGGGGGGAAAAGAAACTGTGAATAGATGCAATCATAAAATAAATGAGCTAAAAGTTTTTACAAAAGTTCTGATAAGCCCACTTATCTTTGTGTTCAAGTGACTAACATGACAGAGAATGAAAAACTCCAAATAAATCCAAAAGCACTAAAGGCTGTTTCAAATGCACAAGTAATGCAAAGGTATTTTCATGGCACAGAAATGACCAGTTTTATTGGTGATAGAGAGTTTTCCCTTTGGGTAAGATTCTGTGTCAGACTCCAGAAAAAAAACCAAACTAATTATATCTGCTTTTTTATTGTTATTATTCTCTCTCATATTGTTCATAACATTCTTTTGTGAGGGTACCTCATTGCTGTGTTTCCTCATCTGAACAAGTTTTTATTGCTGTTTAACATTTTTCAGCGGCGTGCAAAATTAGACTCAGACTTGTTAGCACAAGCACATCACTCCAAGACAGGTGTTTTCATAAACACCTACCACCTGCTCATTCATGTGAGACTACAACCACCATTTGTGTCTGAGGTTAAAATTGTGAATTTTGGGGACAGCTTCTCCTCCAAGACAGCCACAGAATACTGGACAGATAACTAGCACATTGCAGTATGTGGCTCTGATCAAAGGCTTTGGGTGCTTATATCACCTATCATTCCCCCTACAGTTGTCTCTAATAACACTTCATTTTTTGAGGCAAGGTCATGTCTACCTCAGAAATCTTAGTTACAGAAGATATGTTCTTCCCTCCACCATGGAAATAGAGTGACAATGATTTTCTCATTATTTCTAATACAGTTGTTCAATAAGAAGTATGGTGACTTACGACACTTGAAAGTATGCTACTCATTCCTTTCTGCTGTTCCTGAAAGTATCCAGCCAAGCTAGGCATTCATCTCAGCCTGAAAAAATAAGACTTGATCTCTTTCCAGCTCCACAGGTCATTTTTTTTAATGTTTGGAATAAGATGGGTTATTCTTGATGACCTGGGAATCAATCCTCCGTTGACACTTTCCCTGGCTTGCTTGCTGTTTCTTGCTGCTCTTGAGACACTCACAGGATTCAGGCACTACTGAGAGCCTCTGGAGCAGATGGAAAAGAAGAAAATCCAGCCCAGTGATCATGAATTGATAATATTTAGTGTAAGCTATTGGCAGTTCATACTGCCGTTTCTGTAGTGATATAGAAATTCATTGTACACTATCATGCTGACTTTGTGGTATTATGTAATTACAAAGGTCTGTTGCAAGGCTGTACGCTAGCCAAAGGACCAGGATATCAAACCATACCTTTCACCAATAAATTGGTGTTGTGCAGTGAGTGTAGGGTCTCAGTGGCAAAATCAAGTTGGCTTCTATGTTTGTCTTGCACTGACCATTTTTAGGGTAAAATAAAACTGCTTGACTGAGGGGTTTTTTAATTAGTGAGTGCTACATTGAAAGGACAGGGCTAAAGTCACGAGCAGGAGCATGTGGCAAAGCTTCTTGACTTTCAGTCGTTAGCTGGTGGACTTGTCCATAGCCCAGAGAGCACCTCTGACATTGAGGGAAAGTGGACTAAAGAAAAGGGAAGTTCAAGTGAAAGTGAGTGATGAAGGAGGAACTGATGTGGCTTAGGGGAATACAGTCAAGGGAAGAGGTTTTCTTGCTTTCCCCTTTGCAGTTCTGTCAGATCCTTGGCACAACTCATCTAAGTGAGGGACCAGGACATATTCCCAATGTCTGCAGGGGAGGGTATTTTGTTCTTTTTTCCACTTCTTCTGCTGTTCTCTGTTCCCCTTGCACCTTGTCCGGTTCTCTTTGCCCCACAGGCTTCCTCTCAGGACAGTGCCTTCTCTCATATCCCCACCTTAAAGCCCTTTCTCAGCCCCTGCCCTGTTACTCTCCAGCACTCCCTGCCCAGACCCTCACACCCAGTGTGGTTTCAGGCTCAAAGCAGCTCTTTTAAATAGATTTCTAAACAGATTTTTCACACAGCAAAGAAAAACTCACTTCAATAATGTCATTGGATATATATATTATGGTCCAAGAAATTCTTCCCATCTCTGTCAAAGACTTTCCTAACTTCTCCTCAAGACTTCATATGATTGTATATGGATATGATGCATGGTATAACCATTCCCACTCTCCTTTGCCATTAACCAAGTATTTCCTTGAATATTGCATTAGGAAATGGTATAGATAAAATTAATGACAGAACCTTAGAGAAGGGAAAACTTCATGGCCTAATCACTTCTGCATCATCTTCCCATCAATATTTTCTCCAAACCTGAAACTTACCAAATCGTAGGAAAGAAATATTTTTTTAATAATAAGTCAGTGTAAAAATATTAAATTTAGACTCTTCCCCCCCAAATTGTCTGCTAACATGAATACAAAAAATGTAACTCTTTAATTTTATAAAATTGGAAATGTAGGGTTTTGGAGACGAAATGATTCAGAGGCACAAGTGTATGCCCTAAAAATAGTATTTTCATTATTAAAAAGTAGGATACATTTTTAATTCTTTTAACATGCTCATTTAAAAACACAAACAATGTCTCCAAAATTTTTTAATCTGTTTTATTTGACTTCACTTATCTAGTTATGATTTGTACTAAAAAATTAACTCACAACCTAAACACAAATTCAGATACAACGGAAAGAAATCTCACAAATACACTAAAACAGGCTGACATTTATTTTCTATCAAATATGTAATGACATCATAAGATGCTTCAAGAATTTAAGTTGCTTTTAATTTGAAAAAGGAATCTTCTGCATTCTGTACTTTCAGTCCTGTTTATAATCTAATGAAAAACTGATTCTTATTTAGCAGAACAAGTTCTGAATGTGGATACATATGGACACATGTTCTGAATGCCAATAGAATTAGCACATGGAAGGAAGTTTAGCACTAACAGCCTTTGAGTAAATAAAATTTGAAAAAATAAATTGTACTTCTGGAGAAAGACAAATTCTGCAGACTAACTTGCACTTTTTAAGTCTTTCAGATTTTATTTATTAATTTACCTTTTTTTTTTTTACCTCAATATAATACTTTTGGGCTCCCTACTCATGACAATATTATGATTCTGTGCACATACACCTCTGAATATAAAATATAAAGCTATTTGTTTATAAGCACATCTTGGAAAACACTGGTATTTTTGTCCAAGAACAGTATCTATTGTGGGTTAATCATTAGGGTTTAACCCCGCCATACACTTCACTGTATCCAGAACCCTGGATGATATTTGTTTGATCTTAGCAAGGAATAAATTGAAGTTAGACTGCCCACGCTGGTTTTAATGTTAAATTACATTTTCTGAGTAGCCTAAAGGCATATTTAAGTACATTTTCAAGTCTGGAGAAATTTTCAGATTGGAATTAAAAAAACCATAATATGAACAAATTCACATTTAGAAGGAATTTTCTGTGGAAGTGCTGTGCAAACATGTACATTTTGATAAAATTTGCTTTTAAACAAGAATAAATTTCTGGCACTAGCAGGATACTCTATTTTTACATTTTCTTAATACAATTTTGAAAAAAATCTCTTACAAGTTCAGTTGGTTTTTTTTAAATATGTAAAATGAAAAGGTGGAAGGATTAGAGAATTTAATGCTATTGAAACAAAATTTTCTCACCATTAGTTTAAAACATCCTTTCTTACTGAAGTACTTCAAATTTCTCATATCCAGTTCAACTCAGATTAGCCCAAAAGTCAAAGTCTCTCATTCACATATGGAACAGAACTTTCTTACTTGTAACATCTGTAATCCCAGTGCAAAGCCTCTTTGAGGGTTTGCAAATGTGAAAGAATATAAATACACACCAGATGTCTACTTATAATTTCCCTTAGTTAAGAGATTCACATCTTCAGTCCTATCCAGTGGAAGAAGAGGAGAAAGATCTTTGGCTGTGAGGTTACTAACAGAGTTTCCAGATCAAGGCAACTGATCTGGTTATTGAGACGGTTGAGAGGGAATCTCATCAATGCATATAAGTATCTCAAAGGTGCCAAGAAGATGGTGCCAGACTCTTTGCAGCAGTGCCCAGTGACAGAACGATGAGTAATGACCATAAACTAAAACACAAGAAGTTCCACCTCAACTTGAGGAAGAACTTCTTTACTTAGAGGGCGGCACAGCCCTGGAACAGACTGCCCAGGGAGGCCATGGAGTCTCCCTCTCTGGAGACATTCCAAACCCATCTAAACACACTCCTGTGTCACCTGCTCCATGTGACCCTGTCTTGGCAGGGGGGTCGGATTAGATCATCTCTAGGAGGTCGCTTTCAACCCTAATGATTCTGTGATTATGTGATTTGGACATATCTGTATTTTGGATTTGGAAAAATTTTTGAAATTTTTTTTATAGCTTTGAAATGTGATTATGCTTACTTCTTATTTCACATTTGCTTTCACAGGTCTTTGTTCATTATTGAAAAAATACATAATAATATAAAATCAATAAATTTAAAATCTGTTGGGTTTTACTTGTGGTTGATAGGGCTATTGAAGTTTTAGAGAAATAAATTAAATATTGTATATATTCCACAAAAGTATTTTAAACCTGTGCCCACAAAATATTTTTGTGAAACAGAGCTGAAAACATTTGCTAAGGTAAGTTATAGCATTCCTGCAGCAAAACTTCTTAGGCTATTTGTGATTAAGGATCATCACAGGTTTTATTCTAGACTTTAGACGTTTCATAAAAGTTTAAGGGAGCATACTGTATGAATTCTCTAGAGACAAATAAAATGTTTTTTCATGCTGAGTTAGTTTGAAGCAAACAACACCTCTGCCTCAGAGACAAGTCTTGAATTGAGCATCTCTTTTCTGGTGTGATCTCAACACGATTTTACCTGTTGCTCTGTATTATTTTCTATTATTGAAAAATCTGATGGAAATTAAAGAAAAATTAGCTCCTGTTGTTTAACAAGAACCAGAGGTCATTAAGTAATAGTTACTATGACCTTTTCATAAAATGCCAGTGAAAAAGTGGTTATGCGCCCTTGAAACTGGTAGATTGGACAGTCAGGGTGATGTGAGGTGGGCATCAGTTGAGTCAGTCAGTGGAAGAAGGGAGAAATATTCTGCGGATAAAATCAGTGTGCAGGGAGAAGAAAAGCATCCATGTGTTTGGGAAAGAGACTGGCCCAATAGCAGGGCATGGAAGGTCATTGTTTGAGCTTGTTCCTTCAAAAGACTTTGTGGGAGTGAGAACTGAGACTGCTCTTTCAAGTGGGGAGCTGACCAGATAACAGAGATGAAAGAGCTGACTTCCCTAAGAGCAAAAGAGACACTGGAGTGGGAAAAAAAAAAAAAAAAGAAAAAGAAAAAAAAAAAAGTATGTCCTAGCGAAGGAGAGTTCCAAAAGTGACAGTTGAAAGGGAAAGACTTCACAGAGGTGACCAGCAGGAAAGGAAGACCCAGTGACTGCAGCGTGACAATAGAGTGATGGTGGAGGCAGAAACTGCATAAGTGATGTGAGGAATCGTGCAAAATGAGATGTGGGAGACTGAGCAGCAGACTAAAGAGCTGCAACGTTTGAAACTGAGAAGTAAAGAGGAAAAAAAGATCTGAATGCAAAGTGTTATCAAAGAGGTTGCTGTCCGTTAAAATCTTATGGCAGCTCAGACAAGTCAGTTAAAAAACTTGGGATGTTAGAGTAATTTTGTATATGTATTATTCACAAGTTAAAACAGTTTCATTGGAAGCTTGTTATTGATGTCTATGAAAACAGTAATAATTCTTTTAGGTCCGAAACACAGAGTTAAAGGTGCTTTCTTTGCTCCTTGGGCAAAAATTTGCATAAAAGAATTGCAAAATACGATCATGAAGAGTTATTTTCAACCGTGTAGAGTAATCCTAATCCCAAATAGAGTCAACAGAAGTCAACCCCCTTTATGCAGTAAGCATCAAGCACCGAGCTCAATTCAGTGAGGCATACTTGCCTTGCCCAGCACAGCACAAGCAGTCTCTGGGGCTGCCTGGGGGATCCTAGCAGTGCTGAACCCAATGGATGCTCCCTGCAGCAGGAGGCAGCCAGGACTGGCTGCAGTTCACACGGACTTCAACAGTCCCTTGGCCAAGCCCTCAGCCATAGCGAGCACCAGAACGAAGAAAAAACCTAAGATCAGAGGGGCAGTACAGATGGGAGGAGGGTTATGATGTCCCAAAGAGGTAGAAAGTTTGTACAGATGAAAAGAGAAAAGAGGATGTGAAGAAACAAAACCTGCAAGAGATTTTCAGCTCCTTGTTTTTCTTCCAATCTCAGCAACAAAACAGTTATCCTTCTCAGTGTTCTCCATGTGTCAAATTTCTTCCGTTTTTCAGGTTTTTTAGATAAGTACATCAGTCCTTGCATTAAGTGGATTCTTGGGTACAGTCTGAAAAACACTTAAAATTACAAGGTTTTTAATCTTAATGAATTCTATTTGACAAGGTTAATTAGAATTAGCATGCTTCTATAATATACTTACATTGAGTGCACAGGTTTCATGCAGAATTTAAAGGATGTAGAATAAAAATCTTTTATGCAATGTGCTATGTGTATTTTAAATGATGGAAAATTTTTCAGTTCTTTCCACTTCTTCTGACAGCTTGTGTTCAAAACTGGGATGACTCAGAGAAACTACATTTATGCTGAGCTGACTTTCTGAAGTTGATGCATTGCTCCACGATGAGTGTTGCTGGTACTGTGTGACTGATTTCTTCCTGTTATAACTACAGTTAGACCTACCTAGAAAAACTTCCATGTATATAATTTATGCAACTGCTTGCAACGAGATGACTCAGGGTTGTACTGATAAGTATATATGATAAGGAACATCAGTGAGTTTGAATATAAAACTAGATTCTCTCGAACTCTCAAAAAAAAAAACAAACCTAAAAAAGTAAGCCCCAGGGAAATGATGACTGATTTTTCACCAAACCAGGAATTTTTCCTCATTCTGCTTTGCTAGTGGGGATGATTAGCATAGTAATAGAATATGTCATGACAGACAAAGTCTTTTAGTGCTGATTTGTGAATACCATTAATAGCAGCTTCTTCCTCAGAACATTCCCTCCCTAGGTTTTCAATGTGTGGGCATATAAAAATACAGTTGTATTTTTAATTGTCTTAAAGGAAAGGTTAAATAGATGGCTTCAAGAAGCATTTGCCACACACCAACACAGTAAGAGCCATAAGCCATTTTGTTCATTATTTGTCCAAAAAGAACTTTAGACTATTCAAGAAATCAATGTCTACATCCAGTACTGTTAATAAAAAGAGAATGTCATAGGAGATTCAGTTACCTCAATTTGATCCTCAAATTAATTACATATTATCACAAATGTAATACAATTTTTCATACTTTTCCAGAGAGCCCAATCCCACACCTACTGAGTACTCAGAATTGAGAGGAAAGAGGCCATCAACACAAAGCTTTTCCTGACTCCTTGTGGAAACCATAGAGTGCTGAGGAGCTGGCACTGAATAAATGCTGAAGGCATAATCTGGCATGTGCAGTCTGGGAGTATGACTTCAGAAAAGGACTTGGAATAGAAAACTTTTGGGTTAACTTCAATTCGGGACATCCCTTATGTGATACAACTAAAATGCACTGTCAAAATGTTGATGGATATGGCAGAGAGAGATCATGGAAATCAAGCTGTTCCACGCAAAGCATTTTGGAAGAATACAATGAGAGAAATTTAAAGCAAAACATTTAATTCTGGTGACTAAGAACTCTACTAGCATAGGTAGCTGTGATGCTTCTTTTCTACTTACTTTTCTTTCATGAAGACTTATGGTCTATTTCTCTGTTGGTAATTAAAATTTCAGAATTGCCTTCAGAAGTTTCAGTCAGAGTTTCGGTCTAAATTTCATATAAGGAAAATTAGGCTTTGGCACTGAACAGTGTGTATATGGAGTAGGAATGGATAGAGTTTAAAGGATTGTTTGTCGTGCTTGCTAATGAGGGCTTTCTTCACCTTCAGAAAATTCCTGCTCTGGTCCATATCAGATGTGAAAGTCAAATGAGCAATGCATATAATTTCCTTTATTGACTTAATTTCCTTAATTTCCTTTATTCCTTTATTGACAATCTTCCAAAGAATGCCAACAAATTAACATTAGAACTGGGCAAACATTTCTATGAGTAAATTTGATAAACACAGAGCTTACCATAGTGCAAATAGAATGTCTTCACAGATATGTAGCTTCAGTGATAAATTATATCACATAAAATGTTGCACCCATTTGTTTGAGATCTTCATGGGTCCTATAATATATTTTTAATGTATCAACACAGCAACAAATAAATGATATTTAATAATAAACTTGGAAAGCAAATTTCCAATTCATGGTTCACATTGGAAATCTAAGAATTATGCTTAACTAATCATCAAACATAGGAGCAAAAATATACTAGATGACATGCACAAATGAACAGCACAAATTTTGAATAATGAATGCTTGCAATAAACTGCTAACAGAAATCTTCAGAGTAAAAACTGCTCACAGAAATTATAAGGTGAATAATGAATACATTGGAGAAAATAAAGGCTTTTATATGGACAAATCTTCCAGAAAAAGAGATAAAATATAATAAACAAATAAAGATTTTTTTTATTAATTATTCAGCTGTATTCCTGCTTATAGGAAGAACATACTTTCACTTCTCCCGCCATAATTCTTGAGTTACCTCTTTGATTATATCGATTCTATTTCACAAATATATCCAGGCTGTGTTAACTTCTGTGCTACCTGGCACCAGAGTCCCTGAGAGACCAGTGTCCTGAATTAGCCTACAGTTTACACTGAGTGAGATCCTGGATTATATTTCCTGTTCCCTGTCTATACTGGTGTTCTCATTTGGGCTCACTAATGTTAACGAACTAAACCTTGTTATCTCAGTAAATTACAAAATTATTTGTGTATTCACAGATATGAAAGTTGGAAAAAACTACGAACTCACCCTATCTGCTCTCCACTAAGAAAAGAACCATAAGATTTTCTAGTTACTCCTCTGTGGAGTTTAGGAGCTCAAAGAAATTCACAGGTATATATATATATATATATATATAAATATATGGCGTTTTTATAATCCTGAAGGAAAAAAAAATGGGGGAAAGGGAAGAGCCCGACTCTCAGAGTTTAAATAGTTACCCTAGGTCACAGAACTTATGATAAGGAAAAACTGGGAATGCCTTTCATTTTTTACTGCAGTTATTAAGCTACAGCATTTTTCACTGCATTTCCCAAAATCAGAGGCTGTAGGGAGCAAATTTAGTAGAGGTTTGTGACTCAGAAAACACATAGGTTCCAAAGTACCACTTCATGTTTAACACTCCTGAAGCCTTTTTGTTTTGAGTCATTGCAACTGTTAACATCCCTATTTTGCAAATATCTGAAAAATGGAATAAGATGAAAAATTATTTCAAGAGTGTGAGTTTGTGTTCAAAAAGGGCTGGGGCCTAGGAAAAGCAGAAAATATAGGTAAAGTTAGAATAGATATACATATTTTATGAAAACTTCCTAAAAACTCTACTGTATGATTTTAATTTCTTGCTGCATTGTAATATTGTTGGATAAATCCATAATTGGGCATGTGAGACTCAGAGAATTATTGCATTGACAGTGAAGGATATTTAAAGACCCAGTGTGCAGTGCTATAAAGGTTTATGTTGTGGAAGTATTTACGTATTAATAACACTTCAACTGCAGGGTATCCACCATCTGAGCAATGCTGTTATAAAATGATGGATTTTCTAGAGTGACACTAAACGAGAAATTCAGTGCCGGTCCAAGGGGATAGATGAGACAAACAGGTACAATATCTGTCATTTTCCAATCATCTCTGTTTTCGCATCAAAAGATGCGACTGCACACACCTGGAGAAACCAATATCATACACACACATTCCTGTGATTCAGCTCTCAAATGCTTTTATTTCTGCAACTGGGCTCTCTATTTTTTATGTATTGTTAGTGATGTACCAAATAAGTTCCCAGAGAAGACTGGGTTTAGAGAGACATGTTATTTTTTTGCAGGTAAAATCTGCTTTTAAAAAACATTAACTATTTCAAACCTTGTCAAGAATTAGTGATTGACACAGTGTTAATCTAAATCAAACAGAATCATCTTGTCCTACTCCTGCATTTATTAGCCATTTATGTGTCATACTGACTACTTGCTCCATATGAGAAAGATTAGTTCAGATTAATGTCTTGCAAGAAGCAAGCAGCTTGCAATTCCAGAAACTATGCACAGCCTAACTGATATCACATGCATTATATAAGAAAATATCAATGCCTATTTAGCACAGACTTACAGAGAAGCTTATGTTGTCTCTTTTCAGTGTATTCTTTGTGAAGGTCTCTAGTACACTTCCTCCTCTGAAAATGAGTGCACTGTGCTGCCGGCTAATCACAGCCAGCCTGGGCAATTCTTATCATCCAGGAAAGACATATTTTCTTAGAATTTACTAATGTTGGAAGAAGGTCACTGACTAATTTTCAGAGTGAATTTGGAGGCATTGCTTAGGCTCTTCCAGCCTTATTGCATAATACTTTAATCTGAAACACATCCCTAATAACCAGAGTATAGTAATATAAGTGGAAAAAGGAGAACATGTGTCAGGGAACTGTTGCATTTCTGAGATGTCTGACTCTACAGCAAGCAAGAACACAGGGATATGGATTTGTCAAGGAAATGCTGATGTGATACCAAGCCACGTTTAACATAACTTAGTCTTCATAATTTTACTTGATGGATGTTTAGAATACTGAGCCATCACTTCATCATTTCGCCATTTTATGGCAAAATTTACTGCAATTTCAATGGTAAAACCATTACCCAAGAAATCTGCGTATATCTCATACCCAGTACAATCATCTAAGATATTTGCAGAATTTGTAGACCATACAGCATAACTGTTTCCTGTAAATTATTAGAAGAGCAAATTCTTTTTTGTTCAGTTTGGCAAAAATTGTGATCACCCTAATGAAAGTGATAACCCCACTCCAGATTGAATGTGATATGAGAAATATATAAAAAGTAATTGATTTATTTCTTGCATATTTCCGGCTCATTTAGAGAAGCATGATTTAGATGTTTATGCAGAAGTCTATCTACATAATTAGAAATTATTCTTGTAGAAAAAAATAAGTCCTTTTTATAAATTTAATAGTAAGGATATACTGTCTGATTTCCTTTCCATTTCTTAAAATCCATATTTGGTGTGTAACAGAATATCTGTACAGCTCAGAACTTGAGGTAGGCTTGCCCATCTTATTTATGGGCAGCACAGGTCTCTCCAGTATAATTATCTGCATTCCTGTAGCAATCTTTCATGATTACTGTCAGGCTGATGTAGAAAAGTTAGTGATGTCCCTGTGTGCTATTATTGTCACAGAATCTCTGTAGGTTGTTCATTTGCAAAGCCACATAATGCCATGAGGATTTTCTTCCCCTCTGGAGGAAATACCCTCATGTGATAAATTGTTTCAGTAGTTCTAGTACCGTTATTCTATTTGCACAGTGGACATAAAAACTTTATGTTCTTTTCTCTCATTAATATTCTTGGGTTTAATTTTGCTGCTGTGGATGACTTTCTGTCCTATACGTTCACAAATATTTGGTCTCCTTTTCAAAACTAGGTTTCTTTCCCTGTTTCTGACTTTATTTTTTGTACATATAGATAAAAACATAGCTATAAAATTAAAAAAAAAAAAAAAAAAAAAAAAAGCTAATCTCCATTGTAGATGATATTATAGGAAATTATTGCCAGACATCCCCAGCTATCTTGGGGAGGACATCTGTTCTGAATAATTTTGGCCTTGTTATAAAGAATAACACATTTCATGAGGAAAAACATGCAATCTTTCCAATGTTTCTGTTAAATGGAATTAGAGGAGGTTTTGCTTTCTTTAGTTTTTTCCATATATAGACTAAATCCAACCCAATAATGAAGGATATTTTCATTGTTACTTGTCCACGCTTCCGGTTGCATCAATTTAAGCATTGCCAGTGAATGTTTCTCAGTTAGAAATGTCATATTTAAAACTTAGTAAGACTAGCAAAATTTCCTTCCTTGCATGTAGAACACTTTTTGCAATGTTTGTATATTTTTAACATTTTTTTAGTATAAAATTACTCCTTTCTCTTAATATCGCTTTTTAGAGTGCATTTCTTCTATTCTTCCAACATTCTCAAGATGTCAAATGTACCCCCAACTTCATACAAATCCATTCTTAACTTTTAGAAATGGATTGGATAAAACAAACACAAGAAGTAAAATGCTGAATAGATATATATTTTTTAACATTCTTATGAATTTGCCTGGATTGCCAGGACTGAACATCATTTGAAAAGTTCTGTGCAAAACTCTACAGCAAACAAGTGACTCTAACTGCTATTTTTATTCTAAGGATTTGATTTCTCACTGGTGTTAGAATTCAGTGATAAATATCAAATTATTAGACGTGTATGCAACTATGGCTCTCCAAGGACAGAACTGATCCTTAACACAAGAGCAAACTTTTGATGTCAGAATGTTTCATCCTGAGTTGGGCAGGCCTCCCTAACATGCTCAGTGATGTTTGACATCTTGGATGACGCAGCAATGACTCAGTCTGGTGGGGAAATCTGGATATATATATATCGAATTACTGAAAATATTATTTCCCACTCTAAAAGAAAGCAGAAAGGTTCATAGGCAGTGGACTGAATGCAGATCTGCATGTGAGTGAGTGTGCAGGTGCACAAATGTAAGTGGGTGGCTGGCTGTGGGTATGAAGGAGTTGCACAAAGAGAGAACAAGATTTTGCGAAAAACCTCCAAGTCTGGATCTCCATGAAAGAAGAAACATAAAGTACTTTATTACATTTTTTTACTTTCTGAAAGTGATGTATATATTTTACCATTCTGGTTGTTTAGATTTCAAATGCAGCTTGTCTACTTTTGAAGTAGCAACTTTATTTTTTTGACTTTTTTTAGTCTAAAACTGGGTGATACACTTAAATTCATAGTCTACTCTCTTTAAATGAATTTATAAAGGCAAAAGTTATTAGGGCATATTAGTGTAAGGAAAATTAAAGCTAGATTAACCTAAATGTATCAGATGATAACTGCCACATTCCCAAGGAAGGGAGGGGAAGGTACCACACCCTGTAACAGAGGCTTTCCTTGGAACTTCTGGTTCTCAGTGCAGGGAGGAAACACACCTGGAAAAAGTTGTGCGTATGAGATCTTCCTTAATGGGGTTTAGAAAACGGGTCTTATCAAGACCTACCAGGTAACAGATACTGTGTTCTGGGATGGTGACTGACCTCTGTAACCTCTCTTTCCCTTCCCAGTGACAGCAGGAAACAGTCAAAACAGCGGTGACATGGAGGGTATGGAGCAGAAAACTCTGGGGAATAAAATGAAAGAAGGCAAAGCCAAAATTGAAGACGAGGTAAAGAGGTAGAAAATGGGGGGAAACACAGATTTCAGTCATCCAGTGGCTTTAAGATTTTACCAAGACAGCTGCAGCTTAACACCCTTAGGCAGTCTGTGACAACAAGCAATCCTTCCCACCCTTCCTACTGCAAACACATTTTTCTTTCTTCTTTCCAATCTCTTTTTGTCTTGTCCATTTAATGTAAGAATTTTTTTGAGGCAGATCTGTGTGTCAATAAATGGTCATAGAAAGTTCATTGTGATAGCAGGTTAACTTGGGTGAGGGATATTGCAGTATACATAATAACAGGTAACAGAATCAACCTTTGAAATTTTTTATATTTTATTGGGGAAAGATCCCTCTAGTTCCAAAATTGTCAGTGCTCTTTGCACAGCTCCATCACTTTTATTTCTTAAAATTCTTTACATAGAACTAAATAACAGTCTAGAAATGGTGAAACTAGACCAGTAGTTGTTTAAACTAAACAAGTGAATCCCACATCATGAACTTCCTTCATCAATAATTTTATATCCTGTCCCTAGAAAATTTCTTGCATTTTGATATAGTCTGTGTGAAGCAATGTAACTAATTGTTAGCATAATTACTAACAACCATTTCACTAAAAATTAGTTTGAATTTCTTCTTGGCTAAACGTTTTGAACAAAGAAAATGTTGCATGTGAATGGACACTCTACTTCTTTGGAGCAGAATTTTTCAGATTTCATGTTAGACATATAAACTTACAGAATTGCCAGAAGAATAAAAATGGCAAAGTATGTTTCACAACAGTAGTTGAAGAACATTTAAAGATATATTATAAATCCAAGAAGAAATTGACAATTCAAATCAATTTCATTTGCATTTAGAGATAATCCATTCCAAGAATGAAATGTTACTTGATCAGGTAATGGCTTCATTAACGGCAGTTAATCACATACTACCTTCACCTAATTTTCAGAACTTGGAATTAGTTATTCAAATTATAGCAATTAAAATATCTCAGTCAAGGACTTGATTCATTTGAGAAAAATACTTATGCAAACTCACCACAGATTTATCGATCGTTTGGAAGAGGCAGAATGTGAGCTGAATATCTAATTCTTAAAGAAAAAATGTGGTATTAACTAGATAAATATAGGATTCTGCATGTAGAATAAGTGGAGATATGAACAAAATAGGGGGTTTTCTTTTATTTATAAGAAGCTTAATTCTTCAATTTTACTGTCACTTCATTCATGTTGAAAAATCAGAATTTCCTGTTTTTATAAACCCAAATAATGTATTAGAGCTACAAACAAATTAGTTTGAGTTATAGCTCTTAGAAAACCGTGATCCTTGGATACAGATTTCAAAAAATAATTAACAATCACAAGAAAAAACCCTCCTCACAGCTTTCCTTTTTCTTTGTCCTGAATGCAATCCAGTGGAAAAAGGTCAACCATTTGCCATTTAGACACAACACAAATAAGCAGAGAAAGTGAATAAAGTTTCAATTTCCCTAAGTATTATGTGATTTATGAGTATTGTGATTTTGAATGCTTCATATTTTAATCTCTGTATCTTTAGAAATAATACTCCAGTGTGTTGGATGAAAAATCATTACTAGTTCTATGCATTTAGGATTTTCAAAGGTGGAACAGGTGAGTTGTACCATGTGTCTCATGTATGACCAAAATAGTTCCACTGGTTGTGTACATTGCATAGCCAGCACCTAAAGTATGCTCATATCATGTTTTAGCAGTTTAAATTTCTAAATGATGCTGACTGACAACCTGCAATATATATGTAGATAGATAGATTTTATTTTTTTTCTTTTCTTTCTCAAGGACAAAACCATAAGGCAAAACAGTGTGCCCACAGGTCTCAGGTACCCCATGGGGAATTCAGAACCAGAAATGCAGCAGTCTAGTGTCATTTAAAATTTATTCATGGTATCCTAAGAGCTGCTTAGAACATTTTTGCTATTCAATAAATATTTGTTATACAAATAGGACAGTGTGAGTCTGAAAATTACCTGAAACTGCTGGTATCTGCCTTTCTGCATTTTACATAAATAGATCAAATTCTTAAAACGCCCTGAATTTTCACCAACCTGCAGCATGGGATTGAAAAGCAGTAAGAATGGGATGTAAAGCTCATAGCTAGTACATGGTCAGCATTTCCATGCCTCCTACTTTCCACAGCCAAGGAAACCTGTGCAGATACCACATGAGGTGCAGTTTCTCTTTCCAATAACGCAAGGATGTTAAACATGGATTCATCGGATCCCAGTCATCCCAGGAAGTACAGTTGTGTTTCTCTTCTCCATTCTTCCCACAGTTTACAAAAGAAGTTAGGCCAAAGGGGTGGCTGAGAATTTTGCTAATGACTAATATAAAGCATAATTAAATTGACGTAGTTCTTCGAATGGAAGAAAATCACGTAAAAACAAAACTGCCGTAGCATTTTAACTGGCTGAAGGTGCTTTCTTAGTCTTGAACTCATGGTCAGTTTACCAGGAATGAGTCAAGTCTGGTCTTTTCACGGCTCCTTACCGGTGGCTTTTGTATCGAGAGAAGAAAAGTACAGTTGACTTTTAAAAAGAGGTCATGATTAGCATAATGAACAGCTGTTTCATAATTAATACACCACTTAAGTTCTATTAGTGAAAGCACGCAGTGCCCATGTTCAGTGAAATTTGAAAGCACAATGAAATCAGGAAACATTCCCATTTGTCATCCCTTCCATGGACCTTTACTTTTCCTATCACGTGTATTTGAGCCGAATATCTGTCTGAGATAAAAGACCACAATGTGCTCGGTCACAAAACCCCCAGGTACATAGTGTTCACTGATTACTCCTCAGCTAATCCCTGATTTCACAGAGTGGTGAATTAATAAGTACTTTGGGTTATTTTGATGACTTACAGTATGTGTACCAAGACCTTGCTGTTGTCTGTTTTTTAAATATTTGTTGCTAAAATATTATTCAGACATTAAAAAAATCTTAATTTAATAAACGGATAAAAAATTGCCACAAATTGCTATCATTGCTACATTTTTGTATCAAAATATTCTAATTATGAAGACCAAAAAATGTAAAAGAGGAATATATTTTGTTCATGTTTCTATAATGTATTAATTACTTATAAAGCTTTGAAAAATTGCAATTAAGCTCACTTGAGAAACATATATTTCCAGCTGGTTTTTTGTGTGATACATGTGTGAAGAGTTTGCCATTCATCTGTTTCACCCCATTTACCTCAGAGATAAAACCCTGGTTTAGATCGTCTGTTCACAACATCTTAGCCAGCGCATAATTTATATCCCTTGGGTTTGGGATACATATAATGTAATTTTTTATTTCCTTAAAAATAGTTGAAAATCATAGTTCCTACAATTCTGGAGTTCCATACAACAGAGGTCTTAAGGTCACTATCTTTTAGAAGCAAAAAAAAGAAAAACAAAAGCAAATTGAGAAACATGTTATTTATCTCTCATTATCACTCCTTGTACTAAAGAGAATTGTTCAAACATACAAATCCTCTGCTGAATTACTCTGCTTCTTGTACAGCAAGTATTCATTTTAACTGAGCTCCAGGTCAAAAATTCTGTGTGCTATACAAAGGAAACATGTCCTACTCATATCCTAATAAGTGCCAAACCCCTTCAGCCTTCCTGTGCACCTTAGTGCTGTTCTAGCAAATGCAGACTACAGCTGTTGCAATTCTGAGGATCACATTCACAGATTTACACATCCTTTTCTCTCCAGTTCCCTGAGTTTTGAACACTTTCCAAAGGTTTAAGTGCTGCTTTTGTTATTCTAAATATCACACAAACGTCCTTTTTTGGGATGACTTCTCTGAAATTGTAGTATTGACTTTTCTCTGTATTCAATATTGGATACACCTTGATTGCTTTGTTAATCTTACCATAAAAAATCGATACTCATATTGATGTTGCTAAGTTTCAGAGAGTTTTTAAGAAGATGCATATTTAGTGTATTGTGTACTTTACATCTTAGAGAAATCTTGCAAGCGTCTGGCTTGTTCCAACGGTGGTTTATGTTTCATTTCTTTCTCTTCTACTAATTTTGATGCTCTTTTTTTTAAAATGGGTTTGTTTTTAAGTGTATTTTAAGAGCTTCTGGATTCCCAGAAAACAAGAGACAGGAGTGAGTAAGTTCTTATATTACTCCAAAATTTTATAAACATAATACAAGTGCGAATATATGGAAAATGAAAGAGCATTTACATTTTGCAAAAAAGTTTCTCCTGGCATATTTTCCTGTGTCTTGATATTTTGGAGGTAGGTAGAGTATTCTTTTTTAACAAATGGAAAATATTTCCCCTCAACCTTCCCTCTAAGTAGTTTTTGACACTTTAAATGTAAAATTACCAGTGCTTCTACTGCTATAGAACAATGACAAATCTTAACATCCTTGGAAGCATGACGAGATACTAAACAAAGACAGTTTTGTTCCGAGCAATCAATTTTTCAGAAAGCTGAAAGTGAAGAAAATCTATCTCCTAAAAAGCAAGAAAAGTTGCTACTACAGCATCTACAATAAATATAATTTCTAAATTCTAACTTTGCAAATTGAGTGTGCTTTATAAATGTATCATTAAATGACAAAAACTGCTACTTGTCTCACCATCCTGGGCAGGATAGATAATAAATGACAAAGAATATGAAAGTTTTACCTCAGAACATGTTTATTTGTTCAAAACGTTTTTCTCTGGGGGTGGCCTCGTGTGAGTAGTCTCATTTCTGTTAACAGCCTAGTGGGGCACCACTCCTGAAGTGCTACTCAGATGTGCTCAGTGCACTTAGGAACAGTGAATACTTAGTGTCTGGGAACAAAGGCAGACATTTCCAGACACATTTTTTAATTTATTTTATTCTGACAAACTAATGGGTGAAACATTTCTTAAATCTAAACAATAAGTGTACTACAGATTAGGAATTATTTTCCCATTTAACTGATGGTGTCTGCAGCTTGATGTTAACCTTAGAGCCTGAGAAGCAGCAATTATTAATGAGTGGAAAGAGAACAGTTACTCCACAAGACTTGGAAGTCACTCCCTGCTCTGTGCTAGCCCCCCAAGGTACAGATCTGCTCCTGCAGCAAAGACCCCAGTGCAGCTGCAGGGCTGTGCAGCCCCCCTGCGTACCACTGCTGCAGCCTCAGTGCCTAACCCGCAGCACAAAACAAGATTCAGTGCTTTACTGGAATGTCTTCCTTGAAAATGGGTTTTACCCAAGTTATGCTTTAGTTAAGTTCAGCTCACAAGTGTTCACCAGAGGAGTAGAAAAGTGTGAGTTAAGGGGCTGTGATGTGCAGTAACTCATAAGACATATCCTTGAACAGCAGGAACACATGAAGATAATTTGTCTCCTCCTGTCAGGCTTCAAATACTTTCCAGTTGCTGAAGAAGATCCTGTTCTTCAGAAAGTTATGATCTGTTTCATACAACTTTTTACTCCTTCAGACTTTCCACTGTTTTAAGCAGTTAGTTTTATGGCTTACAGTGTCTTTCTGAAGGTCACCAAGTCTTTATTTTCCCTACAGTCCACACAAAAAGGGAGAGACCCTCTCTTCTGCAGGCAACTTTCTGTATCTGCAAAACATTAACCAAATACAGTAATCAAGGAGGGTTTTTGTATCTCTGTCAAGAGGATCCAGCTGATTTTTTGCCCAGAATACCCCTCACAAGTATTCTCTTGTGTTTAACCCTAGGGAACATTTTCTTCTGTTGTAGCATTCACTGTCAGTTTGAAAGCATATTTTAAAAATAAATAAATAAAAAAATCAAAATCATTTCCAGAGACACAAGGAGAAGGGAATTTATATATTTACTCTTCTAGTTTCCCCATGATGTTAGAGTTTCACAAGTCTGACTGCTTTCTGGTATAAGGTATAACAAGACTTTTAAAAATTACATTTACAATGTTTTTCCAAAATAAATCCACAACAGATTTCTGTTAATTAAAGTTAGTACACAGAAACTAAAGAATGATCTGCTTATATGAATTAAAAACATTTAGACTCAGTTCAGTTTTTCTGTTACAGATATTGAGGTCCTCTCTTCAGTGCCAACACATAAAAATACTAGATTTATATTAATTCCTAGATTTACATTAATTAATTCAAACACACACCAACTATTCCAACACACCATTGGAATTCAAAACTACTGGCACAGGTACCTTAAAGGTGCAATTTTGGCCTGAAGCTTTTGAGTGGAATTGAGCTTTAAATCAGGAACTAATCCTATGAATCTATGTATAAAGTAGGTTCTAAGAAGCAGATTGGGTTTTGCTTCAATTTCATTTTGTAGGTGCTAATTTTTCAGGCTTAATACAGATAGAAAAAATAAGGTTCAAACTGCCATGAATAAGTGATAACATCTAGAAATAAGAAATTCTTTGGAGGGCAATATCAAGAACTCCATTGTAGCAGATGATCGCAGAGTACGGGAAGCTGTTTTGCTGGAGAAGCTTCACATTGCAATCTCTGGTTCGACTTTGCAGTGAAGTCATGCCTGCTCCAGCTGAGCAGCCCTGAAGTTTAGTATGAGTCCAGCTGCAGCAGCATAAATCTACTGAAATGTGATAAAATATATGATACATCTTCCTGTCTCCTGTTTAGGGTGAAGCTGAGCAGAGCTCCTCAGCATGGGAAGGGCCCAAGAGAAGGGACAGAGAATGGGCACAGGAATCATTCCCTTCCTGGGATACAACTGCCTGGCGGTACCCAGTGAAACAAGGGAGCTCCAGACTGAAAAGCGACACAACCTGCTCTCACAATTTACATTAAGCTGTGAAATTCCATGCTGCAGGATGTAGTGTGTTAAAAATCAGAAAACTGATGTAAGATTGACCCATCAGGGAACATTAAACACAAAACAGACCAGATGCAGCGGCACGTCCTTAAACTTCTACGGGGCTGTATTAGAGAAGAGATCAGCTTGTACAGGCACTATTTCTTTATCCCCTTTCCTGGATTTTCTCATCTGGCCATTGTTGAAGACAAGAAATATGAAAACATCTGGGGTAAAAAGATTTGATCCAACAGTAAGATACTCATATCTGTTATTTATCCAGTTTTCTAAGCCCACAAACTAGCTTCATAACCATATATTCAAGCCTCAGTATCTCTGTGAAAGCATAGTTCTCGAAACAAAAATAGTTTACTATTTTTTTAATTCTGTTGGGCCACACTAAATCTGAGATAATTCACCATGATCTCAGAATAAATTTCTGTTATGCAATAAAAAACTGAAAAATCAATTTGACTGCATAGAGAAGAAATACTACCCATCTGAGGAAATAGTCGAGTGTGCATATGTGTCTGCTACAAAAGCTGTTTGTGAGTCTTGGGTGAAAAATTAAAGGAGATAGCAGTTTTAGGCAGCTCAACATGGAAGAAAAAAGCTTCAAATTTAAACTCGGTTCTTTCTGTCTCAGGCAATTCTTTATTAAAATTTAACTATGATTTCTCCTCCAAAATGATGTGTTTATAACAGGGTAGAGAACGTATCACTTGGGCAGGCACCATCAAGGTGGTGAAATCAATATCATTAAGCCTAAAAGCTCTGACTAAAAGCCTCTACATCATAAGAGATGGGAAAGAACAGGGTTTCTAAAGAAAATAACGTAAACAAAGAAATTTGAACAGATTTCTCCAGAGACTAATGAAGGAATGATCTCAAATACACATACTTTTTTAGAGAGGTAGCGTATTCCTCTCCTTTTTCTTTATTTAAGGGTAAAGATGACCGAAAAAAAAAGGAATAATTTTTTTTTAAAAGAGCATTTTGGAGACACGCATGTTATTTTTCTCGATGTTGACTGTGTTTTTCTCTTAGTTAAACATTTGTTCTGCTTTCAGTTATTGTAGACATCAAAATATTTCAATGATAATAATGATTTCAATATATCTGGTACTTTTTTTCCTTAAACCAATTCATAAACCAGTCTACAGTTACAACTGCAATTTATTTGGAACTTTACCTCAACAGAATCAATATTTATCAAGTTTCTGAAATTCTTCCAAGCTTATTTACTCAAGAAAATACTTTTCTACTGCTGCATTTAAATGCAAATAAAGAAAGAAACTACACAAGCTTGGGTTTTGGGTTTTTCTATTAAAATGGTATAGAATGAGAATGCCAAGAAATTGAATCTTTTTCTGATACAGCATTCCTGAATAATAAACACACTACCAGATATCTTAAGGAACAATATTTCTCTTTAAATTTGACTATGCTCAGTCTTCTGTCAAATATCAGCTCATCAAGAATGCTCAGCAGACATACAGAATTAAACTGTTTTCAGAATGAGTGAATTAGGTTAATGTAATCTAGCTTTCTGAAATCAAAATGAGGACATTTCACAGAATTAAATATATGAGAATTGTTTTCCTTTGTGTAGGGTATGCTTATAGAGCTACACATGATCAGGTAATTTGTAATCAATTATTTATTATATTTTCTCATACAAAGGACATATTTTTCATAAACACCAGCACATATAAGTTCAGATGGTCCTAATTTTAAAATCCTTAAAAAAATATTAAAAAGACTCAGGCATGTAATATACATTTTGCTAATCAATTAAATTGATAATAGCAAAGCAGACAATTTCAGATCATTTTATTGACATAATATTGGGATAATTATCTTGTGGAGAAATGCTTCAGTCTTGTATTGACTTCAAGAACATCAAATGAAATATCACCTGTAATTTTAAAATTCTTTCTTAAATAAGGAAAAATGAACTCCCTTGTGCAATCTTCAAGAGAAAACGACATTTTAGCTATAGTCTGTCTTCTTGTGTCATGCAGCATGTGGTGAGCAAATAGTCCATTTTTTTCTGTTAAACTCTACAGGACAATATCTCCTTTAGTAGCTCATCATCAGTCACAAAAAAAGAATGTATTTCTAAAGTTCAAATCATTCCTGTTTCTGAACATTCTTAACAGCTCTCTTAAGAAGGCAAAGAATTAACTTTGAACGGAGTGATAACGGTACAAAATCGTTATTGAGAGACTTTCATAATAAGTGAGAGTAATATTATGGCACATTTTTGCTGTTTATCATCTATTTTTATTAGTTATACTCAAATTGACTGTTAATAAAAAGATTTAGGAGTTTTATTTGAAAAATTATTCCAAAAATATGTTTATGAACAGCATTCATGACATCTTATATAGTGGAGGGAGATAAGAAGACTTATGCAAAAGCTACAGGAAGCTTTATATTTCATTGATGAAATATATCTCAGTTCCAGAAGGTGAAAGGTCTGCTCTAATTGAGAAGTAAAATTCTAATTTTGCTTACTGTTGGGTGCTACCAGTCCTGTCATTCCCATCTCCACAGGCCACATATGTATATGAAAATAACTAGGTAATAAGTACACTTACTCTTAGATCTTGGTCACTTTCTGTGTTCTTCATTGACAGTTCATATAATAATGATTCTCTAGCTCTAAATCTATAAAGCATATGACATAAAATGCTTGCATCCCAAGAGGATAAGTACCTAAGGGTACTCCTGCTATTGCTTTCTAGCAAGCTGGAGTTATCCTGAAATATAGATTTTAAAATCTCATTACTCACTGAACTTTTTCACTAGTACAGAACTCTTATTTACTCATAAACACTGATGGACCACAATTTTTTTTGTTTCATGACATCTCCTTGAACAAGGGTCACGAAGAAAAACTGAACTCTGATTTGTTTAAACAAATTCACAAATATTAAGCTATGTGCATGGTTTTGTTCGATACATATGGACTTATTAGTTACTTCCAAGTTTTTGGAGTTACATATTTTAAAGTTCTGTTTCCTCTGCCTGAATCCAAACTCAAAACCAGGGTTTAGTCAATATATACATTGCACAGGGTTTTCAAAAGTTAGCTGAAAAAGTTTTCTAATGATACTGGCATTTTTAGAGTGGAAAAGATGCGTACAAAGAACAAAGAGATGATAAAATGGTAGGTGAAATTCCATGAAAAAGAATGTAATATTCCTCAGAGAAAAAAAAAAAAAAAATTAAAAAATAAGTCCTGGAAATATAATAGAACTATGAAAACATAATTTCAGTCCTTGGTAGTCCCTTAAAAAAGAAAATGGAATTTTAGTAACCATTGTAAAACTAAGAAAAAACAAACAAACAAACAAACAAAAAATTATACCTCTGTATAAATCCCAAATGCCCTTTATCTTGAATATTGCTTTGTTTCCATAGCAGAGCTGGGAAAGTGCAGAAAAAGAAACAGGTATGTCTAAAGGTATGGAATGACTTTGTGTAAGAAGCCACTGAATTTATAAAATCAAGAGCACTTCAGGCTGAAAGGAGCAACTGGAGGGAAATGCAACAGAGCTTCACAGAATTGTTGCAGGCATTGAGAAGATGAGTAGGGACCCACTCCCTCTCTCTTCCACTGCACGACTTCATGGCCATCCAATAAATCAGCAAGAGGCAGCTTCCAAGCCAAACAAGAATGTATTTCCCCATCCAGTGGCATGCCATGCTTTGAAACCTCCATGGGACATTTTCTACAGTAAATGGACGCAGGCTCAAACACCACAGAGCACATTCAGGGAAAAAAAGTCCACTGAGGACTGTGAATATGAAGTTATTACGTCTCATGCAAAAAGTCCCTGAAACAAAAAGCACTCTAAGTTGTGGACATACCACTGTGCCCTGCTCATGTGGTTATAGCTTTTTCCTCTGGGTCTATGGTGGAGGCACCCCTGGATAAAACCTGGCAGGAATTCTCTCACCTCTCCTGGCTGCTGTATACAGAAGTACTACAGAACGACTCATCAGTTCTCTGTGGTGTCAGAAATTTGCTTTATATCCAAGACTGACAAATTAAATATCATCTGTAATTTTAAAATTCCCTGGGAAGGATCCCAATGGTGTTAGTGGAGATTTCACAAGATCCCCAAAAAGATGCCTAGCTTGATTGCTGACTGCATGGCTCAAATCAGTTTACCTTGAGTGAGGTACACATCCAGGTCTTTGCCACATGTCCCAACTTTCTATCCCACTTGCTATGTGATTTACCTAAAAACTGCCCCTTCAATGGATTTATATCTGGATACGCTGGACACAAAGCAAATGCAAACACTAATCTTGGCTTAAATTCAAAATGCAATATAAATTATTATAGTCCCATGTTTAGTTACATGTAAATATAGCATGACAATAATAATAAGGTTGCTCCATTTTCTCAGGGCTGAAGATTGAAACAGCAACAAGCATTATAAGAGAGGGAAGATCAAGTAAGTGCCAGTGAGGTGAGAAAGAGTCTCTAACCATCAAACACAACTTGAAAAATAAGCACATACAAAGAATAAAAGAGAAAATTACATTATTTTCTACGTTTTTGATTTGAACAAAGTAGAATGTAGAGGGGAGAAACGCAAGGTGGGATGAAAGAGTCAGTGTGAGGTGCAGAGCCAAGGAGCTGTTGTGCAAAGAAGCCAAAGCAGCAGTCAACAGAGCCAGCAAGAGTCACTGGGCAAGTGACAAAGGCCTGGATATGGGCAAGTGAAGAAGGGCTGGAAGAAGGCAAAAGATGTGGCTTACAGTCCTGTGTTCTGAACAAACAGAAGAGCAGCTGAGAAAATTATATCCACTTTTTTTGGTAATAGAAATGAAAGAGATTTTGCAGTTGAACCCCAAGTAAAAGAAAATCAAAAAGTAGACTGGAGGCAGAGAATAATGAGAGGTAGACACTCCCCAAGCCATTTATAGTATTGAATAAAAATGTGGCATATTCTGATAGATTTAATCTGTAAGAGGTCCTTTTGGGAGGCTCAGGGCTTATTTAATTTAGTTATTTATATATTTGTTTGTTTTGTTTTGGTATTGCCAGGGGTTATGATGCTCAGTATTCCATAGCATTTCTTTTTTATGGCATGCTTTTAACCTCAAAGGTGTGATATTTCAGCATGATGATTCTTTGCATAGTAATACAGAGCAGAAGGAGAAACATTCCTTTCTCCAGTTAAAAATATCAAAACAACCCTTACAGTAATATCTTACATGCCTTGTAAAATAATAACCCAGGCTTTTTAATCATGAAAAGAGAGTAGGTTTATACTTTATAGAGAATGAAACTAACAATGGGAAACTATTACAATTATATAGAGATCTCCCTCAACATTGAAGACCAGTAACATTTAGAAAAAAAAAGTTACATAAAAAGAAACACTTGAGGGAAATATTGACTTTAGAATACAGCTCCATCTTTTGTTCACTAATAAAGTATAAAAAATTAGGTTTGTCAACTGTTGGAAAGTTAGACCCAGTGCAGAAAATGCATATAGAATTAAAACTTAAATTTAAATAGAGCTCTTAAACAGTTCTTAAATGTTAGTTTTTAGAAATACCACAGAGTAGTTTAACATTAAAATTACAAGGGTCTTTATAAAAGACTGTTTATTTTGTACAAGACATGTGACTTTGTATTAATTTGATTTTTATGAAGTATCTCAAAAAGTTGTTGTGAAAATGCATAATCTTAAAAAAAATGGTGAACAATGTTCAATCAAAAAATGGTTGTATGCAGCCTATAAACTACTCCTTAACCTCACTCTTGTCCAGAATAAACCCATATTGGAAATCTCTAAAGCAAGGAAAGTGGGATTGTTCTTTTCCCTTACTATGTAGTCTAGAATTAAACTGACTTATTTCCCTACAGTGTAGAAAACCTAAAGAAATAATTATGCTATCAGATAAATGAATGTAAAGGAATTTTTAAGGCAGAAAAGAATCACTGACAGTAGGTAAAAAACTTAGGAGTAGGATGAGGAAAAGAGAGCAAAGCAGAGATGGATGTTGAACAGGGACAGGCACCCCAAAAAGGGTCACAGATTTGCCTTCAGAGAGATTCTGCAGTAGATACATTACTGAAAGTTTTCTAAAGTGAAAATTGGATCAAATCAGAGAGAAGCAAAGAGGGGCTGAAAATATGAGGTGCTGTTGAAAAGCTGGAGTTAGGGGAGAAGCAAATTTACATTTTTGCAACAACTCATGGCATTGGGAAAAATCTGTCTGATGATGAGGGATTAGGTCTTCTTATTCTGACCAGAAAGTCTTTGTTCTATCCAAAAAATATTTGTAATTGCATCTTATCTAAACAGATACATTTCTGCCCTTTTTTTTCATGTGAATTTTCTGCTATTATGGCAAAATTCTCAATAGACCCTATTGAGAGCTGAGATGAGGTCAGAACTGGGTGGGTTCTGTGATTAGCAGTATTTGGTATCCTAGAGAGGAATGTTTGCTATTACAGTTGGTGTTGGGCTCAGAACTGGATTGGGAAAATGGAGGAGATGAGATGAAAAGAAGTCCAAGTGGACTGATGTGGCTCAGTGGAAAGAGTGGATGGCTCCTGCTGCAGCTGTGGGGGAGGAGCTGGATCATTACAAATTATTTCAGTATCAAGGAATGAGCTACAATGTGCTTTGCAACTCAGATGATGTGAAGAGCAAGTGCCAGACCAAGTGGTGCCACTGGGAAGGGCTCCTCCAGGTACAATAATGGACACTTTGTTGTGAAATCTGTATTAAAGGAACAGAGCATTCTCCTAAAGCCACAAGAGGAGTTCTTTAGATTCCTTCTCACTCCTCATTCTTATACAGTGGCATATGAGACTGTGTTGATGTCAAAATACCAAATGGAAGGCTAAGAAATGGACAAAGGAGCAAAATGCCTAGCAGTACTTGTTGACTTCATCAAACATAAAGATTTCAACCTACTTAATTATTTTATCTATGAAATTATGTGGGATAGAAGATTAGTTTGGTTATTATCAATAAATATCTCAGAATTAATTTCAGAGAAGAAAAGTAATTTAGAGAATTAGCCATAAAACTAATATAAGACCTATTTTTAATAAATTACATTGTATTCTAACTTGACATTGATTTGAAAAAGAGTAACGATAATGAAAATGTACTATTTTTCAGGAACAATACATGTCTTTAGCTGTTTGGAATACCATTATTCCCATTTTCCAGCTTGCAAAGTACCATTAAAAACAATCACTATGTCATGGTATAGTCATGATATGACCTAATTGTCAGCTTCATTAAGTTGCATAAGATTCTCTTGGTGAAAGACAGGGGAGGATATCTTCATATTTTACAAAAGAAGAGAACAATAAACATTTAATGACACAAGCACAACTTTGAAGGGACTACTGCTAACTGTTGGAAGTATTTCTATAGATGTTAGACGCATGTGAGCATGAATTGAATGAAAAGCAGCTTCAGGATCTACGAAGGATTAAACTGAGAATAAACAAACATACCAACAGGATTTATATTTAGATTTACAGACCAGGATTAAAGAAAAAAAAAAGAGGTAAGAATGAAATCTTAAATGTCTAAATTTCATTCTCATCCTTGCAACACTCTGTATTTTTGTTCTTTCTTATCTCATAGTAAATGAGATGCACTGCCACTCTAAAGATAGCTTTATCTTTAGAGACTGGAAAAAGAAAACAAGCAGAAGATTACTAAATCATCAGAGCTATGTCACAGAATATTTTCAAAGAGAAGGAGCAAGGATTCCCTGGTTTACCACAATTAGGCTGCACTGGTGCATCACTTATTTTGATATACTTAACTTCAACTTTATAGCAACCTGGATGATGAATCACTCATCCAGCACCTTAGAAAGCAAATCTTCCTGCTGAACCAAATTATAACAGACAGGGACTTTAGCAACTCTGCTTAGTAGATTTAAGAGGCAGAGAGTGTGTGATGAAAAATGGCAATTCATCTATAGACCAAAAGCTTCAGTGCTGTTTAATAAATCCTTCTAAGAGCAAGACCTGAATTAGTATGCTTGAGTTCTGGTTATGTTTCAGAACCAAGCTTTAGAGGTACCTGGAAAAGGTAGGTGCCCATCCCTCACTTGAGCACAGGGGGAGAGCGGGCAGACCTGCAGAGGCAGAATGTTCTTATTTCAGGGCCTCTCTCTTCCAGTTCAATACCTTCCCTGCAAGTGTATCCTTCTGCCTCTCATGGTTTGTGTTTCTAGAACAGAAGCCTCACAATGCACACACAGTTTGAGATTGTCAGGTATAATGACATAGAATTGTTAATCAAAAGTTGGGCTATAGTATGTCTTTCACTGTTGAGAACAAAAGTCTTGCAAATGTAAGAAGCAAAAGTGTTGTAGTGAATAATAAATGCCGCCTGGCTGTCCTCGGTCAGGGTGCGAGCCTCCGGGGCACCACAGCCTATTGCAGGGATGTTTCCTGCCCAGGTGGGGCCGCCCCTGCCGAGCTAGCCAGCGAGGTGCCGCTGGAAAAAGAGGCGAGACGAGGCGAAGGGTGCGGGAAGGAGTCTCCTCCTTCACCTCCTTTATTGTAGGGGGGCAGGTGCGGGGACCACGGAGATACAACGACGGAAGCCAAAATCCCCAGGGCTGTGGCCGTGCAGCCGGTTATAAGGGGAAAGGGTAACCAATGGGAGAAGGGACAGGGGGCGGGAACGAGGGCCCGGGGTCCAGTTAGAACATAGAAGGGGAGGGTACAATGAACAACAACCAATGGTACTGTAATCCTAACAGCAGGTTCGGGAAGAGGGGGAAGGTCTAGAGTCCTGGGCACACCTCCCCTCCAGAGCAGGAGCAGGTCTCATGCCCCTGAATCCTCCCCCGGCGGGGGAGGCTCCCTCCGAGGAGGTGGAGCTGGATCGGAAGATAGTTGCCACCGGCGATGGACCCACCACACCAAAGAAAATTTGAAAAAAAACCCAAACAAATAATTCTGAGGCATGGGGGAAGAAAAAGCCTCTTTTAGTCTCTGTTTTCACTGTTGGACATAATTTGTCACATGTTGTTTCCCTAGACCCTACTAGAAAAATAAGGGCAGTAAAACACACTCTGTCCTGCTCCAGACACCTCTTCAGCAGCATTCTTAGATATTTTTCATTCTTGTATTACTTTACATTAAAATATTAGAGGCCTGTCACTGAGTTCCCTTGCATACCTTTACATTACCTTATGTAATTTTACCATGGGAGTTGTTTTCTGTGCCTCTTAGTGTTTGGTTTATTCATCATATGGCACAATTATTAGACCTTTTCCACAGTGTCAAATCTTGCAGAACCTGTGACTCATTAATTAACTACTTGACTTAAATGATTAAAATTGTATGGAACACAGAAAAACATCACCTGCTATTTATTGGTGTGTCTATGAAGCTACAGGCTTAAATGAGCGTGGTTAATTTGTTCTACACTCTGTATGATAAGGAAATGTCTGTTGAACTATGAATATTCTCTTGTGGCTGTTGGATATCACACTCGGCAAAATGTTGAGGAAAATTGTGTTACTCTCCAGTCAGAATCATATAGTGTAAGATTCAGCAAAATTGTAAAAGACTAGTAAAAACCTACTTTTAACAGATGAAATAAAATCAAGATATTGTAGTGTACATGCTAAACGCAAGAAAACACTGATTGAGATTTAGAAAAAAAAACCACTTAAATCTGAAAGCTATGCAGAATAAAACAGGTGTCAGTTTCTTTGGAGAGAAGTATGTGCCTTTTGTGCTCCATATTAGCAACATGTACACTAAGGTAAAATAGTAACATTGGTAGATGACGAAAAGTGTCGCTCAACTGTATTGCAGAAAATTTTCTTATAAGCACAGTGTGTTTGACTGCCGAATTCAGTTTTGTTCTGATCAATATAAATTCATACACTTTTCTTATTTAATATTTAAGCATCTTACATATTCAAATGCTTTGTGAGCAGAAGGTATTAATTCCTTAAAATGTACCAGAAGGAAGAAAAGGATTTTTCTGTTTGTTTTTGTTTTGTTTTTTTTTAATTTCCAGATGAGGGAGCAGATAAAGGTATTAAAGATTCCAGGGAATTTATAGGTGAACATGCTTCACATCCAGGAGTGTATTTAAACTTCTGAGATTTGCTTCTCTTCAATCTCACACCTTCCTTTCATAGCCGTGCTGGGTGATAAAATGAAGCAACAGGTGACCACAGGACATCACGTTTGTGGTCACCTGATGATGATAAATCAGGTTCATGTTGCATGGCTGATGCCATTTTCATGCATCATAAAATTCACATATCACTTTCTAAGAGCATTTTTTAAATGTGTTTTTTGTTGCAAAATGCAGTTTTTCATCTATATATCAAATATTTCTATATTACTGGCTTATAAAATGGTTTTCTTTCTCTGATATATTTCCTTTACCTTTTGTTTCCTTCTAGTGCACAATGTCTTTCAAAAATAGAAAAGCCAGCCCTGAAAAATATTTAGATTCTTCAAGGGAAGTTCGAGGTACTTATATCTTTCCAGTTACATTACACAATTTACCCTCCCTGAATAACTGACCAGACACAGAAATTTTAACAAGATAAATGTTCACCTTGAAAGCAGTTAATTAGAACTTGCCATTCACAGTATTCATTACCACTTGAGAAATAATGATTGTTGCAGCAACCAAAAAAACACATGGCACTGTGCTTTCAATTTCTATACTACACTCCTTTTGCTACAGAGAGCTAGATAGAGTTGTTAAATAGTGTTGCACTGGCTTTCAAAATGTTCTGTGTGGAATTTAGTGTATAAATTCAGTTTAAGTTTCCTATGTTTATGAGCTCAGGAATAATACTCTTAAGTTGACTCTGATAAAAATGTGACTTCAAATGATTTATGAGTTTTGCACAGCCATATATTAATTCAAAACTTCACTAAATCCACACATGAATGGACCTAACTAACTACTTTATATTTGCAGAGCTCAAATAATTGCTTCACTTCAATTTCATCTGCTCCTTGTGTAGTATTGGAACCTACAAGATCAATATTTTTTTTTTTACTTAAGGATATATATTTTTCCTTTTCAGTTTTTCCCATGAGTTTGAAAATACTAAAAGGAGGACTGTACATGTATAGTAGGTAAACAATCTTCAAAATTACAATTGTAGATGGATATATGGTATACATTTTTTCCATGGTGATTTTATTTTCATTTCTATTCGTTATTTTATCACTGTAACCAAGACTATGCTTACATTATACAGCTGCCAAGCTGCCAAGCAGGTGTCCCCAAGGAAGCTGTAATGAGGAGAAACTTTTTAAATCACATTCCACATGGGACTTGCTCAGTACACTACAAATTCCTAAAACTGGGACCCTTTCCTCAATTCAGGACTTGAAATCTGCATCAAGGGCTGTGGCTCAGAAATGAATCAGCCTCCTGGGCAAGCCTGTGTGCCCTTCAGTACTTAACAGTAGGAATTGAAGAAATTTCTACAGAAACTGAACTGGGAGGGGAAGTGTTAAGCAAATTAAGCAGTTTCTGGGCTGTGTGATTTCACCTCCATTGCTAGTTTGGAGGGAACCAACCCTTTTTCTTAGTGCAGGTGAACCTAAGGAAGGAGAACTCGGGCAGGTGCCTACTGCTTTTGGCTAGGAGGTGGCAGCTGGCAGCCCCCTGGCTCTCAGCTCCTGGTCACTGTTTGTCAGCTCAGGTGCACAGCTGACCAGCACGAACTGGGGGGGCAGCAGGGGCTGATGTGTTTGGCCATGTCCCCAGCCTGTGCTCAGAGCCTCACCAAACACACGGGACAGGGGCAGCCCACAGAAGGCATTACTCTCACTTTGTTATATTTCTTGCTGCTTTACTCTCTTGACAGTCTTATTTTGCTGCCCACTATATCCCTGCTATTTCATTTTCCACTCAGTCTCCAGAAAAATGCAAGCCTAATAATTTTGTGTTAGTAGGACTCAAATGTGGACTAATCTTTTATATGCGTATTGATTCATTAGATTAAAAAAACTAAGTGTATTAAAATAAGTTAACTTGTCATCTCCTCTTAGTGGTTTAAAATGAGGACTAAGAAAAGAGACTTTCAATTTCTTGTTGTTTTAAATTCCTAAGCTAAAATCGACCTGATTATTTTCTTGAGTTTAAATGACTGGGGTTTTTTTAAACAAAACCATTCCTATTATTTTTTAACCTTTTTTTTCATGTTATTATCGTAATTTCCTGAAATGTTCGACAATAAAAGTTAGAAATTCATATGTACTTTATTTGCTAAGACTCTCAGTGAAAATAACTTTGTAGTAAGTGCAAGTAGGTGCTGACATTAAAATTACTGACTACCACAAGCAGATGTATAAAATAAAGGTGCTAGAGTCAGCTCTCACTAAATTAATTGTGAGCAAACAACTTTATCCATTGAATATGTATGACAAAAGAGCAGATGTTGTCTCTGGAGTATAAAATAATTCAGAGAAGTGGGAGAAAATCAACAATAGTCTGCCAGAAGAAGATGATCTGGTGCATCATCTGATCTTTGCCCAATGTCCCATCAGTCTCAGGTAAGATAAACCAACCAAAGAAATGCTCTCCACGTGGCTGTGCAAAGTGACAGACAGGGTGGTTACCTAAAGACTTGTAGTGCTTGTTGTGGCATGCAGATGGAAGAGAATTTTGGGATTACATGAAATGTATTATGAGATGCTTTAAGGATATTGTGGAAATTTGCAATGACATGTTTAGGGAAGAGACCAAACACAGGGAAAGTAAGGGATCAGGATAATTAAGGAGGAGCAAGAAAAGGAAAAGAGAGGGCACAAGGTACAAAAGTGGCCAGTCAAGTGTATATGAGTACACTTGCCTGACCGAGAACCCTGCTCAATGTTCTCATTAAACTCTGTCCCTACAGAAGAGTGTGTGTGTGTTTTCTGTGTGTGCGGGGCTGCAGGAAAGGAGGCTGAAGTGGCAATGGGGCTGAGGAGCAGGCAGGGCTGGGTGCCAGTGCCTGTGGGAGAGTGCAACTACACAAGAGAGGCAGGAGGGAGCCACTGGTCACTTTTTGGGATGCTTTTGGGACACCTGCTCAGCCTCAGTATTGTCTAGACCTGCCTCAGCCTGCACAGAAAACACACCACGGGATCCAGCCCCTTGTAGCGGTTTGCAGGCAGATTTTTGAAAAAAATCTCACAATCTAATAAGAACTGTGACTGAACTAAGCTTTTGTGCCAACACAAAACATATTTAGGACATATATTGTCACACCTACCAGTGATAATTGATTTATCATCCCTGGTAACATTTTCACTTTCTCATTATGTCAAGATTGTAAAAATACAAGAGGCCTAACCTGTGCTAGGTCTGATTTTACAAATTTAGTGCTCAACACAACTTCTAAAAGCTATAATCCCAATAAACAACATTATTCAACATCATTTTTCTCACCTTTCCCAAGGCTGCTATTTAATGCAGTCTGCATATTCCCCATCCTTGCAAACACATGCCTGCAGCTGCATTAAGCTGTTTGCTTTGCTTTTGCTTGATTTGTTCACATGCCCAGCCGTGCATAACCAGACCATTTTGGTCATTCCTAATTGAAGTATCTGAAAGTTATTGACTGTTTTCCATTTGTGCAATCTGTTATGTCTAAAACGTAAAAAGGACAGTCCCTAATAAGTTTCGTAAGAATGATTGCCAAAGAAGCAGTTCACACATATACTGGGTGGTGGTATCCAACTGTGCCGTCTGCACCATACCCCTCTCCATACACCCAACCTATGACTTGCCATTCATGTACTTCATATTATATCCTTTTGATGATAATGAGATAGCTAAAGCATGTTCTTTATGAGCCCAACACTGGTTTTTTTGTTCATGTTAAGCAACATGTTATTTAAATTTCTGTATTGACATCAGTAAGACTTCAGGGAACAAGGTACCAAACAAATGTCAAAATCTATCTCTTTGGGAATATTTCAGTTTAGTTACATCCATCCTCCCATGGAAAGAGCATAAGAGAGGGCCTGGGCAGGAGTGGTGATGGTGGGTGTCCTCCACTGGAGCTGTAATTCTGCAGGAATAGATAGAAGAAACTGAAAGATTAGAGTCTATATTTATTTCCTACTGATGCTGAAATTTATGCTGAAGTTCAGTCACAGATTGATTGTTGCCTGTGGTCAGAGGAATAATACCTTGTCTTTAGAGGCACACAGAGACAAAGTGCTAAGGTTAATGTGCCAGGTCTAAACCAATAGGTTATACTCACATGATATCTTGCCATCACTAAAGGATTAAATCAATTAACACAAGCAATGTTCTTGAAAGACTATAAAACATCAGTAAGTGCATATACAGAGAGTATTTGAGATTATAAAAGTCAACTCATTCCAGGAGAGTAATTGCCTAATGTGCTCCTGGGGATGGGAATGTATCTTATACATGCCATTGCTTTTTACAAAAGAAACATGCAAAGCTGTGTTTTTAATAAAACAACTGCCTTCTGCTCTTTATTTTCATTCTAATGGTGATGCATATGTTCAAAGATTTCACAGGTTCTTCTAAAATATGTTGTTATCTTTATATGAAGTTGTTGTGATATTTATGACTCTCACCAACAAAGTATGGTTTTGTATCCTCTGTGGCATCTGAAAGACTAAAAGGCAGACAACCAGTACAACTTCAAAGACCAAAAGAGGAAAAGAATGATGAGACTTCCACTCTCTGATGTGGATATGAAAGAAACATTTTTCCTGCTCTCATGCCTAGAAATATGAGGAGAAAGGTTACCATCACAGGTACTTTGTAGTAACCCACTATCTATGTCATGGTATCAGCTATGTTAGCAAATACCCAGACTCACTAAAATCTACATTATTTTAGCCTGCAGATGGACCCTAAACCATTTTGCAACAGAGTAAAAGATTTCACAGTTGCAGGAATTCAATTTTTCTCATAACACCTCTCATTCAGAAAAGCACTGAAGTCCTTAAATGGATAGATAATAGTGGCTCCAAAAACTGGAAAAGAAAAATAGCTGGTGCTGCCTCCATTGGAGACTGAGGTATGGCTATTGGCAAGGCAAAAGAAAATTATAAGTGAAAAACTATCACTGCAGCTTCCTTCCTGTAACTATAATTGCTCATGCTCCTATTGTGATAAAATACGAACTCTCTGTGCTTTACTATTTAACAAGAGAACTGCCTGTGGAGGAAGTATACACGGAAACTTTGGACCTGTCTGATGTAGTGATTTTTTTCTTGGAACCACAGATGTGGCTTCAAACACAGGAGCATCAGATGTCAAGTGAGCTGTACACCTTTGCAAATTTCAGTTGATGTTTTCTGCTGATAAGTGTAGTTTCCAGCAGAGAACAGCAAAGAAGTTCTGCCATACATTTCAAGAGTAATATTTTAAACTGTTGTAGTTTAAAATAAAAGCCGCCTGGCGTTCCTGGCTGCCCCCGGGCCACCACAGCCTACTGTGAGGGTGTTTCCCACCGAGGTGGGGCTGCTCCCGGCGAGTGATCAGCAACGAGGTGCCGCTGGAAAAAGAGGCGAGACGAGACGAAGGGTGTGGGAGGGGTCTCCTTCGTGACCCCCGTTTATTCTAGGGTCAGGGTGCAGCGCGTTCAGGAAAGAGAGTGAAGGAGAAATCCCAAGGTCTGTCCCCGGACAGCTGGTTATGAGGGAAAAGGGCAGCCAATAGGAAGAGGGACAAGGGGAGGGAACAAGGGTCCGGGGTCCAATTAGAACATAAAAGGGGAGGGTACAACATACAGCAACCAATTGTACAGTAAACTTCATGGAAGGTTCGGGAAGAAGGGGCAGATCCAGAGCCCTGGGCACGCCTCCCTTCCAGAACAGGGGCGAGTCTCATGCCCCGAGGACCTCCCCTGACGGGGAGTCTCCCTCCCAGCAGGTGGAGTTGGAGTGAGAGACAGCTGTGGCCAGGGATGGACCTCCCACATTGAACAATACAATTGTTCAGTCAAACTTGTGCTCTAATCCTTGCCATGAACAAATGGCTAACACTACATCACAAATTTAGTGATGTTAGCCTAGGAGGCTTTTTTCTACTTTGCAGCCATTTCTATTATTAACTAAAGTAGTTTATATATAGTAGAAAAAGAGAAGTATTTCTCATCCCACCTTTGAAAATGCTAATACATCATCCCATAGGAAAGGCAGTCATATAAATCCTTTAAAAAGCACCCTTATAATTTTAGTCTGATATTTAAAGTTTACAAGCACTTTAAGGCCTTCTGCCAGCAGTACAAGCTGTGGATGGATAATATCTCAATATGTACTCAGGCCATGTGGCTACAGGTACTGAAGTTTTTGCCCTTTGTTTCTTCCGATATAACTGAGGTATAGTCTAACATGGCAAAAATACATGAACTATCTAATCAATGTTTAGTCTATTGAGGTTCTTGCAGTACACTGATGGAAAACATTTTAATTCAGGACAGACAGTCCTGGAGCTCTCCAAAGCCGAAGGAGCCTTCCAGGCTAGAGGGCTGTTTGGGAAGCTTGGTTGGAACCTGGTGTTCTGTTGACACCCTGCAAATAAATGGCCTGGAGCAAGACAGTGCTTTCATCCCAGTGGTCGCAGTTCCAAGGGAGTGATCAGGTGTGTCTGATGCCAGATTTCCCTGCTCTGTGAAGTTCAGAAAGGACCACAGGAATCGGGGTGCCCAATCCCACCCCAAGAGACTACTGATCTCAAGGACAGTTTCTCCTGTAAGACCATTTAAAACAAGACAATGTTTTGGATAACATTTATTAAAAAAAAAAATATTTTGGTCATTAGTAGATTGACAGCTGTGCTTAATACAATGCAGGACATGTCTTAAGGCTCAACTCTCTCAATGATATCAGTGGTACTAATCATTAGAAAAGCTATTCGGCTGCTGCTTTTAGATTGCTAAATATATTCATGTTCAGGGAGGAGAAAAAGTTCACAAATTTGAAAAAAAGCTTACAAATATGGTTTTTAATGCAGGTAAAAAGAACTCTTGTTAGACTTTATAGTCTAACAATGTTTTAATCAATTTAAGAATATCAGGGAGCGAGGCTGTTTTTATTCTTTCATTTTGAAATGGCTGGATCTGGCACTGGTAATATTGCTGTAACAATGTAAAGTCAGAGGAGTAATATTACATGCTAGGTACCACAGAACACTCAAAGCAGCAAGTTGCCATCTAAAATTGCTAACACTCCAAATATCTTTATTTATATAGTTAATAAAGAGGAACATTGAATCAACCTGCACTCTAATTAGTCAGTATTATAAACAGTTCTTCACACCTTAATTTCTCTCCTTATAGCCCTTGTTTCTGCAATTCCCACTGAGTTAATTTTAAAATTCTGTCAAAGAATTCTGACTGTGAGTCTCTGAAGTGGCTCAGGTAATGAACTTCTGATCCGACTGCTTTTTTTCTGAGTGCTAACACACAAAGTAAAATTACTTCATTACCGCCCGGCATGTTGTAAACATATGATAATTTGCCATACACTTAAACACTGAGCTTTTTTCTGATAAGGAAATTTTTATGAATTATGTATGGTTGTACAATGGAGGATGATGAAGGTTTTAATTTTGCATCAGGTTCCAACATTGTAAGTGAAGAACCAGTAACTAAAACTGTGTTACTTATGCTAACTTTAAGACACTACAATCTCAGCTGCAGTACAAAGTGCGGAGACTGTTTCTCCAGTGTATTCCCTCACAGGCTACCAGATGTCATGTCTTGTGATTTATCACATCTTCATGCCATTTCTTGGGAAGATGAGTAATGTGATCAAATACCTTGATTCACCTTATGGATAAATAAAGATGTACTTTTTTTTTTTTTTTTTTTTTTTTTTTTTTTTTTTTTTTTTTTTTTAAAGAGGAGTGCCATTATCTTATCTTAGCTTCTAGTCACTGGAAATTTCATTATACTGTGGAATTTTTTTAGTGATACTTCTATAGAATAAAATCTTTTTCTGATCTTAAGCAGACCAAGTAATAAGATAGCTGTGATAGTCTCTCTCAAATATATTTAAACATATTTGTTTCATTAGTTATAGCAAAGTTTTCACCTAGGGCAAATGGAAAAAATGCAGAGCCATCTCACTTTCAGAAGGCAGGAGTTAGGACTCTGCCCTCAGATCCACGTGGCGCAGGATTAAAGTTCCCTCTATTTTATCTAGGGTCATCTGGAATAAAAACTGCTGTACTGCAATCCCTGTAGCTTCATCCCAGATCAAGAATGGGGCACACCTCATGTGACAGCCCAGATGTGCTGGGAAGCGGTGCCAGAGCAGTTCTCTGAGATCTGCTGTGTGGTGTTCAGTGATGTCTGCTGCTGACTCAACCAGTGAGGATAACGTTGTTCAGTCCATGCAATGGCACACTCTGGAGGCAGCTGAAGCTGAGCTGAGCAAGAAAAAAGAAAACATCAGTCTTGAGTTTCCTGGAGCAGGTACTCCAGGGATTCTGATTGTGCTTTGAAGTTACCTACAAGAACATTGTAAGAAAAGTTTTTGGACATAGACCTTAAGTTTCAGTCACAAATTTTAGTCCCCTCTTGACTGTTACACACTGCAAGAGCTAATTACCTCAGGTGCCTGAAGCAGAACTTGTCAGTGCAGACTAGCAGTACTTTTCATTCTCTTGCCATATTTTCTTTTTCTGTTCCCTCCCTAACCTATTCCATGGGGTCCCAACTCTACAAAATTTCTCAGTTGCTCCATTTAATATCATCTCCGAGTACGTTTTACTGATCTAGCAGTAGTCAGGGTCAGATCCAATAACAGTAAATACTGCAGGTTGTGCACAATAGGTATTCCTTTTCTAAAATACATTAACTGCCAATGTTTAATTCCGAATCGTTGAAATTCAGGTAATATTGAATGAGATCATTTGTCATTTGATCCATTTTCTCCATTCTCAGCATACACAGCTTTATTACTAGTCTGAGCAAACCGGAAAACCTTTGCATCATCATAATCATAAAACACTCTCTTTTGTCATTAATTAGACACAACTGGGCAGGAAATAACACAGAGGCCATAAAACCCAGTGATGTATACTCAGCTCAAGGCAATAGATTTTTCCTTTGATTTCCAGAAACTTTTGATAGAGCTGGAATAAGATGTACTCTTTTTTCTGCAAAAAATACTTCTTTTTATAACTCTTTGCCCTCCCTTTCTTTCAGCTCTCTCTAGCCCATGAAGTGAGACACCCAGCCATGACAAGGAAGACAAGCAGTTGCAGACAGTAACTTACTTTAAAGGCTCTTCCAATACACACCAGAAGTCTCAGTGACAGTGTGAAAAATGTGTAGAATGTGTCCAATGATTCAGACCTTTCCTTTTACAATTTATCTCATATTCAGGGTTGTTGCAGAGGTTGGTGCATGGGGAAATTGCATAATTTGATGATTCCAGCTTCATGCTGAATCTAACAGGACAGCTTAATGTGGCTTCTTGGTTGCAATGGCTAGGAAACTAGGGGACAAGAACTGGGGCATGAGTGCAGGGGACAAGAATTAAAATCCTCAGTAGAAGCTGTTCTACACTGTTCAGAACCGTACGCTGTCAGTTCCCACAAAGTGGGTCTGTCAGGCAAAATTGACTCTTCTGCCTGCATTTGGGCAGTCCACAGCCATGGCAGAACTGCTGCATGTTTGCTAAGCAAAGAGATAGTGGGATTGGTTGTGGTGAACTTCATGGCCAGGCTGCCAAATTTGGGGGCATAATTACTGATAGGCAAATGTGTGTGTGTGATATCAGGAATTACACCAGAACACATATAACATCAATTCAGCATTGCCACAGGTCTATGAAGTCTATTAATACAGTCAGGAAAAGTGAAAAGCCTTTCAAAAAATAGGAGAGAATTCACATCACATTCAGCTATATCGTGTGCATGCACACAAAAGAATTAATGATTACACCTGAGCTTATAGATGCTTCACAGGTGAAGAACCACCGGTGTCTTCTCTACAGGAAAAACATTTTTATAACTCTTTTAAACCCAAACATTTCCCATATAAGGAAAACAGTACAACTGAAGATCTTTACAGTGTATGGTACAAGCCTAGATCATAATTAAGATGAACTACTTTAAATTATGAGCTTTAAAGAACTAGATGGGAGGACACAGACTGGCTGCTAAAATGAGCTTCTTTGACCAGATCTCAGTGCTTTCTGGGAGCAGGGCAGTTAAGACAAGGGCAGGTATAGGTATATTCATAGGGCGTTTGCAAATATGGTAGAGATATATTTTGACAGGTTTCTTGGAGAAAACTTTTGCTCTATGTCCTCTTGTCCAATACATCAGTCCACGATTTTGATCTTTTTTTTTAGCAGGTTCAGAGACAATAGAGTTGAGTGCAATGTTATCAACAGATATTTTGGATACTTTGAAATGGACAAACATGAAACAGCAAGAATCTGTTGACAGATAAAATATAAATAGCAAAAAACCCTAAATTTAGAATTCAGCATTTTGCAGTAATACATTATTGATAATTTTACACAGGTTGTTACTGGCTGTGATTCTTTGTCTACTGACTGGTTTTGTACGTGATCATGTCCAAGTGCCACAGAACATTGGTCCTGGTGAGACTGAACAAGTGAAAATGGTGTGCATGCATAGATGGGAATTTTGTGTTCTAGCCATTCTTATCACATTAGCTTCAAAATGGACAACAGGAAGAGATTGACATATTTCCTTTTATTTCAAATATTTCAAAGTAATTTTTCAAACTTATTTTCAGAATAATAATATTTCAAAGTAATTTTTTTTCAGTGGTCATTCTGCCCAGGGTAAAAATAGTAATCCATCTTAGGATTTGAAATAGCACTGAAAAATTATGTATTCCTAATAATTTCTGTAATTCTGTTGGTCCGCATTTTCTCTACTGGTTTGTCTAATGATAGAACAAAGGATAATGAGAATGTTTGCATGTTTTATTTCTAAAATAATTGTTTTGTTATCAATGAAGTGCATTGTCAGTTAATAAACGTGAAACAGAAAAATGGCAATCGTGCAGTCTTCATTGGGAGTTTTTTACTGGACCACACATTTATCTCCTAAAATGAGAGGTTGTGTCATTCCAAGCATATCCAGTTCTCCCATGAATATTTTTAATTGATATACCTTGTCCTCCTAAATTGGAATTACCTCTGGATTGAGCATTGTAGGAGTGATTTCATCACAAAATACAGAAAAACACAGATCACGCAGTGGCAATAAGGAATCCACAAATATTTTGCTAATTAATGAACGAGATTTTACAACTATAGTTAGTGTATATTTCCAACTCTCACTGAGGTAAGGAAATTAATTTTGTACAACCTAATATATTTCAGGTTATCTCAAACATTTAAAACTTAAAAGATAAGAAAGGAAGAAAGGAGAGGAAAAGGCTTTCAAAAACCATCCTAAACTTCAGTTCAGGAAGTAATAAATCTCCCTGCACTAATGATAATCCAAAAATGTTTAGCTAAGATAATAAAAATGTCTTGCTTGCTACCATAACTTATTTTCATGACCTACAATTACTGTTATGAATGTTTCCCATCAGCACACATATATCTTTTATCGGTCTAGAATATATAACGAATGTTTGCCAGACAAAGCCATTAAAAGAAACTGTAATAATAGACAACAACTTGTATCAACAATTAAGCTTATTAAAAACAATGTAAGAATAAGCAGAAGGAATTTAAATGTAAAGAAATTGAACATATGCACCAAGAAATAAAAATAAAGATTTTTGAAAATTATCTGATTAGCATATCCAGTAGCTAGTTTTATTCAACAAAATATTTTATTTAAATCAAATTGAAAAATTTACTTTAAAAACATTTAAATCCTTTAGCATCAGGATGTTTTCTCTCTCAAAATCAGGTTACACAAAGAATGTTGATGTTGCCAAGAAAGATTAAAAAGAATGTGCTTTGTTTCTAATTGGCTGCAAACTCTGGAAAGTAAACAAAAACTGTCTATAACATAAATGGTATTAATGTGGTGTATAGAAAAGGTTAATTAAATTCTGTGGTTTCTTTTTCTGTATAGAACTGACTGAGAAGAATTTTTGAAGCACAGGTGGTGTGTTTCTTTTAGTTCTTCCATTATTAACGCTTGATCTACACTCAGTTTGTGATGATAAATGAGTATTTTTACTTTCATGTGGTGTTATGCCACCTCTCATTTTTGTCATGAGAATGTCAATTGATAGAATAGAGTGAAGAAAGCACTTTACAACCCAGAGTATGGTATTCATGCTCATGGTCAAAATGGTATTCTGCTGATATGCAGATATGTGAATGCAAACAGGAGTAAGACCTGTGAAATCATCTTTGTGAAAATTAAAAATAAAATTTAAAAAATCCGCAAAAGCTTCAGCTGCATTTGAACTGTGTTTGTTTTAAGAAAGGGATGGAATACTGGAAAATTCAATGCGAGGAGAACAACAAAAGGGATTTTTTTTAATTAAGAAAGCTTGGAAGAGGAAGAAAAAGATCTTTCTTTTTGGAGAAGGTTTTATAAAGATGATGTTGATCATCATTACATATAAGTGTTTTAGAGATAAGATGGCTGATTGGCTTACTTGCACAGAATCAGTGTTAGGTTAGATTTAGCAAAAGGATTTTCAAAAGGATACATCAGTCCCAGCCCAGGCTCTGTGAGGATATTATGGAGTGCCGTTTGTCTGAAGCTGCAAGAACAGGTATAATAAGCATCTGTTGGATATGGGGAAGGAATATTTGTCCTTTCAAAGAGATAAAATGTGCGTGCATACACACATAAATAAAAAAGTGATTCTCCAAATTAAGCATGTCATAATATCTTATAAACCCCAGACATTAGGACCTAAAACTGTCAGCTTCTTTTCTCCCTCATTAATCTCAAAATATAACTCAGCTTTCTGAACAAAATTACATGCAATAGATTCAAGTAATGATTTCTGTCTAGTTAAAGAGAACAATAAAATATATTTCATGCTTGTCAGGTATAGTTTCAAAACAAAGCAGATATATTTTAAAACTGATTTCAGACTTACTTTACAACTGATCAAATCTGATCTTTATCTTCAACAAACAGACTAATTCAGGATCTATTAAAAATTACTTTTGGTCATTTGTTCCTTGGAATTTTATACTATCATTTAAAATACATTCTTCAAGGATATATTATTTTTTAATTATTTATCCACTGAAAAAAAACAAACCTTAAAAAGTAGTTACAAGATTTGTATCACATCATCCAGCACTGGTGATGACCACGTCAGTGTGACGAAGAATGAACTACTGACATTCTCAGTACTGGAGAATACCAGAGGAACCGTGCAGAGATTTGTGCTAAGGCCTGTGCTGTGATTAACAAATCATAGTTTTGAAAAAGATGCCGACTACAGATGCCAAAAAGTTTGTGGGCAAAAGAATAATTGGCAGTGTGAAAAAATGAAATTTCTGAGAAGTGTTGCAAAATGTTCTCATGGCACTATGTAAATAAGGAAAAGAAAAAAAGAAAAATAGTGAAAATGGCAGACTTGAAGTTTTTGTGTGCAAAGAAAAATGCATGGAGTAAAAGAACTCCATATACACCACGATGTATTTTAAAATGACAATTACTATGCAGGTAACAGAATCTGAAGTCTTTATAGGAGGATTGAAAATACCTGCTCAATTCTCAATGGCAATCCACCAAGGAAATAAAATGTAAAATATATTAAGAAAAGAATTGAGAATAATTCCTTCTACTGCTAACTCACAGATGAAAGGCTGTTTACCTACAGCCTCAGTGCATCCAGCTTTTCTTATCTCATTTGCAAAATAGCCCAGAACTGAAAAATGGGTAGATAAAGGCTACAGGGGTGACCACAGATATACAGTAGTTTATGTATCGAAAAACTAAGTTAATATACTTCAGCTTGGAAAAGAGAAGGTATTAAAAAGATAGCGAGAAGAGCAATTTTCTGAGACTTTTTATAGTTTGTAATGATGAAAGAGTGGAGGGTATAGAGTGAAATTACCACACAAATCATAATTATATTAAGTAACTCATTGCCACATCATGTTGCAGAGGCCAGACCATAACTAGGCTCAGAAAGTAATTTTTACAACAAAGTAATGGAAGAAAGGTCCACTAAAGATTATCGAGTCTCTACACCGATGGCTTTAAAAGTTCCTAAACTGTAGATTGCTGAAAGCTGAAATGACATGAGGGAAAGTGCCAATGTATCAATTGTCTTGTTCTTGGTTTTTTGGTTTTTTTTGCTAAACATCCACAAATGGTCACTGCCAGACAGGACCTAAAGTAACTTCCAGACTTACCTAAAGGGATCTTTGATTTCATCAGGGAATCTGTTTTAAAATTCTTATCTTAACAGTGTTGCAGAGAAGATACATTAGGTCATAGTCTAAAAAGGTATAGTTAAAAAACACTGAAACATTACCTAATTAATACTTTAAATATATTAACAAGGAATAATAATGCATCATTTAATAATCAAGTTCATTACATTGTATTAAGTATATGGCCAATATTTTCCATATTTGAAACCATGTCATGCACCAGAGACTGCAGACTTCCTAAGCCTGCAATTCTTGAAAAGGCTATAGGAGTTTTTTACTTATTTTAAGTTTTGGTTCCTCCTGTGTAAATTATAATTTCTGCTAGTTGCTTCCTCTCTCACCTTCAGGGATTTTTTTCATTAAAATAGTGGTTTAGAAAACGTGTAATGCCTGATACACCTTCAAATGCAAACACAGTTCTATCTACCAAATAAAACAAATGTATATGCCAGGTTTAAATACAAACTAGAAAGATAAGATAGTATTTTAACAGAGAGCAGAAAGAATCTGTGAGTTATTTGTAGGTGTCACATTTTACAGAGGTCAAATATTATGGAAATATTTCAGTTCCTTTATCTTATCTGTTAGAAAATCCTTAGAGAGTGTTTATTTATCTACCAAAGCCCGCCTATCAAATTTCTCTCTTCAGCAGGCAAGAGACACATTTCTTTTCCATCAAAGTAAGAAATGCTCAGTTCTTGATATCTCACCTATTTCACCCCAAAATCACTCCTTCCTGAAGTTTACAGCACAGTGTCTGAAGGTCTCCTGCCAGTGGACATTTTATCATTAGGCAATGACCTCTGCTCTTTCTCCACTATGATTTCATGCCCAAGCAACCAACACCTGGGAATGCATCTCCAGGAGCAGGTTTCTTGCCTACTGAAGGACCCACCCTGGTGCCTGCAGAGGACAAGATATTTTTCAGAAGTGGCAGAGTCCTTCCTGATGAAAAGCCAGTAAAAGCACAAGAAAAACCTGCTGTTATTGAAGCTGTAGCTCTTGTGTCACAAAAATTTGGGATACAGTCCTTTGACCTTGCTGTGACATTGATTATTGTTTTGGTCCTTAGAAAGGGATTTAGAAATCTGACATTTTTAATTGTAAACAGGTAAAGGAGTCAGACTTACTTTGGCCCTGAATCCTGACTGAGAAACAAAAGAATATGTTATACCTTTCCTTTCTTATCCCGACCTCCTGGGTCTGTTTCTCCAGGCAGTCCTGCAATATGAGTGCTGGTAAATAAAAACACATGAACCACCATAGTTTGGTGTGGGGAGTGGGGGCAGGAAAATTGCCAGCACACTACACATGAAAGGTGATTTCATTAAATAAAATGGGTAAATCCTGAGAGTGTCTGAAATAGAAGTAAAATGGAAATAACTTTTGCTAGAAAGCTGACCATCCTCCTCTCAACAAAACTAACAGTTGTTACAGTAGAAAAATAAGAAAATTATTAAAACTGGTAAAAAAATACAGGACCTGCTGATATAATAAGCTGCATTTTACATGAAAAGGATCCTTTTTGCTTCTCCAGGGCATTAGAGCTCCTCATCCATTTCTCTAGACTACATTTGTTAACTCTGAAACAGTTCAAAAGACTTGGAGAATTTTAAAAGCATTGACAAAGTGTACAAGGAAAAAAGTGAAGCAACATTTTTATCTCTTTCCCACCTGCTTTCAGCAGGTGTGTGCAGTCAGACTACACAGCTTTTATGCATTGTGAAGCTTGTATAATTTAGACTTCATGCTCTACACATTTCAAATTGGTTTGACCCCATCCTCTCCCAGGCACACACAAGCACACAAACGAATTTTTACAGTATTTTTCAAATCAGTGTATCCTCTAATTTATTCATGGTTGTCTTTTAGAGTGGTTAAAAAAACATTTTAATTAATGTTTCAGTCAGAAACCTTCCTCACAATTTTGTGGTGAAGAACCAAGCATAAAAGTGACTCTGTGTAGATATTGTATTTTTTGTTGCAATGTTCATATTTCTGGACATAAACTCACTGCCTGGAATTTTTTTCACACCTCGATGACCAAATCGCAAAAATGCATGTATTTAATTATTAAACTCTACTTTATTCAATGACTTAAAACAACATCCTCCTAAATAAGGAGCCACCAAGGAACTTGAAGGTTTTTTCTGCCTTTGCAGCCAGTTTCTTTGTCCAACTACCATTTCCTATGCAGAACGAGAATTCCCAGCTGATTGCATGCACTGAGGATTGTGCCATCTTCCTCATTGCTATTCGGACATGAGACAAAGACAAGAACAGAGCAGAAAGCAGACACACTCCAAGAACTCCTGGCTAATCTAAGATTTATGCAGCTAAACTGAAGCTGAGAAATCCCAAGGCTCTTTCATACCATTTTGAGCCAATTTGGCATGTATGTTGCTGCAAAGGAAAAAAAGATGTAATCTGTCTCTAATTATTTTATCTTTTACTTTTTGGAACCAAACAGTTTTTGAAAAGAATTTGGACCAATAATTGTACGGGTGGTCTTGATATTCCTTACCACAAAATAGAACATTTTCCATTCATTTGGATTTAAAATTATTTTAAATAAAAAGATAATACCTAACACATGGAAATTGCTCAATGACTGCCCATATCTACACCTCTGAATAGGCTCATAGAATCACAGAATCATAAAATGTCTTGGTTTGAAAGGGACACTAAAAATTATCTCATTTGAGCCCCACTGTAATAATCAGTTACAATCAGTAGTTATATTGATTATTCTTTTTTTTTCTGTTAGGAAATAAAGAGTAGAAGAACAGTAAGGAATAGTGTGATACCTTAATTTAGATTTATAGGTGTCTTATTTTAAAATAGAGAAATTCAAGTTGGAAGGAATCCCTGTGGGTCCAACTCCCTTGCCAAAGCATTCCCAAAGTTCGTTTCAATTTCAAAGTTTTACCACATACCTCAGGGTCATATTCTGTCAAGTTCTGAATATTTTTGAGGACAGATACTCTAAAACCTCTTTGGGCAGAATAACTGAGGACTTTGAATCAGTCAATGCAAATGCAGATAAATTGGTCAATAGAAATAGAGTGAAAAGGGAAAGGAAAACAAAACTGCTCTGGGTCTCAGACTCGGTAGGCATTACTTTTGAAGGTATAAATTAGAATCAGAGTAAAAAACCCAGTTTTGTCTGAATTAATTCTTGATTAATTACTCACTAGATTTTAGATTTGGACAGGAGATTACTCAGCTGCAATTTTGTGAAGCCATTTATATACTTAATCACAGAAGGGTTGAGGTTGGAAAGGGTCTCTGGAGGTGATCTGGTTCAACCACTCTGATCAGGAATGGAAACCTTCTGTCATAGCCAACTGACACAAAGGAATGAATTTTATACTTCCTGTGGATTGACTTCTGTTTAAGAGAAAAGAAATTAAATCTGTTTTCTAATATTAATGAAAATCTTATATCTAGGTGCATTCCCCAGAAAAATCACTGGAAAAACTTTCATTATATTCCAAGAGAAGGGGTTCATATTCCGGGCAAGATTTTTTTTAAAAACGGATGCTGAGCTGAGATTCCTAGATGAAGACAGTGGTATTTTCTCTTAGACTTTTGTTCAGAATAGTTTTGCAGACTGAAGCAGATAGATATATGTGGTTATAAATTTTTCAGTTTGGAAACAGGAAAATGTTCTAATAACTTTTGCAAGAGATTCCATACCACCTTGTAAAAGAAATAGGCTGGTCAGGAAACCTAGCTGGTTTTCAAAGGGGGTTTGATGAAATTATTAAATGATTTATGGTCCTTGCATTACAGTTGTATATTCCTGCCCTGTTGTGAAGGATTTGGTTCAAGTTAAAAGCCTGGATAAAACACTACTGAAAAAATGGAAAACACCATTTTGGTATTGTTTAAAAGAAAACCTCATGTGGTTTACTTTTAATCTCAATGAATTTATTTCAGGAAAGTAATTTCTAATGTGAACTGAGAGATCATACCAAAAAGAAGTGTTGCGTAGTTATGAAAGTGAGCAAAAAGCATCCTACTAAAGTTTACCTGTATTTGATTTTAGTATTATTTTAGTTGTGACTTTTTTCTTAAGTGAGAGACTATTTTGAAATTTTGCAAAAACTTTTCTAAACCCTTCTGCTGCTGGACACACGGCCGGAACTTCCCCAGAATTTAGTAGGTGTGTTTCAAATTCCCTGTTGACAGATTAGTAGAAGCAGAGCAGATGTGGCCTGCAAGGTCAGAGCTAGAGGGACGGCTGCAGGGAGTGAGCTAAGTGAACTGCATTAAGGATGAGGGAAGGAGTGTACAGCAATCAATAGCACACAGAAGCACACACAGGCATTGTTAATAGGATATGCCATGCACCTTTTGAAGCATTTGCTTTTCGAGATGAACCTTGTTGCAAAAACATTTTGTGTAAACAATCCTACTATCAATTTCAGAATGAAAATGAAAATACTGAAAAAATTTCTTAGGTGCTCAATGGTTTCCATCAAAGTATTTACTAAAGGAAAAGTGAGACAAGACACCACAAAAAATACGCAGTCCTTTGATTGGCAATACATTTCTTTGTGTTTAGAAAGAGTAATACAATCGTTATATTTGGAAATTTCTCTGCTACTTTGACATAAATTATTTTTTCTCAAGCCCACTTTTGTGGGTTTTGAGGATTCTCGCTTCAGATGAAAACTGCAAGCTTTGTGGGGAGACACGATTCAGGGCAGTGAAGACTCTGCCATTACGAATTTGTGCCTGTAGCATTCTCTTCTCATCCCTTGTATTTCTAAAGGCTGGTATTGGCCAGGTCCCCACAGTCTACATTTGACAGAGCTCTGTCTAGCTTACTTTGGGGGTTGAGAGCACAGGGCTCAGCTTACAGCTCTTGCTGTGGGGAGCAGTAATTTTGTCTGCCCTGTGTCTGCTGCCTGCTTGCTTCTGTCCATGAAGATAACCTTCGGCTAACCTTCCAGCAGGGAGTCAGAAAAGCACCTTTTTAAGAAGGTTTTTAATGTTAATGAAAGAAGTTATCTGAAGTCTCTGTACTATTTCTTGTTTGCCTGAACCACCTGCCGTGAATGAACTGCATGAAATTAAAAATATTTAATTACCCAAACTATATAATTGCAGCATAATGAACTTCAGCAAATTTTAAGGCAGATTAATGTAGTATATAATTTTACTAACAGAAGAACATTTTTAAGATTTAAATAATGGCTTAGAGGGAAAAGAAAAAGACATTAAATAATTTAAATAGTCCACTCTGAATTGAAATTATATTAAATCATCTGTTAAAAAAAAATTGTACAAAACCTTGTTGTTCCCTCACTTTTAAAAAAAGTTTAACCTCTGCAGGGATAATTCAGGAATGTTTCCTTCCTACTTATTCTAGAGATTTGTTCTGGAATATGATTCCACTGAGTTAACACAGGGATGATTCCTGAGTTCACAGGAAAGGAGAAACCAGAGGTGTATTCCCATGGTTTATTCAGAACTGTGTGATGAGGGAGCCAGACCTGGGTAGACATCAGCCTACTGTAAAAAAACAAGCATTAATCTTTGCATTCATGGTGATGGGAATTGAATGAGCACATTTAAGCAAGTGTCAGACCAGAGGAAAACAAAAATTCCATTTTGACTGCCTTTAAACAAGTGACTCAATCTTTTCTAAGTCTGACTGCTGATCATATCTCACCTTGCTTAAATAGGCAACCATGGCTCAGATTTTAATTTTCCACAAAAATTTTTGTTAAGCCTGACGTATTTTCCTTTTATTAAGCACTGTTTCTCATTGCATACTTCTTTGTTACAAACCCTATTCAGAAGCAAAGCATTTAAAATACTTGCTATTTACTCAAACAAATGTTTAAAATAAATAATGTAAAAATCAATAAAGCCAATTAAGTTAAAAGATTCATATTCATTATGCAAAATACGAAAAAAAAGGAAAATTGAACAGAAAAAAGAAAACCTTCTAAAACCCAATCCCTTATATTTCATTAGGTGTCACATCTTAATAAAAATCTCAATAAAGTCAGAAAGTGCAATCTGCAGCTCAGTATATATTAAGTGACCTTTGTCTAGAGAAAATGTGATTGTTTAGTACTCTGGATATATGATTCCAGAGTAGAAAAGGCTCATTGGAGGTGTGGGACTGTAATTATTGGCTGTGGCTTGATGGGATACATCATGGAGACACAGAGCACGATATCACATTAGGGAAGTTCTCTGTACATTGCACAGCACAGATGGGAAAATGTTGTGGCTTAGGATGAATAGATGAAATCTGCCAAGCTTAAAGTCTTTATAATAGCTAAAAAGTGAAGCAAGAGTACAGACAGGTGTGCATCACTAGTCATTGAATTTCCTAACAAGCGTTAATGGACATAGCAGACTGGCACTACAAATATGTGCGTTAATGCCATTGTTCGATGAAAGGTCAGAGGCCTCACATCAGCAGGTATTATGGTTCGTACCTCTTTCTGAGACTTATTGTCAAGGCTGTCTCAAACAAATCGGAGATTTAATATATTCTGTAGGTTTTATAGCTTTGATTTTTGCTAATCTCCCATGACTGTGTGTGACTTGAAAGGGATTTTATCTATTAATAGACAAAAATGCTGGGTGTTAGGTGCTGTTGATGTTGGGTAACCTTAAAAAAAATAGTAACTGAAAGAAGGACTAAATAACCTGGGTCAGTATCTCTTCCCATGTGATAATTCAGGCAATGATCTTGATGGGTTATTATATGGTCAATCCCATACTCAAGCTTTTAACCTACACACTAATGAAACTAACTGGAAAAAGATAAGATTAGCTTTGCATAATGTTCAGCTAGATTCGCTCAATTAAATATCATCTTCTCCTACACACCAAACTGCAAAAAGTTCATTTGCCATAGAAGTTGTCAAACCCACATGATGGAGATTTCTTGAGATCTCTTTGGTGCAGCTCCCTATATACAATAATGTACAGCATACCTTCAGGAACTGTTTCTACATGGCAACATCACTCAGCCAAAGCTCCTCTGCAGAGAACCAATCCACAGAGCTGGCAACACAATTCTTGGAAAGAACACAGCTGTTCAGTTGGCTTGCCCAGGCTGAATGGCACAGCTCTCCTGCTCACCAGCAGATGCCTCTGTGAAGGAAGAGACCTCCTTCACCCCTAGTCGTGTGGAAGTTACATAGGCAGACATTCACAGAAGAAAAATTAATGGATAAAAGAGGGAAAAAAAGCCCAGGAGCAGACATAATTTGGTGTTAACTTTCTAGGGCTCTTACACTTAAATTCAAAATATGCAATGACTGGCCACATATCCAAAAAAGGTATTAATATGACAGTAGTCATATAATATTTTCTTAGGAATAGAAGTGGTACATTCATCGAGGGTTATTTTGTTAGGGGTTTTTTGGGTTGTTTCTGAAAGTTCCATTTCTTTAGCTCTCAGTTTGGTTTCTGGCAGTATATACAGAAGGAAAACTGTGGGAATTCACAAGGGTCTTAAACACCAAGCTGTTAAAACTTTCTTCTCTTTATGGTACTCACCTCCCAGTTACTCACCATTTTATCTGGTACCATGTTACGATCTGAAGAAATGTTTGCATCCCTCATGGAATTTAGAAAATAACTCAATTTTTAAACAACGTAAAACCGCTAGAACAGAGACAAGAACCTGGCCAGAAGCTGAATTTTCCATCTTTTCTCAGCAGAGGAAGATTATGGTCAAAGAAAAGGTATTATGTTGTTAAGTACTCCATCTCTTTTCTTGATACTTTACAGAGGCAACATATTATGTGACTTATTTTACTTATTTACTCAGAAAACGTTTGCCATCAAACTGGCATAGAGCAGTGTTATAGGAGTAGAATATTCAGCTTTAGAGTCCTGTATCATTAGCACTGCAAAGTGGCTGGATAGGTATGAATGCATGCTTGGGTGGGTGCAGAACCTTGAATAACATTCTGTTGAAATGATCATTGGTGGAAATGGCTTTGAATTCTTGGAAAATCATTTGACCCAGGAGCATGAAAGCTAGACAATTTCTTACTGAAATCAGTGCAAACATCATCCATTTAAGATAAAATGCAAAGAGGGTTATCACCAACAAGCCCCAGAGCACTACAGAGCTGTCCGAGAGTGCTGTTCTGAGCAAACTGCACATGTATCTGAAGAGGACAATATTTGCCTTTTGTGGGTCAGAACACTGCTGAGAACACTCCTTGGAACACTTCTTCAAGGTGCAGTGGCTCTTTCAGCTGTTACTGTGCTCTGGTATTGTAGCTGAAAACAATGCAGCTTCACTACTGAGATCTTGAGTCTCTAGTTTTATTATTTTGTTATCTCAGAGGTTTGTTTGATCAAACTACCTTCTCCTTAAAGAAAATCAGCTCCCTTGGACTTTTTAAATTTCTTCTTTTTCCCTCAGAGGTAGCTTAGGTTGAAACAAAGTTATCTTTCCCATTCTATGGGATGCATAAGAAGAGTCCCATGGCAAGTTTCCCCGTCACCATCCTATCCCTTTTAGTTTATCTTTGTCCATTTTGACCTCACTGGTTTCTAAATACAAAAAGGCAAGAAGCGCTGTAATAAGATGTGTGACTGAAAAGCAAAGAAGAGGGAGAAGCAGATTTACATGCAGAATATCAATTATGGCAGCTTGTAAATATGACCTAAAATATAGTTTCAAAAATTGTTTCGAAAATCAGGTTCCACGGAATACACAAAGAAATGCAGAATAACAAAAGGTAATTAAAGAAAAAAAAAGAGATAAAAATAAGAAAGGATAAAGTGAAAGCACATTATTCATATTGGTTTTCAGGGTATTTTGACTTTTCATTTCCTAACTGATCATTTCATCTCATAACCAAGAATTTCTTTTATTTTTCAAAACTGAAGATTTTAAGAGTAAAAGTAGGAACTTTTTCAAACATTGTAAGGAAATATTTGTTTCTAGTGGAACAAAAAATTAATGTTGACTTCTATGAAACATGATAACATTTCAGGTTAGCCCAGACAAGATACTTCATTTTATTTGTTAAATTGTTAAATCTAAATCTTATCATTTTATACGTGTAGGTAAAGCTGTCTCTTGCTGTCTTCTTGAGGTATATTGATCAATAAAAGCATTTATTAACTGTCTTGTTGCCAATTTTCTAAGGTAACAGGACTGAAATCAATTAAATAAATAGTCTTCATTAAAATAAATATCATCATCTTTAATTCATTTATTTTCTTCTAGACATTTCAGGGATTCTGTAAATGATGACTGGCTTTTATAGAGAAAAAAATGGAGTTTTAATTTTTTTCTCTCCTTTTTTGCTAGATTTTTAATAAATATAGCAGTCAACAGCAATGTTTTTAAAAGCACATAAACCAGCTATCTTATAATCATTGGAAACTGTTGCAAATGGTTTTCAGGTGTGTGACAGACTTAAAAAAGAAAAGTAGTTGTTTCGGCTATAGTAATTTTTTTTTTTTCACCATAGCGAAATCTAATAGCATGTATTTTGGCCTTTTACAATTAAAACTTTCTAAGTCAATTATTTATCTTGTTTGATTTAGATATAAATTAATTCAACAGAAATGAATGTTCACAATTTCCAAATTACAAATTAGAAGTACATACCAAAAAATCAACCTTGCATAAAAAAATCAGAAGTTTGTAAAGTGAAAATGTCATCATTCTCTCCCAGCTTGTAACTAGATGCAGCACTGAAGACAGGGAGAGAGAATAGAGGTGAAAGTTAGATCAATTTACCTCCCTCCAGCCATGCAAAATTTTGACAGAAAGTTAAAGAATGATCAAATCTCTTTCTAGAGTACCCAAGTACAGAGAGGCATGATGAAGCAAAAACAAGTTATTTTTGAGCAGAGATTGTATGGGGGGCAAAAGAAGTCACATCTCTTTCTGCAGCTGGCAAGGGAAAGACAAATGTAGAAACTGCAGGCATAATCTGCTGTAACAAGATGTTTGGAAGTGTTGATTATAAGGGAGAGTCACAGGTGTTCAGCTGACTTCTGGACTGTCTGCTGAAGTGCTCTTTCAAGTCTGTTTTTTACCCTTAAAGGCACTTTCTGCCACAAGATCTTTATCAAGATTTCAGGTTGACGCAGCTGAGTAACACACATATTCCCCAATCATGGCACTATGAAAGGACAATATTCATATGATCTTTTCCCTTAATGCAAGGGAGAAAGCTGAGACAGAAACAAAACCACCATTTTTTCCTGATCCTACATACTGTGACCTTCATGGAGTCACTTAAGCTCTCATCTTCCTCTATAAAGCAGGGAAAACCTTCACCAGCAACCTAAAATGTACTGTTAATTCACTTACTGTGACTTACTAAAAATCTATGACAATTAAATGGGTAGATTTAATAGGGGTGAATGGAAAGATAGATAAGTCATTAAGGGCAGGCTGCCTTTCCCCTAATGCTGCCCAACTTGGCAGAGTCTGCCAGTGGCCTGGTGCTGCACAGCTGGACAGGCTCCATCATGCATCCCTGAAGGGGCAGCACTGAACTCATGCCTGCCCACAAAAGCACATATAGCTGTCTAATGGTGTTGAGGCAGGGCATTAAACCTTACATTCACATTAATTCTATTATACCACTATAAGGTAGTTTCAAATGAGTGCAATTAGAACATAAGGGGAGAAAATCTGTCTAATGCATAGCATTAAATTTTAATAGGGAGTTATACTTGTCTGCATTTTATAGTGAAAAGCTATTACTGTAAAGGGACTGGTCACTTTTAGTTTCCTTTAGGCCTTTGAGCAAAGTAGGGGCCTATATCATGAATTAACTAACTTGGAAGCAAAAGTGTATTGTCAAGACCCTTTACATTGCATGCCTCAAATATAAGTAACTTCTTTTCATTATCGACAGCCAGAGAAATACTAAAAATGTGAAACTTGTTTGCACCTCTGACTGTCCACAGCTATTGTGAAATGAGCATCCGTTTGGGGGGTGGGTGGTACCTATCTGTAGTCAATCACATTAACTTGTGTCAGCTTCACTTGGCACATGGAATAATTCTTGCCTTGAACCTGCTAGATCTACTTGGGTTAAATTGTCAGGAAGAAATTGGTAAAGGAAGCCTATAGCAGATAATTTCTTTACCTCCTTTAATGCTTATAAAGTAAACAGACTGTCCCTGAAAGAACAGCCCACAGAAAACTGTCTTTTTGTGGAATTAAAGCCAGTCAAGTGATGCTCCCTCTGCACTGTGCATTATCCAAGTGGGATCTGATGCTGTGCTCAAGCCCACAACCATTTTGTATCTGTTCCTCCTAACCAAAATTTCATATATCAATGTAAGCGCATGGCAGACTACAAAACATCTCCCAGAGAAAAAGTTCACACTCTAACATGGCATTTTGCCATAATTCTAAATCTGACTTCATACAATCTGAATAAATCTTGAATGGGCCAAGACAATTTGAAAGTCAAACCCTTTAAGTCACCAATACACATATCTAGGGCTTTTTTTCCCTTTAAGATTCTAATGCACAACAACGCTGAGAATTTGAGCATTCAGATCACACATTTTGACATACTGCCTGAACCCAATCTCCAAAAACTCCTTTTTTTCCCCTTCACTTCAGCATCAGCATACATATACTCAGAAGATCCGAAAGGTTGCACTGTCATTAGTAAAAATGAAAACCAAACCAGGACAAGGCTGGTAAATCTGAAGCAAAGACCAAGCTCCTACCAGTCAGGTAAAGTGCACAAATTCTTCAAGGTTTCTCCTGCCTTCTACTCACATACTTCAGTGAGCCCTTATAGCCTCTCCTCACAATAACCAGAAGTTCATATTCCAAACATGGCAGTTCAGAATGCTTTTTTGCAGTCACACTATCACTTGAACTATTATGCTTCATCTTCTCTTCCAGCAGGTGATAGAAGCTACTCTCTGTATATTTCCTCCTGCCTAGGTATCACCCTCCATTCCCATCTCCCATTTATTGAAAATAACTTGAACGAGATCTCTTGGAAGTTCAGTATATAGTGGCAACAAATAAAAGGATGCCCAGAGCAGATTGAAAAACTGGGGTCTAAGTCACAGTTCAACCCTTTCGCAGCTATATGTGTTCAAACAGCATTCAAATGTTGAGACTAACCTAGTAAACACATATATTCTGAGACGAATCACAAGTGGAGCATCATTTGTCAGCTGGAAAAGCCATTTACTGATCTGTTTCCCATGACAGCTTTCCTACCATTATCATATTGTGTACTATCTTCCCACAAATCAAGAACTACCCCATTCGAATGAGAATAAAGGTGATTTCAAAGACAGCAGGAGTTGATTTTAGATATGTATTTTATATATATATATATATATATATATAATATCAGATGAAAAATTAATGAGAGCATTTTCTTTCCAAGCCACAGAGCTCTTCTGGTTCATTTGGCCGCACTCATAATTTGATGCAGCATGTTGTTGGTCCGATGTACAGTCAGGCACTGTGCCTTTTCAGATTGTGGCTATTCTAGGCAGGAGCTAAAAGTAAAACTATGCTGAATTTCAAGGTGGTTTCCAGGATTCTGTTTAATTTTGGAATTTTACACACTTTACTGCTTGGAGCATAAAAACACAGTTTCCTTGTTAAGGAAACATATATGTGAACCCTGTACAGGAAAAATTTAAAAATTCACCTGGTTTCATTGTTGAAAGTGTTCTGTTCACCGTGTGCCAGGGGGGTGATATTCACTGTGCTTCAGATTTTGCATTCCTGCTGATCCCAGAGTCATTGAAACCACCAGCTAATCACACAGCCTCATACTCAGAGAAAACTCATCCAGCCTCTGAATCCACAACCCCAGCTCTGACTAAACATGAATGCTTCTTCTTTCAAACCATTTACAAATTTTAATATGCTTTTGCTTTTTAATCTGCTAAAGGGACTTTCTGAAGTCATTTTCTTATCCTGACAAGCACTCAACCACTTCAGTCTCCCTGGGTTTTCTAACAGGAGCCTCATGCTCTTTTTCCCCACTGAGCTTCACACTGATCATAACTGCTTCAGCTTCCTGTCCCTTGAATTTGCTGCACTGCCTCCTCAGCACCATCTAGGCAAGGATTTATCTTTTAAAGCCCTTAGTCAGTCAATCCATAGCTTTTCTTTTCTACCAGGAATCCACTGAGACAAGATAGGGACTTATCTGCATGGAGCTTCTCATCACTAATTATAATTTATTTTTTTTTAAAGTACAAAACAGGGATGTCAGTAACTTTTATGAATTTTTCAGTCACCCATGACAGAGAAAAAAATCTGAGGGACAAAAGCATAATGACTATAAGGTAGGTCTAAAAATCAGTGGAGCTCTTTAATTCCAAGACTTACTTCTTCTTTCAAGTCAGACAATAACACACAACACAACCCATAGACAACAGCCACTTCTGCTTACAGATGTTTAAAATTACCCTGATTGCTTCTCTGTCTTGTTTTTACAGTGTTTGTAAGGTAAAATGAATGTCTTTGGTAATAAAAATTATTAAAACATATTAAGCTGGGGAATGGCAATGGAAATCTCTCTTCTCTGGTTTTTAACAGTCACAGGTGTGCGACCTCAAATAGGGCTTCCCAACCCAAAGATGCTCCTTCAGATGAATGCAAATCTTGAAAGGTGCTTCGTGCTTGTCCTAGCTTCCAGCTTTTCTCAATGAAAGACAAATAGCTCATCCTGACATATCTGCCAGCTGAGCTCCTCATCCAAACCCCTCTGTTATGTTACCACAACTGCAGCAAGGAGCCTGAGAGATTATGATCCATGGAGGTAGGAACAGATATATCCATCCTGAAGGAGAATGAGAAAGGGAGACACAAAGCAAAAGAGACAGGATATCCTCTTATATGATAAAAGTTATTAATAACACCCAGGCCATGAGGAGAAGGGAGACACAGAGCAGGGAGAATGGCAGCAGCACTCTCTCAAGTATTTTCTCTTTAGGAGAGGTAGATGTGACCCTTACCCCCAATATCAGTAAATCACAAAGATGGCTGCATTGGAAAGGATATTTATGTATAGACAAGAACAAAATTTACATTGCCTATACATACAGCACATTGTAGAGTACGGAATGGTACGTAAGATATTTTTTTTAATGCAGTCGGTGTCAATATAGGTCAGCTAAAAAGTTTTCTCACCAGAAAAAAATATATATTCAGTACGTTTTATCAAGGCATAATACCTATACCTGAAAATCAAAATAAGAGTAACGATAAGGCAATAGAAAACTCTTTGAGCTACTGTTTCTAAGTCTTTTCTGTGACATTTAGCATGCAGCCTTGCCTTGCTCTCTTCCAAACCGCAAATTCCATCTTTTTCATGAGGAAACATAGAAAAGAAAGGGAACTGGAGGTGACAACAGTCCCTTTTCTGCTGCAAGTCAGGTAATATCTTCACATTCTGGTAATCCTTTATCCAGTCTTCTCAAATCTCATGCATAAACAATAATATACGCAACACCAAAGTTCCATCTGTTAGCATAGCTGTTACCAGCTGCCAATTATTTTATGCAAGATAAATTGTGGCTGTCACATGTCCTTAAATGAAAAAAATTAGATGAGAAGAGAATACTTTGTTTTATTCATCTCTGTTTTGTCTTCATCTGTTGAAACACAACAGTTTCTGTTTTCTCAGCCTCCAGCAATTTGAGTCGGTATCTGAAATGCTGGAGGTGGTTTCCCTCAAATCTTTTATTGTGTTTTGTGCTATTTTTCTATCAATAGCCACTTTTCTTGCAGAAAACTTTTTATAAATATGGAATAATCTTAGGATTTTAGAGGAGCAATTCTGCGCCTATAACGTACATTTTAGCTTATAGACCAATTTGGGAAAGCAGAAAGAAACATTATTTTGAAGAATAACTATTATCCCATCACTAGCAAAAGATATCTAATCTAAAACACATTGACTGTTTTTATAGTTACACAAAACAAATATAAAATTTAAAATTACTGCTCTAAATGGCTCATATAGATATATTCTGCCTTTTTAATTATAAAATCATTAACACTTTATTTATCTCAACGTATCCCATTACACTGTTTTTGGGCAATATGTTAAAAAAAAAAGTGAGAAAATGTTTTTTTAATGTAGAAAAGTTAACTTTTCAGTAAGTTTCAAAGAAAACCCAGATCTACGTGTATAACATTTTCTCTGATAAAATGACAGAGTACTTTTTGAATCTTAAGCATCTTCCTCAAATGTTAGCAATTTCAGATATAGACAGGCAATCTTGTCATTTTTCATGTTATCTGCATGTATTGTTCTGATGTTTTTTCTTTTTTTTTAAGTATATTCTCATCCTTACTGCCTTCAGAAATTTTCTGCCTTTGTCCCCTGTTATCCAAAACCAGATGGTCATCTCAGATCTCACACAGAAATTGATTGTTCTGTGGTAGTAGAGTTATTTCCACTTCATTTCCCTTTTTTTCTGTAAAAGAAAAAGCTAAAACAGGAAACCATGATTTATTATCACCTGTTTCTGAGCAAATTGATATAATTTAAAGCAAATTATAATTTAAGTCACCTCACCCTGCTTCTCCCAGTTAAAGTAAGCAAACATATTTTATTTTTAATTCAAATAAGGTGTTTAACAAATAGCCAAGTTCCTTGCAAGATCCAGTTTGGTTTTAGAAAGGAAATATATGTTTCTTATTATTAGTGTCAGGTAGAATAGCACAAGCTTACTCCATACTGTCAACATATGTGAGTACTTTATTTTATTGGGGAAAAACCCTCTGGATGGGTTACATTTATTGTCCTCCAATTCTTGATCTTTTGGTGAGACTGCCATTAAATATGCAGCTGTAGCATGTCTGTAAAAATACTGGGTACTTTATGGATACTTTAGATCAAAAGTTCACAGTCCGACCTCAGTAGTCCTGGGTCTAGCTCCACATGTATGATGGAACTGGAGATCCCAATGGTGGTCCTCACGCAACTCAGCAAATTGTTTTTAAAAACCATATGAAGTAAAAGAAACAGTTGTTCACTGTTTTAAAGATCAAGAAGAATTCAAAAAACAAAAGCAAGAATTAATGACACGAACTAACAAGTGAAATGATGACTTTATTCTACCTCATCACTCCACAGTATAAAGACTTTAAAATTTACAGAATACCTGACAACGATGAAAGTCTCCTCAGTCTGGACAACAATTTCACTGCAAAGCCATCAAAACTCTCACATTAAGAAAACAACTCACCCCATAATACCCTTGAATTTGGGGAAAATACAAATTTTCTACTCGCTACTGATGGTATAGCAATGTAGCATGCTGCAAATCAAAAGTTGTTTGACAGACTTTTTGACTGAGGATTCCTTGTCTTCTCCCTTAAGACATCAGCAATACAAAAGCTGTGTGCTGCAGTTTGCATTGTTCAAAGTACTGGACAATCATCTTGGAAGTATTTGGTCTTCAAGGCTTAAGAAAACTTCAAAATGTGGTCCAGACACACTATCAAGTCTCAGAAATGAGAAAAAAATTTAAAATATCTTAATTATTTTTTTTTAAACTCATTGCAGCTGATTAAGTCTCTTGAGACATGGCTCTTGATTTCAGAGCACTTATTGTTGTTTCTTATTAGCAAAAGGAAAGTACAAGAGCATTCAGGAACATTCATAGTACAGAGAGATCTCTCGGGTCAACACCTAGCTGTGTAGTTGGTGTCAACAACAGGGATTTGGTTTTCATCACCTCTGCGGATCAAGGCCTGAAAGGGAGAGACAGCATACACCCAACTGCACGGGACAAAAACATCTTTGCCAGCCAGCTGGCTAGCATGGTGAGGAGAGCTTCAGACTAGGAATAATGCAGAGGGAAGACAATTACCCACAGCCAGGTGAAATAGTAGTGGATCTGGCTGGCAAGCAACCATTCTTCATGTGCCTTAAGACAGGTAATCAGTCATGAAATTTATGGTAATTATTTCTCTTTCTGCCAGTGAGACTCAGTGATGCTTCTGCACGGTGAACAATGGAAGTCTGGGATTTCCTGGTTCAATTTAACACAGATATGTACGCATATCCCAGAGTTTTGCTACAATCTAATACTCAGCATATATAATTCTCAAATTCAAGCCACAAATTGCCGTTCTGTTCAGACTTAGGAGACTTTCAGTAAGCAGCCACAAGTGCTTTCATAGGTTGCCCTAGTTTCCTTAGCTTTTCTAGTTTTCTTAGCATTTCTTGTAGTTAGTCAAAGTTCTGACACTTTTGGTCTCATCTCTCATCTCATCTGATATCAGAGACTCCATCAAGTCATCTAAGGACTGTTTTGTTGGTGATCTGATGCTCTGATATTGCAGCTGTTGCTAGCAATATCAAATCAAGCATGAAAAAGAGAATGACAGAATGGTCAGTGAGGAGTGAAGTTTCCAGATTCAACAGATTGGATTGATATTTTGCCACTTTTTCTTGTAAAAGGTCACATACACACAGCTGAAGGCAGCAAAACTAGTGTGGCTTAGGCATCTCTGCAGCTCTCTGCACTAGTTCTGTTTAAACCTGAGTTGGGCAATGTATATACACTGCTATTTATGGGCAGTTTATCCTGGTTCCTTGGTCCTTTCCAACTATATGACCATTCCCTAATATCTTTTTGCAAACTGTCATTAGATGTCTACACATTATCCATTTCACAGTACACCCTGATTTGTTTCTTCTGATTTAAAATATTGTTATTATCTCTCTTAAAAGAGAAATTAAACTTAACTGCAGGTCTAACTTAGCTGCAATTTGTTTACGTTCTGTGAAACACCTTAAGTTTCAAAGTATCTTAGGCAATTTTTAAAACAGCTGTATTCAATTACCCCTCTGCTAATTTTACTTCCAGTAAATTAAGAGCCTTGCATTTGAGAAATTTCAAAGCCTGTACATAAAAACAGAACTATGCTTGAGAACTGAATAAGACCATATGTAACAACTCTTAAACATGAGACAAATCTTTGAAGGAGAGAAAATTGTCAGTAAGAAAATGCTAATTCATTTGTGTGTTCTGAAAAAAAGGAACATATTTAATCCAAATACTCAGAAAACACACCCAATACCCAATGGCAAACTAATTTATGCTCTCAGTTAATACCATGCCAAGTACAGCTGGTGTTTTATGTTACTGTTAGAAAGAATACTGTTACATGGAAATACATGACAATTTCAGAGTGAAAGTAAACACAGTATATTCTATACAAACAGGTCCTACAGACTGGCACAGAGTTTCAGTCTCTTAGGAACGTATGTCAGATCATATGAGTTCTACCTGTCTCTTATTTCTTTTTTTTTTCACAGTACATAAAAACAAAAGATGCTGATCAATCTGGTGCCCTGAAATAAGCATGAACTTACAGCAGCAATTTAACTGTGTGCAAAGACTCAATTAAAAACATCCTGCTCATGTAAAGAGTAACTTACTCAATGTAAATCAGCGCTGAACAGCTGGCTGACTTTGAGTCTAAGTTTTAACCCAATAGACATACCATATAAACTTATGCAGACACAGAAATTATTGTGTGTATTTCTCATGATAATGCTTATACTTACACATTTTTGTACCTTTAACTCTTGTAAATCTAAGGAATATATACAATGAAGAACTAATTGGGGGGGGGGGGGGGGGCAGCTTAGGTTGTGAGTTAAAAGTGGTCCAAGAGGGGAATTTTTTGTTTAGGGTGTGATCTTCTTTGATATGCATAATTTAAAACTATTTTTTAATATAGATCTCATTTTAAGATGCTGTCCTGTAGGCAAACGCTGCATGGCTTTGAGGAATTTAACTTTTGTTTTTTCAGTAAATGTCTCTGTGTCATGCCATGCTTCACCCTGCCTCAGCGAGTGACAGGCTGCTCTCTGGAAACCAGTCAATGTGCAGCGTGGAAGACTGATGTCTGACTCCTTTCTTGCAGATTTTCAATGGAGAATGCGGAAAAAAGAAAGGCCCTGAAAGGACAGGAGTAAAAGAAAGGCATAATTTCATGGCTAGGGTGATGGAACACCACCTGAGGAGACCATAGTTCCTGGGTAAGTCACTTTAGCTAAAGGTTTTGAATGCGCACTCTTTATTTTTCAAACGCTTGACTTGCAATACTTGTCTGCTCTACTCCCTGACAATGTTTGAATATTAGCTCTTGCCACTGTGTCAGCTCAGTAAGATTTCCTCCCATTCTAAACAAGATGTGTGTTAGCCAGGTGAATTATTGAAATCAGAGTAGATAAAAGCTCACTGTTAATAGTTATCACACAAAAATCCAGTTTTACACTTGTAGCCCTGGTCTCGCCTGGTTTCTCTGCGAGATGGCGAGTGTGCAATCCAGTCACATGTACAAACATTGATCATTACTTGACGTATTAAGAGCTTAAGATTTCCTAGTGAGATCTGATTTGTTGGCTGCTTAACTCTACAAGCATTAAAAAAGTGTAATTTATAAAGGCTAAAAGCATTTTAAGCTTGGTGAAGAACACTGTCGTACAGAGGCCAGACTGGGAGCAGAGGTGTCCAAGCTGTTAAATTGCATTAGCCCCCAAAGCAGGGCCGCAGCAAATAGAATGCCCTTGGTCACAGTCCTGACCTGTGCTATTTGACACAAGCCAAAGTTATGACAAAGACTGTTTTGGTTTGAGTTTAAGGGATTGAATTCCAGTATTTGAGGATGTCTCCTGGCACATTTTAAGTTACTGGCATGGGAGGAGGCCCCAGTGCCTGGATTTGGACCATTATTTACAGGACAACAGAAGAAAAACTGGCACCAGCCCACCTCCCAGATCAAGCCCTATACAGGTTTGTGCCCAAAATGGAAAGCTCAAACTCTTTAAATCAAAATTGATCAGCTTTATTTGTAACATTGCTAAATGCAACTTTCTTTGTAACATTGCATAAACAGAAACTATTTCTATGCAAGTTTCCAGTCAGGGCTACAAGCTCAACAAATGCCATTGAAGCACGCTGGAGGATACACCCAGAATGCACAAATTTAAAATTGCCAATAGGACAATCAACTGAAAACAAAGTTATAATGGACAGGGTCAGACAAACAATGAGCTGTGCTGTTATTCTGTAATTTACATTATTAGTCATAAATCAGTTATTTGATTATTATATTTAATAATTTTCCTAGACTACTAAAATTGCAAAGATAAGGTGTCTTGACACATGTCAATAATGTTGTCATTTTATTACAAAAATGAGATTTAAATTATTTACAAATCCCTTGACTTCTATTGACTCACCAATAAGAAACAGACTTCAACACCAGCATCTGGTATTCACCATTCCATTGTGGTCCCTTCAGAGAGATAAATTGATTAACCTTGATGGAGCCCTGCATGCATTGCCTTCATTTGAAATAGTAAATTAATGAGTTTCATTTATTCAATTAATTCTGGTTTTCACTTCAGCTGTGTCCTTAAAGGCAGCTTTGACTTTTATTCTTTTATTGTTGATGCATTCTGAAATATTGTGTACAGAGAGTCCAGCAAAAAGCAAGCCAAAATAGAGCCAAGAACTGGCACTCAACTCTTCTCCTTCAAAATTCCATTAAGTACAATGAGACTTTCACGTTACATTCATTTTACCCATTTCTTTTCAACTGTGCCCTAGTAAACAGGCATACATTTGACTTTTTAAAATTTTAGGGCTGGTATCTCCAATGTTCCTTTTTCTCTTCAAGCTGATATGTTTAACAAATGTATTATTCTCGCAATTATACTTCAAAAATAAAGACATATCCTGGACAACATTTATTTCAGGAGGAACATTCCCAGGGAAATGAAACTAGAAAACAAACTGTTAAACAAAATCTAAAGGATGGAAAAAGAAACTTAATATTTCAAATTCTTTTATTGTATTACTCATAATTTTGGTTTGTTAGTCATAATTTCCACCTCTAGCTTTTAAATTTCCCAGAGTACTTTATAAGCATCCTCTACTCTATGGGAAAGAGCTTCTGGTAAGCTATAAACCTTGTTTATCCACAGCTCTCTCCCCTGTGGTGGAGAAAGTTCAACACATAGTAGGACCTTCCCTGAAATTGTATTTGAAGATTATCCCATTAGCAAAATATTACTAACGTTTCTTTACATATAGAACTATGGGGATAGATGTACATGTGCATACGTTGTCTGAGCAATTAGTGATGTTGTTTTCAACTGCAACTTTAAACTAGAACAGATCAATATTGATTATCTGTTCTCAGTAAATCTGACAGGACTGTGCACACACATGATACATGGAGAACCTTTCAAAAGAAATACAGACTCTGTGTAGGTGTAAAATTTTCTGTTCAAATTCTTAAGCATGTCATTGTTGGGTAGGCACATGACTTTTTCTGTCCTAGACTGCTATAGCTATTCAAACCGGTGTCACCATTGTCATGTCTCTTAGTATATTGGATTATAAATGTGATATTTTCCTATTTTATCCTGTTAAATTCTGCAAAAATGCAGTGGCATAATTTTAGACTCTGTCACTTCCTAAGCAACAAAATATCAACAGATTCTTTGTTGTCAGAGAACAGCAAGTTGGGTGTGGTGGCTCACTGAGAACATACAACATAGAAGTTTTGATAGAGAAAATCAAAGATACACTTTTGACTTAATAGTAAACACTAGAGGATGTGCCTTCACTCACTGGAACTCTCTGTTGAGACAGCACTCCCTTAAAGTCTGGAAAAAGATCTTTGAGCTCAGCTTCAAGATCTGGCTACAAGGTCACATGAAGTAGAACTGAAAATTTGAATCTGGTAGCTAACAGCACTGACTGGGCTGTGCCCAAAAAAATTTCTTTTTTGATTTGAAAAGATTTCCCAGTAAATTTCATAAGTTCTTACTGACATGAATATAAATACAGAAAAGAATTCATTTCCACAAAAAGAACATTTAAATAAATTCTTAGCTTAGTTATAGCAATATTTATTAAGTGATCTTATATCCTTTTTAACTTACCTTTTTCAATTTATCACAGAGATCAAGAAAAATTTTTGATGTTTAAAGAGGTTTCTAAACTAAAAATTCTACAGCAGCCAAAAGACAAGTAGGAAAAAAGTTGTGAAATTCTGCAATTATTTTTAATACTTTCTTTCTGCAATCCACAACCATGGTGTAAATTTTCATCTCAGTTTGGAGAAGCAAAAAATGTTTATGATTCATATAAAATGCTAAACGTAAATTATCAGGCAACAACCTGCAGATGGATCTATGATTCAAAATTTCTTATAGTCTGTGTGAATCTCCTGAATATCCTATTGATCTTTATCTTTCATTGAGATTTCATTTTTTATATTATGTTTACATACCTCATAGCATATGAGGAGTGTTTAGATGAGTAGGGGGTTGGAGAAGATGAACTATCAGCCTTATTTCTAAAATCTATTCTGATTGTTTCCAAATGCATTCTGTCAAAATTGCTTAGTAAGAATAATTTGATCCCAGATGACCATCAATAAAGTAAAACTTTATTGAAAAATTAAAAATCTCTTACAGAGAACAGTTTGTAAGTAATAATGAGTTAGGCAGAAACTGAAACAGCACAAAATGACATCCCTTCAACTGCTTAACTGAAAATCAATTTTTTTTGACAAAAACATTGATTACAACATTGAAGATAAATCTCTTATTAAAAATTTGAAATTCTGGACATGCTAAGCATTTTCTCACATCGCTAAGGCCTCATGGCTAGATCTGAGCTTTATTGAGCGAACTCACTCAAATCAGCATTCCAGTTAATTTTCTCAGTTTTCAGCTAGTTAGTTATTTTTTAAAGTCCAAAACTTTTACTGCTCCTATGCCTTATTACCTTGCCAGCTGAAAATTTCTGCAAAGCTCTGAATTCTGCTCACTGAAATGGGGGGATGTTCAGTATAATCTGTGTTGTTTCATTGCACTCTATGTCCAACACCACAATGCAAAAGGAGAGACAGCTGAGCAGGAGAGAAGTGATATGGCTGAACATCAGATGGGAGAAAAGACCTTGTTTCTGAGTGGCAGCTCATTCCCTTAGAAGATTACTTCATCAGCAGAAGGTATCCATTCACTACAGGGTCTGGAATTTATCACTTTACTTTCACTGTATTCCCTACCAGGCCTTGCTTCTCCACCAGCAAGGTGATTGTGCCTTTTCATTCCTAACATGCATTCAGCTTTCATCACACAAACATCCATGCCCTCTTGGCTATCACAGCAGGGTTATGTTAGGCTATGTGTAAAAGCCATTCACACAAAAAGGAAAAAGAGGAAAGATGCCATATCCCTGGAAGTGTTCAAGGCCAGGCTGGATGAGGCTCTGCACAGTCTGGTCTAGCGAAAGATGTCACTGCCCGTGGCAGGGGGTCTGGAACTAGATGACCTTTAAGGTCCCTTCCAACCCAGGCCATTTTATGATTCAATGAAGAAATACAAAAAAAGACCTATGAAGGATAATGGAAGTATTTCTTAAGGGCCTACAGAAATTGCAAAGAGAAGAAAGGAGAAAAAACACCAATTTAATAACCATCAACTTCTCTTGACAATACAGGATACTTAATTATCTAACTACTTATACTTTCAATATGTTTCCAATTTAAATGGAGCTTAGAAGGCCCTCATTATCAGGATGCCACTTGCTCAATGTAGTGCAGTAGTAGGAGCAGACTCATTTTTCTAATAACGTTAGCCTTTCTTTGCAATGTTCTTGATATCCAGAGATTTGAGGGGTAAAAGTGGGGCAGGAATAGAACAAAGACATGGAATGAGCAAGAGAAGAGTCCAGACAGTCCATCTTCTGAATAACCAAAATTCTCTTTAAGCACATAATGGCACACTCCACTAACATACATTTATACCAAGGGCTAGTGAAAGTGAATTTACATTCTTAACATAAAGGCTGGAAAGGTACAGTGAAAAAACTGAAAATCTTCACACAAGGACCGACCTTGTATAATACATATTCTTTATTCATTAGGATCTAACACATTCAACTTGTTAGAATAATTTTAGAGTACTGAATTTAAAAAACAATAGGAAGAGTTTAATGTCTTTATGCTTTCTTTCTGACTGAAAGAAGTGTTTTGATGGCTAAAATGTTTAAATTTTCTTGCTATTGAAGTACAATAGTGACTGACTGTAACAACCCCGCTGTAGACAGATCGAACATTGTCCTATTTCCCAGATCTGCAAATGACAACAGTCAATTAAAAAAGGCATATCTAGAAATTGGATAATGGCCAATTGTATACACTCAAGAAAATTTGTAAAACAAATGTATAGCGAAGTTTCATAGCATAAAACTTTCTAGCTACTAACAACACAGAGGCCCAGGTATTCCTCAGTTAATTTTCCTCAAAATTCCTTTATTCCCATGGGTTTTACTCTTGTACTCTATCATGCAGTAGCGGTTGGTGTATTCTATTAATCCATCTTATGCATATTATTAATCACCCAAACATATTGAGGCAAACTGAAACAGTAGTCCAGTCTCATCCGGATTCAGAAAGAAGAGAAACTGGTCTGATTCAGTTTTGAATAGGAAAATCTTCCACAAGAAAGCATCTTGCTGGTTCTTAGTTTCTCCATTCTCACTATCCTAAGTGAGTTTATCCTAAAACACTATCAACCCAAATCAGGGAAAACAGGATATTTCTGCAGTAAGTTTTGACCCTTGCAGCCAGTAACGCAGAAAACTGTTCCACTGATGCACAAACAACATAAAAGAGCCACATTTCAATTCTAATCTACAGACTTTTAGAGAAAGAGCAAGCAGTTTCACAAAGAAGTCATGGAGATATCTTCAGAGAGAAAAAGGCCCCAGGGGAAAAACTTTTAAAGTCCTTGGAAGCCAATGAAACACACTCAGCCAGTTAAGCTTCTGTAAAGTATTTCTGTCTCCACAATTCTCAAAAGTGTGCATGTTTAAACATGGCAAAAGCAATTTTAATTAAAAGGAAACAAATCTCTAATTTTCTCAGCCTATGTATATATATTTACTTTTCTATAAATACAGTAACAGACTCGAGACAGAGATATGACTGCTAGAAAACAGCAGGGAGGAGCTGAGGCGCACATTTGATGGGTAAGTATCTAAACAGGAATCATGCAGAAGTGTTTGCAGCAGAATCCTGAATGGGAAGCAGTAGGGCTGCCAAAAAGTAAAATAGAGTCTGGATGTCCCCTAACTTGTGGTAAATACATGTTTGATGGCTCTAAGATTATGTTTTTTGGGTGGTGCCTCTGTGACTTCATATATTTGCTGTTTGGAGGATGGGCTAAAACAGTGCTGCCAGTTCCTTTTCCTGGGACAATGAGTGATGTAGGTAATGTGGAATATTTACAGCCTATAGATAGTTTTATACATATTTGTTGTCCTAGAAAAATGAAGTGCAGATCTCTGGCTTGGTGCTTTATCATAGAGCTGTGATGGTTTCCTTCTCCTCATCATTCACTCTTGTAGATGAAAGATATCAGTTGCAATTAACACCATTTTAATTTCAAAATTGCACTCTAAAAATATGCTTTGTGCTTCCTCAAGAAGTTTTCATTCCTTTTCCCTCAGATAATGTGCCCTTTCTTGAAGGGCAATGCAAAGCAGAAAAGGAAAATATTACTTTCGGTCCATAAGAGCTCCTGCCATGAAGGCTTTCAAAATAGCTGTTTTATGCACTGAGAGAAAGCAACATAAAACTTTAAGGCTCTTTTTCATCTAAGTAAAATATTCCTATTTCTCTGTCTGCTGCTGATTTATGAATGGTAATAGTGAGAGCATTATAGTGGCAATGAAATGTCTGTGATGGCTTATTGACAGGAAACTCTCCATAGATAAAATCAAACTTTGAGACTCTAATATGTGTCATTGGCCACAGGAGACAAAACTCAGGAAGAGTTGAGGTTTTCTTGTGTTCAGATGGGGCCTCAGAGCAGGTGCCTCTAGCTGTCACTAAGCAAATGGAGGCTACGGATGTATCACAAAAAAGTTGGAGAAAAAGAGGATTAGGACTTCAGATCCTAAAGAACTCGTCTGAGTGGAAATTTTATGTTCCTATGGTATGAGACAACAGATATGGGCTGAGGGGTTGCACCAGTGAAAAGAAAAAGGCCACTGAGCTGTGTTCACTACCCAGAAAAGCTACTCTCCACCGTCCTTTTTGGGAGATTCTATAAACACCATTATGTCTTTGTAGCTTTGCTGCAGTTTTCATTCTCCTGCAAAACAACAAACCAAGCAAATGCACACTGACTCATGTAACAATGAACTGACCCACTTCAAGGTGTCAGCACTTTTCTTTCTCTGCACTCGTGAAACACGAAACTCACATTTTTGATGCTTATGTCAAGCAGTATACAAAATATATACAAAAGACATGTAATACTTATTTGCAGTTCCAGCTTTTTTTCCCCTACTACCACAGAAGAGCACAAACAGAAAATTCCAAACAAACTGAATCAGTGAATTGTGCTTGTCAGCTAAATAATATTTGCTGATTGAAGTAGATGGAGAATGAAAGCTCAAACTTTAACGTTATTCCTTTTTGGCTGAGTGGTTGCTTTTTTAGCTCTAACATACCAGGTGAATTTTATGAAAAAAAACCAGGGGTTTTGAAAAACCTGTGAATGCAGTCAGTTATTCCATACTTTCATGCCTGAATCCCCAATCTTTAAAATCCCAAACAATGTGTTTTGCAGGAGGAGGATGGATGCTGAATATATTGTATGGGTGCATTTTAATAGGAAGCATCAATAAATGACAGACTGGGAAAATGATGACTGAGAAGCCTAGAAAAATGCTTAGATGAGTTTGCATGGTAATTGCATCCTGCTACAGCTAAAGTATCCCTTGTGCAAAAAAATATCTCTGCATTTAAATGAAGTGTGGAAATAGCTAGGTTCTTTTCTGCTTTACAGTGTCCTGGGTATACTACTCTGATCGATGTAAAGTAGAACCAATCTTACTCCTTTTGAGACTTCTCACCCCTGTGGCAGCTTTGACTATCCTCTTAAATATCTTTTTCAGAATCTGCCTCTGTAACTTGACAACAGGAAACAAACCTTGAAAGACAGAGAAAAGTCAAAGTGAGAATTGTGGGTAGAAGGGAGAAAGAAGGGAGCCTGGAGCCCCTAAGAGCCAAGGAGAATTAGTGTAAATACTGTTTCACAGATTCTTATCATCTTTCCTGACTTCCTACAGACCAACATATGAAAAACGCACCAGTGTTGATCCATGTGGCCTCACTTGTATGCATTTTAAGAAATCATTTGACCCTTTCTCTGCCCTGCAGTCACTTTCAATATTTCTGCACTCTCCTTCGTTACAGTCCACAATAATTACAGTTAAAAAATTGTTTCATGTATATTGATAATGATACTGAATGTCCCAGAGTAACCTATCCTTCAATACTGCCAGAGTTACTTAAAGCTTGAAGCATTTGAAGCCATCTTTGCAGCTGTTTATCAGTGTTTTACAAAGGCTAATTTTTTTAAAATGTGTGATTGTGTAATGTTAATACAGAGACAATAAGAAAACAGAGCTGTTTTGGTTTTTGGGATTTTTTTTTTTGTGAATGGAGGTGTTGTGTGTTGTTTTGCAAGCCTAAATATCTCCAAAATGTCATGTGGGTCCCCTTATCAGAATATTTCCAGCTACCTTAAGTCTTTCATTAAATCATCATATATCGTCAGAGCATAAGCAAGGAATCAGCATTTGTGCTTTGCTAAAGGAACCAGCATTTGTGCTCTGCTAAGTCAATAAAACAAGCAGTGAAGTGTTATCACAAACCGTGCTTGATGTCAGGATGCTTCACGTTTCATGCTGAGCCAAATCCCATGACCCGGGGAATGTAGGAAAGGGCTCCATTCAGATTGTCTCCAGCATGAGTGGGAACAAGGTGCTCCATTCTTATTCCTGAAGCAGTCTGAACCAAACTGGCCCTGCACCACAGTCTCTCACAGCTGATGAGTTGACTGGCAGAATCTCACTTCTAGGACAGGTTGGTGCTCCTGAGCCACAAGTCCCAGAAGGCTCTAAGATCTTGCCATTATCCTTTTTTTCCCCAGCAGGGTGGCTGAGATGCTGTTTGTGCACCAGAGGTTTAAGACTTTGCCTTTGGCTTGGGAGAGACACTCATTTTCATTCAGTGGCAAGTCTCCAGTTTCCCCCAACACTCTAAGTCCATGGAAGAAATTACCTCTCCAAGATGGTGCCAGAAACTTGAGAGTGGGTAGAAAAAACGTGTTTGGTCCCTTAATCCTAGACCCATGGGGACATTTCCAGTGACTGCTGAGTGACTTCATGGAATTTCTTCCTCTATTTATTTCTTCTCCTTGTTTAATTAGAAATTGCACAGCCATAACCTCTCAATAAAATTTAATGTTGTCTGGAGGTAATTGAGGTTTATGTAAATTTTTATGACATACTAATGGGTTGAATAGAACTGAAAATGAAGACTATTTCATAAAGGAAACTGAAGATTGCTAATGAAAGGTCTCTAGAGTCAGCATGGAGAGAGACAAGACTGCCTTTCACCAATATAACTCTGAGCTGAGCTAGTCTACTTTCAAATATAACATTTAAACCTTTGGCTACTCCCCAAAAAAATAGTATATAGTTATACTTTTCCATACAATTCCTGAGCTGAACTGGTGGTAGGAGGAAAGATTCAATATATTAATTTTATTCAACACTCTGAACATTTTTCCATCACAATATGCTCAGACCATTTGGAATTTTAATGTCCGGAAATAACGCCTTTTAAAAGTGCCAAAGAATTTTGAGGAATTAGTTCCTATTAGAGCAAGTGACAATACAGTACCCTTGGGAAAGATAACGTATAACAGTTCTTTGCCTTTGGGTTCATCTCTTCATAAGAAACCCATCTGATCACCATCTTAACATTTTATTATACAGTAACTAGTCACAAAAATTCTTATTTCTATGTTTTATATTGCTGCTGAACTGAGCCAGGATCAAAAGCAATCACTTTTAAAGGAACTGCAGTGATTTCACTCCCACAATATTTTATCTTCTCTTCTTTCTCCTTTCTTCTTCCATTAAAATGTTGTTATTGTTGGGTTTCAAAGTTGTTGGGTTTCAACTGAGTAAAACCATGTCTTTCATCACAGAAAACTATTCTCTGCAATGACCTGAAGATTTTTATGATGATTTATCCATCAGAAGAGGGGGAGAGGAAGGAAAAGGGTATAAATCTATATTTATAAAAGTGATGATTCATTATTCTGGACACCCTTAAAACAACTGTCAACAGAAAAAAATAACCTTCTTTTGATTTCAACAAGCTTTGACTAAAACCCTGCATGACCAACAAACATGTACTGGTATTTCATTATTTTCTAATCCAAGTCTTTCTGGACTCAAAATCCTTTTTGCTCCACTTTAGGGTGTCTTTCATAGCGAATGAAAAGTTTTCTCTTTGGCACTTCAAATATTTAGTATACTTGTCCACACAATTTCTTAGCAGCCTCCAGTATGTGAAGAGAGTTGATCATGCTGGTGTTGACCCCAAGAAGGAAGACTTGGCAGCTGTTAGAGCACTTAGGAACTAGAGGTAAGATAAAGATAAAGATAAGATAAAGATAAAGATAAAGATAAAGATAAAGATAAAGATAAAGATAAAGATAAGATAAAGATAAAGAGTGTTCGAGGAGCAACAATAGTTTTGCAAACTAGCTAAATTTTTCTTTCTAATGGAAAAATTCCCTTTGAAGCTGGAAGCCATGTGTATTCACAAGATGGAATAGGGAGAAAAAGCTTTGAGTATCCCAAAGACCTCTGAATCAATAACTGAATATTTGTGACCAGGTCCAGTGCTTGCTCTGAAATTGCAATGGAACTCTGTGCTTCAGATCAGACCCCTCCCAGGTGGTCTTAAAAACCCATCAAGAGAGGATTTTTCATTTTCATAGTTAAGCTATTTCCACTTTAATAGCTGACAAGACATGGAAAATTTACACATATAACTTGTTTTCAAATGCATGCAGCCTGAGGAAATGACAACATTTTACTACAGAAAAATCCTATTAAAAATATAGGTAAGCAAAGTATTTAAAATATAATAAAATAACATCACATAAGAGCTTTAGGATTTGTGTATGTGTGTGGACTCATTAATTTTGTTATTATAAATTATCACTTATATAGGAAGAGATGGAGGTTCAAGACTGGGCTTGTCTGTGATGCTTTCAGATTTTTTTTTTTTCACAAGCCTCACAGAAATTTGATTTACAAAATGTTTGTTTCTGTTTAAGGATTCTCACTGTAAGTAAAGAAATGTATGTCTCATATCTGCCAATATGAAGAGAAATTAAACTAATACTTCAATAACAACACCAGATTCCACTGAAAGAGTCTCAGTGAAAACACTTATTTTCATTTTTGCATCAGTCAGGGAATAAGGTTTTTTACACTACCAAAAGAAGCATAAGCATTTCCTAGTTTTCTGATTAAAAATATGTTTCAGCAAGTAAATGAGGCAAGTGAATCCTTAGGATGCCAGTACCTCAAGGATTTTCTTTTTTCTTTTCAAACTACATATGCACAGGTTTTTCAATTTTTTTTTTATTTGAAAACCAAAGCTTAAACCAAAGAGGCAAGACAGAGTAGTAATGACATCTTACTATTTCAAATTATTGAGGCTATTAAGACTTTTTCCTTTCGGATGAAGTGTTCTCATGTGGCAGAGTTTTGCCATTAATTCAGGTGGAAGAACACGTACACTTGCTTGATCCCACGCCTTTGACAAGTACTTCATTGCTTCTGCTCCCAACAAACCCCACTGACCCACGCCCAGGGCTCTAGGCAATAAATCCCTCAGCAGAGGTAGCTGTCTGACTTCTCAGAAATTAGCGCCCTGTTGAGTTGATTCAGGGGCTTTTCTTTGCTTGACTGTTATGATATTGCTACTGACTGCTAACCTAAATGTCATAGGAAGAGTTAAGCTGGCAAGTTATTTCGGAGCTGTGCTCTGACATGTTGTTGTTATATTTCTGCAAGGTGTAGTTGGACTTGCTTTGCATGAGTATCTGAGCTGTTTGCCTAACTTTGCCGTCTTTTTAAACTGTGCTTGGTCCTACAGGCAGTTAATAAGGTGTGTTTAAGGCCGAATTGGCTACAGATGTGAATCTTTCTTGCCATAGTGACTTCAGAGTACCTATATCATCATAAATATAGAGATTTTGGGGAAAGATGGTGTTTGCTTAGAGGCAATTTTTGGGGGTGAGTATGGGGGATGCGAGTGTTTTGAGTATTTTGTGATATTGGATGTCTTCTACTATATGATATAACTGAGGCATATGAATTATGAGGTCTACAGAATGTTCTGTCTATGAACATGATAGAACTTTTGTTTTTTGTAATAGTTTGCAACAGAAGAGGTTTTTTTTCTTTTTTGTGTAAATCATAAACTGCCTCTATGAGCTGCTTCTAATTCTAAGCTTTCTGATTTTTACTAGCTGAGATCGAGTTAATTCAACAGATTTTCTGTGATACAAGGTGTGCTTTATGAAATACAGCAGAACTTATTTAAAAGTTTGTCTGGATCAAAGCTAGAGGCTTGCTGATTGTGACAGGTTAGCTAAATCTGCAGATATGAGTGATATAAATTACAGTACAGTATAAATTATGACATTTTTATCTGTCCATGGTCTTTCCTGTAACATTGGTTTGCTACAGGTTGGTCAAGATTTTTCATATGTATTTCAGAGGCTCTTTTTACAATAATTAAAAGTCAATCTAATTATTTTTACAATCCTAGAATAAAAATCTTCAATTTAAAAGTAATACTTTGTTTTATTAAATAATTTAGACAATTCCTGGCTTTCAGCTGACTCCTGTATTATGGACAAGGGTTACATCATTAGTTTGTCTAGCAAAATTACAAAACTAAGTTTGAGTTTTACATTCTTGGCTTTTAGCACTGCTGTAAGCATTCAAAAATATTCAAGACTATATCTCATGTAAGAATAACAGACCATAAAATATTTATGAAAGGGTCTATGCCAGGGGTATGTGAACAGATCATCGTGTCAAATCCTCATGTATATAAGCACATGCTGGACATAATTAAAACTTTCAGTGCTGTTTCTGAAACTCTGTTAATTCTTTTCAATCTAGTGAACTAAAGCTCTCAATTTTGTTTCTGATTTTTTTTCTAGTCTCGTTGACTCTAGTATCAATTGCCATTTTCTCCATGGGTATCTATTTAAAGTAGAGCTATCGGCCTCCAAACTTGTTCTGTGTGAACAGAAATCTAGAGGATTTCAGATCACCCACAACAATTAATGTGCTCTCATTATAATGATCTGCTCAGAACTATCAGAGGAAAAAACAGGTGCATAGCCCTGAAACTTCCAAGGTTGCCTGCAGGAGACACAGGACACAGTTACCAGTAATCTCTGAAAGAGTCCTGTACACAGGAAAAGAGAAAGTAAATGCAGTTTAAAAGCTGTCACAAGAGGTTCTCTGAAGTCTTTATGGAAGCTGACAGGGTAATAACATCACCTGCCTCTTGGTGACAATGGGGTGGATTGGCCTTTTTTTAGAATAATGCAATGCATGCTAAAGAGGTACAAGTTTACAGCTCAGCTAGAAAAGCATGAGCTGCAGAGTTGTTCAATAGGTGACAATCTGTAGGATGCATAGGGACAGATGACATTCTCTATACATAGCCCTGTTAAAAAAATAGAGCTTATTTCTGCTTCTACAATAAAAGAGCTGAAGCACTGCCATTTAAGCATGCTAAGTACTGTCTGCAGCAGAATTTCCAGGAGCCCAGCAAACTGGGGAAATGGTGGAAGGCTTAAAATGAACAGTTGACAACAAAGAAGTCCGTTTTGACACAAGGAAGAGCATGACATTCATTAAGATTTTGGGAACAGGAGAAAGAGCAGACTATGCAATGACTGACAAAGAAGCAAGGGCTGTGAAGACCCTCTAGCTGAGGCTGCTGAGTTACCTGGTGTGCCTCAGCCTTCCTTCTGGAACAGAAATTAGGGGATATGTGTGATTATGGGCTTGCTTTGGAGTAGATGGAGGAATCATGGGATGTTTCCTTGACCTTGATATTTAGATAAAAAAGCCATTTGGTCATCTCTTGCTGAGAATAGGATTTAGATGCTGAATGAGCAGGGACATACAAATATAGCTGAGCTGTTGATAATTTCTTAATCTCTGCTGCTTGCAGTATTCAGACAGTTTAAACAATACCCTAGAATCCAAGCTGAGATCCTCATCATTCTCATTGTCTGGTGGGTCCTGGATAGAAGAGCAGTGAATTTACAGGAAAAAACAAGTAAAGTTTTAACATAAATTACAGGCTGTGTGTCAATGTATGTTGTAAATCCCCTTCATTAGCACTTGTTCAGGTATTCTGTCCAAGAGTGTAATAGAGCACAAAGAGAGAAAAGAATCAGAAACCCATTAGATTACAGTAGACAATAGTTTATTTCCAGAAAAAAAGGAAAAAAAAAACAACACCTCTACACCATATATATGGATGACGTGTTTGTTTCCAGCAATTAGTTGAGGTGTTGGTTTTGCAGAGGAATATCAGATTCCAATGTATGATTACAGGTTCCCTGGAGGGACGAGTTTCTCCCAAGAATTGTTTAATATTGTTGTCCCAAGTTAAGTGTGTAATGAAAATACATTGACAAGTCTTACACTTTGAAACTCAAAGAAAACTATTTTGGCACAAAAGCCTTAATTCTCACATCAGGGGTTATCTGGAGATATTTTATATTATCACAAAAGAATTTTGTAGCGTGCATTTTGCTGCTTTAGAGTCAATAATTTGTTAATGAACATTTGAGTGTCTAGATACAAAGTGGCATAGTGGCATTTTAAAGACCTTTTAAAGACCTGATCCATTTGCATATCCTACCTTCTGCTGCATAGGTAAAAATTATAGGAATCCATAATAAACAATAAGATGGAAAAGAACAGTGGTCAGAATACTGAATAACCTTACAATGTTACAAAGTGATTTTTTAAAAATTTATTTTATGTTTTGTGAGTTTGGAGGAAAAAAAGGACTTTGTTTAGTTGGGGTTTGTGTGTCCTTGGTGACTACTTGTTATTTGTTGGGTTTCTTTTTTACTTTTCAGACTACTATGAAAAATGAACTACCTTTGGCAGGGGAGTAAAAGGTCAGTAAAACAGAGCTATATTGTATACTCAGCATCAAAGACAACAAAAGAGTTCAAGTATCATTGGATTTTAATTTGCTCATTAAAGCAAAACATTGAAATAAACCATTTTAGAGTTCTTTTTTGTGGTGTTTATGAAGAAGGAAGTTTATTTGTGATGACAAACTTATTTTTCTAAGTGGGACTTTTGACTGGTCTGCATGAAGAATACAAGCAGTATGTTCCCTCACTCAGGAACTATCAGTTTATGCACAATAGAAATGTGTGGAGCAGACGTGCAGTAATGGAAACTGCAAGTGTCAGTCTGAGATAAAATTATGCATTTTATGTGGGGATGGGTGAGTTTTGCAACCAAATGAAAAACAAAACACTTTATCGATGGCACAAGGCGTACTGTTGCAAAGTATTCATGTTGGTTGCTTATTATAATTGCTTTGTTGGCACAAAGTAATTGGTTTTCATTTTGAAGGTTCCAGAAAATATTTAGTGCATATATGCTACAAATGAGTCTGGTAGTATTTTTCCTGCATTTTTTTTTTCCATAGGGTTGTAACAATTTCTATAGGCTGATACTGCAAGGAGAATTGTACTTGCAGAAGAAAGGTTGAGCTAATAAATCAAGACATTCAGCAAGGATTTGAAAGAGCTGAACTAAAGCATAAATCTGACTTTGGCAAAAGTGCAGTGCTAGCTTGGACAATAAAAGAACACATGGATAACTTCCAGGCCCTACAGGGATGCAAACATTGTGTTCTAAACCACTTGTCACTTTCTTGAAATAGCACCTGGTGTTGTCAGTGGGAATCAAGAGACAGAGACTGTGTTCCTCAACAGCAATGTTAAACATTGTCAGATTTTCTGGGAGAGAAGAAAAGGGACAAGCCCCCCAAGAGCTGTCACAGGTTTGAGGTGACACTGACCCTGGGCAGCCTGCCCAGGTGTCTTCCGTGCATGTGGTCATGCCTGTCTTTAGAAAATTAGTGGGAAGAGGTTTGGAAAGTGAACACTGGACGACTTCTCCAGAGAACTACATTCAGTCAGGTCTGTCTTTTTCAAAAGTAATGTGGTATGGAACAAGTACCAAGTACCTCCTTATTTTCTTCTTTCCATTTAATATGAAAGAAAAAAGCATTGAGGGAGCTTGAGAATTTCAAATGGTTTGGATTGGATATCTTGAAAATTATTTTTTTTTATCTGTGCAAGACTGAAATTCTGTGACTCACACAATTGGCTATGCAGGGCCCCTCTGCCCTTGAGGGAGTCAACGGTGCTTCCCAGTTTAGTGTCATCAGCAAACTTACCCAGTATTCCTTCAAGTCCTACATCCAAGATGGTCATGAAGATGTTGAAGAGCACTGGGCTGAGGATGGAGCCCCATGAGTGACCACACACCAGCCTGATGTCACCCCATTCACTGTAACTCTGTGTGTCAGACCCGTGAGCCAGCTGCTCACCCATCGCGTAACACGGTAACTCAGCTGTGGGATGGACATTCTGTCCACAAGGACTCTGTGACAGACAGCATCAACAGCTTTGCTGAAGTCCAAAGAGATTATATCTATTGGCTTTCCTAGATCAACTAGGTAGATTACCCTGTCATAGAAGGATATCGGGTTGGACAAGCAGGACTTTCTCCTGTTGTGCTGTGCTGGAACCCTGCTTTCCTGGAGATGATTGAGCACCTGCCTGCCCATGGCAAGCAGTGAGTGAATTCCTAGTCTTGCTTTGCTCTTTGTGCCTGGCTTCTGTTTTACCTACTAAACTGTCTTTAACTCAACTCAGTGTTTTCTCACTTTTACTCTTCTGACTCTCTCTGATACCACTGGTGACGGAGTGGGCAAGTTGGCTGCGTGGTGCTTAGTCGCTGACTCAGTTAAACCACAGCACTAGATTGTAGCTAGGATATAGCTACATGCCTGGATAAAACTGTGGTTACTACTTGTGTCAGTAGGAAAAAATGAAATATTTAGATTCAGCTAGCCCAGCGACAATAGTAGGAACTCCAGCTTTAGCTCACTGCAGCAGCCAGAGTGTGTTTCTGAGGTCCATGTAATTTGTGTCCCAGACATGCTTTTGCACATAAGAAAGCTAGTACTACTGTACCTTCACCATTATAGCTGTGATCACCAGTATATCCCTGTGTTTTGCTGGGATGTCACTATTGATTCACAGCACAAATGACACCTAAGCAGCCAGACTGTGTTCTATGACATGCTCTGTCCCTGGTCCTGTATATTGGTATGTGTTTACGGGTGGGAGATGATTCAGAATCACAGCCTTTAATAAGGCAGGCTAAATGCCCAGCTCTATTATTCTAGGATGACCCTTTCATTTAGCTGTGAAATGTCTGAAAGAAGGTGGCTATGTCGATTGCACTGAGAAAAGCAATAGATTTGTTTGGGTTGCAACGCAGGATATCTGCTGTGTAAATGTTGCTAATCAAGGACTGCTAACTAGTGTATTTACATAATTTATGTACTTAATACATAATTTAAGTAGGGATTATTTGTCTAAGAATCTTACCTATTTCACAGAGCATTAGCAATCATTGCAGCCTCACCAAATGCAGCACTATTTATTCTGTCTTTCTCAAGCTGTGTAAAATCACTCCAAGCCGTGTCTTCTCTTTACCTGAAATAAGAATAATAGCTTAGGTTTGTAACAATAAAGTACAAGAAATTTACAGGCCTCATTTGTCTTGTACGATAACCTTTAAAAAAATTAGTATCTAGCCACTTATTTATACTGACAAATATTATACTCAGAATTTCACACTCAATCAAGACACTGAAAACAGATATACTATACAGTAGACAGGATGATACTAAACTAAAATATAGCCAATTTTAGAAAACTATTTTTAAGTGTTTTGAGGGACTGTATTTTTGACTACTACTGCCAATTTTTCTGATATTCTTTATTATTATGTGCTTTTGTGGCATTTTCTTAGTTTTAAATGTTCTTCTCACTCCTGAAGCTTTGTGAAAAATTCTAGCAAACAAGGCAGAATATTGAATGACAGACCACATATGTAAGAGAGAAATTGATGGCATTAGATTGTTCAGTCAATTGCATAAGTGAACAAAACAAAATAATAGACTGGTAATGAGTGTTGCGGCATGGAGGAGAAAAATATATTTCAGACAAAAATTATGTTTTTTAAGTTGATGGCTCATGATTGGCATTTTTTTTTTTAGCTTTGAAAGAATATTATTTCAATACTTTACCAGGAAGAATACAAAAGGAGAATTGTAATTATAAAAAGCCAAGCAGTGAGAGTTAATCTTGTATTTCAAAGTGAACAGATATACTTATTGTTTTCTAGAATGCATGGAAAGTAAATTACAGTAGCAGATTATTTATATTAATTTGATTTCTTAAATTTATATCCATGGAATTTATTTGTTTCATTCTCTCCTTGTATTTTCTTGGTTTCTGCTTATGCTTTTTCTTTTTTTTTTTTTTTTCCCCCCAATGGTCCTTGGTTTATAGTTAGTTTCTTAGTTTTGTTATTTAAGCCATGGTATTCTTCTTTGAAACATGTTGCTCTGGGACATATTAGAGCAGGGATATAGATTTGAGCTTCACTGTCAAGTGTTAGCCTACTGTCACCTGAAAAGAATGGATGTAATTTAAAATGTTCTAGTTAAAGTGTATTCTAAAATTGAATTTTTTTCACAAATATTCTTTATTCCATTGTCTGTGAAAAAAGGCAAACCTTCTTTCTAAGCTGCCCCTTATTTAGATCTCAGCATAGATCAAACTAAATACATGCAAGCAATTTTATGAACTTTCTACACTCTTATCTTTCATGCTTCTCCCCTTATGTTATTCCAAACACCATCAAAAGAGTACATTTCCTGAGCAAGAGCAAAATGTACTATATTCCAGCTAAACTTCAGAACACTGGGTGATTACCAGGCTGCAATGAGAGGATCCTGGCTGTGGCTGCTGAAAGCTCCCTGTCCTTCACTGGCTGTGGACAACCAAAATCTGTTGAAGTGAATGAGGTTTGGACTGTTAAAGTGTACTTTAATGTCTCTGTTATTTCTGCTGAGATACCTCGGCTGCTCTAGCCTAGGATAACGTTTGCCTTTTCTCAGAGCTGTACTGCATTCAGGGCTCATAACAGTCAACCGATCAGCAAGCACATGTGGATCCTCTTTCTCCAGAGACCACTAAAAGGCTGAAAAACAGCCTAAGCAGAACACTGTAGCAGTCCTATGGTTTTATGACATGTATGTGTACCTAGGGACTGGAGAAAATTTTATTAAGACCATTTCTAGGAAAATATAAGCATTAATGAAAACACTATGGAATGCAGAGTTTCAAACCATATGCCCTAAGTTTTTAAGTGGTTTGTCTCTGATAATAATTTCTAGGTGTGGATGTTACAAATTATTCCCAGTTATTTGTTTGTTTGTAAAATAAAAAAAAAGAACAGCTGAGCAACACTAACTTTCCTTCACCAATGCTTCAAAGCCTGCCAAAATACTTTGTTTGGATGTCCAGAATAATATGCAGACAGGCTGCAAGTGAAAATACCTCCAGGTGTAAGGAGTGGAGCCAAAGGGAAAAAGTTGCTCAGAGAAGTTGTGGATGCCCTATCCCTGGAAATGTTTTAGACCAGGTTGGATGGAGCTCTGAGGAGCTCTGACTTCTGCTGGTTAACAGAAGTCAGGAAATTGGTAACATTTCTTTATTACATACATTTAAAGTGTCTATAAAATAATTACATCTTTTTCAGGGTGGAACTGTAGTTTCTAGAACCTTTCAATTTCAAAGGGAATCCACAAAACCTTCAAGGAAATGTGTGTAGTTTTTTCCTGTGAGTGAGTGAAACTGCAGGAAAAACAGAAAGGCTGAAATGGAGGATGAAAGGTACAGGAGCAGAGCTGTCTGCCTGAAGTCCCTGAAGAACATCCTGCTTTGGGTATTTGGAATCTTTTCTTCATTCACAGCAGACTTAGAAGTGGAGGCTCTGTTCAAGTGGTCAAAACCCTCAGTCCAAAGAATCCAAACTTACAGAAGACGCCAAGATCCTTCCTGCTGTGTTCAGTATGGATTCCCAGAGAGGCTGTGTATAACCCGAATGCAAGGCAGAAGTAAGTGGGAGTGATTTTTGCAGATGACCCATAATATATGGATTCATATATTCCAGGCAGGTGACAATATTCAGAGACCTCTCTTTCCCTTCCATAGCATTCATTCTCTCTAATAGGTAAATAATTTATTCAGAACTAAGAGACTGCCACAGCTTGATGGAAAATATTCTGGATTGTTAGATAAAACTCTATATTCTCATTAACTCTCGAAAGAGTTCAATTTACAAAATAATATTATTTTCATCAAACAACATCAAATACAATGATATTTGGTGTGGAGTTTGTTGATTAAACCACTATCACTGGGTTTGTTTGGTTTTTTCCCTCCTTGTATTTACATGAGATTCAGTGAGATTTATTTCTTCTTTTTCCCTTTCTCCTCAGAATTTTGGTAGGTGGAGATGACTGGGGAAAAACTGATTGACTGACTTTTTTTTGAGTATGTTATATTATTAGGATAATTGTAATAGATACCTAACTGTAAAAGAATCAATAGCACTTTCAAGTTTTAAGGAATAGAAAAGCTGGACTATAACAGTTTCATTCTGGCATTTCAAAGGGTTTGAGTAGATGAAACCAGACTGAAAATATTACAAGAGCACAAACCATCTGCGACAATAAGCCACTAGAAAATTGCTTTATTCATAGACCTCTTTAACAACAGCTCTAACTGAGAAGAAAGTAATGTCTTTGAAATGTCTACAGTTGAACAAAAAAATCTTCTACCTCATAATCAGAAAAAAGTGACGTAAGAGTTCAATGACATGATAATATCAAGATCATCAAATAAGACATGTAATCAGAAATGTAAAACCAACATAAAGTAGCCAGGGCAGTTGTTTGGCAGAAGTGAATGGGAAAATAACGCTTAATAAATGAATGAACACTTTTCTTCAAAGAAAATTAAACATAAACCTCCCCAAAATTAAATTTTTGGGTACTTATGTCAGGAACTCCATGGCATGTTTCCCCATCAGTTGCCATCTTTGTAAGGTAGGTCTGATTTAATGACCTTTTGCAGTCCTCAATTGCAGTAGTTTTTGCCTGAAAAGTTAGATGGTGTTTTCCTTTGGCTAAGAAAATAAATTAACCTACCTGATTCAGAGAGACTGCCTTTGTTAGGAAAAAAAGAGATGTTGGAAAGCTACAACATACAGTTTTACACCAGGAAACCATAGTAAAATTACACTTGAAAGTAAAACAAAATAAAATGAAAATAAAATATTAAAAAAACCCAAAACAAAATATAACTTGTGGCTTTCATATGTAAATATATTTTAGATTTTTAGTAACCCAGCATGCACACTATCCTGAGGAACCACCTAGTTCATTTCTACACTGTTAACAGTGGGCAAAAGTGAATTTGATACACACTAGAATAAAACACTGAAATTGCATGAGCTGAGCAAAGCTGTGTGGGTGATGGCAGCAGCAGGAGTCCACAGGATGCCAGGGAAGCCGTAAAGACAGGAGCTTGGAAGGCAACTGTCATTTCCCCATGGCATTTAGAACTACTGATTAATGGAGAATGATGTTAGTGTTCTTCAGCTAACCTTTTTCAAGGGAACATAAAATCACTTTCAAACAGTGTTCTCTGTTCAGCTCATTGTTTGTGAATTCTTCAGGCCTGGGGATCTCCATTAACAATTCTGTTTATGCAGTTTGGTTTATTAAATATATGCACCAAGGGAAATAATTTTCTTTTATTTGTAAACTAGACTCAAGGCACTGTAGAATGATGTCTTGTTTTAAATTCAGTATGTAGATATGAGGTTTCTTTATTTTAAGAGCAAGAAAGTCCCATAATTTTCAGATGATGTGTCTATAACTTACCTCCATTTCTGAGGTGTCTTTTTTCAAAATACAATAAACTCAGCATCCCATTGGAACCCATTATGGGAGGTGTTTCCATACAGCAAAAAATTTACCTTAAACATTCTAAATTTAATAAGGCTTTTATACAAGCATCTGTATCACTAAAGTCACCATAGCCAATGTCTGCTAAATTACACTGAATAAAGATGGGGACACTGCTGTCACTAATCCTAGCAGACCCTAAACCAGAATTTAATCATGTGTGGTTGATGCACCCATTCTGTTTTCCTGCAATCTGTTCCCTATATTTGATTAACCTTTCTAGTTGTAAGTCTCTGCCCAAGTGAAACATTTAGTTCTATGGAATGAAAGTAATACAGATATGCAAAGTGTCAGGCAACAAACAAGGTATTCTGCCAAACTCTTCTGCAGTTACAGCTGACAAAATTTATTTGTTTGTAACTAGAACTGGACAGGAAAATGTGTTTTTGCTGAAGAAAATATGTTTCTCAATGGCTAGAAAGGTTAGCCATACCACCAAAATTTGGAAAATGTTGATGTAGCATTCCATCACATATGCTGCTTAGATGCTCACATTTGCCATTTCTTTGTGTTCATCAGACCGCTCAATCTGAGTACTTTTCTCATGAGACATTGGAACTGGACCTCTGATGAAGTATTTTGATGGCTCTCCAAGGATGGAACCCCCCTGTATAACTCAGGTAAAGCAATGAGGATGAGTGCTATTTTCTAAAATATGGTTCTAGTTTTAAACAGGATTTTTTTGCAGAAATATGTCTATTTCCTCTGGGAAATGGATCCTCTATATCTGGATGCCTGTGCTACACATATGAGGTCCAGGGGTACTAAAAACTATCTTGTAGTGAGGATGCAAAGATTTAAGCATGCCCTCCCTCTGGAGGGATTTGCTAATAGATGCTGATACCATTCATTTCATAAACTTAAGAAATTAAAATAAAATAAGGCTATTGATCTTCCTTGACATCTCTATTATTAGCTGCTAAAAGATATAACTTTTATTTTATTAAAAAAATATGAATGGACTGGGTTATAAGAGGTATTGGAAGAGCACTTGGCATATCGGCGTTGCACTGAGCATGTACACCCACAGTGTACTTTTTAATTTCTTAGGTTCTTTGTTATCATCTTGAAGATGTGTTTTCCTTCCAAGGTTATCATCATTGTTTCACAGTATGGTGAACAAATCCTAAGTTCTTTAAAGTGCTTCTACGAACCTTATCTGCTCCTCTTGCCACTTCTCTCTTTCATTTCCCTGTGTGCAACACACCAGGATGTGCTGCTAAAAGGCAAATCTAGTACTCCCTTCAGCATGTGCAAAGAACTCCAAAAATAGCAGAAGAGCAGTGTTGTTTCCGCACAGCATATACGAGGATTTCTTTCTCCTTGTTTCCTGAAGGGAATCATTCAGTTTGCAGGAATTTAGTGTCACTGCCCAGAAGCACCAGTGGTTTTTGGAAGGGGAACGTCACCCACTCAGAGCATCTATAGGATGCTTCCTCCCAGTGTATCTGCATAATGAGTCCCTGCTTCTTACCAATATTGTAGATACCTGAAGATGTGTCTCAGCAAATATTCCCACCAAAAACCTTGACAAATGTTCTGAATTCCAAAATTTTGTACTGCGCTAGGAATGGATTTCAGCTATAAAAATTTAAATTACCTTAATTCTAATGTGTTTTGAGTTCTATACTCCAAGGACAGAAGCTATGCCCATTTTTAATTTTCTGACTATGTGGCATTTCATCAGAGAATGTGATTTCTATAAAAATGATGTTTTTGTGACATCAGTTTTCACAACCCTTCTTTTAGGACAGCTTGCTCTTCTCCACAAAACACTGATGGGGGAGCACCCCAAAATAGAATAATAGAATCATTTTGATTGGAAAAGCCCCTCAAAAATCATTGAGTCCAACCAAAAACCTGATAGTACCAAGTTTACTACCAAGATACTACCATTAAACTGTGGACCTAAGCATCACATTGAAATCTAGAGGCCAGGCATATCCAAAACATGGCGAGCACATAATCATCGTCCGCTTGTCTGAACAAGTGCCTGCACTTGAGCCTCACTGTCTCATGGCCTGGGTGAGGCACTTTGGCTGCACAGAGGGGATCTTTCAAATCCCCCACATCTGAGCTGCTGGGCCAGAGACAGAGAGTAGCTGTGGACACTTCCTAGGACATGACAGACAAATATCTTAATCTCTGGTCTGCCACAGTTATATAATCTTACAGATATTTCACTTTGTGTAAATAACTAAAACAACTGCTGGGTCTGGACTTATATTTCAGATTTCCTATAACCTGAGGACTGTCTTCACCTCCAGGCTCTTTGGGAGCATAGTCAAATATTTCTGGTTCCTGCTTCTTTTGGAGAAATTATTCCAATTCAGGACTGTTGGAGGGGTGCATGTTTCGTTGGTTTTGTTTTGTTGGGGTTTTTTTGGGGGGTGGGGGTTGTTATTTCAGTTTCATATGTTTTATGGAACAAACAGTCATTACCCACTTGGGACTTGTCAAATCTTACTGAGCTGACTTCCAGAAGGATTAATCAAAGCCTGGCCTGAGAATTTAGCCTTCTGTCAGAAATACATCACTATTTTGCTATTTGAAAAAGAGAAAAATATTGCTGAAGGGAACTGTTCCCTTTTTTAATATCCATTTATGTCTGGGCAAATATATTTTTTTATTACATAAATCATATGTAATGTTCTTCCTTGCATGCAAGCAATGAGAAAATATTCTCAGGAAAGTTGTTTTCCAAAATAATCAGCTCAGGCATTCCCCATCTGGAAAAAATATTGTTATGGTACTGTGGCTTAATACCAAGTGAGTGATGGAATATGACTGATGTGAGCCAGTGTACCAGAAAATGTTTTTGTTTCAAACATTATACCTGGTCTTGAATCCAGTCCCAGCTTTAGTAGTTTAGTTACTCAAGGGTAGACATCAAACACCTGCTCTGTCCACTCTCCTTTACTGCCAACACCATTAATTTTCCAAATGAGTCAGCACATCTCTATTTATTCTTTAATTGATTGGTAATACTGAGTTCTAATTGAGACTGTAAAATTAAAGTTGCAGATTTGATTGTCTGCTCCAAGTTCAGAACACTTCCTTGATCAGAGTTATGAGTCTTACAAATTGTATAAACAAATGCAGAACAGCAAAGAAAAAATCGAATTCAGTTCTGCAAAATGAGCTAAGTCATGTGTTTATTTCTTATTCAGGCTGTAACACAGGCAAAAGCAAATTGTATCTGGAAGAAAAAAATAAAACAGAGTCAAGGTGAAAATAAAATCCAATTTTATTTCTGAAGCGGCAAATCATCTCGAAGAGAGCAGCAGATTAAATACAACCACACGACAACCCATGACTGATTTGCTGAAATCAAATTAGAATTGATTTCCAGACCATCCACAGAAATACATGGATATAATTTGGTGGAAATGTTATGGAAATATGTATTCTGCAAGAAGCAAACAGCATGGAGAATTAGCCTTCATTGGCTCTTGTTCTGATATCAATAGTTGTTTCAAAGTCTCTCTTCCCCTTGAGGAAAACAGTAACTGAATGCACCATTTTGTCTTCATTCAAGCCAACTGTATAATTGTAAAAGTAATGCAAATATCAAGAAAATAAGGTCACAATAAATTTTAACATTCGTTTTGTAAGATGTTTGTAACATGACCTGCTCTGGCACAGCATTTTTGCTATGTGCAGTCAGGGCCTGTATCAAGCCTAGAAGGAGAGAAGGCTCAGCTGTACAGTTTTCTAAAGTGATGGACCTCATCTGAAAAACAAAAATTCTTTTCATGCTCTGTTCTGTGTTTGACTCTCCTCAGATAAGGGCAAAGAATCTTTCCTTTCTAATGAAATAATGTCATTCTTCTTTTCCGTAACCCATTCTATTTCTAATTTTCTTTTCTGTGCTCTGTGGCTCAAATCAACCAGGCCTCGCAGCTCTCAATGCAATTTTTTTCCTTTGTCCCTATGTACCCTTTCTTCTGTGTGAGATTTTTTGAACACATTTTTCATGTTGTATTAACTACTTTCCATGGCATGAACAAAACTCAGCCCTTGCCTACCAAGGACCTGTTGATGGCAAAAGAGATATTCTTTCTGGCTTCATATCATTTGTGAAGCACATTCAAAAGTACTGAGCAAACAATCCCCCTACAGGATTTTAGAGAGAGCTGCAGCACTGCATTCAAAGGCAGCATGCATGGAGGGTCTTAGAATCACAGAATCATAGAATAGTTTGGGTGAAAAGGGACCTTAAAGATCATCTTGTTCCAACCCCTCTGCCATGGGCAGGGACATCTTCCATTAGATCGCAATGCTCAAAGCCCCATTCAACCTGGCCTTGAACACTTCCATGGATGGGGCATCCACAGCTTCTCCAGGCAACCTGTGTCTCACTACTCTCACAGTAAAGAATTTCTTCCTATTATCTAATCTAAACGTACCCCCTTTAAGCTTAAGGCCATTTCCCCTTGTCGTATCACTACATGTCCTTGCAAAAAGAAAATATATTGGTTTCATGTCTGTCTTTTTCTTTTTTCCCCACTTCTCAAATTAGTAATCAAATACTTATAGTAATGGGCAAATAACTTTCCCCAAATCAGGTCTTTAACCCTTTATGTTGATTGGTCTTTATCTTACTTCTGGGGTTTTTTTACTATTTTCTCCCCTCCTTACCATCCCTTCTCCAGTAAGTGGGGCAGAGTAACTGAGTGACTGGGAAGGGGTTTGGTTTCTATCCAGGGCCAGCCCAGCACAGAAGTGGATTTCGGTCATGCAAAATTAAAGCATGTTGTTGAATGGCTGAGTGATAAAAATGAAAGATGAAATTTAGTTTTAGCAGTATTAATTAATGATCACAGCAAAGACACAAAAGAAAAGCTGTAATGTTGGAATTGTTCACTCCTGCTGCTCAGTATTAGATCCAAAGGAATAACTAACAAACACAAAATTTTTACGCTATATTCTGATCATTTACAATTGACTCTATTGCAAAGAAAGTTGAGTCACATCAACAGCTTGACTCTCCCAAATTATGACCACATTTCAGACTACAAATACTTCTAAAAGGGTGGAAGTTCCAAAATTTAATTCAATTCAGGATTTCTACAGGCAAGTTAGTCCTAAGCAAAGACAGCATTAGTCGTGTTTCTGATATGACAATACCCTTTTATGGGTGTCCTACAAGGTTTGTTTCCTATCAGGGCCAGACTATACGGTGAAATTGTCCTTCTTGAAATGCATCAACCGTGATGTGATTCTTATGATTCACAATGCAGAACTTGGGCAGAGAAAAAGCACACTACATAATGCAGAATATAGTGCTTCAGGGAGTGTAGCTGATAAGGGAGAAAAGGACACAAACTATAACTAAGTCAGCAATGAACTAGAGAAAATTGTCAATGAATATTTTCTTAATCCAATTTGAATTTACATATTGTATTTCATTTCAGTGAAAAGATTCATTTTGCTTCAGATTTGACTAGACCCAGCATTCACTTTATTAAATACTGAATTAATTTAAATAACTATTGAATTTATTAAGTTTTCAATTTGTTATTAAATATTAGAAAGTGCCAAAATAAAGACTTTCCAGAGAGGCAAATAATCAATTTTTCCATTAATTGTTTACCATCAATAAAGTATCACTAGAAAACACCTGACCAGGTCTCGTAATTTGGTGAGCTAATGAAAGCAGTTTAGTATTTGGAGAATTTACAGACTAAACTACCCTGTTTCTAATTCAAGGTAAATCATTGCTATCTCCAGCTGTGTACCTCTACCCTTATATTGGGAACTATGCCTCCTTTCCCACTCTACTTCCCAGTTACTACCATCTTACCAGTTCTATGTAAAATTATTTCGATAAAAGATAAATGGAGGAAGCAGTCATCAGAACTGGGAGAGGGAAATATTCACTTGGAAGGAGAAAATAGAAAAGGCCATCATGTATGGAGTGGTTAATCAGATTAGATGTGTTAGTCCATATGACTGTGCCCCAAGCATCATCAAGTGCTATATTTCTTTTCAAAGACCATATACAAAGTCATGCAAAATCATGCAGGTATTTTTACATGTTATGGTCCAGATTCCAGACTGCTGATGAGAGGCATTCAAAAATACCCCCCTGGAGATGGAAATCCATTTAGTTTCAAGATTGCTATTCCCAAACAAACTATAATTTCTTCCTTGCTGTATTTGCTATGGTGTCTCATCTCTGTGTGAAAGTTTTCTGTAGGAAAAAAAATCCCCCAAATCCCACAAGAAAGGAATTTCAAGCAAAGAAATATTGCTCTGTGAGGGAAAAATATATTGAGGTTAGGCTCAGTGAATTAATGTAGTATCAGAGTGACAGGTGTTTAGGAAACACTTAAAGACAGCAGAAGTAAATGACAGCTGTGAATGTAGCAGAGAGCAGGCTCTGAGCCTGTTAACGTTTTCCGGAATTAAAGGAGATATCTATCTCCAAAGCATACCACAAAATGCCAAGGGAGAGGGTCACCAGAGCCAAATATTGCCACAATGTGGCTGATTACAGAGCACGTCTCTTGGGGATGAGACCTCTAAATTTGAGCCCCCCCAGTATTTGCTAACACCAGAAATTCATTGTTAATGGGAGAACTGAGCCAGCCCTGTGCCAGCCTTTTATCATAATGGTCCCACAAAGGGAAATTAATTATCCTGCACAGCTTGTGTGCCAGAGGAAAGGATGGGACAGCACATGGCCATGGACTGAGACCTTTTCAAGGACTCCAGGGAAGCTACCACACTGCATGTGAGATGGCACATGTCCCATGGCAGGGACATAAAAGTGGGGTCTAAGAAAGGTAGCAGAGACAAAAGCTTCCTTTGGGAAATGTATATTTGCTGGCAAATATATGCCCTTCTCAACATGTATTTGACCCTATGCAGATTCTGTGGTGAACAGAAAGGTAGGGCATTATTCATCTATTATATGTGAGTGCGTTCCAACTATTATAAAAACTCCTTCACTGGTTTCCTAGTAGAGTCCTTGGAAGCCCTGTCTTACACAGAAACTGAGTAAAAAGCAAAGAAGAAGCTTCTTTAATTTTTCCTCTAATTCAAATATTTATTTTTTTTTTAATGCATCTCTTCGGTGCAGGGGAATGAAGGCTGTCAGGTGGTTTTCAAATGTGGTTACTAGATACACAAATCTAAATTAATTTTTTTTTAAAATCCACCTTCCACCAATAATGAAGTCATCAAAATTGTAACACTGCACACAGAAATAGGTCCCATTATGCAAATGCATAGCGGAGTATCTTAATAGATGGGAGCCCCTCTGTCTCAGTCTCTGTAATTATAGTGTACTGTATATAATTAAAATTAATGTAATTAAAACAGTCTCAGCACCAAGTTCAATTATGTCACTCAGATGTTTCCTCTAGACACATCAGAACTGCCACATCAGTATTATGGAGAAGATAATCCCTATATTCTTTTAGGTTAATAAACAGCTGGGACCAAAAGAGGGTAAAAGGTTAAAAAAGCAAAGTTGAAATTCTTCTTTTCTTAAAATAAAAAAAAAGGTGCTTTATCTCTTAAGAGAAGTTTGCAACATCACAAGTATCCTATTTTAATGAATACATACAATAATCAGCAGATTAAACATCTGATAAGGCAAAACCCAACAGTTTAATCCTCTAATGTAATTCTGTATCCATAATAAAAACAGTAAAATACCATTCCAACAATTAGCCCTTTGAATAGGAAAGTTAGCAAAACCTATACCTCTATGATCCCCTGGTGGATAAATCTCAGAATCATCCGCTTTACACCACTGCCATGGTGTCCCCCATGTCCTGGGGCAAAAAGCTCACATGGCCCAGGACTGCAGGTGCATAAACCACGGGCGATCAGGACACATGAAGATATACTGACAGCTTTCAATGGCAATGGTAAATTGATGATTCTGCTTTTTATAAAAATCTTGATGATATCTGCACAAAATATTCTTGAAGTAGTCACTGCATATCAGCATTTATAATGTCTTCTTTGTCATTGTCTAAAAAGTTTCTTAGTTTGGAATATGAAGCTATAATACCCAAGGTTTTGCAGAAACAGTGCTGATCTTGAAGGTCCCAATACAAGTCCTGAACCCAAACTTGAATTTCAAACAAGATGAAAGTTGTGTACTAAACTCTTAGGAACCATGAAAGACTGTTTTCTATTATACCCTTGAACATTGCCAGTTTACACAGATCCTGTACTCATGTTACAGTGGTAACCTTTAACTTTACTACAGTCCCTTACACAGTCAAACCCTTTTGCAGCTTTTTCCTTGGCAAGTGTGAGGTGATAATTTTGCTTTCTGTCCACCTGTGAAGTTTCTGTGCAATAACTTCTATCTACAAGAGAAGTGGAAATGGATTAATAGGATAAGGCTGAACCTTATCAACAATAAAACAATATTTCTGTTCAGCAGTGCTGCCCTCTTATCATGATAAGATGAATGCATTCCTGAGTGTGAAATGGAACAATTTCACAGGAGAACTCATCATTTCACAGCTATTTTTCCTCATGTTTTATATCTGAAAATTATCTTGAATTATTAATATAGCCTAGCAATAATAAAGGCTCCAACTTTCACAGAGCAGTAGAAATTCAGCATATGGAGTGTCTAGTCTTTCTTATAAGCACATATGCATTTCCATGTTGGTTTTTTTTGTTGTAGGGTGCTTTCTTTTCCGTAGGGAAGCAGGGAGAAAGAGAAAAGTAGGCCTCTCTAGGCTACAGGATATTTATATATCTTTGCTGGTTTTGGATGAGTAAACCTAAAGAATTTCACCGCATAAATTTAATAAACTTAAGTCAGGCAGTCTCAGATACATCAACAGTTATTTTGCAGAAAAGGATCAGTGAGGTACCAGAAGACACAGACTTATCTCTACAGAGCTGTAGGGTCAGAGCTGAGGAAATATCAACCAGAGTAACCTCAGTCCAGGAATGGACAGCCAAACCAAGGCTGTCACAAAGTGGACGGTCACAAAGAGGACAATGATGAAAAGAAGTGCAGACGGTTTTGTCAGAAACAAAACATGTCAAATCAGTTTTCCCAGTAACCTGGTAAGATTTCTCAGGAGCATTTTTAAGTAGTCAATCTCCTCTCTTTACCAAAATTAGTAATATTTTGACTCTTCCTCACATGGCATTCCCACAAACACACTAGGGAAGCCTGGGTCAGAAAAAGCTATTACAGAAAAACTATTATAGATTGCAAAACTGGCCAGAAAATTGTTAGCAGAGATTGAATATCGTTAGTTCATGATCAAAATGGAAAGACATTTTGTAATTTGCAGGGTTCTTTATTTGATATTAATTAATGCACTTGTATTAGTTAATACATATATTAAAGACCTGAAGGATAGAAGAGAGATTATTCTCACTAAATCAGTACATGCTATCACCCCAGAACACACTACTGCTACGATAGAGAGCAGCACTAGAATTCAATACCATCTTGATAAATAGGGAAACAGGCTGAAAAAAATAATACAGTTGAGCAGGGAAGGGTACACATACAGCGACAAGAATAATAAATTGCATGACCCAAGATCAGGAATGATTGCCTAGACAGCAGTTGTACAGAGAAGATATGCACTTTATAATGGATTACAAGGCAAACATGAGTCAACATTGTCATTCATTGCAAAAAGACAAACATCTACACTAGAACAAGCCCGCCTGGCAAACACTGAATTTGTTGCAAAGCACATTAGTGCATTTGTGAACTGTACTTTTAACCTCTATGAATTCCTACAGAAAAAAGATATCTTTAACATTTTGAATCACAACATATAAAATAAAAGTAGTACATACACACAAAATGTGGATTATTTTCTGGCTTATGCAGTATTAATGTATTTATTCACAAAATATTTAAAAAAAAATACTACAGATGATGTGTTGAAAATTGTAAAACGTTCCCCTGTCGGCTTCCATAGATGATTAAAATTTCATAGTTGGATATTTTAAGAATTCATTTTCCTGAGATGGTTTATACAGAATTCATTAAGAGGCCAGGATATAAAATAAAAAAATAATTGTAATTGTCCCCTCCCAGCCTTGTTAGGAATAATTTCTCAAAACATTATTGCACTTTAATTAGCAATTTGTAAAATATAGATTAGTGTAAAAGACTGAAATACATAGACCAATCATAAGACTAATTAGAATTATTTTTCCTGATAATAAGAAATGTGAAAAAATGCATGTCATGTTTTTTGTGCATCACTCTGCAACAGAGATTCCTCAAAAAGCATATGAAATTCTTATTTCATTTTTTTGTATTCTTTGTCTTAGGAAAAAAGAGAAATAAATACCTCCTGCTTGGGAATAACACAATGTCTTTATTAGAAAATATGTCCATTAAAGGAAGAATACTTTAAGTTCTTGACAGTAGTTATTCAGCTCACCCTTTCAAATGTTAAATCCAAACTCCATTACAGCACAGGTGGTTTATGGACATTCTGGTTATCAGTACAACAAAACACTGTCAGTAATAGAGGCTGAAAATTTTTGATAGTAAGCAAAATGTATTTCTTCTACAACTCTGATCGTTCATCATCATAATCTACATATATGAATTCTGTGAATGCACAGAACAGAAGGCCGGGGTGTGAAGCTTGAGGAACATCAGCCAATTATCATTGTGCTTAATGCGTATTTATTTTTATTGTCCACTGAGCGGAGAATGAGGTGGGTTGAGAACTGGCTGGATGGCAGATCCCAGAGTGGTGTAATCAGTGGCAGAATGTCTTGTTGGAGGCCTGTCTCTGATGGGGTGTCCCAGGGCTCAGTACTGGGCACAGCATGGTTTAACTTCTCCATCAATGACTTGAATGAAGGGGCAGGTGCCTCCTCAGCAAGTTCACTGATGGCACAAAGGTGGGAGGAGGCACCAATACCCCAGAGATCTGTGCAGCCCTTCAGAAGGGGCTCCACAGGCTGGAGAGAGGGGCAGAGAAGAACCATCTGAAATTCTACCGGGGCAAATGCAGGTGCTGCTCCTGGGGAGGAATAACCCCAGGCACCAGCAGAGGCTGGGAATTGACCTGCTGGAAAGCAGCTCTGGGGAGAAGGACCTGGGTGTACCAGTGGACAAGAAGGTGTCCATTAACTTTGTGGCCAAGAAGACCAATGGTATTCTGGAGTTCATTAGGAAGAGCATTGCCAGCAGGTTGAAGAAGGTGATCCTGCCCGCCTCCTCAGCCCTGGTGAGGCCACATCTGGAGCAGGTCCAGCAGAAAGGCAACAATGATTAAGGGACTGGAGGATCTCTATTACAAGGAAAGACTGAGGGAGCAGGGCCTGTTCAGCCTCAAAAAGAAACTGAGAGGGCATCTCAACAATGTCTGTAAGAATCTGACGAGTCAGAGCCAAGAAGATGCAGCCAGGTTCTTGTCAGTGGTGCCAAGCAATAGGACAAAAGGCAACAGGCAGAAACTGATGTGGAAGAAGTTCCACCTAAGTATAAGGAAGAACTTCTTTACTGTGTGAGTGATCACAAATGGAACAGGTTGCTCAGAGAGGCTGCGGAGTCTCCCTCACTGCAGATATTCAAGAACCATCTGGACACAATCCTGTGCCATGTGCTCTGGGATGACCCCGCCTGAGCAGGGAGGTTGGAGCAGAAGATCCACTGTGTTCCCTTCCAATCTGACCAATTCTCTGATTTAATTTATGTGGTAGACACAATACCTAAGAGTATAAATCACACTATAAGTTGCTACTTATGAAAATCTATTAATAGAATGAACTGAAGTGAAAAAACAGCCACCAGAATATGAACAAATCTGCTGGCAGAATGCAGTCACTAAAACATACTCAGAAATTCTGCTTGTCTATGAGGTACACCCATTACAATAGAGCAACAAAGGCTCAAAAATGTGTAATAGTTCACAGTGAGACTTTCCTTTAGATCCAATTATACCTGTGCTTGTTGAGGGTGAAAGATGAAGAAATAAAGGACAAAGAAAATCCCCTCTCTGCCCAGAGGCTTACATTCTCAGAGTTGCCACATAAGACAAAATTAGACAACTTCTTTAATTAAATAGGAGGAAAGATGATGTCTGCTTCCATAGTGGACTGACCTTACAATCCCAGACCAATGCAGAACAAGTCACAAGCATTGGAGTAAAACTCATGCATCGAAGTGGTCATGGACATAAAAAGACACCTCTCTAGGGTTAAGCAAAGAAACTCCAGGAGTGTTAGCGCCTTCACATGAACAAGTGGGTCCAGAACAAACAACTCTGAGCCCTCATGGCAGAATCTTCTATCTCACCACCTGTGCTGGAACCTCCTGAAGCTGCAACACTGTTATTCGTACCTCATGCCCGATGGATGATGAAAACACCTGCTGATAAGAAGCCATGACGGGAACAGACCTCAAATGGAACTTGGCAAACATCCTGGCCCTGGCCTCTCAAGCTACCAGCTCACAAATCAGAGACTCACAAGGGCATGCTGGTGACAGCATGCACACGGCACACATATGTGTTGATACCAAAGGAGAGCAAAGTTCAGAGCAGCTTCCTCAAACAAGGGGAAAGGGAGACATCTTACTTAGGAATTAGGTCCTCCTTTTCAAGCAGGAAAGAAAAAGCTGCTCTATGCCTGACAGTAGGCATAGACCACAGAGGCTTCATTAGTTGAGTGCAATCTCAGCCTCTGGGCATGTACTGTCAGGCAGAGAAAGCAAGAGAGAAGCATCTTCCTCTTCTCTTTGTATAAACAATGGTGATACAAGGCTACAGAGGCAGCTTTATGCAGGTTCAGCTCCTGAAGATGCATGCCTGTATGATTTGCATCTTTTCTTATTCCTAAGAATCATGACTACTTCATACACCGTATATGCAAAGTGTGAGTCACTCACCTCCACATCTTTCCGACATGCCAGATTCATTTCTTAGCAGATAATAGAGCAGAGTAACTTACCTGTGGGCATCAGGCAGAAAGCTATCTCATAGTCTCCTATTGTCCCTATAAGTATCTGTTGCAGTTTAAAAAGATCCTTGATTCAGTTTCCCCAAGTAGGAAAAAATTATCATGAAATAGTCATGAGCAATTTGCTCAAAAGATAGAGGAAATTGAAAGGCTTGGTGATCACACACAAGGTACTGTACAGAGTCCAAGCAAAATGAAACAGATCCAGTCCAATTGCTAGTTATCAAACACATAAGCTCTTTCATAAACTAAATAGGATCCACCTTAAAACCAATTTGACTTTCAGCCCTACAAGCAGTACTGGAAGTTTGCTCCGGAATGTCACTTTGCATGGTTTCATGAGTCCACATCTGTAAGTCAATATGCAACTGCATATATAAAAGCCCTAAGGAAATATCTAAAGGGCTTCCCTTTTTTGCAGCTGCCTTTCCAAGGACATTATTTCATAGAGCTGGTAAATGTGTATGTTAGTTAGCAAAGGCTACCTTTCAATACTGCTTTCCAATTCATTAACTTCCCTTCCCTAGTGTCTAGATAATTACCTTCTAGTTGTATCCCTGGAGCAGTGCCTAAGGCATAAATGAGGACAGAGACAACTAAAAAAATCACTGAGGTTAATTCCCCTTGGTGTCCTGAGAACAGAGACCACATACCAGCTTAATTCAAATGCCTAGAGGAGACAAAAGAGAATATAAAGGCTGAATTATTTCTACTGATTGAATGGTAGAGGAGTGATTTATCAATACAGGATTTATGCAAATTTTTTTCAAGACAGAAAAACACAAAACCACTCCATAAGTAAATGTCATATTTTCCTATTTGTTAGCATCTGAATATTTTAAAATGTTTTTAACAATATGACTTCTTATCATAAAATATGATGCCTTCATTAAAGTACAATTGGTTAAAGTTTCCCCACAAAGTACATTTTTTCAGAGACAAAGGGGGTGAAAAACCCATGTCAGGTTATCATTTCTTGCTGTTATAGGAATGATTTGCTAAGATACAGTCTGCCTTGAGTCACCAGCACAATGATAGAGTCAATTCATTCCCTTGCCTTACACTTGCGAAGAAATGTATGCTCGGATCTTTTTATCCCAGTAAAAGGGCTTTACTGTCAAAATTATGGTTGCTACATATCTGAATGAAGCTCTGGCATAAAGATTAAACTATACTAGGGATGGAGTAGGAAGATCTTGTATGAAATTTCCATCCTGCAGAAATAATTGATAGTTTTCCTACAGACTTCACTGCAACGCAATTTTACTAGAAGCACCTTCATGCTATTTCTACTCTTTGCCCTAATTTCCAATTAAAATATTCAGGAAAGTAACAGTGATCTTGTGATAAACCACGTATTTAACAAAGGACTTTAACATTAGGGGACCTGAAGATCATTTAGCTCTTCTGAAGGGGTAGACTGTGCTACACTAGAATCTTTATCAGAGCTGATCATTAATAATCTAGCTGTAACTTTTACAATTTCCATGAAACTCATTTAGTCATGTGGGTTAGTTTTCTTCCCACCAATCTGCCACTACTTAAGATGCCTTTTAATGGCTATAATATAACCTCTCTGGAACAATCCCCTCAATATCTGTGTTTATATATTGTCCTCCAGATGACAGCAAAGGTCAATTCCCTATCATCTCATTAAAGGTACGTTTAATTTAGCTTCTTTCCCATACACAGCTAACAAAGCCCTGATAAATCAGCTATATAGCAAGAATAAACATAGTGCTTCACTTAATTAAAAATTAAATTCCTCTTGAGGGATCATTACAGTAGTGAGCTGCTATATGCCTTTGTTAAATAGGTGTTTCTTCGAGGACACAACCAGAGGTGTACTACTGGGAACTCTGTATCAATATAAACAGGAATTTGCTCAGACATTCCATTAGAGCACTACACGTGTTCATCTTTTAAAAAGAAGTGGGTATAGAAAAGCTAAACATTCTTTGAAGAACCTGGAGAATTGCACTAGTAACTTTGGTTCACCTTTGTACCTATTACATTTATGAATCATGTAATTTCAGTATTTGGAAGAAAAAGCAGAAAATATTGTTTTGCATACTGACCAATAAAACCTTGTAATCAAAGAAGACTCAGAGGAGATGGGTAATGGGCTGTGCCTGTGAAGGTCAGGGAGTAATGTTGACTGTGACTGCCCACAATTGTTGCAAAGAAGCCGATTTTATCACAACACAAAGGGGACTGGAAGACAGCCTGTGTTTTAGAGAAACAGCTACCAAGAACTGAGTTGGTCAATTGGTGTGTTTCTCCCTGAGTTATTAGAAGAGTGTAAATATCTGCCTTTCTTAGCCAGACAGCATGGAGGCTGGGAAGTGAATAAGTGGTCCAGCCCAACCTAGAGTATAAATCTAGACAAATAGCAAAAGTATCCTGAAGAGAGCAATGGGTTTGAGCTGCTTCCAGCCATGTATTCCTTCCTGGTGACTGGGGATGCCCAGTACAGTTGTTGTATTTTGCAGGTGTAACTTCGATTTGTATTGCATTTTCAGTATATTTTGCATCACTTTGCTGATTCAGCAATCTCATGTAATATCACCTATTTTTAAATAAGTAAATCTGTTATTAAACATTGCACTCTCCACATATGAAATATCTAAGTGAACCCAGTTGAAGACTGGGTGCATACCTTCTTAAAGAAATGCTTTCAGTGCTCTAAAACTTCAAACAGAATTAGTCAAACTAATCAGAAATACAGAGGCAGTAACATTGTCTGAGAAATCATTGGTGCAAAAGTCATCAAAATAGCTTCTTCTCAGTTTTCCCCCATACAATCAAGACAACTTAGATAAAACAGGTTATCTGTAGCTAACATGCTGAATGTTCACGTGCAATTTAATAGGAACATGCTCCTGGTCTGTTTGCAAGCCCCATCTAGTTTTGACACACAGGCCATGTGAATTCAAGACCGATCCACCCACATTCCCACACAACCAACACTCAGCTAAAGACCACTGTAACTTCCACATACAAGTCATAGTGCACTGCTGAATGCAGGTGTAGCTGTTCTTTCTTCCTATTCATTGGCATTAAAACTTTACATGACGCAAGAAAAGAGAGGGTCAAGAAGCCATCCTTGACCTTTCACTGACCTTCTGAGATCTGTACTTTTCAGGACAGAAGAAAACAACTCTTCACTCAGATTCTCTTCCATTTCAGTGAGTTGACAGCCACAGCCACTATCAGAACACACTGATAGTATGTAATAGGATAAGTCTACACTAAATACAGTTTCCTGTTAAAAAGGAGGGTCAAGATTTCTTCTAAAGACAGTTCCAGGAGCATTACAGTTTGGTTTTTTCACCTTTTGGAATCACATATTAGAATAGCTAGTCTGAGGTCTTGCACTCTGAGTCTAAAAGCAGACATTCAAGTGGGAGTAGACACTTTATATGTGGCATTTAGGATTCATCTTTGCTTAGCAATATATTCCCATGATCCAGAAATGCAAAAGTGATCTTCTCTGTGACATAATTTTTAACATGGGGACTCTTATTTATTTTCTCAGCTACAATGCATGTAAAGCAAGTAGACCATAGCAATACCATTACACACACTCCTGCACTCACTTTAGAGACAATCAATATCCATTATCAAATTCTCAACAGGAGAGAAAGGCTGTGAAATTACCCATAAAATAAATTTACAAAGTCATCCCAATATCTTCTCTGTTCTGTTTGAAAAATGATACGTAAATAATTATTTCAAAGATACTTCCACTTTATTATCATACCAGAGCCTATTCATGGCAGTAGTGATGATGATTACACCATCCTGTGTTTCACAGAAATGAGGAAAATAAGTTGGATTCTTGTTTCTGTGAAGGGCCTTGTTTTGTAGTTGGTTCTGTCCTTTGGATCAGGTTCATTCTCTTTTACTTGCTTCTCAAACTCCGTAACAGACTGTAACAGTATCTTTTATTCAAATAAAGGTCATGTTTGCTTTGTCATCCAAATACTGAAACTCCTGATCTACTTTAAAAGACAGGGAAGAGTTTCAACTCTGCAGGAACTCCTTTTTTGGTAACCTTACATTTTCTTTTAGGAAGGTAGTCCATAGGTTCTTTCAGAGTGCACTAAGATCTTGTCTTTGTCTCTTGTGGAAGACCCACTAAGTAGAATGATGGTTTTCTTACAACCCTCTGGAAATCCCAGACTCTTGTGTGAGTTTCTCCTCCCTTTCTCCTTTAGAAAAAGAGCCACAAAAATTTATCTTTCTATTTTGTGATACAAATTATGATAAACTGGGCTCCCAAGGGACTGGTGGATCAGCATGCAGATGATGCTACATCTGTGCTGAATCACCTTTGGAAACATGGGAGAGAAGCAAGAGAAAAATTGCATTTTTCGTACGTATCGTTTAAATGCCACTAGTGCCCAGAGATACTTGGTATAGTTTCCTGACCCATTTGGCATTTGCTGTTGCTCACATCCAGGGGATAGCACAGAGCCCAGCATTAATCCTTGGTCAGACTTTGTCCTATAGCCCCTCAGAAAACTCGGTAGATCAGATTCCTGAAGGCAGCTGAAGAGTAGTCCAGTCTAAGAACCAGCACAATATATTTCAGACAACATAAGTAACATTGCTGTAAGCAGTTTAATATATTATTTTCTGCCTCTCAAAGTGGAGGATTTGGCTCTTCATGTATTTTGCCAGTGGTCACCACTCATTTTAGTGGAAACATGCCACAATGAGCATGTTTCAAGATTTAATGGATTGCATCCTTTCCTATCTATTATTTTCTTAGGTGATTATATGTATCACACCTAGGCATCATTTCATACTGTGTACTCTGTGTTTTTCCACAAAATATACCAAAGCATCTGTTATCTTAAAATGGGCTACCAACTTGAAAGTGTCAAATTTGTATTTTTGAACATTTTATATATTTATTCTGTTTGGTCCTTTAAATGTCTCATCCTAAATTCTTTATCTCTAATTTAGACAACAAATTGCTTTAGACAAATTACATTATTCCCTTTCATATTTCCCTATATGCTAAATACTGATAAGTAGCCTCCATTTATCAATGATATTCAGCTTTACGTTAATTATATTTCAAGGCATGAAAAATCATTGTGCACTCTTTGGCAATGCACAAATGAACTACATACTGAATATGAACTAAATACAAAGAATTTAGGTGAAACCAAGTGAAATATTGAATCCTGAGAAGAGATGAAAATAATACATTCAAATTAATTCAGGCAATTTTGAATACCGTAATTTTTGCTACATCTTATGCTCTCAACAATCACTCCCTTTGAACTGCAGCAACTGGGATTAAAGATTAGGATGTATGGAGCCTACCTGTATCTTTCTGAATAGCCACAATTACCTTATGATTTGTAATGCTGTGCTTATGCTCTTGAATGTTAACACCAGGCACTGGTTTTATTACAAAAATTACAAATTTACTAATGTCTTTTAGAGCATTATTTCAGCTGTTTTATGTGCCAAGTTAAACTGGCTACACATGCAGCATAAAATTAAGGATAAAATATGCTCTAATGTAACTATAATTAGAATAGAAATTAAAGGAAATTAGCTAGCATGACACCAAAAATCTCAAAAAACTCTTACCCCAGATATATTTGGAACCAAAGCTTTAAGGCTTAACAAGCAATTTGAAAGCAAGTCAAACAGTCTGAGCTAGATGCTAATACATAACCACCTGTGTCCTCTCAGTGCTCTGGAAAACCTCATTAGCCATGCAAGGCCATGGATCTTGGCTTCTTTTCCACTTAAGTAAATTTAGCAGTATGAAGAACTACGATGGAGTGGGTATTTCATGCTGATGAACTCTCTGCACCACATGGCACTCTCTTCCTATTTGAAAAAATGACCATTTGCAAGGAAAGCCGATATTTTACATAAAATATTAGTCAGTCGGTAGTTAGAGCAATTCCCTGTGCTAATCCAAGAATAAAGAATCAGCTAAGACTGTTTTCTAAATCAGACATGTCTATTAAACAGAACTCTGGGTGGATGTAGTCCTTTGTTTAAGAACAATAGAAATTGGATCAAAAGTTTTTTATTTTAACTGTATCAGACTCAGCAAGGCTGCTGCAAAACAAGATTAAAAACATACTTGGGAAATGATTTCACAGACCTCTAGTGGACTGAAATTGAGCTACTCAGACTTATGTGTTGCTTAACACAGCAACAAATTCCCATAGTTTATCTCTATTGCCTTCTCACAAAAGCTAAATACTGCTGACAAGTTTTATTCTCCATCATCTCCAGTGGTATTTTCTGCTTTTCATGTATAAAGATTTCTGGTATAAATACAAGCCAGCGCATGTCCCAGAACTACAGAATCTTACTATAAAACAACTTTTGAAAGATAGTATTATCATGTATTATTTGCAAAGCAGAAAAACAGATTTCAGAACGTTCATTAAGGTAACTACTGGAGCGACATAAATTCTGTTCAAACAGGGCAGTGTTCCACTGTTTCATCTTCCAGAACCAGCTTCTGTGTTAAGTCCCTGAAGTTCTCACAGCTCTGGACCAAGCTGAAGATCCTAGATTTCAGGTCTGATGGCAGGATTAGACTGGAACATGCTGCATTCAAAGCACCAAATGACATCTTGAAATGTCAGGTGTTTTATCCCAGACCAGTAGCAGAATACGCTCAGGGTATTACAGGCATGTTCTTGTAGATCTGTAAATATTCAGGCTCCTAAAAAAAAAAAAAAACCCTAAAGAGATGAAGCTGATAATGTCACTGGTCTAGAAATTACACCTACCTTTCCTCTGAAATGGTCCTGAGCTGTATTAAAGTCTCTCCAGGAAAGACAAGTCCTTGTACCATCCCCTCAACAATTGTTTTTAAAAATCTTCCAGTTAATGCTATTAATTAAATTAATCTCACATCAGATATCTTGAAGAGAAGACAGAATATCAAGAATAAATGACAAAGGGAAAGAGTTAAAATAATGCTTGAACAGCTCACAATAGCCCATCTCTGCCTTTGACTTCAGCATTTCTGTTAGATTCAATAAGAATACAAAAAACCCCCAAACCTCCCAGACATTGTTTTAAAACATAGAAAATGGAAAGGAAGACCATAGTAAGAGAAACCTCAGCAGGTAATAACTGTTATTGTGTATTCTTTGCATGAATGCATTTTCCAAAATTAAGTCTCACTGCTGTCCAGAGATGAACATCGCCTGCATTAGAAACCTTATGAATACATATGTACATGCATCACTTTCTCAGAGTTGCTCCTAATTTAAAACAAGTGGTCTCAGACATAGGGTCATATCTCAGTAAACCAAAAGCAATCTTCAAAAAGCTGAAATACCCTTCAGTTTCATTATGGCTGAGAGGAGTATAGATTACAGCTTCAATGCTTTCAACTAATGGTCTCTGTCAAAGGTTGAGAACTGTTCACCTAAGAACATTGGCATCAGAGACAGAAGGGAAGGAGTGCAGTCAAATACATCTACGTTTTATACATCTTCCCATTATCTTGTAAATGGAAAAATATATATTGCTACATGCCCATTGGCAGGTTTTCATACACTGTTGGAAAAGTGAGTATCAATGAGTGTACTAGAGAGAGAAAAGGTATTACAGGTAGAAACAAGTAACATTTATCATTGTAACAAGTATGTAAAAATACTGAAGAAAGAAGTGAACATATGCCCCTCTTCTCTGCAAATACAATCGGTATTTAGAAACAGTGCTAACTACAGGAGATGCCATTTCTGGATAGTTATGTTGCCAGAGTGCCATGTTGTAATGAGCACAAAAATACACTACTGAGAAAGCACAGCCTTTTATTAAGGGAATACACTGAAATAATTAGGGATTAGGAGAAGCAGGTGAATGTCTCATGAGATTTTCAGTATTGCACTTGAATGGCAATTTGGCACTGAGCCTCCTATTGCAATTTTTCTAGGTACTAAAATAGTGCAGTTGTGATGCAAAGTCCTTGCACTCCACACACAGAGTTTGCACTAAAGCAAATAAATTAATTTGTTGAGATAGGTCTGGAAGCATTAACCTTGTATTGTGTTATTCCACAGAGTTTTACAGGACATGGCTGCTACGGAGATTTGACAGTCTTCTGCTGGCCAATGAGTGCTGCCTCCTTACTGAAAACACATGGTGCTTGGGCTCATTTCTCTCAGTTCACAGGTATTTGTGTTCCTTTTTTAAGAAGGTAGGTTCTGCTCTTAGAAGTCACCTGGAACCCCAAGTGAATGCATCTCTGACCATGCCTGGCTCTGCTGCCCTACGCAGGTCACAAAAGGTGAAGGGCACAGAAACCAAAACCAGAAAGCATTCAGAAAGGGTTAGCAATGCAATCAGCTTTCAGACACATCTGACCACCATTAAAATGCATGCAAAATTATATTCTCCAAGAAAGCTTTTACACTATTAACAGCATGAGTAAGACACAGTAAGGAAGAAAAGTAGAGAGAGGTGAACCTAAGCATTGTCTCTCTACCGAGAAAAGAAGAGATGATTCAACTGAACTGCATTAAGACCTCCTCAGACCACATCTAAATTACTTAGAGAACAGTTAGGCATTATAGTAATAACCACTACAGGAAACTCTAATGCAATATATAAAACATTAAATAGCTTAATTTATTTCTAATACCTGCTTTTACCCTGCTACCTTATTCCAACCTTTGCACCACATTTAGGGCAAACAGCAAAATAACAGCAAACTCTTTCAAGAAAAATCTTATTCAGGAAGCTGCATAACCATTTCTTCTGCTTTTCTCCTATCTTATTAACTCAAATATATCCATTTCTTCAGGGAGTCTCACTGTAGCTACTCTTCACAGACATCAGTATCGTGGTACTACTTAGAATTCAGGTTACATTAAATACGAAAAAAAACCCATCTTCTTCATTTTGGGGATCAGAGCCATGAGTCCCTAATATATGAGCACTAAAAGGAAATAAAGAGCTATCCCAAATTTAGTTTTTAAACTATCATTTCCTTGTTTTTTAATTACTCTGCTACGTTATTAGTCTGATTTATGACTTCTGAATGCTTGCAATTCAAAATCCTGGAAGAAAATGTGGTGGGAGCCAGTGGGTGATACCAATCCTAGTAGAGGGCTTACTGATGCCAACATAGAGCTCCAAACTAAGATAATAGGCAGTAAAGGTCCAGATTTTCTACAAGAAAATTGTAGGACTTAAGGAGTCTGTGACCTGAGCACCTCATAGATGATGGGATGTTGCAGGGGAGAGCACCTCAACACCATCCTGTGCCTGTAGCCCTGTCCTGGTCTCAGACAGAGAGAAAGCTGTCTGGTTACATCACCTCTTGAAAGTTTCTATACAAGTCTCTACATAGAACTTATGTCAATGCTAAAACACCCATTTTGAGATTAGCAAAGAAAACAGATGCCAGAAAATATTTAATCCATTATTGGTTATTGAGAAAGAGAAGTATTTGTGAATTGGTTGATAGAGCTGGTAATCTCCCTAAACACAGAAAATAGTGAGAAGTGGGATACTGAATTTTTCAATGATCTGATAATGTTTAATGAGGTTTAAAAGAGAAATCTGGGAGCTAAAATGTAGCAGTTATCAAGCAAGGACTTTTCATCTGTCTCAATAAGAAAAAAGGCCAAAAAAAAGAGTAGTTTTAAAGTATGTTAGAGCCTATACTATAAAGTGGTGTATTTTTTTTTCAGCTACCTTGTTACTTTGTCTGTGCAACTATAGAATACTAAGTAGAGTCAAGGTGGTTGAAGCTGTAAATTAGAGGTCTGACAAAATGGATATACAAGGTATCAGTTTATATCAATGTTTCTTTCTAGTGAATATTTATGAAATACAAAATAAAACCCTTTTATATCGTCATTTTGCAAGAAGTGTGACACATCATATAATATTTTTGCATTGGCAGTGCTGAAAGTTTTACTCCTTAACATTAAGGAACACTAGCCTTGAAGTGGGATAACCTTAGCAGAGCCTGAGAGGGAAAACTCTGAGAACACTCTTGAGATGGCCTTCTGCAGCTTTCCTTGAGAAAAACATGCTGCCAGTACAATCCCCCTGAGCCACACAGCTGGAGTAAAGTCTCAGCAGTCTGTCCCCTCTCCAGCTCCACGTATTAGGACCAGCCTGGCCCCAGAGAGACTGCATCTCATTATTTTATAGAAATATACAAAAGTGACTGCAGTTGTTCAACATATTTAAACTTTATTTCTCTAGGTGTCGTTGCTTGTGGTTTTTCTTTGGTTTGTTCTTTTGTTATTTTTTCCCATTTACTTACTGGATTTTTGTTTTTGCTTTACACAGTGTAGTGTTCAGTAGAAGAGCTTATCTTCTCACAAGACACTTGATGCAGTGACAGATGTGAATGTTTGACATTAGATCATGAATCACCCCTTGCTCTGAATTTGTTCCACTGTCTTTCAAGGTTTGTTTGGAGCAAAGCTGAGATAAATAAGGTAGGCGCAAATTTCCCAACAAGAACTGTGGGAAGCAAGAGAGCCCCAAGAAACCTGGAGCTCAGCTCCCTCAATCTGTTAACAGAACAGGTACTCGGACAAAATCCTGCAGGGACATTATTCCCTGTAATTCTCCAACAGCAAACTCATGATATCCAAGGACCAAACAGATACCCAAAAGCTAGAGGGGGTAAGTATTACACTTACCCTCTAGCTTTTTCTTCAGTATGTCACAAACTCCTTTAAAGCATAACAGGTTACATTTAGCAACTACACTGTTTACTCTAGAAAGTACATAACTCTAAGGCAGGGGAGCTGCAACTTGCTGTGCACTTTAATTAGTTGACTCTTCTGTCCAAAGATGCTTTTGGCTCTGCATCCACATGTGCATATAACAACAGGTGCTACATACTGCTGTATTAACTACCATCTGCTTACTCTTCTTACTTTTAAGGAAACTCAGGCTACAAAAACATCATTGTTTCAGAATGATGAGACAAGAGAGATGCCATTTCTGAAAGAAAAAGGAAAAAGAAAACAAAAACAGAAACAAAAAGCAGCAAAAACACAAAATTAAAATAAAAATTAAACTGTCTCTTAAAGAAAAACATTAAAACAACTCACTCTTCATATATTTATATATTTGTATATATATCTATATATTTATATATGGTTATAAACCACTGTAAGGACATTTTCCAAAGCCAGAACTAACATCACAACTTTTACTTGTTCCACCGTTGCTTTATAGCACATGAAGAAATACTGGATACACATGACTTAGGGTTGTTGCTGGTTTTTTATTTTCCAGGATGGAGCCACAACCAAGACACACTATGCTCTTTACAGAACAAATATGGTTGGTGAGGTTCTCAAATCTTTAATTCAAAAACTTCTAGTTGTCTTTCTTTAAACTGAAGAAGGGATCTAGTGTTGATTCAGTGGGTAAAATACCTGAGTAAACTCGAATTATGGATATATATACATACATGGTATGAAAATATAAAATCTACATATGCACATCTTTCCCTATATATATAAAGAAAAACTCGTGTTTGGTCATAGCTATTGAGATGAATCAAATCAATATCTTAGATATAAAATTGTACCTACTTTCCCTGACCTTCACAGTTTAGCCTGATGGACACTTCTTTCCACAGACTGAGTTCACAGACTGTGGACTTTATTCGCAATTAAGGAACCCGAATCTGCAAAATTCAGAATTATCTGTTTATCTTATATCATACTTAACTGAAAAGCGAAAGAAAACAGCAAGGTGGGAAGACATTTTCAGCAAAACAGTCAGACACATTACAACCCCCACCCCTAGACTGCTCTGTTAAACTGAAAACAAGCGCCACAAAAAACAGCAGAAAACCTGGACACAGGGCCACCAGAACAGCTCTGTTGGCTAAGGGAAATAACCCATGAAGCCAGCAATTCCAGAAAGGTAAAAGAAAGATGGATATATCCTAACTTAGACAACTGAAACTGTCAGGGAAACTAAAAGCTCTCTGAACTCCAGATAAGAAGCTAGCCGGAAAACCATCAATCCCCATAGAGAGAGGAAGAGGAAAGGGACATGTAAACAAAGAGCAGCATTGAATAAAGAAAGAAAAAGCACAAGTCCCTTCCTTAATGTGTTCTCTCAGAAAACTAATGAGAAAATTATTTTCAAGACCTGCCTCCATGCTCAGATGGAGGAGAGACACTGGCAGAAGCTGGGAAAAATTCATCTGCAGACAGTTCTCTGGATTTGAAATAAGAGTTTTCACCAAGTCCTGCAGAGTCTTGGCAATACTGAATAACATGTACTATAGCTTTTGTAGGACCAGCTGCATTCATTTGTGTCTAAAATTGGCATTCTTTGTAGCAAACATTCATTTTTGCCCTTAATAAAAGCTAGTCTTTCCAGAGAGGCAGTAACTCTGTGTGCTAGAAATCATGGGGCTGGCCTCTGGGATGTTGTCAGGGACATTCTGAAAGGTTTTTCCTATTTCGATACACAATACTTTGTCCTTATACCAGCTAATTGGTTGCAGAACCACTGCTGGGAGAAATCAGTTCCAGGGGAAGATGAGGTGAATTCCTCATGATCATTCATTCTCTGTTAAGCAGATCCATTTCTTTTTTTCTTATCTGGAGCACTCAAAAAAGAGGAAGGATCCAGAATCATAAAATCTGACTGCTACCCTGAAAGCATCTATTTTAGGCTTTCCCCCCACAAATATATTCAGGACAGATATGCTGATAGGGTATCAGGATCTGAGTCATAGAAAAATGTCCCACCTGCAATACAAGACTTCAGAAAGATTCATAGATGTAGAGTGGTAGGTACATAGACAAAGATTATATAAGGAGAATTCAGTGTTGTTCAATTTATCCTTGACTAGGACCACAACAGATTTTTATTGCTGATTATTAGCAAAAACATGAGTTTAAAACTTGATGTAATGAAGAGGACTGATATAAAGTGACAATTGGTGTCATGATCCCAAAGTATATTTACTAATACTTGTCGTCAAGGATATTTGCTCACACCTGGATATAATTTGAAAAGTAAGGATAATTTCATAGAAATGCCAACAATCACTAAGGCTCGTAATTTAATTCTTGGTAGAAAACAGACAGACATCTTTCATGTTATGTTATCTTTATCTTCACAGTCCACTTCAGGTCAAAAAGATGTACATGCACATATTTTTTGGGGTCACTACTGGTTCTCCCATTGTGAAGGAAAAAGATTTTTCTCCACTAACTCTCCTTTGCTTCAACCTGGAAGTGTCACTATTCTTCTGATGTTTCTGTGATGCTTTGAGCTCTCCCTTCAAAGTTTTCATACAGTCAATTAGGGCAAATGGGAACTTCTGCCACTGCAAATCTACTGACTCACTTCACTGAGATATGAAAAAGCTGGAATGGCTTGTGCAGTCCCAGCCTTGCAGACACTGCTATCCTTGCTTCTCTTTTGCAGGAGTACATCTATGTCCTCCAACAAAACAAAGCAACACAAATGTGGTGAATGGCTGTGAACATACATCATCTCTAGATTCAGCCTCATGGTCTTCCACAGAAGACTAGACTTTTGGGTATGGAGACTTTCATACATTTAACATCGATGTGTATGACATGCTCTATTTTAAGGAGGTTTGCAATAAGAGTTTGCTAATGAATAAAACAGTGTCTTCATCTCCATACTCTACAACTTTTTTTGTTAAGTGCTGCAACACCCTTATATCTCTCCATCATAAAGGAGGCGCCATCTGTTATGACACCAGTGAGAGATGAACTTTCCATGTGTTGTTTTCATCAATAGTGTGGCACTCAGAATAGTTATTTTTTGAATCAACGTGATCTTTGAGGCTCTGAAGAGCAGCAAGGCCCTCTGAGACTTTTTCTGTCACTCCACAGATGAAAACAGCATTCCTGTTAACAGTACCCTGTTCTGTGATACGTCAAGTTTAATGTGCTTTCTTTTCTCCTGCTGAATATGCTCTTCAACATTATTACTGGTGCCTTCTATCCAGCATGACATTTTTCTAAAGCTGACTGCCCAAAATGTAAGGCAGAAAGTATGGACTTAAATTTCTACATAAGAAGCATTTTATTCTCTACCTGCGTAGTCCTATACATCTCCATCCCTGTCCTGTATAACTGCCTCGAGGAGAAAGGATGTTGAGTTTCTGCACGTCATGTAGGCCTTTACAGTTAAAGAGGCATTTTCACAAAATGAGTCTGAAAGAATGTACAATAGTCCTAAAGCAGAGCATGAAGGATGTCTGAGGATACAAAGCCTTCTGACACAGACCTGGGGGACTGCAGAGAGGGGAGGAAGACGAATGTGGTGTAGTCCCATCCATTCTACATTGTGGGTACAAGGTGTAGCAAGTTCTTGGTACAAGGTGTCTGAAACCTCAATCAGACATTGTCTAGACAATCTAGTAAGCCATAAGAAAGTCATGAGCCATGTTAACAGCTAAACTGTGTGTATGGTTATAGTGTAATTGTCAAAACCATTTGCATTTGCTTTGGCTTATTTAATGGCATGCAGGCTGTCTTACCTTCAAACATAGACCAAAAAAATTGACTCTTCAGCTTAGCAAAGAGAAGGTGTAAGGGTGATCTTACCAATGCATGTAAATAACTAAAGGGAGGGTGCAAAGCAGCACATTCAAATGGAGCCAGCACCTTTTCAGCAGTGCCCAGTCACAGGACACAAGGCAACAGGCACAAATCAAAATACAGGAGGTTGCCTCTGAACATCAGGAAACATTTTTTCTCTGTGAAGGCGTAACTGAGCACTGGCAGAGGTTGCCCAGGGTGGTTGTAGGGTTTCTATTCTTGAGAGATATTCAAAAATCATCTGGGTACAGCCCTGGACACCCTGCTCCAGGTGACCCTGCTTGAGCAAGGAAGTTGGATCAGATGGCATCCAGATGGCCCCTTCCAACCCCAAGCTTTCTGTGATTCGATGCCTTCTATTGAGGGTGGACAAAAGGACATAAGTAATTTGTGAACGACATACAAGGGTTTAATGGGTCATAAATGTCTTGTTAGCTGCATTTTGGTGAGCCTTGACCTAAGAAAAAAACCTCTGTGCATGTGTGTTAATCTCCAGAGAAAATGGCATGTAACTGAATATTAATTTAAAAAGAAGTTCTAAACAAGATACACACCCCATGAGTAGTGATTCAGATGAAATTCTCTGCATAGCACACTTTCCATCTGTTCCATGTGTAGTTGCTGAGTTATGTACAAAACAAAAAATTTGAAAAGCATTTTTCTTACCTGTTTTCACATCACTGAAGATAAAGGGAGAGTGATAAGAAATCAAGTATGCAAAGGGAAAAGAAAGAAAAAATATGTCCATTCTGAGGGGGAGAAAATGTTTAAAAATTACTGAAGAATAGTTTTCAGCTAATTTCAAAAGAAACAATCCATAAAATCAGAGTACATTTGGCTGAGGGGATTTATTAGTTCCATTATTAATAATTCTTTATATTAACATAGCTAATTACACCAAATCCTACTACGGTAGTGTTGAAGACTGAAATGTTGTGGTTTACGGCTTAAACATTTTTATGAAGGACTTTTGCCTATTATAGCAAAACTGTACAACAAAGCCCACCATGAATGGGCCTCCCATCTGAAACCCTGAACTGTGAGTTAAACCACCCGTGGTTTAACTCTACCTGTGGGTAGAGACAAGAGAAAGTGGCACTGTTGTTTTAAGCATCTAAGCTCTGGGAAGCAATAGATGAACATTCACGGGAGAGCCGAGCCCAGCAGCTTTGGGGTGGAGGCCACAGCCACAGGCTCATCTGCTGCCAGGCTTGCACAGACCAAAGGGAGCAGGAGGAGGGTTTTGGTCTATGGCAAAAAAGCCTCTGCTCAGAGGCAATAAATGGCCATCCTCCGCTGTGCAGGCTAACCCAGCTGCAGGGGCTCTTCACCTCGGGAGAGCCACATCTGTGGGACATTCACGGGAGGGACAGCTGAGGGGGTGTCGTGGTCCATCAAAGGCCCCCCAAATGGTTCTCCAGATCCTGCACCAGAGCCCTGCACATGGTGCAACAGATCCACAGTGTTGCAAGGGACAGTGTCAAGCCTGCTCTCCCGAGGGGAGGTACCTGGGCGTTCCCACCTGGCCCAAATGTATATTAATCCATTGGATTCTATACTTTTCTATGGGGAACCCTCAACACCAAGAAGACCAGATGGAGTGAAGAAATGAGATGTCATTGGGACCCACAGAAAGGTGATATGCTTCTTAATCTGTCTCAGTAGCTCTCCCTGTTCCCCCCCACACACACACCTTTTTCTATTTTTTTTCTTTTTCCTTCTTTCTTTCTTTCTTTCTTTCTTTCTTTCTTTCTTTCTTTCTTTCTTTCTTTCTTTCTTTCTTTCTTTCTTTCTTTCTTTCTTTCTTTCTTTCTTTCTTTCTTTCTTTCTTTCTTTCTTTCTTTCTTTCTCTTTTCCTCTTTTACTGTTATTTACTGTTAAATAAAAGACATCAATTTTTTGGTATCAACATTTAACCTCATTTGGTTTTAGTCATGTTTTGGGGAATGTATTCGTAATCCACTGAGAGCTCACTTTGCTCCTCTGTGATTAAAGCATGTCATAACAGCTAGATCCTAGAATACACAAGACAGAGAAAGATCCTTTTACATTGTAACAATCAATCTTTTTCATTTGCAACTATATTGGAGCATTACATTATTAGAGCACCTAAATAAATTAAGAGTAGATTGATTCCTCATTAAGAAGAACCAAAACTATTTTGACAACTAAATCTCTTTTCTCTGTCCCATCCCACACCTCCAACATACAGCTTTTAGAAAGACTTCTCTCTTACTGAGAATCTTTTTCCTGGTATTTTACAGAATTATTTAAGATCTCATTCATCACTGTGATTGTTCATGAACTTGTGTGCAGGAATAATTCAAAGGCATGATGTTTTAAGTTCTGCTCAATAATCAGTTGATGTTCTTTAGCTCTAGCCAGTGCAATAGAGAAGCTCTTTCCTTTCATGTTCCCATTTAAGTCTCCAGTCCTTGATGAGTGCTTTACCAATACTGTCAAGAAGATAAGATTTCTTTGCAAGCCCAGAATTCAGATCTCTTTTCTAGGTAGTGAGACTTTATCTGTTGTTCCAAAAAACAACATCTCTACTTCTCTTTGCAGTAGATTTACAGCTTTTTTTATCTGATTGCTGCCAAGAACCTGACAGAAATAAATTATTAGCAAATTCTGCAATTCCTACACTAGTCCTTGCACAGCTCTGCCTCCCAGGTGCTGTTGTTAGCCACATACATGACCCCTTTTCCTTGAAAGTTATTTTTCTGCATACTACAGTTTTGGTGGGTCACATGGGTTTAAAACTGTGGCATCAGTAAGAAAATTATATTTCATTGCAATAGTCTTATCAGTACTTAGTTTCACAGTAGTAAAGAATCAAATGTACTTTTAGTTTCATTAATTATTACCGCTGGGAATATAACACTGTAAATTGCTTATTTTAGTGTTCCACTTGTAATACTTGGGATATTAACAACTCCCAAGAGTAAATGTGGAGTCTTTGTCCCCAGGAGTTTATATAAAAATAGTATTTATGTTATTAAGCTGTATATAATTTTGGCTTGACAGCACAGAGAAGTAAGTGCTGTGAATTCGGAAGGCTGTGAATTGTGAGTTTCTTCAATCCTTATCTGCTCATCACAAAGGTTAACTTTATGCTTGGAAGGACAGCAAGAAAGGAAGAGAGAAGCAGGGACATCTCTGTTATACCTGTGGCAGTCTCCTACTTTTTTTACTCTCCTAAATAAATTTACCCTTTTTTCCTGAAAGTTGTAGAGGGAGTCTGGGTCCCATGAGTAAACCCTCTAGAACATGTAGAATTAATTCCAAAACAAATGCGGAAGAATTTGTCTCACAGATAATGGTAAGAGGCAGAGCAGGTGAGAGGGATAAGTATCACATCACTTGAAGTGTAAGTTGATCTCCCCAGCTTCTGTACTTGGGGAAGAGGGGAGAGAGAGTGGAGATCTGAGGGAGCAGAGATCACAACATGTCTAATGTGCACTGAGACTCTCCCTTTGCAGGATACTCTCCCTTGGCAGTGCAGAAGCCTGGGAACAGCTGCAGCTGGGTGAGATGGATGGTTATAGTGAGAACGTCCTCACCTGGAGCCAGTGCAGAGTAAATCACATGCTGTAAATTCAGCCTCTAATTTATTGTGAACCAGCTTTTCAAAGGACAAGTCATTCATGGCAGAAAAGGAAATGGTGCACATGTTCTTTTGTAGACAACGTTGCAATGTCTAACCAAATTTTTATGCACGCTTCTCATCCACTGATTTAAAGGAATTTAGAAAAACAGATGATCACAAGTATGGTTTTAGAAACCAAGGCAACAAGTGATACAAGCACTAGTCATTCAGAAATTCTGTCAGAGACCTGGGACAACCCCCAAATCTCTGGGTTTCCGGCCAATATTTATTGTCATTATCCAGCTGACTCATTGTAACAAGGAAAACTAAGCAACACTTTACAGTGTTGATTCCTTTAGAGGAAATTACATTACAAATAAAATTAGTGATGTATGTATGCTCTATGTAACTAATAAAGGCCACATGAAAACCCAGAGGAGATTCTGATATGTGATTAATTTCTTTGCCCACATTTTTATACTACATTCCTGGTATCTGAGAGCAGTAATCACCAGTGAGTGTTCAGGATTGGCAGATTTATGGAAAAAAGTTTCAAAATACCAAAAAATATTGAAATTTACACAGGACAATCTCTTAAAGACAACTAAATTCCAGTTAGATATTTAAAACTAACATTTATTCTAATGTGAATTCAAGACCAGAACAAAAAATTTATACATGTGTGTACAAAATCCATGGTTCATTTAGTTGCTGCAGTAGGCAATTTACAGTAAAGTATCCTTTTGGTATCAGACATGCATATAACAAAATAATGCCTTACTTTATACGCACTGAAACTTTGTTCAAGAATTCAGTAGCGTATGGAGTCACTAAAGTGCTGAAGCTGAAGACCTGAATAGGCAAGAAGGAGAAAACAGTGCAGCAATAAAACCTTTCTTTCCATCAGTTGCTTGTCAGTGTTATGCTGCTGTAACAATGACCAATGATGGCTTTGAAACTTTCACACACTGCTCTTATAATGTGCGGCACTAAATCACAATGTAGGAACAGAACTGCAGAGAAGGTACAACATGATAACACCAACACCATATATTAACTTCTGAAATAGCACATAACTCTCCTCTTATCAGGATGCCACTAGCATTTGCATATTTTGCTGTTGGAAAGTTAATGTCACAAAGAGAAAATCCTGGAAAGTTTCCTGGACCATTTTGCTTTCTTGCCTTCCAAGCCTTTCTCAGCCTGAATGTATGGATATGCATATAGAATTCCAAGTCTCTCAGGTGCTCTTCTCATGGCAGGACCACTCCAAAGATTGGCTTACAACTCCGAGCATTTTCTTTTCCCTGCTGTTAGCCTCTAGCACCACATTGAAGTGGGGTTTGTGAGAGGCTCCCACCCTCTGTGCTTGCTAGTACATCAAATGAAAACCACTGACCTTGAAAACTGAACCCAGCACAATTGTCACAGTACAGAGAGTTCTGCTGATTTCTTTGTGTCCCTCACATGCACTCCTCAGTGTAGGTTATGGCCTTCTGCATGTGCCAGGTGCAGCTGTGGAGCTCTCCACAGTCTAGAGGCACTGTATATCTGCACATTATATCCAAGAACCTGTCCTGTCTTCCCTTGTGACCTTTAGCTCTGGGCCTTCATGCAATAAAAACTCCTGTTGCAGGAAGAGCTCTGCAGGAGAGGACCTGTTAAATAAGCTTGGAGGTAAAAAAGAGAAAACCTTAGTCTGAATGGGAACTGTTGATGAGTTCCCACTGCAATCTGTACCCTGACTGCTAGGAAGGCTGGAGGTACCTCTGGAGCCAAGAAGCCTGGACTTCAGTGTGGAAATTCACAGTTTAAAAAGTGAAGAACAGCAGGCTTTATCTTTACTAATTGTCAGGCATCTTATGACCACTCTGCTGGGAAGAGGGGTGTTTCTAGCATCTCCCTACTTTAAAATCTCAGTAAGTGTCAGTGACAGCACAAGGCTCCTGTCAGAGAAAACAACTGAAGTACATTCTTCAGGTCAGTACAGGCTTGAATTAAGTGACTGCAGCTCCACAGACACAGCTTCTTTTTGACTGTAGTTCAATATGGCCAACATATCATGTAAGACCTAAACATTTTGCCACAGGTTTTCTGAATATTTTAATATTTTATGGCAGTTTATGAGCACACTCTATCACTGTGTGAGAGTAACAGTGCAAAATAGCAAGATACCATAAAAAATTTTGGAGACAAATGAAATACTTATTATTCTTCTCAAGTTTTTCTCCAAGTTATGGCACATCACTGGTATCTGAATCACAAAGCTGTGCTCCTCTTATCTACCAGTACTTGATAAATGATAGGTAATTCCCACTTATGCTTGCTACTTTTCCACTAAGCCAAAAGAAAATCTTCGCCACTGACCCTGACATGTCTCCAGCCATAGTTCTGTATACAATTCTCTTCATCTTTTTCCACACTAAGCACAGCTGTCAGAGATTGGAAGCACGCTGGCTCCATCTGCTGAAACTGCTTCTGCAGAGCTTTACACAGATACCTGGGTTAAACACGAGATTTATTCGCATCATCTGCTGATATGGAGAGATGAGTACTGAAAGTAGATAAGATTGCAATGAAAGTCCTTTTGTCAAAGTTGACTCAATAAAGACATAATACGTTAACAACGTTGTCTCAAAATCAACTTCGTAGAAGTGCAGTCTTGCACAGTAAAAATAAATCAGCTTCATTATAAAAATGAATCATTAGTGTTTCAATTTCCTGATTTTGCTGTCCTCCATTTATTCCAGCACTCCTATAGTTACTATGCAATTTTTAACCAGATTTAAAAGATTTTAATCACAAAAGTAACCCTTATATTGTGGCCATGTAGGGGCAGGCTGAATTAAATATTAATTCAGAAGATTGTGTCTTTTCTATGTAGAATAGATTTCATGTCAAAATGAATACTTTTCTTGTTACTCGTGAAAAATTTGTAAATTCATTGTAAAGGAAAAGTAAGTGACAATTTTTCACCTCCTAGCCCCACCAGAGAAAATGATCTGAAGTACCGTTAGGATGGGAATTCTGCATAGAAGTCACTGAAACCTGTATTTTTGCAGCTTAGATCAAGAAAAACTGGGGTGGGGGGGGGGGGGGGGAGGGGAAGGGGAGATGACACTACAAGAAAGTAAAAAAAAAAAAGTAAACACAACAAAATAAAGAATTCCTTCTTAGGAGACCTCAGGTTGGTATGTAGCCACTAGTACACGTGACACTGAATCCATTCAAGAGCTAGAGCACAAGAGATGTGGTATTTTTCTGACTGATAAGTCCTTACAGTTTGCAGAAATGCTAAACAATGATTGTTCCTCACTTTAAAGTAAACTTTAAAAGACCAGACAAAAAAACAGAATAGTTTAAATCCTGGAGAAAGGCTTCCAAGTGTCTCTAAATCACAGCACAAATCAATTAGCAGATACCTCAGTCAGGTAAAGCAGCCCTACTAACTTATTGTGTTCACATGCAATTGTTAATGAAACAAGCTCTGTGATAGTCTTTCTACAGAATTTAACAGAAGGCTGCAAGATCTCTTTCATGTGTGGAAAAAATTGAAATTTTTCCTGACCAGGAGGTTATTGGACAGTCCGTATCAGTCCTAGTCCTTGTTGTGGGTGTTCTGTACCCAAGACCTGGATGGCTTCAGCCCCCAAGGGCAGGAGGAAAGTTGAAAAGCCGTATGAAAAAGAAATGAAAGTTTCAACTTTCAAAAAAAAGGAAAAAAAAAAGTGACAACCACAAAGGTAAAGGAAATAGCAGGTACACAAAAACTGAATAGGAAAGTTTTGTATTACTTTTGAACAACACACTCTTCACCACAGACTCTTTTGTTGCAGTTTTCCAAAACTTTACCCTTGCTGAGGTACACAAAGTGCTTTGTTCTGGCATCATTTCACTAGGGCATCTGCGGACTCACAGAGATTATTAATATTAAACACACCCCACATGGAGGTTTGACTTATTAGCTCCTGCTGTACTTACTCAGGCTTCTAATTATCAAGATCTGTGGTTAGTGTTTTTTCTTTAAGCTGGGAGGGCTGTGTCCCAAAAGAGGTGATGAGAAATTTCTTTCTGTGGTTGATCTTCTCAACCAAGTTTTAAGTATCTGTTTGTATCCCTTTTATATAAACTCTTCTCTCGCTCTCTCTTTTTTTTTTTTTTTTTTTTTTAAATGGTGTGTTCTAGTGAACTGTTTGCTATTCTGTGAAGCAGAAGTCCAGAAGAATTTTTTTACAGATATTGGATTTACTGTATCTGGGACTACATGTATACTTGTCACACCCCAGCTGTTAATCTGGTGGAAAATCTAGGGCATTCAGTTACACAGTTACTTAGCATATTTTACCTAGCCATTGTGCTAACTCTAATACCAAGCAAGCTGCATCTAGGGTGGTGGTGAAGCTTCTCAGTAACCTCTGGGTGTTTCCTTTCATGAATATCTCCTATTTAAGATAGAACAAGATTCCACACAGTGGGAGAGACAGCTACTCCTGAAAACCCAATACAGGTCCATTAGGCTGCAATGGAGGAAAAGGGACATGAAACAAAAGAAAAACGAAAGGAAAAATACTATCAACCAGACATGAAAAAAGAACACAAGAAGTGCTTTAAATGTTCCTTCTACAACTAGAGTTTTCTGAGGTTCACCTGTGATGTCCAAAGTGTCTCCCATCTTCCTTTGTTTTCAAAGGTGACAACAGTCTCACATCATTACTAAAGGGACAGATTTCACCCAGAAGTGGGTTCTGCCCAAAGGTACAACGTAATTACACTGCCAGGGTCCACAGCCTGCAGAGGTTACATCCATTCCACAGACCAGCACGACAGCAAGCTGAGGGGTGAGAAAGCAATTTTGTTCCTTTGCCACTTATGGGAAGATACACATGGGTTTAGCAGCTCAGTAGCACAGCCCTTTTTATGGGGGAATGGCTTTTCTTTGTCAGACTGTAAATAGGTACCTAATGAGTTAAATCAGCATTTAGGCTTGGCAGTACCTTAGCTGGAAATAAGTGGTTGAAGTTAAACATATTTAAGATAAAAATGAATAAAAGCTTGGCATAAACAATAAAAAGAGAAAATAAAAAAGAGAGAGAAGGAAAGGAGATTAGAGCATTAGGTAGGCTCTGTTAAGAGAAGTGATTTATTATGTTTCTGCCTCTGCTTGTTTTCAAAAGTGTTCAAGCTATATGTAGGTTACCAGGCTGTAACAGGTTTGTTTGGTCTGCTTATTTAAGTAGAACAAGCTTTTGTCAGGTAAAAATAAACCTATCCAAGCAGCGTGGTCTAGTTGTTCATTTTATGTTTTACCTTGAGCATTCTTTTATATTTCTCTATTGTGTACATTTATATCTTAGGCCTTACCAGACATTTGTGTGTTCTTTATGAACTTGAAGTTTTCTGTATGATTCGTAGAATCTTTTTGATATTTAAAGGCATAGCTTTTTAGGGAAGGACAGGCAAACTCTAGCCAGTCTGCCTGTGAATCCCCAAACTGATTAAAATTATGACTAATACATAAAAGTAAGAATTCTGCTGGAAACAAAATTATGACCCTTTTCCTAGAATATTGTTAAAAGAAAACATGTAAAAATGGGTCTGTTTTAAGACTTATATTTTCAATATGGAGGAAAATCTTATTTTGAAGGTTACTTGGATCAACACCAGGCAACAGTTTGGATAGTGTGGGAAATCATTATCTGGCAAATGCACGTAAAAGAGGGAAAAAAAGCAATGGAATCAATAAAACTCACAAGCATCAATTTGCTGTGAATGAATAACCAATGCTAAGGATTTTGATGGAAAAAAGAAAATTCATATCTATACCAAGGATAACAAAGGTTTCTAAAAAGGAGTTTAAAATTATGATAAGAAAAAAAAAATTAAAAATTTAAAAAAAAAAAAAAAAAAAAGCTGAATAGATAGTGAATATGAAAATATACACCTAAGCAAGGTTTTAGTGTTAGAAGCCAAGGGCTGGTTTCAAAGGAATTAAGGACTTGGTATATACCCCTAATAAAAAAACAACTCTACATAAGCACTCATGTGATACAGAGCTAAAAAAAGCTGGCAGTCACTTCATACTTAAATTAGCAATAGGTGTATGAGAAATGAATTTATTTTTAGCTATGCCAAGACTGACACTAATATTATGAAACTGTGTACGGTTTAAATGTCTGCATAGTAAAAAGGTAGCTAGGAAATCTCTAGATGAAAGAAACATAAATGATTTAGAGGCTGGAGAAATTGCCTTGCAGTAACAGTTTGAGAGCCCAATCTGTTCAGACCAAGAATAGGGGCTTGAGAAGTGGCTTGATTACTGCTTGCAAGTGCCTTCACAGTAATAAATTATGTATTAAGAAGATATTTAATATGGTAGGGTCATAACAAGAACATATGGACAGAAAGTAATGCCAGACACTTCTGGCATGATACTTTTCCAGCAATGAAGATGATTAATCATTATAGGGAAATCCTAAGGGAAATCGTGAATTTTTAATTGTTTCATGTCTTTGTATGAAGATTAAATGTCTCTCCTGGAGATATAAATTTGTTAAATGCAACCTGTTTGGTGTCAACTAGGTGAAAGGAAATTGCTCAAGATTCCGTAATGTCTATAAATCCTGGAGACCTATACACTAGGACAAGATGTGTGCAATGTCTCCAAGGCATAGAGTCCTTTCTGTATTGCAAAAGCAACTGTTTTCTATCCTGAAACTATTAACCTACATGGAAGGATGTATATGGCTATATTCATCCTTCTTTGGGGATGTCCAAGAACACCCACTAATGCTGATAATTCACAGGTAGTACTAACGAAACATTTTGTGTTAGAGTGAAGCCCCCTTTTCCATTTGTGATTGTCTCTCACTGTTTATCATAACAGAACAAGTTTTATAAGGTATTAGATCACAAACTTTCAGTTTGGAGTTTTAGTAAGCCCTGAATCTCAACAGATGGAGAGAGATCGTAAAAAATTAAATATCTTCATTGTTAGTTACATTAATTTTATGGAGAGTTAGGAAGTCTCCCTACTAACTGTTGTTTTTACACGTGCACTTTTGTGTAAGAGTTTCTTTTGTTTCACAGTGGAGGCATGCTCTAGGATTGCTGCAAAGACCAGGAACTATTTTGCTCCCTCAAGACCTCTGGATTCTGAAGATGAAGAAGTTAGCACTGTTCATTTGCATTTTCAAGTCATCCAGAGCTCCAGCAGAAACTCTTGATTGACTGTGTATTTATAATCAGTCTTCAAATGCTGATCTTCACAACTTATTACCAAGGAATAACACTTATAAAATTCATTTCCAGCATTGATTCTGTGTTAATGGACAACATTCTCTAAAACGCTCCACTGAATTCCATGAGAAGAATCTTCAAAGTATCTTTGGCAATGCACAAGTTTACACAGACGAGAAATCATGGTGGTTGAACTCAACATACAGTAGGTGACACCAATGGGAACAATCAGATTCTTTCAGACCACCATTGGCAAAAATTCAAGTACATGACTTGGAGAAAGGAAGGAGGAAATTAGAAGACTGTTTCTCTGACAATAAGAGGAAGAATATAAATCTCATACTCTCACATTTGTTCTTTAATTGGTGCAGTGTTCAACCCATTTCCATCCACGTGAGATAGATTATACAGACCAGCTTACAAAGGGCAGAGCACCTCTGGTGTCTTCCCTGAACTCTGTGAAGAATTTAAGGAATGCTCTGTATGTGGACTGGGCTGTAGTATATCTGATTTTGGTAGATATAAGGGGAACCGGAGATTCCGGGGAAGAAAAGTAAACAGACTCATCTAGATGAGAGGACTAAGGCCCTGAAAATAGTGGTCATAAAGCTGTATAGCTAAAGAAAGAGTGTGTTTTGGAAATGGCTTGGAGAAAGGGAGATTGCATCAGGAATAAAGCTATGTGCTTCCCAGAAAAAGGGACAAAAAATCCTGAGTGTGTAATTTTGAAAGGAAAACATTAGAGCGCTCTGGAGATATGGGACATTGTGAATATTCAGAACAGCCTCTTTTTAAGGGCTTGCTGGTATGAAGTGCTGGTGCTCTGGCTCAGTTAACTGAAAAAGACAATTTTTTATTTTTCCTTGCATGCATAAAACAACAAAGTAGCTGCTTGGGGGAAAACCAGTGCATTCCTATTTCTGTCTGCTGCAAGCAAAGCTTCATTGGCTAATTGGGCTTCCGAGGATGTGAAACACACCAGTGGGAAATTACACTTCGACAATCATGCTGCAGGAACACAGCCAGCCCCGGAACATCTGTCTTTTCCCAAATTTTGCCGAAGCCAATTAAATTCACTCATAACCAGCTGGTCCCAATGTGACCACACACTGACTCAGGCAAAGCAAGCTGATCTTTTTGTGCTGGGGCATGACAGTTTTCATTTCCACCCCTCTTGCACAACAATATCAGTCCTGCTCATGTGGACTTTCTTCACTGAAATGCCATTGCCCCCAGTGTAACACCAAAGCTGTGCTCAAATTGTCTTCAGTCTTCCTTTGTGCTTTACTGTGTGATCCAGATAACTGGATTTTGGTGTTTTGGCACACAGCCAAAAACACCTTGTTCTTCATGTGTTGCAGTTATGGTTGCCATATTGCTGTCAGTGTCTCCCCGAAAATGCTGGCAAAGTGCTTTCCCAGTGCTCAGTGCTAGAAAAGGCTTGATTTTAAACTCAGTCCCTGGCACATGAGCCCTCCTACTCATACAAACAAGGGCTGGACTGACTGACCGTTGCCAGCCTAAACACCATTTTTCACTTCAGGTGCCTTTCTGTGGTATTTTTGTGGATTTCTGCTGGCTGAGCCGCTTGTGCTTTGACTTGCTGTCTTTTCAAAGGTGTGTAAAAATCATTTGCAAAGGTGCTGCCTGTCATTTTATTTCCTAGCAGACAACAAAATAATCAGTATAATGGCTCTGTTGTCTTTCTGCTCCCATGTATCAATCAATTAAGATCACAGAGTACCAGAAATTTCTGGTACAGTAATATTCAATAAGGTCATAATCTTACATTGATGAAGTTGTTAACAAAAATGCGAGTGAATTATAGTCTGGCATGGGATGAAGCTGTTAAAGGCAAAATGTCCTCCAAATGATCCCTAAGGACCAGCAGGTTTTACACCCAACAGGTTTTCTTTACTCAGTGGTGTTTAAGTGGGAATTTCAGGAGCCCAGTATGCCCTACAGTACATTCTATCTCCCATTTGAAAGGCTGTGCCTGGTCACAGCAGGGTTTGGTGATGGAGGAAGGAAAGAAAGGGAACATGAGCAACAACACTGGTTTGAAATTAGGAACAGAAACAGCTTTTTTCCTGAATATAGGAGAGCTTAAAATCTGTGTATGCCCCAAGTTGAGTAATTGCTATTAAAACATTTACCTGATATGAATTTATCTTCATTGCCACATGAAAACTGTAGTAGCTGGATTTGTTTTTACAGTGGTAAAATAAAAATTACCATAAATATGTTATTCCATACAAGCACATTTTATTTTACCTTTTCATCTGTGGTTCATAATATCATCAGTTCACACTTTCTCTGTTTACAATGATTATTTTATATACAGAGACAGTTCTACCTTGATAAGTTCATACATGAACTCATTAACTTATAATCTACCACTTCTTGTCAGAATACAGAAATGCCCTGTAAGGATAATGTTTTAGTTTGATTCTGTTTCAGAGCCAAGTCTGGAGGCAAAATAATCTCTGTTTTACAATGTCATGAGCAGTCTTGTTTATTGAACTCTTAGAGGTTCTGTAAGACCTCAGAAAAATGATAAGCTCATATAAATATAACATTATTTGTAAATATTCTAGTTATTTATTGTACTTTCTCCAATAAATATATTTAACACAAAATTTAAGGGATGATTCAGTGCCCTAAAGAGGATGCACTCCAAACATGAGCACGATGATGTATATCAAAGCATTAAAAGGAAGGCTTAAAGAGGCCCATAAGGTTGCTCACGGTGTAATTTTTTTTTGTTTATATCTGTGTTTATACATATAAATGCTACATCAATAGTATATATATTATATATATATATTTACATATTTTTCTATAATTAACATACCCATGACCTACTTAAGCTATCCTGAGACATGGTTTCATTTTGGAAAAAATTATATGCATAGATTTATAGTTGTCCAAACACTATAGTCGCTCTTACATTTTCAAACCTGTTTATGTCATCCAAACAACCATGTGCATTTAAAAATTTATTTTAGTGCATTTTTGCTAACTTAAATGCAGTAATATTTTCATTGGTCAGAAGAGAAAACACCACAACAACAATTTAGTTGTTTGTTTCTCTGGGTTGGAAAAGGTTGACTCACTGAAGAAGACTATTTCTTTGAAGCAGATTCTTTTAAGCTATGGTTTAAAGACATTAGAGCAAAAGAAGTCCTTCCCTTTTGTATCTGTTCATTATTTATCCCTTTAATCTCAGCCTAGGGTGCCTCTCTTTCTGTGTAACTGCTTGTGAATGAAGGTCCTCAGCTACTGCTGATGCTCACCAGACTTCTCCTTGTCCAGCAGTAATGTTGTTTGGATTGTCTCTGTGTTATTTATTTTCTGTGAAAAAGAGCAGCCCTTTTCCACAGGCAGCTAATTATTCTTGAGACAACATAAAACCACTGTTCCAGAGCTGGAGGCTTTGTCCTCCACTTTTAACCTTACGCTGTCCTGAAGATTTTAGGAACTACAGAGATTCTTTCTTATTCAAACAGAAATTGTTTCTCTTATATTACTGTGCCTTTTTTCTTATGATTCATTTTTGATCAAAGTGACACAAGCTTTCTGAGTAACAGAATAGGGAAGGAGGGAATTGCGCTGCCAGAGGAGAAAGCAGCAGGCAAGTAAACAGATCTTTCCGTCTTACATCATGGCACACAGATTTAGCCCTCAAGAAGCAAGAGCAGCTTTGGGAAAAGCAATGACAATTTTGCCATTGTGATAAAAGAGAGCTTGAGGATAAGCTTACAGAGCTGAATTGCCTGGGACAGAAACAACTGGGACTGCAGAAAACAGTCTCAAACAACCAGCAAGTTCAGCCAGTTTCTTGCAGATTTTTTGCTCTTGTGTATTTTTTTATTGTCAGAAAAGACAACAATATGACAAAAGTGTACTGTAACACTGTGTTACAACATGTCCATGACATCACTAGTTGTCTCTGTGTGACCACAAATTTTGCCCAACATGAGAACAATGTAGTCATCATGGAGCTTTTTAACCATTTTGAATTGCTTCTGGTATCTTGTAAAACTGCTGATAATAAAATGTCTTCAGGAAAGAAGTTCACTGATAATATACAACATTTCCCACATGGACTTCTACCTACTCTGCTGGGTTCTCATTTACAGCAATATTAGGAAGAACATTTTCCTCTGCTGTCCTCCAGGTGCTGTTTTCATCAAAGCTGTGGTAACACTTTTTTCTTGTACATTGTTGGCAATATTTCTGCTAATCCCTGTGGTTCACTGCCAGCACTACAAACCATGTATTTCATACTTCTAGAAATGGCTGTTGTCGTGATGTGAAAGTTCCTAGCACAAACCATACTAAGGAGTTTTTTACTGTATCTCCACCTACACATGATTTTGTGTTTTCCAAGTGAGGAAAATCAAATATGAGGCACTCATAAGAAATGGTGCAGATTTCAAAGAGGCATTAAGCTCCATCCTGCCAAAGACAGGTTCTTTCCTATCTTTTGTCCACCCTAATAATTCAGAACAGTGGTAAGAAAGCAAAGGGGAGCACTTAGTTCCTTACACCTTCACTTTGGACCTTTCTGAAAGGCACTTCAAGAAATCCTTCCAGATGTGCTCAAGCTAAAGGCAGTCAACAACTCTGCCAATAAGCCTGGATTTGCCAAACAAGACTAAAGAAGTGAGAAGAGTAGAGCAGCCTCAGCTTTGAGCTTCTAGAATTTATTTGATGGGGGTTTATTATTTTTTACTTTCTTCAAGCCTCTAAACTTATGTGATACATTCCAAACAATCATTTTAATTCTAAAATGAAATCTCATCTTTTGGAATTAATATAAACATGCTCTCCTTTTTCCTGTGAAAAGCCAATCTCTTGTATTGCCCTACTAGTAAAATCCTGTCTATTCATTATTATTCTTTAGTTCAAGGTGAGAAAAAGTAGACTTTGTTTGTAATACCTACTTATTTTGCAATGTTTCAAGGATTTAGCAATAAACAAATTATATATCTTCATTCCCCAATTCTTACTATGTTATCCCTCAGGATGGAAAACCAGCCAAATCTCCAATATATTATAAAACTTTTTTTTTTAATTTCCAGATCTGTAATAAATGTGTGCCAAAGTTCACAAGGTACCTTACAAATTGAGACCAGCATCAGCTGTTTTGTTTTGGGGTTTTTTTGGCAGTCAATATTTTATTTGCCTTCCATAGACATCATGACTTGCTGATGTAATGGCTCCAATGTGTGTCGTATTGCAGAGGTTACATAGTTCCCCTGTGTCAAATTTCAGATTGATATACTCGGTAATGTAACAGGCCAGGGCCTGCTGTCAGTTCAGGTACTATGGCCATGTGAGACAAGAGGTGTGAAAGATTTAAGCAGAAAGTATTTTCTTCTAAGAAAATATGTATAAACATTTAGGGACAAGTGACGCTAAGATTATTTGCATAGCTTTGGCACTTGAGCTATGCCACTGGATCACCAGGAACCCTCACAAAGGGAATTTCTTCCAGCACACCATCAAAATTCAGCAAGCTCATCTAACTTGTGATCTCTTGTGATATATGATATGCACTTAAATCATGAGCTTAGAGCAGCTGAAATTAGAGTGAGCAACCCCCTATATTAAGGGAGGTGGAACCAGCATATACTTTTCCTCAGGAATTTAAAATCCAAAGGAAATCATCATCCTTATAAAACAGGGATGGTTTCACTGCATGTTCAGTCCTGCTCATCACACTTCTCATTTGCAGCAATCTCCATCTTATTAACATAATTTATATACTTACATCGTTTAACATGACTAGAGACATGCAATGAAAACTCTTGGCTAATCCATGTTTCTCAAAGATATCTCTACTTTCCCTAGAATTAAATAACACTTCTGCCCCTTTGGTTGTAAAACCAATTACTTTAGGATTGGTTTTAAAGTCTTTCAACATCAGTTGTGCCATGCCACAACTTTTACTGCATTCAGTCCTGAAGATGTGTGATCTTTGTGTGATTACTGTGCGCAGGCTGTCATTTTCCAGCAATATTTTTCAGGATTCCGTGACCTTTCCCCATGAAGTAAAAATAGACCGACAAATTACTACCTCCAGATCAAGTGACTTTGAAGACATCTAGGCAACATTTCTGCCCAGTCTCTGTCTTATCTACAGCTATTACTGTGTACAGTCTCAAACCCTTTCTCTTGTTAAACAACTCAGTGCTGCCAAAAATCTATCCTAAAACTGCATTTCCAAGTTCAGTTGCTGCAGATCTCCTACAGTAATACAACATTTGCAGCAGAAAGTACAGTGCTAAAAATTCTAAACTTGCTAGAAACTCAATAAAAGGTTGAATGCCTTAACTTAAAGAAACTACAGTATCATGTATCATATTTTTTTTTGTGTTACAAGTCTCACAGTCTCACTGACTTTTCTGGTTTACCTAACAGACTATTTCTAGTTTAGGACTATTCTACTCAGTCCTTATCCTCCCCAGAAACAAAAAAAAAAAAAAATCTATAAATTGAGTTATATTAAGGAGAAGGGACATGGTTTCCAGTGTAGCTACAATGAATTTCTTTGTAGGGGATGGTGATTAGTTCCAATACCATAGGACAGAAAAAAAACCCACAAACAGTAACATAATAATTTCACAGTGGGAACATTTGCAGTTAGTATTATAATGCAAGTCAACTTCATTGTTTTTTTTATTACAGGGAACATGATACCACCATGTCGTCAGAGATGTGACTTTTTTAGTGAAGTTGCTCACCAAAGCTACTTAAATGCCATTTTGGGGAATGCTCCTAGTTTCAAGTAGCACTTACCATGATCACTGACTCTGGACAGCAATTTCCTTTTGTTATAAGGTTCTGATAGATTTAATTAATAGCAATTTTCCCTGTTATTAAAAAATCTAACTCATTCTAATGGAAAAAAAAAGTATTCCTCCCCATGTACACTCGGAGATTGTGATGCCCTCAATGCTTTGCACCAAAAAAAAATTTTCACTATTCAAATCATTAGGAATTTAACTGTTAGGTAACATAACTTTTACACAGAACACAAAAATTTCGCTTATTTAATTACTTTAGGTGGATTGCTGACACAGTAGAAATTAGAAACAAATCAAGGTTACCTGAAGGAAACTGGTCAAGAAGCCAATGCCTAAGATCTAATTTTCACTATGTACTTCAGAGGGATACTATCCAGAGTAGCAAGATTGGCTTGGATTGTCTGAAAGTTGCCTTCCAGAACAAAAAATACTCCAGCAAACCATAAATGAGAATGATTTCATAATTTCATGTAATTCTCTACCCAAGGAGTAATGAGTCTGATGTTATCCTGGCCCAGCGCAGAACAGAAACATTATCACTTTGTATTTTCTCTCAAAAAGGGCAAACTCAGGTGTCTGTGAAAAACTCAAGGTTCTTTGGTATAAAAGAAAGAAAATGACTGAAGACTATCCATAATAGGACGAAAACCTACAAACTTGGCAGACACAATAAAATGTAGGAAGGAGGCTTCCAGAACTTTAGAGGGGAACTGTGAGGTCTGTGTATGACACTGTTGGCTTGTGCCACTCAGAACGCACTGGAAGAGAAAGCATTCGATTTGTCATTGAGCTGAGATACATATGGGCAAGAGAAAAGAAAGGCTGTGAAGAGTCTGTCCTTTGTGCAGTGACTGAAGAGCTGTAAAACTACCGGGTAAATATACGGAAAATGTTTGAAATTACATGATTTTATTATTACTGCTAAATAACTGATGTGAATATATGCATTTGTGGAGGGACTTTCATTTGTGGTTATTTATATGAAAAAATAACTGAATATACAACTTCAGTTTGTTATGGACCAGCACATTTTTTAAAAACTTTATGGGCTAAATTTCACTTATTTAAGAGCTGAATTAGTATAGTCTTTCATCTGTAAGAATTGACATTTAAACATTTACCAGGTGGAGTGTTATTGGAGAATACAAGAGGTGAGTAAGCAGCTGAACATGGGACCTTGTGAGAAGAATTATCGTACAGTGTCCATGAATGCTTATGGTCCAGGACAAATCACTCTAACTGTTCTTGCAGCATATAAATTATTAGACATCTTTTGAGTATAAACACTGCTACTGATTAAATATATGTTTTGTATAAACAAAAATGTTCCTCTGCTCATTTCTTTCTGAAATGGTTTCTGAGAAAAGGGAACCAAAGATATGCAAGCTCTCATTCTAAACAGACTATTTCAGATTGTATTTTATTTTCTTTTTATTTTCCAGTGTGAATGGAAGTGTTTGTTTCTTATTTGAAGTTCTTGTATGAGCTGTAGGTCTATACACTTCTACTAGTAGGAATTTCTAAACCTTAAATAGATTATATAAAGTAAAATGTTAAAAGAAGGTACTTCAAAACTGTAACAAAAAATCATGGTAATCATGTTTGGGTTGAGTAACACGACAGGAAGTTGAGTTTATTTTGTGAAACACAGAAACCTTGTCTAAGATCTGTCACATGTTCCTAGTTATGGCACAGATTTTGGCCAGTTCATGGAAGCACATTAGGAGAGGTGCCAATGTGTGCCTCAACATCCACAACTCACTCCCTGCGTCATACCACAAGTGGAGTGCCGAAAGCACAGTTGTATGTAGGGCATGACACAATATCCAAACCTCTGCCCAGGTGCTGCAGTCTCTCACCAAGGCTTGCACAGGACTACAAGTGCTAATGGAGAATGTGAACTGCCCTGCTCCAGTACAGTCCGGAGCAACTCATAAGTATTATGCCAGGAAAGGGTTCTTCCAAACACAACTCTGGGCCCACTTCTGAGAATTTTGCAATGAAAATGAAAATGGCACATGACATTGTGAGAGTAGCAAAAAAAATTACTGAGTACAATGAGACAAACATTCAAGTTATTTTCTTCAGAAACAAAGGAATGAAAATGGGGCTTTACAATTCTAAGTTTCAGTTTTAGCTATGTGGGGGTATAGGCAATTGCTGATGTCACTTATGGAAAATATAATACTTCCATTTTTTCAAAATCTTCCTTCAGATGAAAGCAAACATTATAAACAGATTGCACACATAACAAGTTCTAAAACAAAAGTGCATGAGAGTAGGACGCTAAAATGTGGTTAGTTAATAAATCTTTATTTGGTTGATTTCATTTAATAGCAAAATGCGTAAACTATTTCATCCCTGAAGGGTGGTAGATTTTTTTTTCAACTAGATTAAGTGTCCAGCTAAAGCATGTGTCATCATTAAGTTCTTTCTCCTGCAATTAAGATAATAGGTGTCCTTCTATAAGGACACAAGATAGATTTTCTAGTGTTTGGTCAGTAGAAAAAGCACTGAAAAATTTTCATAGTTCTGTGTGAACTGACAAAATACTGGCAGTCAGTTTCAATTACAACTTGCAGGAGAAAAAAGCTATCACAAGCACAATGTTCAAAATTGAAAAATTTTCCAAAAAAATTGTGACAGCCTCTATAATTATGAAATGTAAATCCTTGCTTCTGCAGACAAAGTCTGATCCTTTTGAGTTATCACCTAAAAACACTCAGAATATAATCTCTGTTGAAGATACTAATAGTAATTTAATGTCATAGAATCAAATACTGATAAAGATAAAAGAGTTACCAAACTTGCTACTACCATGTCACTATTGACATCTATCCCTAATGAGCAGTGATGACATGGAGAATTTGCTGCTTCATGTTAGGAGCAAATTTACAACAGAAAGTTCAAATTTTTATGTGCTTTGCAACACATTTGATTTTTATACACAATCAGATTTTAAAAGTTAATGCAGAAATTATATCTGTGTAACACTTTAATTATTTCTAGATATCCAATGACATCGATGGGGGAAGGAAAGAAGGAATGTTAGAGACAGTTTTTCAGGTACAAAACTTCTGGAAAAGGTTTATACTTAAAGACTAATAATTCAAAGAAAAAAATTTTAGGCATAGAAGACAGTGTATTCCAATTTCTGCCTGCCTGATAACATCTACATTAATCTGGGCATCAGTAAAAATTGTTTTTGTCTGGAGATTCAGATTCTGTGCCTCTGAGGCAAGCTGGGATGTTAAAACAGGGATGTTAAATCTGATTTACCATTCAGAATTGTTGTGCTGATCTTCTGTCTTTATGAAACACTTTCAGATTCACAGCCAAGTAGTCCTTTTTCAGTTTGTAATTATTGCTGTCATTATCAATATGAAATGCCATGTTAGGAAAAAAGTGCTTCGGGGATTTAGTATTACTGTTGAAAAGAACAAAGTTCACTCTGGAGTTAAGCTGAAAAGATATTATCTGCTTTGGCTTTATGCTGTTTCTCTGTAGGTGTGTTGGATGAAGACAGTTGGTTACAGTAGGTTAATAGCCCCCCTTGAGGTTGCTGTCAGGATATATGAAGGACAAAGGTGACACCAGTTGAGGATTTAGGAGAGAAGGGTGGGGAAAACTACCTCTATTAAGGAGGACAGATAAACAGTTTGAAGGAGAGAGGATGCAACGAGTAATTTGGGATCAAATTCTAAAAACAAGTTATTATATAGCAAGGTATTGTGGACCATAATTCATAGTACAGAAAAGACAGATGGTAGACAATGTCCGACAGAGGACAATAGGATTTGTGAGTAGGCCCTGAGGCTATAAATCACACCGTAAACAGATATACCAAGTTGGCTGAAGGTAAGCATAAAGTGTGGCATGACAAATTTGGCATTATTGAGCATAAGATGCTCTGCAAGAAGTATAGGCTGCAATAGGAAAGACTTATTGCCATCATAGACCTGATAAAGGAGTGGAGGATAAATGCAGAAAAATATTACAGGTTTTTCCAAACTGTTTTCCTCATGAAGTATGTCCTAGATGATGAGATTTTGTGGCTATAAAAAGAGGAGAGGTTTGGTTTTATTGTTAACTCTTCTTTGACACAGGATGTGTACATTTGGTTAAGAGCATGAGAAAAGATTGGCAAATTTAGGATAATTCTGTTCCAAACTGGTAAAAGAGCATGGGATGTGGGAAGAGGCAGCGCAGCCCTGCCTGTCCTGGAGCACTGTGGGCACTGCTGGGGATATCACAAGAGTAAAACATGGAATAACAAGGAGCTCTGCTGGGAAACTCTGCATCCCGCAGAAAACATGTTAATGGATCTCTCTAAAACACTGAGGCAGGGGATTACAGACTAAACTTTCTGATGAGTTTGTCTGCTAATCTTGCTTTGGTTATTCTGGCTTTTCCTGAGAGAGAGCCTAAATGATGGAGGGAATAATAATGGTAATACTTACATTTAAAAGTACAGTTCCACTGCTTGATAGTGTTCTAGTAAATTTTACTCTGTGATTATGTTGGAAAGAAAACTTAACAGCATCAGCTATTACCATCAAGCTGTAATGAGAGGCAGCGTGATTTTCTTATAATGCTAAGAGCAATGATTGCAATATCTCAAATATAAGAGTAATGATGATGACTGTTTTTTATTTTTGTGCTTATACTTAACCAAAAAAAATTGACAAGTTTTTACTGAATCCTTTCATTTTGCGGGCTGAAGTATTGATCTTATGTTCTGTCTGCGTGATAGATCCCTGAGGCAGTATAAAGCATTCATTGCCTGTGCAGTTCTATTGATGCATAAGGATTAAATGCATCATCCCACAGGTTTGGAGGATTTTTGGTGTCATACAATATCTCTGTCCTACTGTATGCTATTGTCACAAGTCATATGACGGGGAAAATTAATGTGCAAATGAAATTTGAGGGCAAGACAGTGTCTAGATGTTCTTCAAAGTCTCAGATGTTGGCTCAAATCAGGGGCAGAGTCCCAAAAAACAGTATGATGTTGGTACTGGGAGTCAGCTCAGAGAGGATTCACATTTAAAATATGTTTGTAGATTTGTCATCCTCACTCATTTATAATTTACCTGACTTAAAATCAGAGGGAATTTTTCCAATGTCGGACAGACAAGAATGCATCCACCAAATTAAATATTTATAAAGTAAAATAGCCACTTTTAAGTGGTAAGCTGATGAGTGTTCACATTTAAATGCTGACATTTGATGAATTTTTATTGATCGTTATTTGCCTACTTTGAACAGATCACGATTAATAACAAAAATGGCAATTTGTAGTCAACCCTTCTGACTGGTCATATAACTATTGCTTGATTTGTGCTGTCGCAACAGACTTTTTCTCCAAAACAAAATATAACTATGACAGCTGGCAAAGGGCATTACCCTGTGGCATATTTCTTTTATATATATCTCCAAATTTCAGGCCACTAAAAGATTATGATTTTTGTTGAACCTAATTTCTGATTATTGGGAGGGAAAGGAATCTTTTGAATAAACCTTTTTTAACAGTAAGATGATTTTTTCCATCAGTGACAAAATATGACACCTCAAAGAGACACAGGCATTATATGTCTTATTGCAGTGTGGCTTTTCTTGAGTGGAAAACTTATTGGTTTTCATAAATCTTTTAACTCATTTGAAACCAATTTTTCAAAGTAGAGATGATAAGCTAGAAGAAGCTTAAACTTCAGGTGCTTTTTCACAGTCATTTCCTTCTAAAGCAATTATTCCCTGATTCACTATCCCTAAGCAAATTAATGTTAGAAGAAAGAAAAATTGGATTAAACATAAAGATTTAGTTCTAATAATTTTTACTTTTCAAGTTATTGTTGGATTACAATGCCCTTTACTATCATCTCTAAATTATTTAAGGTAAGCAAAGCAATCTTAATTCTTCTCCTTACTAAATTATTTAGGGCATAAATGTTTCCTGTTGAATGCTTTTGTGGTCAAATGGTGTATCTCAGGCTAAAAGAACAAAATTCATTTTCATACAATTATACAATAACATAAGCTAGGAAAAGTATCTGAAGTGTCTTCCATTATGTATTTATTCATGAAAATTGTGAAACTCACCTCAGTAAAATACATTTCTTATTTTCGTTAATAAAACCCCAAAATTCTCAAGAATTTCTTGCTACTTTTTTCACAGGACACTAAAGCCAAAAGTAGCAAGTTTTCTTTCAATGTGTGTTTACTTACATCTGAATTAACTTCTCTTATTTCAAGACCTATCAGATTCTTTTCATTCATTATTATGAGTTCAAAGGTATAGGAGAAATAAATCACAAAGTGACTGAACATCTTGGAGGGCTTCAAGACACACCACATTCTTACTTTTAAAGAGGAATGTATACTATACACAATATAGCATTAATTAAATAATTCTATATTTCACAGTGCCTCACTTGTAAAAGGAAGATAGCTCCAGTTGACCAGGAACTTAAATCAGTAGGATGGTTCTCATTGATTTGAGAGGACCATGTTTGAGGTCAGAAAACTTCAGAATTAAGTATGGGGGTCAGTATGATCTATATCTGATGCAGTTTTTAGCTTGAAATAAAAGGCCAAGATTGTTTTTGCAGAGCTGCCTGCAGAAATTCTCACCATTCTGAATTAATATAAAATATTTTATTACAGTAGGCTGTTGGCACATAACATTGTCTATCTGGTTTAGGTATCTTTAGAAAGAATACACCAAGGAAACAAAGAGTTTGAATGGAATCAACCAGATGTACTATTTCTTATTGAAAATGCCTGGATTTTTTCCTACAGAAGATTAATGCCCATTGGTGTGTTAAAAGAACAGACTACTCCCCACAGAACAAACCCAAATATGTTCATTAAATAATGCAATATTAAATAAAATTCATAATCCCTAGTCTTTTAGTGCAAGTGAGAAGCACATTACTCTGAAATAACCTATTACAAAGAAAAAAAAAAAAAGGGAGGGGGATAAACACCCTGCTTTATGTGGTCCTCAACATTTAGAGTAAGAAATTTTCTTAACCTCTACTCCTGTGACAGCAAAATTCTCTACAGAGTAAAAGCACAGTCTTATTCTCAGATATGTAGTCCACTGGAAAGAGTGCTGCAAGCTACTGGACTGAGAACTCCAAACCATTTTCTTTCTTGGGCTAAAAAAGATTTTTGCAAAGGAAACAACCTGAAGATTACCTTGGTCTCTGATACTAGTGCTCATATATCCCAATATGCTGAGCTGTCAGGCAGAGAACATTTGCTTGCATCCTTACTTCAGCCTTGTCATGAGGGCCAGACACAAGAGAAGCAGAGCTTGATGCATTTAGAAATAGAAAATTTCCTGTAAGAAGATGCAGTTGGATGAGTATTATTTGTTATACCAGAGGAGACAGCTGCTAACTCCTTGGAAATAAAGAAACACTACTGGTGTAAATTATAACAGAGCTTCATACCTCATTTTATTTTAGACTGACTTAAAAGCTATATTGCTAGGTGCCTGATACATCTCTTAAACTAGAAACCATCATATCCCTCAACTGGCTCTTGGGCTTGCCTTAGTAATGTTGTCAGTCTGTCACACTTAGTGTTTGTAGGATGACTAGGGAATGCTGAGAAGCCAGACCCAAAACCATAGCAAAGATTGTAAACAATATAGTAAAAATATCTCAAAAAAAAACAAAAAAAAAACAAAAAAAAACAAAACAAACAAAAACAAAAACAAAAAAAAAAAAAAAAAAAAAAAAAAAAAAAAAAAAACACCACTTCTGTTTTTTATTCAGGCTGTTACAAGAAAAATATAGCTGGAGAGAAAAATCTAGTAATTCAGCTGATGAGAGAGGAGAAAACATCTCTTTCTAGTACATTGACAAATATGCAGTGCCTGAAGAATGCTATGTTTGTCAGAATTAGTTGTCCTGTATTTTATTCTATTATCTTACAGTCTCCCATAAAAATCCTCAGGGAAAAAAGAAAAATTCTGGAAAACTTGGCCTTTTACTTTCATCATTTCTCCTTCTAGAAAGGAAACTAAGGGGGTTTTGCCTTATCTTTGCTCATTGACATTAAGTGCCTCTGAAGGGTTAGAGCCTCCTTGGCTAGGACAGTTTCTCTAGGTTTCTTTCATGGCCCCTAGAGATAAATCAGGAAAGGAACAGGATTTAGTGCATTTGTCTCACTCTGGAGAGAAGTCATTTTCTGATTGCCTGAATGGCAAGAAAACCAGCTTCAAACCCTTCTTCCAGGTCAATGAAGAAATTCATTTTCAATGAAACTTAAAATGTTTAGCATACTTTGAAAAGCCATAGGAATTTGGTCTTGTGGTGCATCAGTGGGCCAGTGGTGATATGGAGTATCTCATCAAGCAATATGTCTTCTCAAGGGTGAAAACTGTGGAATTACAACATCCCAAATGCACTGGGATTTTCTTCATTAGCAATTTCCCTCAAGGACAAATTTGATTACGCCATCTTGAGTTCAGTATTCAGTACTGTGAATGTTCTCACTCTCTAGATCCATAGCAAGTTAAAAACAAAAAGAGTATGTTTCCATGGATCAGAAATGATGACATTCTAATCATTAGTATTCTGCTTTATGTTGCCTTTCATTCTGTATCATACCAATCTGGACTGCAATATTAGCAGGAGATACACGACTATTAAATAAAAGAGGGGTAATGTATTTTCTTTCTTTTTTTCTTACCCATGCTGTAAAAAAGTGAGCACATCTGCAATTCAGCGTTTTATAGCTGGGCTGCTGCTAAGCATTATGGATGGCCTCTGCACAAAATTTAGTCTCTCTCTTGTTATGCGGAAGGTCCAGACGCTTCCTCTGAGCCTTGAGGTAGAAGCTGTAGGAGCAGTAGGACCTTACAAGCACTTTTGAGCCTGCACATTCAATATGTCATAGAATATGCATAAGTCCCTTAGATTCAAATGTTAGAAAAGGTAAGTAAGCTCAACTTGTCCAACTCTTCGGCACCAGCTATCACCTCTAGACACAGCAACTGGAAGAGAAATGGAGGAAAGGTGGTTGAGGGTTCGGGTGAGGAAAATAAGGCATCAGAAAAACAAGTGTTTTCAGAGAGGCCTTTCTTTTGCAAGCCATGTTTCGTGCAACTGTGGCCACCCTGGTTTATACCACATCTGTGCTGTACCCAAAACACTGAAAGAACACCTGAGCTTTCCATCACATACAAATTAAGAATGGTTATATGGGAAAGTGGGAAGGAAAATGGGGTGCCCAACCAGAGTAAGCAACATCTAATAAAGCCAACTGCACTTACCTAAAACCCAGTCAGCACAGCTTTACAAAGAATGAGGCAAGAAGCATAAAGTGACATGGTTTAACACTCGCTAACACAGTTTGGGCAGGGTGAAATGACTGCCAGGGAAGCCTTTTTTAGCCAACACCAATTTCAGCAAGGTGCTTTCTACTGCCATTCTACTATTTGTGCCACTACAGACTGACAGCAGGAACGTGAGGAAGATGTGCAACAGCAAAATGAGCAAATGGTGGTGTCTTGCTAAAGTTGCCCTGTAAGAAGTATTCTGTGGAAGTGTACAAATGGTAATGCATTTCCAAACTGGAATACATTCAGTGTGGAGAGCCCGCATTCCACTGAGACTAATCACTGACTACTTCTCTTGTACTTGTGTTGGGGAAACCCACCAAAAATGGCAAAGGTAAATACAGTACTGGTGCTGTCTGGGCATAGACTTGGGCCTTCCTGGAGAACAGATGCCCTGAAACAGTCATGCCAGGCTAGTCATCAAAAGCTGAGATCTCATCCTCAACTACTTTATATGCAATTTATAAAGCTGTCAGGTATTCTCACTGAATCATTGTAAGATCTACTGTGATATATAGAATCATAAAGCTCTGCGAAGCTACAATGGTTATCAATATCTGCTATGCTAAATGTTTATGTAGCTTTGTCTAACAACATTAATTTTGTAAGAAACAGAATGCAGTACTAAAAGCGAAAGATGATTCATGGGACTTTGAAGAAATGTTTCTGTTCTTCTGCTGCCACACAGAATTCAGAGCAGAATTCAGTGACTTTTCAGGGAAGTCCTAAGTGGAATGGTTTGGGCTAGTCCACATCACTAAATCTTTATTGTCATTGATTTTGAAAGCAGAAGTACTCAATAATCTGAAGGTTAAGTTTCATTTTGCTGTAATTTTGAGTGCATTACTCAAAAACCCATGCTGATGATCCCATATGGCAAAAGGAAGAAATCACATAATGTGATAAGTCTTCCAGACTACAAAGCTCTCTATAAGGAAACTAGAAAGATGTATTTTAGAGTTCATTATATGGTTAACAGTCAAAGACTGAAAAGCTCAAATGATCAAACCAGCAGAAGTATACTACAAATGGATTTTTATTGACTGAATTGGATAAACAGATTAATTTTAAAAAATCATATTACAAACTGGTGCAGTACCATAAAATTAGTTTAAACACGTGGAGATGCCATTTTTAGCCTGCACAGGTCCTGCAGCGCTGTAGCCCATTCTCATTGCAAGCAGTGCACTTGAGGGCTTTGAACGAGTCCGTAAAGCAGTTCCGGAACACAGACATCTTGCTCCCATGGCACGCTGAGCACGGCAGGAAACCAAAGCCCCCGCAAGAGCGGCACTCCTGAGGATGCTGCACTCTCTGCTCAAGGAATGGAAGGAAGACAAAAATGTTACCTCATCAACAACCATAAGGTCTAGGACAATAAGGACTCCAGGACAGCTAAAAATGCATACCCTCCACCCCACCCCCTGGCAAACCACAAGGGAAGACAAAAAAGTCTGCCTTTTCCTTTGGTCAGATCCACATGCAATGTCAGAGAGGCTCACTGCAGGTTCATTGGTCACTTACTTGCCAAAGTAGCTAGCTAAAGAAGAGCTTGAATACATTACATGGATGTTGTTTGGGTCTGAATTAAATCTAGGAGGCATGGCGATGATTGAATCCAAACTCCAGACAGTTTATGCTGACATTATGTTTTCTATGCTGTATGTTAAGATGTTATGACTTTCAGCATTTGCATGCTCATGCTGAACATATTATACCTATTACAGTTAAAGCTGATGATATCAAAAGCAATTCATAGCTTCTGACAAGTAGTACTCAAGGAAATAAGTGGTGTATTCAAATTCATGGCTGTAGAATGCTGAAGCTTTAAGCGTAAAGAAGAAAGATCATCAATGTTCAACAGTTATATCCAGAAAAAATTGCTTCGAGCAAGGCTTGAAGCCTCCCAATTGTCCCAATTCCTAAGTAAAACAATAAATTTACTCCATTTTTTTATAGGATTAAAGACAATGGAGAACACAGGGAGAGATTTCAAAGACACTTTGAAGTTTCACTTGCTGAAAATGTGGCTAGTTTATGTAATGATTGCCTTGAAGTTTAAATCAGGGAAAGAAAAGATACACCGCTTTGGGTACTTACCACTGCATGTTTCAGCATTGCACTGTGGAGTAAAGACTTTACAGGTTTATTCACAAAGAAAGAACAAAAGTCCATACTATTCCTGCTAGTTTTAGTCTGAGGAATTATGTAACACTAAACATTAGTGACAAATTACTACCAGAGTATAGTAAAATACCCACAGAAAATCCACAGAAAATGTCATACCTGGAGCACCATCAAGAAAAATGAAAATATTTCTGGAAATCCATTAATAATAGCATTCATCTATTGAAAACTCAGATGAACATGCAAAGGAGGCATTTTTTTCTTTTTGTTCTGTAGCTCATAAACTTGTTGTTCTTCTTCACCAGGCAAATAGCTCCTATTACTATTAGCTTCTCAAGGGAATTTGTGTAAATTGGTGTAATTGGAAACTTCCAGCATTTGCCCAGATTTTGGAGATGGTGAGCTATAGGTCTAGCCAGAGTGCAGATACAAAGAAAAATGAATGGGAGTCATTCAAGAGTAAAAAAAAAATGTATTTGGGATCATCAGTTTTTAACAGAAGAAAAGGAAACAGTAAAGAAGACAATCTATCCGATTACAAGTAGTAAATGTATATTCCCTATATTTATTTGCAGAAATAGAATTACCTCAATTTTGGTTAAGAGATCTTGCAGTTCCCCAGATTCATTCATCAGTAAAATTTTCTCAGCACCCTATTAGGAAAAAAGAAGATTAAAAATGTCAGCCATTTTACCATGAAAAAACAGAGATGATTAGAAGATTTGGTCTTGAAATTTTAAACAGGCTGAGGACAAATTTGACTCACATTAATTATATTGCAATTAGGTCAGCCTTAGTAAAGTTAGAAGGAGAAGAGAATCTAATCACAGGTCTGATAGTAATGCCTGAAGTTTGCTACCTGGTGACATATCACATTGCCTTTTCTCTAAAAGGTGACACAACCTGGAAATTCTGATTGTACTTCCTTTATTTTGCAGGGTATGTTTCCCAACAAAATAAGAAATATTTCTAGTTATCATGTCAAAAATTACAATTATATAAATATACAACACATCAGAGAATGCAGCAAAATGAGAAAAGGAGATTGTATTTCAAATATCCTGGCATCTGAGCATTGAATTAAGGCATAATGTGCCTAATGTATAACACAAGGAGAAAAAGAGTAATGAAAATACTATGACAACATTAAAGTCAGACACCACAATAAGTAATAATAACTTAGTCTGATTACATTGGGCCTCTGAGGGTTTCTGTGTCCTGAACCAAGGCTCTACTGAAGTGCTGGGGATTTTTTTCCTCCTGAAAGTAAATGCTAAGAGATCTACAGACAAGATTAAAGTGTCAGGGAGGACATGGAACTTTTTGTTCCCTTCTCTTCTAATTAGAGGGCCACATTTGAATGTCTGTACTTCACTTATGTAACCAAATTCATTGAATATGAAATATTGTGAAACACTTGCAGACAGTGGATCACAAGAAACCAACAAAAGTTGAGGAAACTGAGGCACAGATGCACAGGCCTTACTTGCTGCCAGGGACAACTGGCCACATCTTGACCACATGGTGAGTTCATGCCATTGTGCTTCCCCAGTTTGCTGCTCCCTGCATGTCCAGATTGTTATTTTTTTCCTTGAATTTGCTTCCAGCATTAACTAGGAGGTGTGGTGGGACGTTGGCACGCATATCAGATGTGCCATTAGCTTGAGCTGCCCATGGCCAGCCCCAGCTCCTCACCAGCACCTCTCCTGGTTTCTGGGAGGTACTGGAAAAGCTGCTGGTGAGCACAGGGAACACATGGGTGCCTCTACTATACCTCTAAGTCTCCAACCATTCACAACACCTTGCTGGAGGCTACAGAGGCTACAAGTGTGTAGCCCAATAGCCATCTAAAGGCAATCAAACTTTTCAAATGTCCTTGTATGACACCCTACTAAGGTTATTCTCTGTGTGGAGAGTCTTTTTTGTTCAGGCTTTGTACAAAATAGAAGCACCCTTGACACTGTGTTTGATTATTTTCATTTTAGTTTAAAAGGAAATTGTTAATCTTTTCGTGTATTTGGAAAGCCACTCTTTCAGTAGACACTACTCTTACATTGTCACACTTTCAAAGACATATTTAAAAAAAAAAAGTATCACACAAGGTAATTAGTTGTAGTTAATTAATCACAGAAGATGACAGGGGACTGATGAGCCTTATTGTGCTGACTCTTCTATTGAAATCCACTATAGATCACAGGCACAGAGTGCACCATCTCCAACACATGCATTAAGCTCTCTGTGTCCCCAGTGGAGCAGCTTTCAGCACTCTTTGCCCCTTTCACACCTGTCCTCCCATCTTTCTCTGCTTTCACCCAGAGCAGGCAATGGCAGCGATGGGCACAGCAGTGAGGACTGGTCAAGGCCACGTGGAGTGTTAGCTCATGGCCTGAATACGCTGGGGGAGCTTAACACAAAGCTTGTGCTGTCCATCTGATGCAGACCTTAAGGATTTGCAGCTTTATTGATGATGAGATTGCAGCACTCCAAACTCCTTAAGCTAGACAAGCCTCAATTTGCCCCCTTTAGGAAAGGACCTCTTCCCTGCAGCCACAGTTGGCAAAAGCATTCCTGTGGCTTCAGCCCCATGTTACTGTGATGTTGTATGGTAATGCTAGCTGGCTTTAACAGCACAGTAGCTAAAAGTTTGACAGGTTTCCCATTATAGATTTATATTTAAAGGATTTATATTTGTGATGACATTCCGTCAGTCAGCTGTGTTCCTTTCAAAGTAGAAAGCTGTGGTTTTTAAATTAAAACCCAAACATCAGAATGGCTATCAATGTTTTTAAGTGTTCCTGTCTGTCTTCTCTGATCAATGGCTGCTCCAAGTGAAATATAAATAACAGTGTGCAGAGGTTAACCTTCCCTCTGGATCTTTGAGTCTTAACACACAGAGTCTATAATTAATAGAGTAATTAAAGCAGCTGTTAAATAAGTCCAATAGCTGCTCTCTGACCAGCATGTGATGCCTTTCTCCCTAGGTTGTGCTCAGTACACAAGTACTCACAAAGGTATGTGAAGCATTAAATAATCTGTCTCTCTGGAGAATAACATTAGGAGTATGAGGGGCAGTGGTCATAATCTTTAGAGAATCAGCTGGGAGAGGTGAGTTTGCAGTTTTGTTCAGCGGTTAAATTTCAAAGCAGAAGCCTGTGAATCCTTTATCTACTAACTATGCTCAATCTCTACCATGAGGAGTCCAGGGGCTGTAGTCAGATCTTTGCCCTTCTTTTGACAAGGAAATGTCACAGACTTGACTAAATCATTCAACAATTTTTCCACACCATTTTAATTAATAAAATTATTTTCCCAATTATCCCTTGGGAACATCTAGAAATTATCATCATATTTCAGATATTAAATTCCCATACATAATTCTTGCTAACTGTAGAGCTAGGACAAGGTCCATTAAGTTTTCTACTGTCCCAGCTCTGTGCTGTCAATAAACCTGTGTGCTGCTACCTATCTTGTATATAACCCATTACCATTTTCACGATGTAATTCATCATCAAGGAATGAACATAGATATATGGCTCTGCATTTGGCTGTACTAGAATACCTGCTGGTTTTGGGAAGCAGCCTCTCTTCCACATCATTCCTTACACACTGAGAAAAATCAGCAAGGCAAAAAGTTGGGAAAAATCAGCATCCCTCTTGTGGACACATTTGCAGTGCAGATAAATTGCATGCCCTATTTCCTATTTTGCTAAGCACATAAGCAAGGCCTCTTGTTCAGGCAGCAAAAACGCCATCACACACACCACCATCTCTGGACCTGCCATGTTTTTCACTGTGACATACCAGGGATTTGGGATGTGTGTGCCCCTGTCTTTGCCCACAGCTCACACACCCTTCAGTCAGCACCGCTCCACCTCTCCCAGCCAGGGGGTCCTTGGCAGCAGATTCACAGCAGGTGCAAATATCTGCCTGCAAATCTGCCCATAACTCAGAACATTGACACTGCTGCAGTATAGTGCCAGCACCAGAAATTCTGGATTTGGTATGCAAGGAATGGGAAAGGTTGATGTGTAAAAAGCAATTGAACCCTGCATTTCCTGACATGTCAAACTGCAGAATGGAGGAAACAAGTGGGAAAATGCTAGCAGATGGAATGAAATAATTATATCATAGTTTTACTATCACAGAGCCCTTCATATCTGCCCACTGAGTGAAAACCAGGGGAATGTATTTAACAAAACACAGAAGCTGTAGAGAGCTGCTAATCATACATGGCCACTGGAAACCAGCTAAAAGGAAACTGTTAATTCTTCTTTCACAAAAAAAAAAAAAATTTATACATGGATTTCCTAAAATTCAGTTACAAAAATAGCCTCATCATTGGAAATAATCATAAAACCAATGTGTCAAATAAAATAATATTACTGTAAATCTCATACTGTTGTGGCTTCATTATAGCTGGGAAAACTAAACAGAAAATATTTTGTTCAGAAAAAAAAATCTTAAATTCACATATCTGAAAAAATCAATGGGTTTGTACGGCAAGTGAGTGCTAGAATTCAATCATGTATTTCAAGTGGAAAAAGAAAATATATGTATTTTTAAAATATTATGTTGTGAGTTATCATGTTTACAAAGAATGACTTCATTTGCCTTTCTTATTTACATTTCTTTTCCAGGAGCGTGGGTCTTTGCATAACATAAACATTTAACAATTCTGAATGCCTTCATAAGAGTAAATGAATGCTCCATAATTTTTTTTCTGTGTGGCTTTCTGTTTTCTGGAAGTAATTTTTTATTCTGCATTGGTATCCCAGCAGATGGCATAATTCCATTTCAGATGGAGACAACCTCAGGTGAAAGGAAGGGATTAGATCAGCCAGTAAAGAGCATGCAGCAGAAAGAAACTGTAATTTCCTGACAGACTGATATATAGACAGTGTGTGTCAAGAAATACAATGATTCAATCCTGAAAAACATGAGATTAAAAACCCTGCTGTGCTGCAGCATGCAGGACTTTGCTTGACAGGGGCTAAATATGATTTTTCTATTGCTTCTGCCCAAGTCACGGATTTATTTCATTGTCCCTTTGCGGGCAATGATAAATTCCACAGAACTGTGAATATTTCTCCCCACAGCCTGTAGTGCTCAAACAACTTTGTCCACGCGTCTGAACAGCTTGGGTACCATATACTCTATCAGATGCACATATGCTGGGTTTTGGTGCTTTTGTTACTTTTAGCTCATTAAGAATAATCCTTCACCTTTCAAAACTGTTCATATTTTAATTCAGGGTTGGGTTTTTTTTTCTCGTTATGACTCATTGAAAGCTGCATAGCTCAATATAGATTCTCCTTTGTTTTGCTACATGCAATCTCCTTCAGGGAGGGATTTTTCAGGAAATAAATATCCAAAATTTTAAAAAAGAGAGGGAGAAAAAAAGAGGAAAATACCACATGATTTATTTACTGACACACCAGGTTTTGGTATTTCTGTGTTGCATTTGCATATGAGAAGTTAATTATTATAAAAGCATTATAGAAATATCCACTGTTACCAATGGGACCAAATTCTGTAATTAGTTCTCAATTGCATTTTAATGAAACACAAGCCTAGCACAGGTGCCAGCCAACATCTTGCCTTTGGGGTCATGAAGAGGGGAATTGACAGAGATGGGGGTTGAATAGTCCATTGCCAGACCTCCTCAACATGAAAAGTGCCCCCTCCTTATTTCTCTAAATGAATGAATTTCGAATTCTCCTATGAAGCCATAGTAAGAGAAATAACTTCCATAAAATAATGGGGCTTGCCACACTGACCAAACAGAATGTGTGCCCACAGGTCCCCTGCCAAGGCAAGTGACAGGCTCACCCTGGGGCTCTCCTTTCCCAGCACCCTGGCAGCCACAGGTGCTCTGTTTGCAGCCCCCTGTGCTGCCCACGTGAGCCCTGCTCACTCTGAGCTCTCTCATCATGGTTCATCTCAAATAAAGCCTCTAGAGAGTGGTGCTGCAGCACAGCAGTGATGATGATGATGATGAGCAGCGGAGAGCAGCGGAGGCAGAAACCTGGTGTGGGAGCAGGGGTGAGGCACACGCCACCATGCGCTCTCTGTGAGCAGGGGAGCTGTCTGCTCCCTGCCTGCAAAGCTGGTTTGCCACAGATAACGTCACTCTTATGTGGAATTACTTGAATCCTCTCATGGAACTAAAGTTTGTTCTAGGTAACCACAGCACGCCTCGTCAATTTAAGGAAAATAAAAAGAGAAAGAAAAAGAAGCAGGAAAACACACCCTATGTCTGGAGATTTTCCTGTTTTTAGCTGCCCAATGCTCTTAGATTTCTCATGCTGAACAAATTAAGTGCAGTTGCCATGCTGCAGTAAATGTCTGTAGATCAGAACACTAAATTATACCATATTTTTTTACCTGTAGGAGGCAGGTTTGTCTCTCCCACAGAAAGCTACCTTCCTAATTCACTTGCCTTCTTTTCTATACCTCTCCAAAGTATCTCATACATTACGTAGTTTTAATGAGATTTTATTTTTTTATGCTGTCATTCCTCTGTTAAAAGACAAGTTTCTCACAATCTTAAAAAGAAAACAAAAAACAACTGGCAGTGACCTAAAGAGCCATCCATCATAACAAAATAATTGTAACCAGGCATTACCTACAGCTAAGCAAATAATTTATTTAATCAGTTTCATTATCTTATCTGAGTTCTTTTGACACATTGATCACACATGGATTGAGATTTTCTTGAGGTCAATCATAACTCACACTTTTAACATGATAGTTAGTCTGAATCCTGTTGAATTTTAAACTGCTGTTGAATGTAGCACTTCTGCTTCTGGCTGATTGGAGAACTCTCCAGCTCCGAGTTTTGATAAAAGCATATTCTACTGTGAAGTAAAACTCGCCTTCTACTAGTATTCTGCACCCAGGTGATTTTGTAGCTGCTCTAGTGGTCTGGCAACGCCTGTGACAGCAGATGCATTTGCTACACTGCTCAGGGAAACCTAACTCATGCAGAACACATGGAAAGATAGGGAAGGATGGGGAGAAAGAGGAGAAAGTTTTCATGCATGCCCAATACCTATTATCCCTGATTGTTGGTTACACTGCATTTTGTTACTTAAATGTTTTGTGAAAATGAAAGCTTTAAGTGTTGCAAACACAATAACCTCACCATGTTTAAATATCGTTTGCCTTCACAAATCACAGTCTTGCAGTTGGTGCTAATTGCTAGCTTTTTACCACTCAAGAAAAATACCTTCTCTGAGCTCCCAAATCTTTTCTTTGTGCCACTTGCCAGAATCTTTTTCTTTTGATTTTCTTTCAGTCTATAAGAAATGCATTTCAAAAGTACAGGTTCCATAAAAAGGTGATTTCAAATATCAATAGGCTTCTAGACCTAGAATTCTAGTGTACAAATGGGGATTATAGTTTTCTGTTTGGAGTTTATGTCTTACAATAAGGCAGAGTTGGACTGTTCTTCTCTCTCTTCTACAGCTAGACTTTTAAAGTCTGTGTCTATTAACCAATTCTGTATCTAAAAAATGTTCAGTTGATTACAGATCCTGATACAGACTACATCATCTAAAATTCAATGTATATATGAAGTCTGACACCTCAAGGTGTGAACTTCATAATCAACACACATATTACTCAATGACAGGTTTATGCTGTGCATGTTCATCTTCCTGGGTCAATCATACATGCAGGTTCTCATGAGGGAAAAATAATCCATTTCTCTAGTTTTCATGGTTTTAACTATAAAATTAGATCTTTTTTTAAGAAACAGATTATATCTTAGATGTATTACTGCACCTTGCTCCCCTTCTGATAGTCTCTCCCTGGTTATCTTCTGCATCTCCAGATCAAACTTATCGGTGAGGATCTGTACAGTGCACACTGCAAAAGGATCCCTGGCTTTGATTGTTACCAACACTCCAGCATTGTAGGCAATTTTCTAAAAATCTGGCTTCAAGATTTTCATCTGCTCTTCCCAGCTGTAGAAGAACCAATAAAACATTCATTCATGCTTTACTTACCCCAAGATAATGGCCATCAATAAACACAACAGGGAGTGAGGGAACTTCACAGACACTTCTGCACCTTTCATCTAGTTCTTTTCCATAATCACTGTTCAGAGCAATGTTTTTTTCTTCAAACTTAACTCTGTGATTTTGAAATATCTTTCTAACCAGTTCGCATCTTTCAAAAGTGGTTCTCACCACACGAAGACTGGTAGTATAAATTACTATGCGGCCAAACTCTGGGACTGTTGAGACCTGTAAAAAAATAGTTCCCATTAGACAATGAAAATAATAGCTTCCAAGTATTGAGTAATTTTATTTAAAATACTATTTGAGGGGAAAAAAAAAAGCATATCTTAAAACCACAATCCGACATTCAACTTTCTTCAAATGTGAGGATGGAACAGGAAGAATGAAGTTCTTGCAAACACCAGCTAAAGGCAATATAAGTAAGGTACAACTTTGACATTTTTGGAAAGTCTTAGAGATGGTATGTCAACTTATATATTTTCAAGAAACAGATGCTTTAGATCCTAGTGGACTTCCAAATGTGAATAAATTGACACTGTTCTGCTGATGTCTGACTCTGCTAATACAGTCACTCGTGCTTGCACAGAGGGTGGTAGTACCCAGACTAAAACTAAACTTGCTAGGTCAGGTGTTGTTGGCAATCTCCTTCAAGGCAAGAGCCAAAGTTAAGCTTTAGCACATCCATGAGCAAACATTAACTTAGAATACTTCAGTTCAGCTCTCCATACCGAACTAGATTATGGCTGCAGAAGGTACAGAGTTATCCCTAATTTTTAATGTAATTCAACAGCAAATTACTCTTAACATCCAAACAACAAAAGAAAGTATATTTTGTGTGTTAAATGTCCAATTGAAAACCTACTGCAGCTGGCTGGAAAAAGTTTCACACTACAATTCAGATTTGACTTTTTACCCACTTTTACCTTTTTCCTTATGTAAAAGTTTATGTCACTCTTTCCATTCTAGGACGAAAACGATTAGATGGTGTAAATACTACAGGGATTAGTTTGCCCGAGAGATAGTGATAGATTTTCAAAAAACCTGAGAATCATTACTCTAAACAAAGATATTATATTCAAATATACCATCTATTAAAAGGTGGTAATGCATTTTCAAGCATTCCAAATTATCCATTATAATCAGCAAATTATATTTAATTATTTCATCAGTATTCCAGGTGTCAAAACACAATTTAGAAAATAAAAATCAAAGATACCTACACTACACTGTAACACTGTTTGGAAAATGAACCTTGATGGGTGAATAGAAAATTTTTCATCTATGTAATGCAAAACCTATAAAAACATTGCTGTCAATTTGGGCAGATGCCATTGCAGATTTTGTAACATAATCAGTCATGATTAATCTTACTACCTAAATACAAAAAAAAAATCCTCGCAAAAAGTATATTCTGCATAGAGAGGTGTTTACAAGGTCCTTCATATGGCAAAGAGTTCTCAGGAAAAATATTTGCATTTCACAGATAACTTACAGAAGATTGCCAACATATGTAACCATGGCTTTCATCTCCCATTCTGGAAAGAAACCATGTTGTGATAGGTCAATATTTTTTCTCTTTGAATGGATGTCAGAAATTCAGTTTTAGGAAAAAGCACTATGAAAATGGGCTGCTTTTCTCCAGCCCATTTTCTAGGTTGAAAATCTGTTATACCGCTACTGCAGCATTGACTCTCCTCCAGGTTATTGTTCACACATTCTAAGTGAGAGAATTAGCTCATCCTCTATGTAAAAGAAAAGTACTCTATATAAATACTGCAAAAGATTTTAGTAACCATACATGGGTTTCTTGAAGGAAGAGGAATCCGTTGTTTTCATAAGTAACCAAAAGGAGTCTTAAAATATTACTTAAATAGAAAATTTCACATATTCATGATTTTTTCCTGTTAGGAGTGACAATACATTTTGAAGTGCAAAACTGTTCAACAGGATAGAAGCCCTTGTTCCTCCATAGCTCTAATCTCTAATGCTGTTTGTTCCCAGACACTAGAGGCTGGCAGCATAGGCACAGACAGTCATTATCTGGTGAAGCATCAGGACTGTGGTGTCCCTACAGCATACAAATAAGCAGCCGGAGAGACGGAAAAATGGAAAGTTGTAAAGTGATCCGGAAAGATATCAAGTGGAACGTGTGTACAAAGAGTCACTTTTATGTTTATTCCTTTATTTTTTCCTAATGTGACAGTGAAGAAATACCACTGTTTGCCCTGTACAGAAGTATCAAGGACATTGATTAAATAACTCTTCAGGTAATTTCAGGTAACTCTTTCAGGTAAATTTTTAAAACTTTGTTTTCTGTTCTACAAATGCACACAACTTCTCCTTGCAGAGACTTTATCATAGCAGGAAAATCTTTCTTGTCACCTGTCTGCCACATTGGTAATTAAAAACAGGGGTTTTATAATAAGAATCTATGTTAATTCTTATTTTTCTACCCAATATAAAGGCTGCAAACTGTAAAATTTAATTACCAGAATACACTCTTGAAGCAAACTGCAAACACTGTGGTTTTCCTTCCTAGGCTGGAACTGTGGCAAAAGCATAATAACAAGCAAAGTAAAAAAATTAAAGACACTTTGGAAAATGAACTTTTACAATTTTCCTTTGCAAACTTGAAATTAGAATCACCTCATGTACCTCACAAATGCACATAAAGGTCTAGGTGAAACTAAACAGAAGGCAATTCTCTGGTTAATGGGCATGACAAAACTTTAATAAAGCTGTGGACGTTGGACAGATGAATTTACCGAAAGATTTGGAGCAACTTATATTAACCACTTACTTGCACTTCTTGTAGGTGGAATTCTCATTGAAACAAGAAGCTTATAATGCCTAAGCTTTTTATATATTTTTTCATATATTTGCAGCTTTTTAGATTGCTAATGCATGTCTGTAGCTCCTTTTCCCCCAGATTTTAGAATAATAAGCTAACCTTGTCATACATCCCTGAAATATTGTTTAGTCTTATCGTCAGGAAGAGGACCGACAAGAACATTTTATTTTCCAACCAGAATCTGAGAAGTCATAACAAGAAGTGGGGCAAAGAAGCCCTTGGACCAGCTCCAAGGGGTTGACCCAGGGTGGGTTACTGGAGCAACTGAATCTCCTGTTGGATGTACCTGCTGGATATCCTAATTAATTAACCTTATAAAATTGGAGAAATCCATTGCTGGGTGTGCTCATCACTAGACACCTGGAAGCTTCCAAATAAGGATCTGCTTTTTCTTTTACTGTTGCAAGTATGCTATTGCAAGGTTTTTTTCTGGTTTGATTATAGGCAACACTTTTGGATACGACTTGGCCTAAGGTGGCAAACGTTGTGTCAGATTCAGGAAACCCTGCGCACATGGGTCATGATTGTGTTTCAGAGAAAGAGTCTAGGACAGAAGGATTGACAAGGAGGGGATTTAAGTTTCCAGGGGAAAATAAAGTTGCTTTGGTAACAATCCTCTACATCATTTAGAACTCTTAGTTTAACAGCCCAGTGTTACCATCTCCCCAAGAGTCTAAGGGCACATTTTGCTTTACTGCCTCAGCCTGAAGAGCTGGCATTTTTCTTGGGAGCATCAAGTAGCCAGGAACAGCAGTAGCATGACCTGCAGTAGTTGCTTCACCAGTTCAATCCTGTTATGACAGAGCATGAAAAAACCACAATGTTACTTACTTAGTGCCTGGCTCAGTGTTTTCCCAGACTTCTTTATCAGGTTGATCAGGGCTTTTGAAAATGGAATCATAGAATGGTTTGGGTTGTAAGGGACCTTAAGGATCCTCTAGTTCCAACACCCCTGCCATGAGCAGGGACACCTCCTTCTAGACCAGGTTGTTCAAAGCCCTGTCCATCCTGGTCCTGGTGTACAACTGAGGGAAATCTATCCCTCTGCCTTCTCACTGGTGTCCATCTGACATGGTTGCAGCTAAATATAATCATTAACTGGGAAAATCTGCTGCAAGAAACATAAGGGATGTCATCCACGAGGCTAAATTTGTGAGCTCATTATCAGGAGGGACCACAAAAGAGAGGAAGAAATTGCTGACGAAAAAGAGAAGGCTTAATAGAGCATGCAGATGAGCAACAAAATGAAGGGATGTTGGGGACTGAAAAAGGGCTGAAAATACAGAACTAACCAAAACCAGATGATAAACCAAAACCTAAAATGTCAGGATACTGACAGAAGAACAGTAGTAGACACTAAATGTAGAAATAAAAACATGAAAAATATGACAAAAAAAGAAACAGGCAGTAAAACAAAACAAAGTAAATGATAAAACAGAGAGAAGGTCACTGAAATAATACATCTTGAACATTTTTTAAAATAAATCCCAGTAGTCAGTGTAACTGTACAACAAATACATTACAAAATATGTGAATCTCCAAGTTGTTTAACAATTTCAAAGTATCTTTTTTTTTTAAAAAAAAACCTGTTGTGTGTTACTGGAGCTTCAGAAATATGAAATATTTGAGAATCACACTCCTAAAACATGTCTTTGAGAATTTACCTTTTCTGTATAACAGTTGCCCTGACAATAATAACAGACTTCTCAGTAGTTTTGAAAAGACAGTACAACAGTCAGGTGTTCCCATGGTGCTTCTGAAAGCCAGATAAATACCATAAATCTCTCACAGATATCTCTGGGTTCAGATTTTCCCCACCGTATCTCACCCCTGACTTCTGAGTCCAGCTGCAACTGAACATGCAGCAAGAAGAGTCCCTGTTTTTCTATTGGTCTCATGGTTACCTTGGCCCTGACCAGTGCCGCCAGTCTGAGCAGATATTTCTCTTCTATTTGTGAGGGAATTTATAAAATTAACTATTGAATAACAATACTAAATTAATTCATCAGCACATTTGCCATGAGTCACTCTCTAAACACCATAGATTTTCTTTAATATATTTTATGACATTTTTGTCTGCCTTGCTGGCTTTGAGTGGCTTTTCATCTTTGAACCAAAACACTTCATATGAACATTTTTGCAGCGTGGCTAATAGCTAATGGTGGTCCAAGCCAATGCTTTTCTGCTTGTAGTATAAGGACCACTGCTATATAAAGTGATGGCTCCTAAAACTGTGGTAAAATTTGCTTTTTGAAAACCTTTGAATATGACCATGTCTGCAAACAAGTAAACAGACAAGTCCATCAGTGAGAGGGATACTATACTCATGATGTTAATCTCATTTTTATTTTGTTACAGATGAAAACTGTGAAAGCAACACTACCAAAGTAGTCATGGCATTTTTTTTTTAATCCTCTCTCTAGATAGAAAGACTAGACTAAACTTGTGTTCTAACCCCACTGGTTAAAACGAATAGCTATTTTACATGCATATTCATATAGCATTAACCTCAATGGAAGCATCACCCACAAATTTACATTTGCTTCTTTTAAAGTACAAAGTAATAAATGAAAAAAAAAATGAGCTGGTGTAGTATTTTGGTAAAAGCTGAAAATGTTTATCTTATATGAGATTCTTAAATGTTTTTACTATGTTCAGGTATAACATTCAACACGTTATTCATGCAGTACTGAATTGCTTGTGTGACCTAAATCAAGTGCTGATATGCCCTTCTCTGTCTCAGAATATCATCTTTCAACAGCTCAGAGCGTTCTGCTGAATTATGCACCCTTGGCTCTGTAATTAGATACTATCAGACTGGCAGAAGTATCTGCTTCACTAAGTAGGCTGAGGCAGGAATCTAGAGCGGGTTACAAACCCTGTGCCAGAGATGCTTCAGTGAGTAAATGCAACACTCACGATCTAACGAAAATGTTGAGCAAAGGAAACTATATAAATACATACATATATACATACACACACACACACACACACACACACACACACACACACACATATATATATATAGGATATATGCTTGCATATCTAAAAACTTTGAATTAAGCTGCTCACTTCATAATTGGCATTACATCATTTATAGCTTGAATTTGTATCAATAACTGAGTGGCAAGAAGAATTGTGATCTAACACTAATTTTCTCTTCACAATCTGGTTTGGATTTCTGTTTTTATTTTGTACTCAGAAAATGAAGGGAAGAAAATAGCTACGAATTTCTTGTTGAAGAAGTTCTGCAGAAAAACAACCCATAATTCAAACATTCAATTTATGCAAGACTGAAAAGTTTTTACTAGCTTTGCATTTTAAAAGACTTCCAAAACATATACTAAAGGTAATGAATACTTTAAGAAAGATAATTTAAAAGTCAAAAGCTATGACAAAAATGTTTCAATTTTTTCTACATGATACTGAACATACATGTTTTCAAAAATGTATAGCATTTAATGAAAAACACTTTTACATCAAGTCACTGTTTATATGAAAATGCAACATTCCTTGAATGAGATGGCTGAAGACTGAAGGCCTGTGTTCTAGCAAAAACCACAATATTTGCCGTCATAACCACACAGAACAATGCTAATGGTGTTGTGAATCAGTCCATTCTTTCTGGTTCAAATTAAAATTTTGATGTCATTTTTCAGGAAGAATTGATTTGCTGGTCGGAAGTTCTCTTCTAACACACAGATTTCATCTGCCAAAGCAAAATGTTTTTCTCTGCCAAGTAAGATCTATTTACACCTACTGAAGTTGTTGCAAGCAGTCCCAGTCATGACGTGCATTCTTGGTATGAAATCACATTCCCCTCCACTTCACTGTTTGCAGTCCAGCTCTTCATGGGCTCTCACACAGCAAAGGCCTGTGCACACCTAAATTTGAATTTACACACTCTCTTAAATGTCTTATTATGTTAAGACTTCAGTCCTGTTTGAATTGCCTTCAAGGACCTGGGACTTCATCAATATTTGGTGGAATTCAGAACTTTATTAAATTCAAGTAACCGTGCATTTTAGAAAAGCTCAATAGAATGAAGACTGATTTCTGCAACACAGAAAGTCATATACTCAAGGCAAAGCACGGACTGGCCTTCTCTTAAAATTACATTATACTTTTCTAATGCAGTTTCGGCAATTAAAGGGACTATAAACTGTAGGACTTGTCTGTGACCGCTTAGGGCAGTGAATGAAATCACTTGTTGTCATCCTCATAACCATCAGCAAGCTGGGAGGGTCCATCAGGACCAATTTACAAGTGAGGCCATCAGAGCTGCACTCCTAAACAAGGTAGCTAGACAGTCTGGGACACTCCCAAACAGATACTAGCTTGCTTTCTCCGAGAAACTGTTCAGGTCACTGATTTTCTCAGCTTTTTAAATAGCAGAAATACTTGTGTGGTTTTGTCAGGCTGTGTGCTGTAGCTCACCTCCCCCACAAACAGCAGCCCAAGGAACACATCCATTTCCAAAAGCTGTACAGGAGCACAGGCTCCTCTGCCTGTCACAACACAGGGCATGAGACATCTCTTTTTTCCTGTTTGCATTTCTTAGGGCTAGATAATTCTGAGGAGCTGGGTGCAGTTACAGAGAAGGGTTATGAGCCAGCAGCCGCCTGAATTCTCTGATCTAACTCCTGGGCAATTCTTGTCTCTCTTACCTACACACACAATATACGTTGCTGGTTGTAAAATAGCACAGTTTTATCTCCTGAAGGTTGACATCTTCAAAATTGCTCAACTGTAGTGTAAACTGGATCTAGGATGCAATTATACTTCAGACATTGGTATAGCATATTTATATATATATATATCTGTAATTCATTTGTACTTTTCAGACTGTATATCAGTGTTGAGGATGTCATATGAAAATTACAAAAGTAATAATAATAATATTGCATCTGATATTTATACTGTCCCTTTCATCCTAAAATCACATGGCAGTATACTAACAAATGAAAAACCAAATGGAAACCTTTCCATCCTCTGACACCATGTATACGTGTGTCATTACCCTTTCTGTTCCCCAAATAATACAATATAAAATCATGCCTCTTTTTCTGCCACTGCAGAGTTTTCCACATATCTTCTGCACAGAGTGCTGTTCAAGGCATATCAAAGCATTTTGATTTCAAAGCTGAAAAAGTACTTACAATACCACAGCAAAGGAGTAGAGGGCATGACCTGGCCTCTCCCTGCTCTTTGTAACGCTTCAGCTCTCGGCAGGTTCAGAAGGTGCAAAGACTCCAGCTGAGCTCACCTCCCGGAGCCCTTATTGCTGCTCATGCAGCACACACACACAGCCAGGTTACAGCTACTTGCAGGTGACCTGAGCCCAGATAAGAGAACAGCTTATCTCCCCAGGGCTCATGGGCTCTGCTAGACCCTGCTGCCTCTGCCTCTGTAGCCTCTGGAGTCAAACTGTGCGATACAGGTCTGGCACCGACTCGGGGGCAAAAGCAGCTCCTGTTCAACAGGGCACAGCAATGCTGTGAAGTCAGCCAGGGCAAAATTTATTTCAAATAAATGAAAATGTGTTCAAATTAGTTGGAAGAAGATCCATATCTGTCCATGCTTAATTGGATTTTATTTATCAAGTGCTGAAAGTTCTATCAGTATTTTCTTATTAATATATTTATGCCATTCTGTATATGATAGTATAAAATGAAACATTTGAAAATCAAAGGAAAAAGATGATCCTGTGATTAACTCCAATCTAGTCTGTTCTGCTTCTGGGAAGAAACACTGTAATATAATGCTTGTTTCACTCTTTTGCTTGCTCACTCCTTATTTCTCACTCTCCTCATATTTACCAGTTTGACATCTCCAAGAAATTCTTCTCAAATATAAAAAGTAAGAGTCTCCGGGAAGACTCTAGGAAATGTTACTCTGGTTTGTAAGAAAGAAGCATTTCTTTGTTCTGCAAGGACATTCCTCACAAAGATTGGAGGGGAAGAGGCAGGAGCTACTGAAAATAGTTTTGTTCTCACTAGTTTTACATGAGGTACTAGAAGCTGAAACAAGAAGTGTCCAACAACCTCCTTTAACACTGTGCAGTTCTGAACAATGTGAACCATTCCTGTATCCAGCAGAAGCCACACAAGTTGCACCTAGACTGTCCTGTGATGTTGATATGAAGTCACTTCAGGCAGAGCCTCATGAGTGGGGAGTAGGCTAAGAGAGGTAATAGCTGAGCTCTTACAATTATTTGAAAACCCCTTAATTGTTGCAGAGATCTGTGTGATTAATTTTGCTACTGTCCTCTTCCTCTCACATTAGCCTTATAAAGACACCAAGTAAAATACAATATTATGGAGCCCAGAGAAAATATCATTACAATGTTAGAGCCAGCCACATGGGCCCACAGGTAATCTTTTTGCCTGTAAAAAGATGGACTGCCAGTAACTTTGAAATTTTCACTACCAAAGAAAATCATAGAATCATAGAATGGTATGGGTTGGAAGTAGACCTCAAAGACTATTGCACCCCTTCTGCTATGGGCAGGGACACCTTCCACTAGACCAGGTCACTCAAAGCCCCGTCCAGCCTGGCCTTGAACAATTCCAGAGATGGGGAATCCACAACTTTTCTGGGCAACCTGTTCCAATGCCTCACCACCCACAAGGTAAAGAATTTCTTCTTATTATCTAATCTAAACCTACTCTCTTTCTGTTGGAAATTATTGTCCCTAGTCCTATCACTACATCTTTATGACTTCTTCCACATCAGAAAAATCCAACACAAAATTCAGTACAGTAAAATTTTCTTTACAGTGGTAGCCAGAGAAAATTATTTCAGAAGATTTTCATCAACCAGCACAATCACTGTGAACAAATAATATGCAATTACATTCTTAAGACAGACAGATTCAGTTCTTTGCCATTTACAGCAGGAACATCCCAGTGCAACATTAATGCAGAAGTCAGAAAATATCTAAGCCAAGTTTCAGCAAGGCATATTATAACTTTCCCCTTCATTTTCAAAGTGTGCTGTGGGATCTCGCAATTGAAACCTCATATACAATCTTTCATCCTCATTATGATCTCTCCTACAAAATATATCTCTGTAGCCAAATATTACCTGGATTAGGCAACACTTGAAAATAGGAATTGGGTGTTGTCCCATTGTTTTGGTTCCTTTGAGTATATCAATCATTGTAAGCCATGAAAATAATTACTCTAGGATGACCATTTTATATCAATTTGTTTGACTAACAATACAGATACATTTTGAGGTCTTTAACCAGTTCTCACTGATAGCCAAGATTCAATCTTGTAAAAGTAAATGTGACAGAGAGAATGCCCTGTCATTCACAAGGTGTTCACTAAATATAGTGAATGAAACAGCAGTATTTCCTAGAATACAAGAGGCAAAGGGAATGTATTTGTCATTAAGAAGGTTAACTGGAGGTATACTTCATAAAATTACTTTCCGTCTTGAAGCACAATTCTTTGAGCACACATTAGTGACTATTCACCTGGATAAAGTTCCATGGGAGTTAGTGTATGCAATTTTACCAAATACAGTGTTTCTTGTCAGATGAGCAAAATGGTCTCAGACCACATGGGAAGTACACTTGCTTTTTCTGACATTGGTCTTCATCTTCACTGAGAGCTTGAGTGCTTCTCAGCCTTCAGTGGCAGGCACATTCCAGCCTTGTATTTTCGTCTGTTAGTTCAGTAACTGTATTTTGTCACCTCTGAAACAAACTGATTGGGAGAGAGTAAAGAAAGTTAATAATTGCCCTGATGCTGTTTGTCCAACAGCCTGCTCATGTATTACCCTCTTCTTTGCTCATCAATTCATTTAAGAGAAACAGGATTTCCTATACAAGAGGAAAGGTGCTGGGATTACTTTACTTATAAACACAGTATTTGCAAAATGGCTTCTTTGAGACAGGGAACAACACTAAATCATAAAACTTTTTTTTTTTAGCAAAACAAGCTCAGTAAGGAAATGCTGCTGTTTCTGATAAGTAGATTTTGCTTTTCATAGCTCTTTTACAGTATATTTAACATGAACATGCTTTAATACCTACCTTAACCAATACAGAACTCATCATTGCCCAGAGAAGCTGTGAATTCCCCATCCCTGGAAGTGTTCAAGGCCAGGTTAGATGGGACTCTGGGCAACCTTGTATAGCAAGTGGCATCTCTGCCCATGGCATGGGGTTGTAACTAAATAATCTTTAAAGTCACTTCCAACCCAAATCATTCTATGATTCTGTGATTCCACATCATGTAAACTCCAGTCAGCACCTGTCCTAAAAATGAATTTTCTTTGCCTTTGGGTTATGCCGTATTTCCCCTCTGTGCCTACCCTGTATTGCAAGGCTGACTGTAGTGTGCTGTAACCTGGCATCCAACCAGGGAAACATTTGTTTTCCACAGGTGCAGTGCTAGTAGGAGATTTATAAGCTAGTGTTCCTGATGTTTGATTATCTGCTGTGTTTGATAAATGGCTTCCAGCTGAACAATCTGAGTGGCAATATAAACATTATTTCTTTGTTTGATGTAATCATTGGATCAGGAAATTGAAACCCATACTTCTGCACAATTGTGTTACAGTGTTATAGGATATATTAGCTCTCTGATTTGCTTCTTGGGTGTTTGACTGCATAAAATAAATGCTGATTAGAAGTGCTTATTAAATTTTATTACCACCTCTTAAGAACTAGACTGTGCCAGTCAGGTACATATGAAGAGCTACATTCAGGAAAATTAAATGGTAAAAACTGCACAAATTTTGCAAAACTTCAAATTCCCTTGTGGTCAGAACTGACGTTCTATAGAAATTACACTACAGTTTGTTCTTTTAGCTAAAAAAAAGTTACAAAGAAAACTTACCATGAGATGTGGTTAAAATACAGGTATTTTTAAGATGTAATCAAAAGAATGAACAAGAGGATCATTCTTAATGTTGGTCACCAAGAAGTGTGGCTGAAGTACAATGTTAAAAAAACCTCCTACATACTCCCATTCATCTGTCTTTGCCAAAACTTCTGAATTCAAGCTGTAATTGAAAACTCATGTTTCCCTCATCCCTTGTTCTTTCTTTACTTCAAAGACCTGACCAGATTGCAAACTTCCCTTTACCTCCTGAAAGCCTGATTGCTCTTCATCTCTCTTCCATGTCAAAGTCATTAATTTTGAAAGAAGTTTTAAAATGAACACCCAATTTTGCCAGGCCTCCAGGAGAGATTTTATTTCCTCCAACACTGCCAGTATGTGGAAGCCTTTAGTCTTCTGCCTCTCACTTTTGGCTTTTTTCTCTCAACACAGAGCACTTCACTGCCACACTTAATGTTTCTGGCAGCTGTTGAGGAGCTGATTGAAGTGAGGCTCTAACCTTTTCATGAGATTTACGTAAGGTCAAAATTACAAGCTTGTTCTGCAGGTGGGCTGCAGGTGGGCTGGGAGCTGATTTCCGTGGTGCCAGCTCAAAAGTAGATGGGACCTCCTTGTTACGTTTCAGTAGGGCTGAGCATATAATGAATCAGCCAAAATGGGAGAGAAGCCCACAGGAGGATTCACACCAAAAAGCAGATAGATGGCCCCAGATGAAACTTGGGGCATTTGTGGTGAGTACAGTTTCCTGGTTTCTGGTGGAAGTGTCACAAATATCCTGCCTTTCTGTATAACGATCATCACCGAGAATTGCCATGGACCATGTACAATGCCATCATTTCAGATGAACTCTGCCCTTCTGACACTTTCTGTTCATTGCAGTGTAGGTCTGAAATGTGTTGAATTTGAAGTATTGCTTCCCCCTCTGGTAACTCTGTTGAGGAATACTGAATTGAGGAATTCTGAATCCAAGGGAGCACATTTACCTTATCATCTTAACATTGAAGATACAGAGCACTTAAAATAATTGCAGAGTCTCTCCACAGCCAACACATCAGCTTCTCAGGCTCCCAAACAATATTTCTAAAACTGACAACAGAGGTCTTCCAAGATATCTCTATGAATCCAGATACCAGGGAGCTTTCTCCAGCATCTCATGGGTAAATTCAGTTTTTCTCCACAAGTATTTGATTTATCTCCTGAATTCCCTCTACAAGATCAGTGTTTCTATTTTATTTCCCTCCAGCCCATATATTCACAGTCACAGACCTTGTGTAATTAGCACTCAAGATTTTCTGAAAATGAATTATCTTATCTCAGTATCTACAACCCAGCCAAAATAATCAGCCATGATCTTCATTTCCACTAGTTACAGCTTTTGGTTAGACTTATCTTTTTGAGGGGAGGGGAGGACTTTTGCTTCCCCCACCAGTAACCTTTTGTGTTTTACCCATTAAATCCCAGTATTCACTCATCAACATTTTCTATCTCATCTCCTGTACTCCTTGATGTAAGTTGAATTCCTTCAAAATCACCAGATAAAAAATTTACAAAAGTGGTGAAGTACTTGATCATGTGTAAATAATTCGCAATAAAATTCACACCCAGTCCAAAGAAAGCCTGCTATGAAGCCTATCAGTGGTCAAACTGAAAGTCCCCTCTTCTGCAAGAAGAGTATTTTTTCTGGCAGATATGGTTGATGCGACAGGACTGGACACAGTTGTGATGTCTACATAAACACGCTACATCTTGTTGTATGAATCCTGTGAGCATTTGGAGATATTTTAGTCTGGGACTAAATTTTGGCTTGAAATTTCATTACATTAGACTCATTTGGGCTACAGTAACATGTCTGATCCATGTGAAACTGAGGGGACCCAGCTTTTAAATTATCCCAGTGAGGGCTTATGACTGTGTTACATCGATGAGAAAAAAGGGCTGAATTTCTACTTTGGCTATTTTCAGCTGTTTACAAGTTACAGGACTTTGCTTACAGAACAGCCTCATAACTGTTTATGCAATGTGCCTTGGACATGAGTAAGACACAAGCATTTTAAAATGTCTAAAAATTGGGTAGCCAAACCAAATGTGAAAGTAAAAATCGTTCACAGTTTATCATTCCTACACATTTTCTGTGACTACTTACAGACAACACGTAGTTAAAGAACAGGTAAATTGGAAGGTCACTGTTACCTCAATTTACCTTGCAAACAGAAACTAATTAATGTAAAAGAGGGGGAAAAAGTCTACAGCATATCACCTAAGGAAATGCTACTATCAGTAAATTAAAAATGTATGGCTTAAGCTGCATAGCATCTGCCTGCTTGAAGCTGTGCCTGTAAACAGCATGGAAAAGCAGAGAACTGAAACAATGGATCACAGATGGGTCATGGGAAGAATGTTAGTATTAATTACACAATTCTAAACAAATTGCAGTCCACAGAAATCTGAGAATAAGTCTCCATTCTTAGAAGGAGATTTTTCCTAGATTACATCATTTAATTTCCTACTGCTTAACAGTTATGAGTTACCACTTGGTGATAATAGTTTAAGCAGGAGTATGAAAAATAATTATTCAACATTTGATCAGTGTTTATTTCACTTCTTTTATTGCTAGCAACCGGAATAAATAGACTGAGTAGAATGAAAATTGAACTTTGATAAAATGGAACTTTTTCTCAAGTTTAGAAAGCATTGTTCACTTTTTACTTTTTTTTTTTTTTTTTCTTCTGGGCCTTTCTGCTTTCTGGTTCTACTCAAAAAAAAAAAGGGTTGGAAATCAAAGGAGGGAGCATGTAGGTTGACTTGAAAGTGCTCTATTTAGCACTTAGTGTTTGGTCACTTGACCAAAATGAACTTCTAAACATATCTAGACTTGCCTATATTTGGATGTAGGTATTAAGTATTTGAATAAATGACTAGTTATTTTTCTGGCATAGTTATTCTTCATACTGCCAGTTCCCATTTTAAGCTACCTTGGGGATATCTTTCTAATAATATGAGTAGGATTTTTATAATATGTTTAATGCTCTTGGGATGGAATGTTTAATCCTACTACATAGTCAGGCTTTGGTGGTAATTCTACTGTTTACTTGTGTACCATTTCCCATGATGACACCCTGAACTGTTAAAAAAAACACTATACATTTGCCTAAAACAGCTGTTGTGGAGTTCAAATCCTATTCTCTCTTGCCATGAGAACCTTTTCATTTTGCTTGTCATTTATCACACCCTTCAAGATGTTTCAACCTCTGTTGCCTATTCGGGGACAATCACTGACCAGCTCATGTCCTCTTTGAGAATATTCTGTAAGTAAGGATGGCTTTAGTCAGAAGGGAACCCAAACAGGACTTGCTGAGGATAAACAGATAAAGATTAAGGTCTTTGATATCTCAGATCATGTGACAAAGGTAGCAAACAGCATGACTCTGGTGTGTCCTGGTTTGCAAACCCTGACCCCATCTGTCTGTAATCACTGCTGCTTCACTCAACAGAACATTTCACACTGCAGAGAAACAAACTTGTATGATCAGCAGCAAATGGCTGTCATGAAAAATAGTCTATCCACTCTGGCCCATTTCTTTTCAATTTGACAGCAGCTTTGGAATACCCTGCATAGTGTTTTCTGCCAGGCAGACGAAATTTTTAAAAAAATATTTCTGTACCTTCTCTCTTTCTCTTTTCTCCTCTGTTTCACCAGTTCCTTGCTCATTCTTTCTAAAATATTCCCTTGGTGTCCTTAGACTGCTGGAGAGACTGACAAATGCTAATATAATAATAATACATACAGGGGTCTCTGACTCATTTTACATTTAAACACTGCCAAGTGCAGTTAACTCATGCAGTGATCCCCTTTTTAGTTCCCAAATGTCAGTTAGTTTAGTTAATTAACAGGCATTGGAGGTCTATGAAAACTGTATTCTAGTTTGTTGAGCTTCTTGCAAATGCCATTCATCATATTTCTGACTGGAGAATAAAACAGTTAGCTGGTGAGGTCCTGTTCATGATATTATATGCCTCTTCTTTCTTTGTCAGCTATGCTGTGTGGTAAGTGGACCTGTTTTCCCAAGACTTACTTTCAATATACCAGGATATCATAGGAAACAGCACAATAGTCCATTACTTCTTTATATTTGCACCAGTGTTGAGACTAGTGATTTTCCTAGTGCTGGAGAGAATCAGCAAGTAAAAACTGGTATTCAGGAAAGCCCTTATCAGTTACACTCAGCTCAGTCAAAAATACATTGCATTTTCATTGAAAAATGTTACAGACTTTCATGGATTAATTACAGCCTAGAGTCAGTCTGTCTTATCTAACAGAACTGCTCACTCAAAAAACAACTAAAGAAGGTAATAGCATAAATTAAATAAAGTGTCTTTCTCAACTGTAATCAGCAGCAGAGAAAATTGAAAAAAAATATTATCAATTCTTCACCGTTTACCTTCCTAAGCAATAAAGTGAGAGGAAAGGGTTAAACAAATTCTGGTTTTGATTTGGGATCCACCCTGGAGTTTTCATGTTCAGCAGATAACAAGCTTTCTGTCAATAGTTATTTTATCTGTTGCTACAAAAGGAAGCTGAAATGAGATGCACTAAAATCCTGAAACTCCTGAGGAATGTTGAGCAAAACTGGAAAACTACCACTCTCCTTTAGTTTTCAGTTCCAAACATCTGACAAATTATGAGCTTTTTCTTTCCTGATGCTTTACACAATTTGAAGTCTACCTGAAAATGTTATTCATGTGGGTGGAGATAAAAACAGGCTATTCTGTAAAGGTTGGAGTTGTCATTTGCACTACACAGTTAAGGAAAAGAACAACCATTTTCCAGGTGGGCACAGAGCATTATCTCACCTGGGGTCACAAAACACACTGCAACCAGTAATGAATTCTGCACAGATCTTTGAACAAGGCAAAGATCAAAGTTAGGGTGTCATTAATGCATCAAAGTGCTGATCCAGCCCTTACCTCCTAGAGAGCCCTATCACTCAATATATGGAAGTGATGCAAGGGAGCATCTTGTAGTTATAACATTACTTTGTTCTGTGTTAGCACTGAGTGATGAAGGACCTTGTTTCCCTGCTATATTACTTAACCTAATTGGAACTATGCTCTCAGCTATCTCATTACTTAATAATACTTAGAAATTTGGTACCTTCATCGTCAAACCCTGAGTAGTTAATTATTACTTGTATACTCAATATCCATTTTTTAAATTAAAGATCCATCTACATTGCACATTTAAAGTGCTTCATTTCTTTTTTAAGAAAAAGATTTTCAAAAAAGGCAGAAAACTTGAGATTTTTATGCAGATAGAGAGGATACAACTCCTAGACAGCACACATAAACCAGCTCTGCCCTAAAATAGCCTATACTGTGGCTGTTAGCCTTGATGCATGAAAATGGACAGATGACTCATCCACCAGTTCTGTGTGAGCAAAATACAAGACAATTTCATGAAGCAGAATTATAGGCTTTATTGCTGGAAAAACACTAAAGCTTAAGCTTTTGTTTTCTTTTGATTTTTAACCATAGAGGTATAATGTCTGAAAATCAGAATGTAGAAGGTCGTATGCTTTATACCAACTCCTAAACCTGTTAGTCAAAATATTTGCCAAGTTAGTTTTTCTGCATATATCACATCTGCAGTTGGACTAATGTTTTAACAAGGCCAGTGTAAGCAGCTTTATGTTCTAGTCTGATTCAGGATTTTGCCCACAGATGTGTACTTTTTAAATAAAACACTAACGTTCCCATAATCATACTTTTCATATCATAATGTTCTTACAATGGGGCTAGAATCAATATCATGTCATAGAGTTAAATGTGTTTTGTTCAGTGAACAAGACTACAAATGCAGGTGCTGAGATTATTAAATCAGCTCTCTGCTTTTCTTTTGGAACAATATTTCAATGGTTTTGCATAGATACCATTTAATACTGTGCAACAAGAAAAATCAATAACAACATTTATTCTAATTTCATATCATGTCTTTGAACAATGCTGAAACTCCATACTTGACTGCATTTCTGCCAACTGAATAACCTTTTGCCAATCTGAGAATGGAGACAGCATAAAAAACAGGTCAGAATTTCACTAGACAGCTCTCCTTTTTTTGAAACTTCTTGTCCATAGCTGTTGAGTCTTCAAAAGAGAATTTCTGGAGCAGCTGATGATAAAACCACCTGGCTAAAGGAACTACAAGGTTCAAATCTGCTCCCAGTCAGGAGCAGATTAAAAAAACCTCCATATGGTATTAGTTACCTGCATTCAGCTGCAAATATTGCCCAGTTAAAGTGTCCTTCCACCCCACAATCTTCCACATGAGGATGCACAAGAACATAATTCACCAAGCAGACAGGTTTGCAAAAGGACTGACCACCCAGCAGGTACAAGAACAGCTGCCATGGCAATATTTTGCAGAACAGACTCTATTTCCTGAACAAGTCATTTGGAAACTGAGCCTTTTAAATGCTTATGACTGTTTGAACTTAGAGGGTCTGAGTAGTATGAATTCAAAAATTCGTATTTTTGAATCATTGTGGGATTGGAAAGAAAACCAGATTTACCCACTGCATGTGAGTGAATCTGATTGAAATCATCAGAGAATCACAGAATGGTGTAAGTTGGAAGGGGGCCCTGAAGAACATCTACTTCCAACCCCTCTGCCATTGGCAGGACACTTTCAACTAGAGCAGGTTACTCAGAGACTGATCCAGCCTGGCCTTGAACACTTCCAGGGGTGGGGAATCCACAGCTTCCCTGGGCAGCCTGTTCCGATACCTTGCTACCCTCACACTAAAGAATTTTTCCTAACATCTAATAACTTACTGTCTTTGGATTTGAGCCCAATCCCCCTTGTCCTGGCACTACATGCTCTCATAAAGAGTCTTGCCCCATCTTTCCTGCAAGTTCCCTGCAGGTACTGGAAGTCCACAATTAGATCACTCTGAAGCCTTCTCTTTTCCAGGCTGAACAGACCCAATTCTCTCAGCCTTTCCTCATAGGAGAGGTGACCCATCCCTTTGATCAACTTGGTGGCCCTCCTCTAGACTTGCTCCAACAGATCAATATCTCTCCTGTGTTGAGAATCCCAGAGCTGGATGAAGCACTGCAGGTGGGTCTCACCAGAGACCTCATCAGCCAACACCCAGAAAGGGAAATTCTCAAGATGCAGATTAAGACCTGTGACAGGTGGAAAGAACTTGAGCAATAATGCTTAAAGCTCTCATTGTTCACTGTGTCTATCAGTCTGCCTCTTATGACATTCTCCACTTGAACAACAATGAAATGTTTCATAGTTGCCCGAAGGGCTAGGAGGGACAGTCCTTTGCATTTAGATGTAGCAAACCAATAGCAAGACATGAGCAGCTAGGCAGGAAAATATCACATTTTCTTTAAAAAGCTGTAGGATTTTTAGAGACTGAGTTCTTTCTGTTTTACAGAATTTGCAAAGAGAAACAGATTTTTCTTAAATAACAGTGTATGACTCCTGACAATCCCTAATAGTTTTAAAGCTTGTTAGATAATTAGCAATCAGTAGTATTCGAAACATGGGTACTAAGACTGAATTCTAAAGAAAATACTCTTTGCCTTTGTACCAGCATTGCTGCAGTGCAGCAAATAACACTACATGGTGTTATAAACCTGCAAATATTAGCCAGTAAGGCTTTTCATATTTCTTTTTGAGAAATGGAGAAAGAATGAGACTGTGTGTTGTTTTTCTGCAGTACAGAAGACATACTCCTCTGACATTGATGGATGGTGTCTCTAGATAAAGTTCCAAAGCAAAATGGTACTAAGGTTGTTAAAATGCTTTTCACAATTCATACGAGCAATGAATGATGGTTTTTCTGTCTTCTTTCTTGCCATGCGTGAAATGAGTCTCTACCTCAGTGACTCCAGCTGCTCATCTGTGACCATTTCTGTTGCTTTGTATGATAGAGGCAATACAAAGTGCTGCTGTGGCAGCTTCTCCACAATATAACTGCATTTGTATCAAGCAAAACCTCAAGATTGCCTGTGTGGATGGGGAATTATAACTTTCCAGCTTCTTTTCAAAATCAACAGGCAGGGGTTGCTGTCCTATCTATTATTTCTCTTACAAGCTTTGGAAAAATTCAATGAGGTTTGATTTTCATGTTTTGTACTACCTTGCAATGGAAGCTGCAGCAATTACAAGGGTTTTCATGCATGAAAGCCTTACCCTTTTCTCTCTGGTAGCAAACTCCATTCTGAAGAATATTTTATTTTACTTCAGCTACAAAATTATGATGCCACCAAACATTGCAGTCACAGGCTAAAGCTCTAGCCAAAAAAAAACCCAAAAAATCCAGACCTCTTTGACTATTTCTTTCTTTCAAGCTATTAATCATATACCTTGTTTTGGTGCAGTATGTAATAAACTCCCAACCCCAGTAGACAAATCTCACTGCAAGCTGTTGACAGACCAGAGCAGTCTAGCAACACAATACCTGTGGTACACAGACATTTATATTTTCTAGCTGGCATAAGCCTACTAGAGCATTTCCAAATTCTAGTTCACAACTGAAACAATTTTGACATCTGTGAACTAAATAATGGGATTTTAATGCACCTAACTCATTAGAAAATTGTTTTAAATTTTAATAAAGGAGCTGTTTTTCATCTTCATTATTACCGTATTTTTTAACTGTACAGTTGCACACTCTGGTGACAAATTGGCCCAATATAGCCAAATATTTGTTTCCATGTTTGCAAAGTTTTAAGTAAAACATACTTCACCTAAGACACTCAAGTGCAATGAGGACCCTTAAATATTTGGTCGCAGAGTAATTTGTTTGTGCACAAAATCAAGTGTCAATGACCAAGTATGATGCTAGGAATTAAGTACATAGGCAATTTATTTCATCTTTATGTGTTCTACAAAATTTGTGTTTGCTGTGTCAAAGGCATGCAAAGATTCAGGAGCAATGAACTAACAGGCAGCCTGTTGTACCATGTCAAAGAAAAGTGAATAGCCCCAAATTTTCTTGATAGTCCTAGTTTTCAGAATACTTCAAAAGATATTTTCTCCTAATTTTCCCTCTGAATTACTGAGTTGAGCTTCACAGATGGCAAAAGACAAGAGCTATTGCTACTAATTAATGATTAAGGCTAATCAGTTCATCTTTTTCATCTCTGTTGTAAGTGGGTAATTCAGGGAAAAAAAATCCTAGTCTTAGAATAAGTAGAAAAAACTTCTGCACTAACATCCTAAGATTTTTTGATAGACTCTTGTGTAACATGACTCTTTTTCAAGTTAGTTTGAAGTAAGATGAAGCATTTTCCATGTTAATTCAAAGGCTGAGCACCTTATTGAGCAGTCCCACTAAGGGACATTATGTAAGAGTCCCAGAGCAGTACATAGGCTCAGACCGAGTGCTCGTGTGGTATTCCAGGTCATCCACCAGACAGATAATTAAAAGTAAGAGTCTGGAAAGCATATATGGCATTTCCTACTAATACTGTTTCATTTTATGACTATTTTCAGCTCAGAGAATTTCCTGAGGCCAATATGACTTAGCAATCCCACTTTGTACAACCAGGAAACCTCTTTTTCCATTTGGCATTTGTATTCATTCTTTTGAAAATATAGCAAAATTATTTTTAGATTTAAAGAGAGAGGCTGAAACAAGGTGGCAGAACATGATTATTTGCAATCTCTCATGTCTTGAATACCTGATTCTGTCTCTTCTCTACCTCTTTTCCCAAAAAAGCAAGTCACAGGCTACAAGCTTTTTCAGGATACCTCCTTGCTGGAACAATGTGATGGATGGATGGATGGATGGATGGATGGATGGATGGATGGATGGAGGGAGGAAAGGAAGGAAGGAAGGAAGGAAGGAAGGAAGGAAGGAAGGAAGGAAGGAAGGAAGGAAGCCAAGCCAAGCCAAGCCAAGCCAAAGTATCAGTCAAATTTTCATTAGGAAAAGGCTCTTGCTGCCTTTGGGGCAAGGTGACACCAAAGAGGGATTTGGAGAATGTCAGTTTTGGAACTTGATGTTTAAGTCCTTCCTCAGAGGCCTGTGAGTCTTTTGAATCTATACCTAAAGTCTTGATTCACTCTAGTACTACATATTTTGTATATACATATTCACCGTAGTAATACCACGGCTTCTTTGCTATGCCCTTTCCCATGCAAGGGACAAAGCCGGTGTCTCAAGACCACTGACCTGAATTATGGATCCTTTACAAGGATTGAGACTCATCAGAGCAAGAAAAATTTTGAGGTCATACAGTGCACTGGAAGGTTGGACAGCCAGCATAAAAGTCTATGCATTTTTTTTCTTCAGTTATTGATTCAGTCTCAAAAATGTGATACATTTAACCACAGTCTTGTTGCTAAGCTTCCCAATGTTGAGAGTATTGAGAAGTCAAGACTACTCCACTTTTTGAAAATGAGATGGCCAAGTCTTTTTTAACTCAAAACTTGTATATAACTTTCAGAGATTTAGATAGCTAAAAGTCTATTTACTTATCATTTCAAGTCTATGTCAAATAGGTATTTCAAGTCCAACAGAATCAAATCCTAAAATGTCCTGAACAGTCTAGTAATAGACTTGTCTGAACTCAGTGCTTTACAGCTGATTTCTACAAGAACCTATGAACAATAAAAACCAATATTCTAAGTACTGACCAAATCTAGGTTCCAGTTAAAAGCTCACAAAGCTGAATGTTTTCCTTTTTAATTCAGTGGGGCTGTTCAGACATCAGCTCTGGAAACCACTTGTTAAAACTGTGACATGATCGACTGCATCAGCTGAATCACTATCCCATGCAGTGTGGTCACAGATCAAATCCCTTCTGAAGGTACAAAGCAAATGTTGAAGGGATGTTATTCCCATTCCAATAGTTGTCCTTCTAACTGATTTTTCTGTAGCAAGCAAAAATCTGCTTTTCATAACTACTTGATCCTCTGTGTCATTACAATTGTTCCTGTTCTCTAGTGGATTTCAGTGCAACACTGTCTAATAATTAGTTTTCCAGACTTACTAACACTAGGAATATACACTGGAAGTTTGTGTTTCGGATACCTGCAGCTCACTGGGATTTATCTCTATCCATTTAAGGGACATTACTACATCAAATGCTCTGTAAAAGCAATCCATCACATCTTTTTCTTTTTTAAGTTATGTCCATGTGGGAGTCACAGAGTAGTGTGTATGGATGAGAATATGAAGGCAAAGTTCAGGATATTTTTTACAATTTTTTTTTCAGTCCTAGCAGAGGTCTTTGAATTCAAAGAGTCCAATGACTCTGAAGTGTCAACACTGATCATCTGCTAATCAGCGACGAAGACAGTATCATAGTTTCTCCAGTGAAAGTGCAGATCTCTCCTTCTTGTCTCCCCAGATTTTGGGGATTGTAGTGATAAATGCTCTGAGTCTGGAGTGTTATACAACATACCACCCACCCTAACAAACTTTGCTTGTACTAGCACACAAGAAACTGCCCTTAACGTCAGTTTGCAGCCTCTGTCTTCTTTGGAAGACAGTTGGTTTTGCTGCTGTATTTCACTTTATTTTGTCTGTGATTCTAGCTAGCCCTGTTGGTTTGTAAGCTCTGCATGCCCTGCTGTGTATTCACTTCTCCAGGTCACCTACAAGTAAAGATGAAAGTGCACACAACCACCCCAAAACCTCTCGTTCTCTTAATAAACTTCCACCTGATTCTTTATTCTTTCCCACCTTTCTCTCTAAACATTAAAAAGCTCATTCCTTATCAGGCTGAGTAATGACTTTCACTTTGCAACCCTAAGTGTGAGCTCTATCTGAGAAATCGTGCTTGGAAATATTGTAAAGACTGAGTACATTATGTCTGACTCCTCACCCGTGTCCTCCCTGACGCAGTGCTCACAAAGGCATTCATCAGGTTTGTTAACCAGGACTGCCCTTTCACAAGAGACGTCAGCAGGCCCTGCCTAAGAACGAGTTCTGTGGCTAATTTAGCAGAACGTGACCTTTCATAGGAGGCTGGAAGGCCAGTGGAGTAAGTATGGAAATGGAGGAAAAATACCCATGCTGAAAAAGTGGAAAATTAGGAGAGACCTGTGTGAAACCTTTGGCTGAGCTCCATTACATTGCACATCGGGATGGAAACCCAGTTTGCCATAAAATGATCATTGCATTACCTAGTAATAGATCAGACAACCCAAGGATTTTTGCTCTGTGTGACCGGGAAGCCATCATAGGAATGGCTTAGTCGTAAAAATTGGTTGTGAAGAGAATTTTATTTATTTCAAGTGAAAAAGAACTATTTCTCTACTACTTCTTAAGGAAAGATACAGGAAATATTCATACCCCTTCACATTTACACAGTATTGTAATATTAGAAAACAAAATTTCTGGTAATGCACTGAAATAAAACCACAATTAACTTCAGATATGCAGAGAAAGGGCTTATGCTTCTGACACAATTGGCAAGTCACATCCCCAGCTTCAGAGCTGCCAACACTGTCAGTTTTAGTGTTTCATCAGGAGAAAATGTGATTTATACCAAGGAGGTGCATGAACAGAGAGGCTGGGAGCTCCAGCTCCTTCCTGCTTTTCAGTATTTTCAGTAGTGTGTGTTTCTCACAAATAAAGTGTCCCCAACTGTCTGACGCCTGTATTTCCAGCACTGTGGGAGGCTGCCCCCAGGCACAGGTTAGATGCTAGCGGATGCTGGGTGACACATGGGACTGTCCCTGCCCTGCACCGATGACCACCGATGACCTCCCTCCCACCCACCCCACCCAGAGTGGTTGTTGTGCCAACACCCATCGCCACCCCACCCACCACTCCCTCAGCCCTGCCAGGATGCGGTTGCTATGTCAACAGTCTCTTCCTGGCATCCACCCCAAGGAGGAAAACGCTGCAGGGGTTGCCATGGAAACTCTGCTGTCCTGAAGCATCAGTAGAGCTGCTCTCTTCCCCACCTTTCTTCCCCACCTTTCTTCCCCCAGAAGGTTCTGCCATGAAGCTGAGACTACCCCTGGGCTGCCCTGCTCTGTCCCACATTCCGTCCCCACGGCTGTGTTAGCCCCAGCTGCCGCAGCTGCTCCCGCTCACCTGGCAGCAGCTTCCCCAGCGGGGCAGCGATGGCCTGATGGGACATCTGTCACTGTCACAGCACTGGCGCAGCTCTCATCTGGGGACACAGACAGTCCTCGGACAGAGGAATGTGAGGGACTCAGCTTCTCAGGGAACAGTGGAAATGAGAGGTCACAGACTGAGCGGGTGAGGGAAGTGCTCAGTGTGTGACTGTGGGAAGAAGTAGTGGGGGACACACATCTACTTGGCAGTAGATATACATTCTCAGACCAGGCTTATATCATATAGCAACAGCTACCAAAAACACCTTTTCATCTAGAAGTACTGCCTGAATTACATCACTTTTTAAAAATTGAACAAAGCTCCAGAAGGTGTGATTTTTTGTCAGATAAGTCTGTTGTGGGAAGAAAGTGTCTGAACCAATTCTGTACAAAGGCTGAAGTAAGAAAATGTGTCAAAAATATTTACAAATCCAAATATTTCCATAGAACATTAAAATACACAGGAGTGCTTTTATAACAGGTATTTTAACAGAAGAAAAATCAAAAGTCTTGACTGCACAACAAAACAAAGCCCAGTTAATGAATCCCTGCTTATCCCTAGAATATCTGAGAAAAGTGTTTCTCTTTAAAGGATCTCTCCTCTATCACAGGAAAACTCCAGGGATTTGCAGAAATAGTATCATTAGAGTTTGCATATATAGTCTAAAGAATCAGAATGCTGACATTGCAATAAAAAAACACCCCCTAGTTTCAGGATCACAGGATACTCACACACACTCAGTATTTGGCTTCTTGCATACACATTTTAGTCAGTAAGTGATACAGTAAATACTAAATGAGAAGTGTTTGCCTACAAGAATTTATCAGTGCTTAGAATACAGGATTTTCAAGAGTTCATGTGCATACTCCGAGACTACAAATACTGGTTTTGACCCTAACTCTGAGAAATATACAATGAATTCATCTCAGCAGAGTTCCTGTTGTGGATCACCAAGGGGCCAGAGACGGACTCTCCTCAGGGAGGGACGCCCTCCTCTTAACTATTGTTCTGCTGCTGTTTATCTGAGAGAAATATCTAACTGCAGATGACCTCACATAATCAAAGGGGTAACTTCTAAAAATGCCCAGATCTAGAGATTTTTTGGTGTACCTGCTAATAAAGACATCGTTTTACCTTACTATATCTTTGAAAGAAGAGCTCCTGTTGCTCTCTGACTGGTATTACAACACAATTAATTGTCTGAAACATGCTTAAAGAAAACTAGAAATCATCCTCTAATCTCATTCTAAAGGACACTATTTCATTTAGAATTGGATGAATTTCAATCATATTTCTCATTAGGATCGAACAGTTTCAAATTTATCTCAAAGCTAACCTCTGTGTTTTGCTCTCCTCTGTGTTCACCATGTGGCATACAAAATTGACTCACAGTAAAGACAGCAAACCATCATTCTTTTTCACTAGACTTTCAACTTTATCTCTGGGGAAATGGGAATTTGTTTGTGTAGAAACCCCAAATCATTATATTGTCTGTATTATTGAATATATGTCTTTGATCCAGTAGGTGCTTAATGTAACAATATACAGTTATTTCTGGAAATCACTCATCTAGACCTGCTTAGGAAGAAGCTGCTCACTACCACATAGCTTTTCCTCATCCACTTTCAAAACCTGACTTTTCTTTCGGACTTTGCAATGCCTGTAGCAGAGAGCTCTTCATTGTAATTACGTGCTGTATGAAGAACTGTTTCATTTGTTTTCATCTGATAATTTCGTTTTTTCTCCTATCTTCCACAGTAAAATATTGTCAATAAAAAATCCTTACCACTTTTTAAACCGGTCATTATTTTACAGGTTTTAATTGAGGACTTCTGGGGTAGACTTGGATACATGTAATTTTCTGAAGTTATAAGATGGATGTGCCTCCTTTCAAGAAAATACTTTCTTCTGGCAAAACACCTCATGAAAATAGCACTGGTCCTAGCATTAACTCTGATAACAATACAAGAAGCTTTGCAATCAAAGTACATTGATTTCAGTCAATGGGCCTTTCCTGAAGAACTTCCAGCTTAAAACAGGGGTTAGAAAAAGCAATATGGAAGGGACACTAATTAAGGTACATATGTCTTCAAACGATCTCTTTATTTAGCTGATTCAAATTTCTTATCTTGGTATCCCTGATGTAGTAGAAGGCAGCTTCTAGGAGGGAATGAGACTGGTGAGGTGAAATGGTGTACTCTGTGTAGTGAAACAGCACAGAACAGTGGAATTGAAGTTGGAGAAGAACCCAAAAATGCTTCAGTTAATACTTCCTAATTCTTATCTACTTAGAAAAAGTGAATTTGTTACAAATTTTATCAGAGTAAGGAATTCAAGGACAAACTTTTCCATGAGTAGCTTGAAAGAAAGAAAACTACTTGAGTGCTATGTGATGTGATGTAAAGAACAAAAGCAAACAGGCAATTCTTCTCTGAAACTTCAACTTCCACAGGAACATTTATTGGCAAAAAGACTGTTAATTTAGATACAACATAGAGGATAAATTCATATCTGGAAGCAAGAGAATGTTAATCTGCAGCCATTTATAAATGTAATATGAAATTACCTCATGTCAAAGTAATTTCAAAATGCAAAACCAGTCATTATTAATATCAAATTCCCCATGATTTGAAACTGCATAAAAGTTTTTAAATAATGTCCTGAAGCTATCACAGGATAATTTAATTGAAAAGCATAATTCTGGATTCTAAGAACCTTCAGAAAGGGTCTGGTTGCACACTTGTTGCTATCTGTGTGAATATTAATGATTGAAAGGCTTGAATAGCATATAGAGATAAATTATATATATGAGATAAATATTTTAGAACTTTTATCTTGATTTTTCTGAAGGTCTGTGTTTCTCTGCCTAGGGCATTAGTGTGGTGTATACTGTTTCAAATACAGATATTCTGCTCCTTCTACAAAATAGATAGAAAACAGACATTAATAAAAGAGACCTCTGTCTAAGGTTTCATTCCCCTGAAATTTTCATGTGGGAAAACCGTCATTGCTGCCACCCTGCACCTAGTTAGATCTACTTTGCAGATTAAACAGAATGGAATTTGCAAGTATACATATTTACATGTAGGGGACAGTAGATAACATCGTAAACTCATTAGAATTAATATAATAGGAGTGGAAACATGACACATCCCTGTACAGGAGACCTGTACAGATCTCCAGCAAAGCCCCAGTTAAAACCTATGTTGCATTTCTTTCCTAATCCATACATGGGAAGCACAACATATATATTTCTCCTCAACTAATATGAGGTCAATTTTGAAAAACAAAGTTCACAGTCAATATGCAGTGTGGAGCTGTTTTATACTAGAAGGACCAATGAGCCCCTCCTATGCAACAACAGCAAGTGGATAGCAACGGGAATGAGACAGAATATTGAGAAATCTTAAATGAGAGCAGTTTGAACGAAGGGAAGAGTAATGTGTGGACTTAAAAGGAGCAGAGAGAGGGCTTACAGCCAGCAGAACTGCATCACCTACCTGAAATACTTTTGCCAAATTGTCAAAAAGTGCTTGACCAGCGCTGACTTTATGCTTGACTCCCCTGACTGTGCCATTTTTGCTGAGGATGTTGACTCGCTTTGTACCAAACCCCTTCTCTTTAGTGGCTCTGACTAAGATGAGCAAGTCGTCCGGCTCGTTCTCATTTTCATCACACTCCGACCCTATGTGTCCATTATGCTGCCCGTCCACTTCACTCAGCCGGCTGGTCTGGTCAGTCTCTGAGCTGCTGGCATACTCGGAGTCCAGAGAGTCGGTAGCCTCACCGTCGGCGTACACCTCCTTCAGCACCCGCCCGCTGTGCGAGGACGCGACGCGGAACCGAACCTTCCTCGACAGCGGCTCGCTGTGCGCCTTCACCTTGCTCTTGAACATTGCCTCTTCCATGGAGAGAAACAGTTTGCATTGTTCCAGCGTGGTGCCCATCGCATTTGCCAGTTTGTCACACTTAACAACAATATCGGCGCTGTTTTCTGTTGACAGGGGTTCTCATATTAAACTAAAGAGGGTTCCCAAGAAGCCGCTGCCGTTCTGCAGTTAATAATGGATGCATTTGTGCTATGGTTACCTTTAAACTAAAACCTGTAAAGCGATCTCATTAATTAAATATTAAAAAGACATTGTGTACTTTTTGCACTAAGGAAGAAAGCAAGAAAGGGAGAAATTATATTCATTGATTAAAGTAAAAATTCAAACTTGGGAAGGGATGAGGAGAGGAGAGGAGAGGAGAGGAGAGGAGAGGAGAGGAGAGGAGAGGAGAGGAGAGGAGAGGAGAGGAGAGGAGAGGAGAGGAGAGGAGAGGAGAGGAGAGGAGAGGAGAGGAGAGGAGAGGAGAGGAGAGGAGAGGAGAGGAGAGGAGAGGAGAGGAGAGGAGAGGAGAGGAGAGGACCAAGCCCAAGAGAGTTCAAGAAGCATTTGGACAATGCTCTCAGGCACAAGGTGTGACTCTTGGGGTGTCCTGCACAGGGCCAGGAGTTGGACTTTGATGATCCTTATTGGTCCCTTCCAACTCAAAATATTTTGTGATTCTGTGATAAACCAAATAACAGGTTTAATGAATACAATTTGATTTGCTAAAAAAGGCAGAGTTTTTCACAAGATATACAAAGGCAAAATTGTTTATGTTCATTGCACCTGAGGGGAAAATCAAAACCTTCAGCACCTGAGTCAATGGGAAGCACATTTCTTTCATCAAAACAATTAACTTCCCTACCAATCAGACCTCATTCACCAAAGTCTGCTTTTTATACAAGCTTATGGAGATTCAGCAGGGAGCTCTGACTTGATGGCTTTCTATGCTGGCCTTTTCACAGACTGGCAGAGCAGTGGAGAAGCAATTAGTCAGAATTTGTTGCACAGAGTAACACAATGTTATTAAATAAAACTGAGCCACAGCTAGTACTGTACAGCAACCGCAGCATATGTTCTGTTTTGTCAGGGACTAGGCGAGGGAATCTGAACAGGAGTAGGAGAAAGTTAATTAATTGAGGCAACAAGGATCAACAATGAGAAGTAGGGTAAGGGGGATTCATCCACAGGGAATCACATTGTCCTATCCTAGCAAATCACAAGTAGTGGTTGCCACAGCATTCAGCACCCGACTCTAGATGTAAAAATAGCCAACTCACACTTGAGGTTTCTGGCTATGTCTACTGAATATCATGTAGTAGCACCTTAAACCCCCAAGCCGGTTCTGAGTTCGCATGATGATTCCTACTTAGAGTGCTATTTCTGTGTTTTCTTCATTTAAAGAAAAATGCAGCATCAAGAACTCAATCCCGTTCTCACTTTCTTGACAAACATTCCCTAGACACTCTCTACAGCTTCATTTTCTCTCTAGACTCATGAATAGTGAATTGCTTCCTGAAGCCTGTGACCTCCGACAGGTGTAAGCATGAAATGAGTCCCCAGATGTTCAGCCAACCCAGAATGGTAACGCCTGCAGTCATAAGCAGCTGCAGAGCTTCAAGCATCAGAGACTTTCTGGCCAAGATTTTGGAAATGCAGGCTCAAATCTTTCAACAATTGTGTAGGGGTTATTGTGATTTTATTTTGAACAAGATGCATGAAATTATGGCTCTTCAGCTCAAATAAAATCACGATTTTCAAGGCTGAAATCTAAAATTAATTTCCCATCTACAAAATGGAAACAACAATCATTAGTGGCATTTCATAGCACTCATGTTTGCCACACTTCTTTCTAAATGAGATGATTCACTGTATTATTAACTACTATAATTAATACATTAAAAATAGGTAAAAATAATGTTACAAGAGTTAAAATACATTGTTATCTTTCAAAGAAGAGAAACATCTAATATCAAAGTCTGTACTAATATTGAATAGAGTTATAAGAAACTTTGTGAAATTCATTTGAGGAGGAGTATGCTGAATCACACTGATTGTGTCATAGCCACTTGCCCACAGGAGTTTTGACAAGAAATATAGTTCATTATTACTAAAATGTGACTCAGAACAAAGAGCATTCTGTAGAAGGATGAGTATTTCAAAGTATCTTTCATGGAATTATCCAAACAGGGCTGCAAGATACCTGAAGAAATTACTTAGTCTGCTACTTCTCCCAAAGTTAACAGTATCATAGTGTTTCCATGATTATCTGAGTGTCTTTCTCTTGGAAACCTGCAGTAATTAACTTTGTTCATATTCATTTTTATTTAAATAATACAACCCAACTGTTTTTCAATTAATAGTCACACATTGAAAATCTGAACTTCTCTAATGGAAATGATTTCCACCAAAATTTTATAATTTTTTTATCTTCTCCAATTGAAGCTATATATCCTTTAATAGAAACAATTTTACTGCTGTTGCAGGCAATGGGAAAGCTTGTATTGTCTGGAGTGTAAGGGATTTTGTGCTGAGTGACTTAAAAGGTTAGTGTAGTGTTATGCAGAATTAATTTATATCACATTTTTAAAACACTCCAAATACTCTTGGCATTTTGTTCTCTGTTAATAGGAAATTAGCTCATTGTTTAGTTCCATGGCAATTCCATTATTCACTGAGAAATATTTTTTATGTCTGTCATTTTTTATGTTCTTTCAAATAAGAAACTGTATGCACAATTTTCTCTGCAGAAAAATAATTAAGCAGAGTGGAGTGTGCCCCTTGACAGAAGCATTTACAGACATAAGATTTCATCCTGATGTTCCAGCTGTGGACCTTCTGCAAGCCAATATGTGACTTTGGGGCTAGGTGCACATATCCAGTAGTAAACAGATTACAAACTCTAAACTGCTTGTATTCATGACATAAGACATTTGAGACTTCAAAAACCTGAGATGCACATATTTGTTCCATCTGCCTGGGTGTATGTTCTCAAAAACAGCAGAAAGGATGAAACCTGACTAAGCATCTCTGTCCCTCCTGTAGACTAAAATTGTATTAAATGCTTAAACTAACTCCACTTGTGCAGTTTGATGCTGCACCCGGCCAGCTGTTATATTTCTGTTTATCATTTTTAGCTTCCCTACCCACACTTCTTTTTATTCAAAGAATTCATTCATTCATTTCATATTTCATTTCATGAGAAGTATCCATTAAAAACTAATGTGGCGGGGGTTTGCAGTAATGAGATACTTCTTGTCCATAATTATTACTCTTTCTGAATCATTTGGCTGTTGTTAGATTTTATTTCTGCTTCGTTTGGTTCTAATGTTCTACCATTGATTAATTCGAGGCCAGGGGGTCCAGCAACCATAAAGTCAAAGCACACAGGAAAAAAAGTGTCTCTACAGAGATCTCTCCTGAATAGAGAAGCACTCTGTAAAAAAAAAAAAAAAAGAGCAAACACTTGGAAATAAGCTATTTCATCCATTGCCTCTTATGTGAATCTGTTTCATATCACAAGGAGCTGGACCAACCCATTACCTGAATGTTGTGATAAATAATACAGCTGCCAATAAAATCCTCCGATTTTATCATGTTCAGTATATCAGTAAGTTGAAAGGAAAAGAAGATGATGCTTCTGCTAGTTGTTGGCTTCTGATGCTTCTGCTTGACATAGAACTAAGATACCAGTACTGGGTGAAGACTGGGGGACAGATGCTGCACGTGGCAAATTGAAAGACAAACATCTACTCTGAGACTGACATCTGAGAATTCACACTCCATGCAAGAAGGTACCTACAGAGGCAACTCATCACACCTTTTATCCATGACAAAGTAGAGGAAGTCTAGCTGATAAATTTAGTCCCAATGTTTACCTTCTAAATTACTGACATTAGGTCAGATGAGTCAAAGTTGTTAATACTTTTAAAATAAGAAACTAAGCTAAAGTAGCAATCACACTGTGCCAAGTGAGAGCTTTATAGCTGTATCAGGAAGGGGAAAATGAGCAGAAGAGAATAGAAGGAAACCCTAATCTCATTTATATTTCTGATGTAATTTCTTTAATGTATAGGTAAATCTTGCTGTGAGAGTTCATCAAACATATACATACTTCAATTTCAGCAGCTTACACAAGTAGAGAATCCATCCTAGGTGTTCCATTTCACTAAGTTTGGAGCACTACCAGCTTCATCTCAGAAAAGAACCACAAATCAATAACATTAAACTGCAGCAAAATGCTTGGAAGAGTATCTAGAAATGCATTAAGCAGCAAAGATTGTTTTCACTTTTCGGAAGAAGTGTAGAGTGTGCTGTTTGAAATTACTAAAAAAATGTACCTCGTGACATTCCCACAGATCAGAGAATAAAATGTATGAAAAAAATAACAGAATTTGTAGTACTCAAATAGCAGCAAAATGGAACCTGAATCATGAAATGAGATTTTGGGAGGAAAAAAGATGTCAAAAAAAGAAATAAGATAGGCTGAAGTCAACAACTGCCTTCTTCATTTCTGAACACATGACGATTTTAATAGATGGGTTTACCCCATGATAAAACATTGTATGCTCTGTTTTGATGCACAATGTATACAGGGCCATTTTGTGTGATGTATTTGCAGGTTACTAAGTATATATAGCAAATCTGTAGGCTGACTTGATACCATCCACACTGGTGTCATTCATCCTTAGACAGATGGTATGAATTCACAGTGACATGCCTTGTGATACTAATTTTTTTTCACTCTACAAAAGACTGTTCGCAACTGTCTCCAACTCTATCACACTGGTAGTAATCAGAAGCATATTCTGTAATCTCTAATTCTTAATGCAAAATTAGCAAAGCAGTCATCGGGATGCAGATATTCAAAAGACATGGATTTCCCACCCGTCATTGGGCAGAAGGTATTTTGGTTTGTAAAAGTATGTGTGTGGTAAAGTGAGTTTGTTTATTTTGCTTCAAGTAAGTAAAGTTTGTGTACAACATGCTCTATGCTTTAGAGATTACAAAAGCAAACGATTTGAACAGTGAATGCTAACCAAATTGTCTTTGTCTGAGACAGATTTAGTGCATTTCCCACTTGTTCAGAGAAGGAATATTCCCATTTGTTGGCAAAACATCTGTCTACTTTTCTGCAGGTCCAGAATAACATTTTAACTGTAGCAAAGTTCATGAGGACATACAGAGCACATTCAGGTCCCCATCAGGGAACTCTTGCATCTGGCAATTGTTTGTCAGGTGTAGCAGCTGCTAAATGGAAATAACACAGACAAGAACAAACCAAGCATACTGTTGGTATTATAATGCCTAATTATTCATATGACAAGTGCTTTACACTGTCATTTCATTTTATTTGTAGATTTCATTTAACTTCTGTTAAGTAATTGTTAGACAGAATGTCAGGGTTTCTGTGTCTATATTTCTGTTTACATTAGTGAATTGGGTGCATTGCTTGTTTAATTTATAAAGTGAAGGAATTAAATGAATGAGGAAATCAAGACCTGCGTCTAGGTCTTGACCATGCACACAAGTACACAAGGAGGTAGGGAACTTATGGGATCTTTCTGCCATCCTTTTTGCCAGGGTGAGCAGAAAGCCCCCATTTCCAAAATCTTTAGGGAGAAATGCTCTGTATTGCATTTGGAAATGCGATCAATTACTATCCTGAACTTGAAATTCACAGCCATTTCAACAGTTCATTCATTTGTACTTTTCCTACTGTAGGTTTCCATAGGAGTCAAGCTGCTGAGCTAAGCACAGAAGCAGCAGTACATGAAAATCTTCTGTCATTATGTGGTTCTTCAAGACTTAATTTATTTACTCTAAACAAAGTAAAAGGTCAGATCTTAAATGTGTTACATATCTGAATCATGCAAGGCAAAGAACAGCTTTCCTACAGGAGAGCCTGGAAAACACTTCTGGCATACTGACTAGAGTAGTAAAAATAGTGGCTGGAAATTTTGATCTATATCAGATAGCTCACATAACAAGCACTTTTTTTTAATTATGTTTCTTACCTAGCTGGTACAAAAATTGATTGTTTGTAGCTCTTTTTTTTCTATTCATGTAAGTGGTCATCATAGGATATGTGTAAATGTTAACTTTTTCTCCAGAAGCTCTAGCCTGTAGCTAGCCGACAAAGTATTCGGTGGACACAGATTTTAGGGTCTAGAATAGGACTGAATTCCTACACTGATCTCCATTAAGAGCTCTGTTTTATCTTCTCCTGTGTTTTAGTTGAACAGGAAAAAATCATGAGAAAAATATTTCCATTAAAGCAGCAATTTGTAGAGGAAAGAAAAACTTTGTTGTGAAAAAAAATTGTTTTATAGGTATGATGCATTAGGAAAAAAAATCTTCAATTCAGCAGAGAACTAAAAAAGCATGTTGTAAGAGGCAATAGCTCAGCCAGACTGTTCCTTCATGTGATGTACTGGAGAGATATTAAAATCGACATAAAATTCCACCTACCCAAGTAACACCACCAGTTTGTGGGGGCACATGTGCAGCCAAGACACGTCCTCCTTGGGGGTAGGGTTAAGTACAGAGAGTGCACCTCTCCACCAATCCACCTCCCTGACAGGTAAGTCCCAAGGAAGGAGATCTGGGTGTCAGAATCTATCACAGAACACATGTGAGGCTCAACCACAGGGCTACAAGGCTGTGGAGCAACAATTTTAAAAAAAAAAAAAAAAAAAAAGTTGTTTTCTGTCTGATGATTCCAATGGCTCTGCCTGAACTCCTCTGAGTTTGGTTTTACTGTCATTTATACTGAAAACTATAGGTAGGCCTGTGTTGCAAAAGAAAACAATTGAGATTGGAAGATATTAATAGCAGAGCAAAATGTTTGTACGCAATCCTTGTAAGTTCTGCTTAAATTTCCTAAATGTGAAAATGTCTTCCCATATTTTTTGGTTAGTTTATGACACCTTTGTTTGAAATATGACCTAAAATCTGATACTCCTTTTCCATCAAATGTCCCAATCCAAATACCAAAAATTTGTAAAAAGAACCTACTACAGGAAACACTGATTCACTAGGAAGGATGTCCCCTCCTGTATCCATACTGTATTTTTCATTGTTTCAATGACTAGGGAACAACCAGGAACTTAAAAAAGAGATTTACTCTTTGTTTGGAAAGAAAAATTACTAATGACAGTTTTCAAGGCTCGTTTTCAAGTATTGCAAACAGTCCCTCTTCATTGCAAACAAAGATGAAAAAATCAGCATGAAAGCTTCAGAGAGTCATTTCCATTCTCAGAGCTCCACATGAAACAGTCTCAGCAGCAGCAGAGATACCTGAACCCTGTCCTGAAATTCCTCATACATCTATTTCCCTTAGCTCCCACTAGAGACATGGGCCATCTTTCTGTGTTGGGCCTGTTGAAAAATATAAATAAGACGAGTACAGGGAAGAAAAGGACCTGGGAAGAAAAGTTGCACTGGGAAGAACTAACACTCTAGTGAAATTCAGTTTAGTGCTGCTCTTCCTCGTGTGATTCATAACCATTAAGTACAAGTACGCTTTGCAGGTTATCCATGTTTATGGATAGCTTATCTGGGTAATATCATCTAAATAAAATTTAAAATTCTATCAAAATTCTGTCATCTTTTGCATCATAAATACATACATATATCAGACAAAATATTGTTATAGCTCTTTTTGTAAGATAGGTGTGTAACATGTTGCTTTCAATATTATAGACAAACTCCAGGTAGCTCATTGAATGTTGCATTGTTAAATTTTGAAGGTTTTGGTCTTCCCCACACACATTGATTTGTTCTGTTAAACAGCTCCTGAGTCCTATTGCTGAGCTGTCAACCTCATTAGTGAGTAACATTATTTAAACATATCTCCTAAATGCTCCTTGGAGGCAAGAAAAGTTTAATTATATCGTTTTAATGGAATTATTCAGAGGTTCTTATAGACAAATGAAAAGGACTTATAAGTACTCTGAGTCGGCTTATATTTTATTAAATTTTATTCTTAGGTTATAGAAATGGGTTTTTAGGTTGGTTTATATCCCACCAGAATATTTGGGTAGGCAAAAGTTATTTTGGGGCTCTCTGAGGGAATCAATGTTAACAACTTGTAAGCAGCCCTTTTTTTTGGTCAGATTTATTCCTCTGTGGTAGTGACTGCTTGCAGACTTGTGAGAGACTGGACTGTTAATAATTAATGACTCAAACAATCGACCATTTGACAGCTCAGATGCAGAGGGGTACACACCATGGCTGGAGGCTCCAGCTGAGTTTTGAACAAGGTAAGGGGAAAGGCCGACAAGGGACCGATCCTGTGAGGTGGGACAGTGCTTTTTATCGTGCCAATGTCCTCCCTTATGTAATGGCTGAAAAATGCCATAGATAGATAGATAGATAGATAGATAGATAGATAGATAGATACATACATACATACATACATACATACATACAGTGTGAAACCTGCCCCTCGGAAAAGTACCAGGACATTCACATGTAGCCTGAAGGTATTCATCCCTGCTGATGGGCCATAATGGCCCACAATGGACTCAACTTCACAGATGTGAGAGGCAGCTGTAATGCCTTAGAAGGTGTCATAAACCATAGAAGACTCCAGAGGTGTCCTGTGATTCAAAGTGACATCCAGTGTGAAACATCCCACCTCAAGGGAGGTACCTGGGCATTCCCACCTGAACCTGAGCAAATATAAACCCAGTGGACTCTGTGTTTCATGGGCTTGCCCCACCCCATCAAGACAGAGATTAGCATTTTGATGATCCTGGGACCCTCACCACTAAGACCAGGAGACAAACATGACAGCATCAGGATCCATGGAGTCTCTCTTTTCCTGTTTCTTTCTCCCTCTCCCCTTCTACCACACATTTACTGTTAAATAAAAATCTGTACTATTGATTTTGGTATACAGTCTCCTTTGCACCTCAGTTTGGGCAGAGATATCTCTCCATTAATTTTAATAACCGGATCTTAGCAAGACTGAAAATTCTGCTGCTGCACATGCAGATGTCTACCATAACCCTCGATCTGACTTGGAGCACATATCTTGCATGCCTCCCTCAAACATTCCACTATGCACTGCTTTTGACATATTTTTGAGCCAAAAACTTGACTACTAGTCATCTACAGCTTTCACAGGAGAAAAAATATATTCGGGGCTTTCTTCCTATCATTTTTTTCTCCCCAGAAAACCACATCATTGTTGTGATAGTAGATAGCAGATACTCTAGTGATAATAATATATAATAATGCAGTTTAGGTCTCATTTCATACTGATTCACCCCAAGCAGGCCCAGACACACTTCAGAGACAAAGACAAAGAAGTGGGTATTTGCTTTATTTGGCGCGCCGGGTGTGGGGGATTCACTCCTCCAAACACACATACCAGCACTTCCAACACACAGTATTATGGGTAACATTCATGAATATTCATTACATTCCTTGGGACAGGAGTGGTTATACAAATCATTTCTCGGAAATCATTAATATCATTAGCATGTGTGCCGCGCATGCGCTGTGTGTCCTGGTGGTCTTTGGAGTTCTTTTCATGATGAAGATCTGCTAGTCTTCATCACAATGCACTTTTCACCTTTCTCTCTGGAGCATGTGCCGTCCTTGGTGGGATGATTCAGGGTTTCTGTGCTGGCTTCAAATAGATTCTTGTCCCTCTTGACATTATAAAGGGAATCTTGTTTTTCTAGGTTTTAGGATTCACATATTCTGTCTCTCAATAGTTAACTTGAGTTACCTATTAACTACTCCTTTCTCAATACCAAGGAATAAAAGTGATGAAAATAAGATAAAGGACTTTCATTTAGTTCCGTTGTTACTAGCTGATGTCACCTCTAGTATTCTTGCTGAAGGTTTCTTTCATTCAAAACTTGATAAATCTCTATAGGTTTGTTCTCCATGTCTTCAGTTTTTTGCTGAGAGGGCTCCAAAATCTTGTGAGGTTGGGTTTTTTCCAGCTGCTCTTATTGTACATAACATCAGCCTGACTCCTGCATAAAGAAGATTATTTGCATATACTGTGATTCCCCATGCAGCCATCAGCTGATAAGAAATGTCATCCAGTCCCTGGATTGCTGTAATGTTTTTCATTTAAGGTGGATATCAGTTTTTGTGACAGAAATATTTATGTATATACAAATATATTCAATCCTAGATGGAGAGGATAGCATTTCATACAGCCTTCAGGATATCAGACATATATCAGCTTTCTCTTGTGTGCCTCTGGGGAGAGTTTAATAGCCATGAATTCCCAAAGGTAAATTTTTATGACACCTGGAGGCAAAAGAACCATTCATGAGCACAGAAGAGGTGAGACTTGTTTGACTTTTCCACCTGACAGTAAACCATAGCTGAGTGTAAGGCAAACAGTCAAAGGGCAGGGCATTAGGGTATTGGTCTGTTTAATGGCTGTGGTAATCACAGGAGGGATGAATCATGGAGTCTCTTGGGCTCTGATATCTCAGCAAACAAATGGGGAATCACCTCACTCAGGCTGATTCAGAGGAACCCTTGCTGCGAGCAGGGAAACAATGTCAGCAATGCTCCTCTGAAGTGACCGATGAAACCATGCTGAAGCTGGGTGAAATCACTGCCTTACACCAAGAGAATTTCCAGCGCAGTCAGTGCAGATGAGGAGATGAGCCTGGGCAGTGATTCAGCCCCTGGCGCAGCATGTCAGGTCCTGTCAGAGCCAGCTCTGGGTGACGCTAGCACAGCAGCCCCAGGCAGGTGCAGGGGGGCTGCAGAGGCATCGCCAACAGGGGAGGGAGGCCTTCTCTTTCTGTTTGACAACCGAGAAACAGGTACTTTTTGATCTATTGAGGAAGGAAAAGCTTGGAAGGCCAGATTATGTTTTTTTCTTCTGGCACAGATTGTCTCAAAACCATTGGGAGCAAATGATGCAGCGAGGTCCTGCTTTTTCCTCACACTTCAGTGCACTGCTGCTATAATAAATCTAGTTATTTACGACTCCAATATGCAGTCACTTCCCTGGGCCACTCATTTGCTATTTAAATAAAGAGATGCCAAACACTGTCCAAAAGGATATGCACAAACCACAGCACCAGGGAAAAAACTAAAAATATGAAGCCTTCCCCTTTAGCTACTCTTAATACCTTCAGAGACTGCTCTTAAGAACTGGGAAACATCAGCAGCTGGGAAAACTCACCAGCTCAGTACACAGCACTCCGATATTTGAACACTGTTTAATAGATTGCTTTGTACAATATAATGAATCATATATCTTCAGTCAAGTATTCGTTATTGTTGTTATTATTGTTGTTATTATTATTGTTATTGCCATTATTGTTGCTATTACTATTATAATTATTTCAGCCTTACTACATTCCTCAGGAAGCCAAAGGTGCCAAGTACAGCTGCCATCCACTACTCTTATCTTGTTTTCATTTCAGCTTGGATTTTGAGCACTTCAGCTGAGTTAATTCAATTTACAGGCTCATTAACCCAACTGCAAATGAAAGGGGAAGACAGTGTATCTCCACAGGAATTCTCAACATCAGAATGGTGTCTGGGTCTCAAAATCTCAGGAGCTTCTGGTGCAGAAAGTCTGCTTTCTTATACCTGAAACCAAAATAGGATCCAACAGGTGAAGAAAGCAGCAAAGAAACCGAAAGGAAAATTGTAATTCTTTTTCCTCCAGTAAATACTAAATTGCATGTGAATTTCTCTATAGGTTTTGTGGTCAAACTTTTACAAATAATGACAGACTTGCCAAAAGGTTTTAAGGTGTTTTAAGCTAATTTTTTTTTCTGATTTACCTTAAAGCTGTTTCAAAACAACAAAAAAAAAATCTCTCTCAGAATCTTTCTCTTTCTAGCTCTGCCTTGATTTGTCACTGCTGAGAGACAGTGACAGCATTCAACACTGTTTCCAGAAGGTGTATCTGAGGGCTGTATCCTGAGCCCTCCTGTACAAGCTTTTTCAATGTAGCCAGCCCCACAGCATTATTACTGATCACATTGCTGTTCCACCTTTTAGTTATGAGATTCTTTCTGTGAGTGTGAGATTCCTTCATTGATAAATGTTTTTCTGGTTAGAATACCTTTTGGCAGGGCTTTTTGTTTTGCATTGAATTATTTTGGTTTTATTAGTTTTACTGTAACTGTTAACTTGCTATTTCTTATTTCTTTGCTCCATGGAGCTGAATTATATCAGTTCCCAAAGGATGCAGCCTTCAGCTGAACACACATAGAAAAATTACTATTTCTTTTGTGATGTGTATTCATCAGAGGCAAATTCAAATGCACACTCTCATTTTACTGGGTTTTTACATTTGAAGTAAATATTCTCAAAGGCACAATTTCAAACCAAAACTTTGGTGAGGTTCAGTGGCAGTCCCAATTCTAAGTAAGCTCAGCAGGAACTCAGACTGCCTCATCATCCCCCATCAGTGATGTTGAGCTCAAGATATTGACTGAACTGCAGCATATTTAATTTTAAAATTTACCCTTAGTCTCCAGTTAAAAGCACACACATCTCAAAGAAACCATGTTCACGAGCAGTGGCCTTTATGCCTGGCAGTTCAATGCCTGGTGACTAAATGTCACCTCTTTGCATGCAAAAGCTATTTCATTGTCCAGAACTGTCCCTGGAACACTGAGCAGCATAATGATTCCTGATAAAATAGGCACCTGGGATGTCTGTAACTGCAATGAATTTTCATAGACATGCTCTGTCACTAGAATGCCTTTTATTGTGGTCTCCAAAGGCATGCACTTATTGCACCCAAAAATATCCTGTCGCTGGGACTTCAGTTCCAGGCCAAGTAATTTGTGAGATTTACCCTTACAAATCTTTCTGTGTCTTACATTTCGAGTGAGAGTTTCTCATTTTTCTACAGCAGGCTTTGTTTATTTTCAGCAAAAAAAACCCAGATGAAAGCTAAATCAGCTGGGCAGGTGAAGATTCCTTTTTTAAAAATGAAACATTTTGGTTGTTTAGCACAGAGATCAGATTATTTAAGTATGACTCAGTGAGTGACACAAACGAATCTTAGTTATCAATGGCATTTCTTAAACGTTTAAAAATACTGAGTCAGGTCCCCTAAAATCTTAAGACTGAATAAAGATTGTACAATTTTAAAATGTGTGTATTTCTTTGATCTTGAGCTCCTTTATCATTTTCAAACCTTTCCTTGCAACAACAAAGGGAACAATCACATCTTGTCAGAGAAGCCAAGATCTCCATGCAATCCTTTTACTTCAGTAGTTATACAGCTTCCCATAACCATGTCCAGTCAGGTTTTGAGTAATGACATTTTTCAATCATGTGCTGAAGATCAACAGTTATCATGATACAACAAAATCTAAGGATCGCCAAAACGAATCTCCTAGGGTGAGTTGCAACAGCGTGCATACAGCACCTTGCATCTCTCTGAACCTCTCCTGTACAGTCTATTGTGTAAGGACAGGCAACCAAAAGATACAGTCATTAACTCACACAGCAAAAGTTATTCTCTTCAGTGAGATCTCAACACCCAGCCTCTGAAAATCCATCAGCTACCTGCTTACATGGATTTCTACTGTCAACTCTTGCCAGGTCCATATTAGTGCAGTGTATAAGCAGAAAATCTGAAAAAATGTTCATTCTGGGATAAAAGTCAGCATATAGTGTGATGATATCGCTTACAATAATGACATTATTGTATTACTGAAAATATATATGTGCTGTAAAGTGCTGTTTTGTAGTGATAAATAATTGACCTGAATAAACATGAAGTTTAACAGCCAGTTTTGGTTTTCAGTGACTATAGCTGAAGTAGATGCACACACATGCACACTCACCGGACCGAAACACATGAATGTGTGTTTTGGGGGTTTCCCTTGAAAGAAAATTAAGATTTTTTCCTCTCTGTTGATGCATAGTTGTAGCCCTTACTTCATAAGACTACACTAACCAGCATATGAGATGACAGATTTCAAGAGCTAGAAGGTTTCCTTGGGGCACAGTAATTGAATTTGGTGCCATCAGCTGGAGTCAAGAGTCTCACTTTACCTTACAGTAAATTGATAATGCTGGTGATCTTTCATTTTTAGCAAACACATATTGATGTATTTCTATTGATGTATTTCATGTGTATATCACAACTTCTTTGCCATGTGTTGTTCAATACAACAAACTATTTTATTTGCATGTGTGTTTCAGTGTCATATTTGAAGTCCTTGCACTTCCCTTTCTCTGTCCAAACTTCTCTAAGCTTGAAACATTTTTGTCTAACTTTCAGGCACTACTAATATAAAAATAAAGCAGAATAAGAGAGATATTAATTGGTATAATAATTTCCATTAGTTTCATATGCAATGATTTCATTAGGAGCAAATAATTTATTACAGCAAATTCTCTGAAAGCTTTTTAATCAAATTCAAAATTCCTGGCAAACAGAGTAGTCAGAGCAGAAACATTTGCATATCGAGCAAAATTTTCACAGTCCTTTTTTTTCTCCACTACTCTGATCCCCTGCTCATCTGCTTCCCCACCACTCAAGCCTTGCTGCTTTGCCTGCTTCTTTCTGATCTCTTTTGTTGATCCTTCCTTGGAGGAGCGAATATCTACACAGCTTTTTACAGTAAAATAAAATTATTATTTAGAATGTCTAGCTCGTAAGCTTTCAGTAACATAAGTATTTATTTTCAGTAAGTCCTAGTTTATTAGCTATGTACAAGAAATGCATAGTTCCTCTGACTGGAACAAGATAGATTACAGCCAAGTAATTTCCCACCAAACTATCAAACTATGCAATTTGCTGTTTCATGATCAACAGATGGTGTAATGCAAGAAGTGATTTCATACCTCTCTGGCTCCCATAATAAAATAATTTTATTACACTAGAATTATATGTATTATCCTCAAACTAACTGTAGAGCTTCATGTGTTATGCTGGGAAACATACATATTCCTAGTGAATTGGCTGATACTTTAACAGTGAGGGTTTTTTTTATTTTGACCCGAGAAAGTTATCTGTCTTCAGTGTTCCTAAAAATCTAATATTTTAAGGGAAAAAGTGTAATATTTCACTGGATCTGGGCATTTCAATTTTTGTTTCCTTTGCTGAAATCAAGAACAAAACAAAATTTATGCAGGAATAAGAAATTAAAATACATTTTCAAATGGAGCTTGAACTTAGGCAATGCAATGCCCATTGATTAAACTATTTTTGTTTTGTTTAAACATTCAAACAATCTGACAAGGCAGAGAGTAATTTTGTACTTAAAGTCCAACACTGCAAAGTAAGAGCTGATGTTTACATCTTTGCTGGTTTATGTATGTTTTCCTTTGGACACTGTTGTTTCATGTGTCTAACTCACACTCTCTAAATTGCAGGCTTGAAATATATAATATTGAAATAATGATTAAACGTTTACTGATTTAGCAATACACTACTAAGAAAATAATTGCCTAATAAAATAATTAAATAATAGACATATTGTTACTGCTGATTTAGCTACATAATTTTGCATAATTATTGTATACAATTACAAAGCTGTCATCTCCCAAATGCTATGAAACACAGAGCTACTACTGAATTAGAGTTCTATCACCCTTTCCTCCCACCACCACTCAGTACATGGCTGCAAGTCCATCTATCTTACCTTACCCCATAGTAAGTTTTTCAGACACAGACCTGATGGAAAGCTCAGTGGGTTGTTTCAGAGAGATCCCTCTAGCACCCCAGAAGATCTCAGTTTACAAGTCAGATTCATTGTTTGTAGATTTCTGTGATCCTGGTATCAGAAAATTCATCCTGTGCTCTGTTCCTTACCTGATATCACCCCTTGTTCCAGTTTATTCTATTTCCAGAACCACCTTTTTGCCACTCTTGCATCTCCTTTCCTTTGATCAAACTCTTCCTTATGGACCAGATCTGTTGCTTGAAGAGACATATCTGTCTCCTCTTCACCTTCGAGTGTAGTGGACCTATCTTGTAAGCCCTTAGATGGTGCAGGATCCTTCCTCTTGGTGCTAGAAGTCACCAACTTCCATTTTTCACTTCTCCAGAAGCTGCACTAACCTTAGGATGAGGCATAGACGCTGCACCCTTTTATCTCCTCTTACCTCATCCTTACCTGACAGCAGCAGGCACACTTATGTTTCTCAGAGGTTTCTCAGCCATTCACCAGTGATCCTGGAACTTGTCCCCAGAAAACCGCAAAGCCTCCGAAGCAGAACCCACACAAACTGCTTCATCTGTGGCTACATCTCTTAGCTGTGCTCAGGAGAGTACCCATAGCAGGAATCACTGAAACCCTGCAGAGAAGCTAAAAGAACACAGACTCCCAACAGCTTGGACCAGCTCAGAGAAAAACAAGCCCCATGAAGCTTTGTAGAAGTGAAATGTCAGTTAGATAACTGCAAATATCTGGAAAAGTCTAAGCAATCTCTGTATAGGTAAGCTCTGAATTTGGATGGGAAACATTTGGTCTTACAGATTTCCATGGCTGTTTTCCTAGACCAACCACACTGCAAATCTGAATTTAAACTCTGAATGTATACTAAATATACTAAATTAAGAGGTTGTTTCTTATGTGTTGGCAATCCTATGACGCAGGCAGCAGAAGTAGGGCAAAAAAGCCCTTGCCTAAAGCCTGACCTATTTATTGTATTGACCTGATGCTTTAGGTTATCTGCACTGACACTACAGACAGCCAGAAATTTGGATTGTGGTATGTGTCTCTCTGGCACACTGTCCCAAAGACTTTTCTTTGTGGCCTCATATTTTGATGCATCCCTTGATGGCAAAGTTATAGTTTGGTACTTACTGCATGTGCAGACCTGGAGCTCGGCTAGATATCTGCCTCTCAGGTTGTACAATGGAAGGTTTTGCAGATACCCAAATAAACTGTGACCACTGAAAGGTAAAAGAAAGCAATCATGAGATCAGGCACAGATCTACAAAAATCTTGTCTGTAAGACTGAGTGGCCTCAAACATCAATGTCTTTAAGCTTTGTACTGTTTTTGATTCCCAATGATTGCATGTATGCGAAGCACCCTATACATTTAAAGTACAAATGGGTGTTCATCTGCATTGTTGCAGTGCAGGATGCCCCACAGTCTGCAAAGTTTTTAGGCTAAAGGGAAGTCTTGGGTGTAGACTGTACCCAAAGTTTCTATTAGAGCTTACTTGCCCTGTGGACAGAATGAAGTGTCTTTCTATCTGAGATATTCTTGGGATAAACATGACACATATAAACATATATATATATAAACACACATATAAACATATGCAGCAACTGCAGGTATAGTGCAGATGAAACATCTCAAATCAAGATGTCCAGCAGCAGAGTTTTCTTACATGCTTCTTTGCAGTTCATTCATTAGGATATTTGCACAGATGGGAGAAATTTAAACAGTAAAGTCTGAAGAATGTAAATATGCTCAGGGCAAACACAAACCTGTGGAGACCTATAAAGGGAAATCACTACATTCTCAGCCTCCATTTTATTCATGTTTTGTTTACTATACAAACATGGAGAAGCAGAGGTGATGAGGCATTTGCTCAGGAATTATTCAGCACCAGCTGGCATCTTGAGGTAATTAGTGTGCACTGTATCTCCTTTGGAAACCATAGCAACTCTACAATAACTTAATTGTGTTCTCTGATGATGGCATAATAAATAATAAGTATCACTGCTATAATATACTAATTAATGCATTTTCAACTACCCAGCTGCTGTATACAAATGTCCTGTCTATTACGGGTTTCTTGGTAAGAAGTGTTTGCAAAACAGAAAAAGAAAAGTATTCAAAAAGAGCATAATTTTGTATGACCTCACTCCTAGATAAATTCAAGGAGAAAATGGTACATGATTTAATTGATTAAGAATTGCGGGAATCAGTCAGTCAGTCAACATGGTATATGGGAAATACATCAGCTTTGTTAAACAAATCTAATTGCATTTCTTAAGAGCATAAGCTTTGATGATTTAAAATAACTAAGCAGATGTAATCCACACAGCTCTATACAGTATTTGATGCACTGCAACATGACAAAATATGGCAAGAAATCAGTATTACACAGCGTCAGTAAGGTGCACGTTAAAAAGATCAAGAAAGGGCTAACGAACGGGGAGGAGGCATGAGTGGGTTTGTGTGGAAGCCAAACCTCAAAATCACAGTTCAGCTTTGCAAAATGTAGATTTTTACATCTAGAAACAATGAATACAACCTATTCAGCCAAAATAAATGAATCAGAAAGGTAGTGAATCTGAAAAATATCCCTGAGTAACACTAGAAATTCATCTAGATTTTTGGGAAAAGAATACAAGCTAGTGGATCCAGCAGCAATAAACCTGGTGTTAGAATATGGTTAACAAAGTTCAGGTGCCTGCTTGTATGCATTGCATGCTTGTTTGCAATGCCAGCAAGAATGAAAGAAATTATCCATGACTGGAGAAAACACTCAAGCAGAAAAATGTAGCCATGCTGCAGCTCTGGCCATGGCATTAGCCAGTGTGTGTTTGTCAAGCTAGCGCTGGGAAGTCACACAACCACAGCACAGTGCAAACAAGCCCAGCTGAAAGACAAGGGCTGTTTGCTCCATGTGTCATCTCTTCCTTGATTGCTTCCAGAACATGTGCTCGTGCTTCAGCACAAGGCTGCCCTACACAGTGAGCACAGGCCAGCTCAGAACCAGCCCAAGGATCTCTAACCAGGCCCAGCATCATGTTATTTAGACATGAAAATTTTGTGTACAGCTTGATTCAGACACCATAAAATATGAGAAACTGAAGCCAAATGCATATTAATGTCCTAAAATCAAGTTGGATACTTTTTGGGAACACCCAGGTGACTGGGCTCAGTCCAGGAGATGGCAGTAATATAATAGCCTGTGCTATAAAGAGGATGTGACAAGAAATGATTGCATGGCCCCAATCAGTGAGCACTGACCTATGATTTAATAAAAATATACAGTCACCTCATTCTCAGTCCTTGTTTACCACCATTACATTGTCACACTGTGAAAAAATGCAGTCCTGGAATGGTACATAATTTGGAAATATTGTGTTTTCAATAAGACTCAATTTAACCAGGCAGACACATTTTAAAATCAGATATTTGTCGGTAAAACCCAAATTCCTTAATCATGGAAATTTCCATGAGAAGAAAGTGACATTTATCCAACTGAATGTTACTTAGTGAGAGTTAACTAAGAGTGCTATTGTCATGCATTAAGAATGTCAACACAAATATCTCCTTAGTGACAATCATGTTCTTTTCATTTTTCAGTGATAGGACAAGGAGCAATGGGTACAATTTGAAAGGGGGGAAATTTAGGTTAGCTATAAGGAAGAAATTCTTTATTGTGAAGATGATGAGGCACTGGAACAGGTTGCCCAGGGAGGCTGCGGGCATTCCAAGCCTGGCCGTATTCAAGGACAGGTTGGATAAGCCCTTGAGCAGCTGGTCTAATGGGTGGTGTCCCTGTCCCCTGTCCCCAGAGGGCATTGGGACTGAATGTTCTTTAAGGTCTCTTCCAACCCTTAACATTCTATAATTCTATGATTACGTAAAACACTGGCACAAAATATCATGTTTGTTCTTCTCTTATCCCCCCAGGCCTATTGGTCGTATTAACTTTGACCCACCTTTGTTTCCTAACACAGATATGACTGTGTTGATTTTCCAGCTCCTTAAGAAGGAATGTACATTGTGAAATCCAGTGCAAGTAAATATACTTGGATTCAAAGTGTAATTGAAATATTTTATGATCTTATTATTATGATATTCAGTGCCATGATAGCTTAGGCCAAAACTGTACCCTGATCCCTCACAACAGACCTAGCTCGTTTTATGGCAGTATATATAGTGATTTACGAACAGTTGTAGAACAAAGGTATTGGAGATAATACGACATACAGTTAAAAACAAATGTGGCTCAAAAATATAATTACAAGTTAAAATACACTGGTACACTAGAAAAAACTATTGCCAAGCATATACACAGGGCTTTCAGGAAGAGCAAATAATCACAAGACAATTGTGAATTACACTTCTGTTCATCATGACTCATATTTGACTCATGGTAAGTGAAATTAATTTCAGTCACAGGCATAAGCATAAATACTTTTTCTGTGGGAAGCTAAGAGTTGTTTTGACTGGTTATTAGTACAGCCTCTGATGACCATTCCCAAATATCTGGGGAACACAAAATCCCACAAGGTCAAATTCTGCTGAACTCATCCCCATTCCAACTCACAGAAAGAAACACTGGAGTGATTGTGCAGTTTCTTCCCTTTCTCTGGCAGCCAACCCTTTCTTTAGAGACAGGTCACAACATCTACTCAGACTGAATTCAGTCACAGCAGATGAAATGTGTGTTGAGGCTCCTCAGGCTCCCCTCTCCCGCGCTGTGCTGTGTTCGCAGCCTGCCACAGGAGGGTTTGCATCCCAGGAAATGCACATTTCGAGGGGCCACTCCAGCATTTACACCTTCCACCAGTTCTGTGTCAGCAGGACACACAGCAGCACCACAGCAAGAACTCGGCTAAAAACAGCTTTTTGTCATTTATGAGATGACTGCCTTGGACAAAAGTCTAAAGATTTATGTCTACTCCTGTGAAAAGCAGATGATTGTGTAATACCTCATGCAATCAAGTCAATAGAAATTTGTTAGTTTATTTCTGTATTTTCAAATACTGAAGAAGCTAAAGGACTGCTATTACCTTCAGCTGAACCAGTTTCAGCCCTGGGCTAAAAGGGACATGCGGTAGACGTGTGTAACTGGAGCAGAATTCAATAATGTATGTATTTTTTTTTCCTGATTCTATTACAAGAGCATACTTCATTGCTCATTTTCAGATATACTGCGAGTTAAGCATAAAAATAACAGTAACTGTGTCTATGTAATGAATGGAGTGGGAGGAAAAGGGGGACTTTGAAACAATTTCAGAATTAATAATGGTGCGCTATTCTAGGCACTGCTATTTTATACTAACTTCATAGAAAACTTCAAAATTGTTTAAATGTTTTGTTAGATGAGCAATGCTAACTGCACAAAGTATCTCACATTCTTTGCAGGACAAGGGAAGGGAATTGATCCATTTCCCTTCCTTTCCCCTTCCTTCCCAATTCTGTCCTTTTCTTCCTCCATCCCCACATTTCTGCAACTTGCATTTTCACGTGACAGTAACTCTTACCTTCACAACCCCAGTAGCACTGAGTTTACAGGCAGCAATCTAGCAGTCACCACCACAGCCAGCTGGGGCTTTGTCCTTACAAGACATTTATGGATGTGTGCCAAAGAGTAAAAGTTAGTTCCAGATGAAACCCAGCCTGAACAGTCAATGGATCCCACCCCTACTAATAAGCCTAAGTGAGATACTTCAGCAGCTTGACTTGATCATCAATCTCAATGCAAAAAGCAGTTCAGATCATTTACTGTTTAGACAGGTTGAGATCTTTCTCCATGATTTTAGTTAATCTACAGAATCACCTAGGTAAACTTAGCTTCATTTCCAGGAATAGATGGATAGACGCTGGTTTCCCTGCCTCAGATGTTGTAACACCAAAAAGGAAAAATGTTCTGGGCTGATTAAGGTACTGGTGCTCTAACAAACTCAACATCTCCTCTGGATCTGCAAGGAAAGTGTGCAGTGCCAGGAATTTTCATGGCTTTCACCCTGAGGACTCACACTCCACGAGACAGCCTTGGCTCTCCAGCTCCCACAAAGAACCTTCTACCCTTTCTCTCCTCCTCCTGCCTCCCACACATTAACAGCTGCTAGCATGAGTTAATGCCATTTAGCAACACCTGACATTCTCTAAAGAAGCACTACCTTCCTGAAAGTTTTCAGCCTGACAGTCTGCACATCCCTTGCAGTCTGCAGAGGTGTGCCTGAGGACAGAACTGTCACTCACCTGCTCCCATTCTCCCAGATCTCAGTCCTGCATTCCCCTTCCTGAGGTCCTGCCGCAGCCTCCCCAGGAGCAGAGCACCTCTCACAGCCTACTTGGGCAGCAGCATGTCCTCACCCCACGCTCCTATGGAGCGGTTCTTCTGGGGCTGTGCAATCTGCTGTATTGCCTTCATGTAGAAAAATGGGAAAATTCTGCCAGACCATATTTCAGGGCTTCTTTCTAATCTTTGTTTTTCCTAGACTAAAATCACAAGCAATTTCCACAGCCCCATTAGCCAAGGTATTTCAGAAAACACTGACAACCAACATAATATGATTATTGTTATAATGAGGTCTTTCATCGGGCAAGTCTATGAATAATTACTTCTAATTATGTAGCTGATGGATGCAGTAAACCATTCATCAGTCCTTGAGTCCTGCACATTATAGGCTGTAATAATTTTTCTGTGATTGTAAAGGCTGAGCAAGAAAGTGCAATCAATGAAAACATTATTAAAAATCTGTGTCACTGCTAGGAAACAAATTGAAAAATTTTTTTCTTGGTTTTGTTTTCCTTATTTTCTTTTGCAGTATTAGGCAGTAGTTGTCCTTGGCCAATGACTCAGTCTGACTGCAGCACTATTTGAAAAACAGGAGTGAAGCAATAAGTACAATAGGAAGAATACGAAAAAGAAGAAGAAAGATGGGCTACATGCAGAATGTCATTGACTTTCTCTGTTAAGAAAACTTAAGAGGAAATTTTTTCTAGAAAGTGCTGAGCCAAAGATAATAGACACAGAAAGCTTATTTTAGAGAGCTTTAGATTCTGTGGACTGTCATTACACCTACCATATATAATTAAAACTTTCAGATTTATAAAGATGTCATGTCATGCCAATTCTGGAATCAGATATGCCTGAACTGCTTAGGGGGTATCTGATGGCAAAATCAGTGTAACAAATATGATTGTGATTACATGTAGAATAACAAGAAATTATAAATATTAGCATAGAATTCATATTAATTCAAAGATTGAATATACACGTATAAATGGACAAAGTTCTTCTTGGTCCCAAGTGCTCACGCACTGCACAACAAAGGGAACCAGAGCACACAAAGAATTCTGGCAACATTACACACAAGGAATTAATGCATGGAAAAGCAGTGGCTGGGTCATTATTTCTTTGACAAATGTTGAGCCTTTAGACAATCTGGCTTAAAATTTAGAAGGTAAAATGTTGTTGAAGTTTTTGACATGGACTTGTGAATTTTGCTGTTTTCATGTTCCAAATTGTACATGGTTTTTTTTCCCAGAAAGAGAAGTATAATCTTATTAATACCAGGAAGGTATATATAGAATAAACCCAGGAAGGAAACAAGTAATTTTAAAAATGCATCAAGAATATTAAGGATCATTCAAAAGAATTTAAATTCACATGTTTGTGAAGGAGAAATATGTAAAAATCAACTGTTTGCCCAGAAAGAAAAAAAAAAAACAAAGAATGTGGTAATACAACCATAGTAGCATTTCCTGAAAAAAAAAAAAATCCTATTTTTAGGATAAGAACAATTATAAATACAGGAATTTGAGTAGGTGCCTACCAAGAAACTAGAACTTAAAAAAGGGAACAGAGGCAAAACGAAAATGAAAACAAAAACAACAAAAAACCAACACAAACACAAAAAAAAACAAAACCAAAAACAAACAAAAACAAAAAGAGCAAACTTGTAAAGAAAAGTCTCAGACTTTATGGCAATGCTCCTCCAACAGTATATCTGCCTATTTGTACTTTCAGAGCATTCCAGAAGCCACTGCCACAGGAGATACTGAACAACCACAGTTATTTTTTTCACTACTATGAATTGACAGAATCACACCTTTTTATCTGAAGTAGAAACTGAGCACCTCGATAGCATGCAAGTGCCTACTTGCTCAGACCTGTGAGTACAAGCATTATGTTGGTCATTATGGGGATTCCCTCTGACTCCAAGAAAGCAAATCATATTTGCATCTGTCTTTGTAGAATAAAGGCTGCAAGATGCTAATGATGTAGAAGAAAAAAATGTTTATATGGCAGGTGGAAGAAATGACAAATCATACCACACAGTTCTCTGGCATGAAATTGCAATAAATATTGCACGTTCCTCCCCTTTCCTTGAGTATATACTTTGCCAGCTGTAGTTATATACAAACACCAACTTGGAGACAGTTTCTTTAGTTTCAAACTTCATCACTGAGGCTATCAGTCATCTGCAATACCTGGGTGTAGCTCAAGGTGGAACTATTTTATTTTTATTTTTCTTGACCAAAAAAATAAAAAGAGCAATAATGACATTTTTTAGTAATATGAATAAAAGTATCAGAACCCATGTATTCCTCAACATTTTCTTAATTGTGAAACAATCTATCTCCCAAGAAGTAGGAAGTCAAGGGAAAATGGATAAAACAGTGCTTTAATTGTTTTCTCTGATTTACTACATAAAAACAGTTTTGCCTGTTTTAAGGCCAGGTGGAATGATCCAGCCAAAAGAGATAACAAAGTTCTGAGCCAAATCCATGGCAATCCATGGAAAGCACCTCACTGATTCAATGAATATTATAGTGTATTGACTGTGGCATTCAATATTCAATGTATATTAAATTCCATCATCTTCAACACAAACCAGATTAATCCTAGTTTAGCTCTCTTGACATCAGTTTACTGGCTCAAATGTATCATTTTTCCCTTGAGCAGTTCCACTGTAGCTGTTTTTAAATGTCTCCATTAAGAGAAGGCAGGGTAATGTCAATATGACAGAGCTGAAGGGGCTGCATGTGCCCTGTGGGTTTCAGTCAGATCATACTCTTGTCACCCAGCCATGGAGAGGAGAGTCCCCTACTGATGACAGCTGAGTGAGCTGCAGTCCGCCCAGCAGCCTGCAAAGAGCCTTTCCCTCATCACCAGGTGTTTTACAAATGGCACAAAAGGGACACAAAAAACCCATGAGCATTCAGAAGAACACTAAAGATTCCAGAGGATACGCTGAGCAGACCCACACAAGACTACAACTCTTACTGCTGAAGGAGACACAGAGGAAGGTCTAGCAGACAAAGGAACAAAAACTTCTCCATATCTGCAGTTACAAAAATAAGGTGCTTAACAGATGAGCTAATGAAGACAGGATCCACCACAAGGCTGAGCAGCAAGTCAGCCATGGCACAGTCAACCCCTTGTTTTAACAATGAGGACCCCTCCTTCTGGCAAGCAAATCCCATTACCACGAGGCTTGTGCATCATTTCTAATGCAAAGCTCTCTGTTTGGCAACATTAATATGATAGTCGATTCCATTGGCAGAGCTGGTTGGCTGCATAATGGAAACTGGTGTACAAAGGCCACCTCTGGTTTTATAAGCAAGACCTTTATAGACTGCAAAGGTTGTAACGCTTGTCAGAATTTTTACTAAGTGTCCTTTGATATTTATTCATCTTCATGAGTTCACAAGTGACTGAGTATCTTTTCTGGATTTAATTAATATCCTATGCATTGAAATAGCCAATCTAAAGTTAAAAATGTGTCTCTAAATGACAAGTTCTAAATCCCATCCTCAGGCAAACAACAATTTGTAATTCCTGTTTACCACTTTCACATTTTAAGCCAGTCACATTTAATTAAAACTGCAGAAGTAGGCTATTTGTTGTAAATCCTAATATGGTAAATACATCAACACCACTATAAAAAATAAATAACTCAATGTTACTTTCATTTAACCAAGTTTTCAAGTACATCATGCATGATTACTTTACCTTAATCTTTAAACTCCTCCAGAGATTAAAAGAATGTTTCAGGATTCTTGCAATCAGGAAATAGAAATACAGTAGTGACACACATGAGAAAATGTTTCATTCCTTTTGCAGTCAAATTTACAGCATAGTAACACAGTAGATTTTGAACACAGAAGTTCAAAAATGAATGCATTTCAGATGCACAGAGAATAGGGACTCCATTATCTTTATTGCATGAGAGCAGCTAGAGTATCTTTATTGTATAAGGGCAAAAGACACTATAAAATGAGTCCAGGTATTTACAACATAAGTTTATAACTCACTCTTCTTTATACTACAGCATTATTATACCTCCCAAGTGTTTTTATATTGAAAGAGTGGCTACTTCCTTGCAAATTGAAATTGATTTAGTATTTTATAACAGAGAGAAAAAATCAATTTTTTTGAAAGTGCTTTTTTAAAACCATATAAAGGGCTGTATCAAGTCAAGGGACCAAAAGCCCTTCTAACCTGATATTCAGGCTCAAGCAGTGACCAATAATGGAGGCCTAGGGATGTTCTTCTTTAATTTTAAAATTCACAGAAAATTTTTTAAAAAATATATAGGGTTTAAGAACTTTTTTCACTGCATTTCCTAACTACTATGTCTAAACCCATCTAGTTTTAAACCATAGTTACAAAAAAATTTATGTCCAAATCATCCATTTATAAAAAGTATTCCCTATTAATTATGTTATCTGAAACCACAAAATGTTTTTGGAATATAATTAATGTAAAACAAGCTAAGTTACTCTTTCACTATATTACCTTTTTTCTCATTTAGGGAAAAAAAAACTCATAAAAGACCAGATTATATGGGGTGTATGTGGAATAATTCTGCCTGCCAGTTCAAAGGACCCTGTGTCATTTACTCACCAGTAAAAGAATTCACAAAACTTGAATATTTCTTTTTGTGACACCTTTAACACAATGCAGATACCTGCTTTCATATACATCATAGGGTTTTGTATATGTCCAACTTAAATCTATTTCTGGCATACCTCCACCTAAAACTTCATTACAAAACTGACACTTGACAATAAGGTAATACCCTAAGTCACCCAACAGGACAACAAACAATCTTGGGCTGTTTCCAGAAAAGTGACAAAAGCAAGTACTTCGGGCTCCTTTTTTAGTTGTTTGGGTTTTTTCAAATTCAAAGTAGAGTTCTTAGTAAAGTCCTTTGAATTCTTCAAAAGTGACACATTTGGCTACTACTAAAAACAAGATGAGGATGTAAGAAACAGCAGCAGCCTGGAGCACCTGGCAATGAGAGCATTAAGACATGCTGTATATCTCCCAGCTGAGTGTTTTTCCTAAAGTTGTTGATTTAGCCACAATAAAAATGAAAGCATAGTGGTGTTCAAACCACCATGAAAGTGGTTTGAACAAAAGAAAGTTTTGTATCAGGGTCACTTGGCCATGTCCACATGGAACCAGTGATTGCTATATAATTTTAGGTTTGAAAAGTAGTTAAACAGAAATGTAATTACAAAAAATACTCGCACTGCGACCTGAAACAGAATCCAATTTCAGATTTGATTTTAAATGTGTAATTTCTGTAATGTCATATCTGCTTTCATTCTTGTAGTGAGACCTTAGTGCCTGAAATCACTGAATATGATCCCTCTACTGAAGGGAAAAAAAACAAGGTGAAGATGGAAGTGATGAGTGCCTGTTCAACTTCAAGAAATTTGCAAGCAACTGTTCACAGAGTAAGAGGATGAAGCTCACTGAAACTCACTGAAGCTCAAAGTGAAAGACTGTTCTCCATGTGGAACACTTATTTGATCTTGTTCTCCTGTTACTATTTGGAGGATGTTCTGGAGATGAATATTGAGTTCAAAAATAATTGGAGCAATGATCATTCTTTCAAGCCCTTGATGTAAAGCTTCTGCTTGCCACCAAATTAATGACAATCTTTCATGGTAATAATCAGAGGAAGCAAGGACAACTCAAAGTCCCAAATTTAGATAAAAGTTTACTTCTCACAGTACCAACTCACCATTTCCCTAACCACTGCTTTCCCCAGTGAGCACTATGGAGAGGGATCTACAGGATTTTCTCCAAGTATGGGAGGAAGTCCTCTTAGTCAGGACTTCCTAATCATCCAACTTATTGTCCTTACTGCTGCTCTTCCTCTAGTCAATGAACTACAAAAACTTGTGTTCTAAGGATTAATATAAATTCTTGAGTTTAGAGTGGGACACATTGCAACACTGCATCAACCACATCCTCTTGCAGCTAATATATACATTTAATCTCCTTTTTTATATCAGGTAGTCCATGAAAGATTAATAGTACTTTGAGGCTGGCTTTGTTTTCTTTACCAACAGCTTTATTGCTCATTTTTCACTTAAGCACTGTATTCAACCTCCTATTAGAAGCTCAAGGGAAGTGAAATACCATATTAAAGATCAACTCATTCAGACACAATGATCTATGAAGGCACTAGAGCCAGTCATAGGCTGCGTATATATTGCATTTTGGTAGGATCACCCAACTTTCTGCCAGTTCCCCAGGCTCAGTGATGCTTTTCCACCCACCCCAGCTGCAGCTTCACTGAAGATGCCTCTGTTGTGTGCATACCATACTTTTGCAAGGAGCTGCACAAGGTTTGCGAACACTTGATTATCTTGCCCTTCATGCATTTTTGGTATGACAGACACCTGCTAAGCCAGGGCTGAGGTCCTACCTGAGTAAAATGAAAGCCTATCCTTGGATTTTCAATTGCCTCATTGCTTCAAGATCCTGCCTTTCAGGCTATCAAAGTAAAAACAGAAGCAGAGGTCTCGTGAGACATGAGATTACACGAACACAGTGGCTACCCTAGAAAGTATCTCAGCTAATTTTTGCTCACTGAGGTAAGTGTCCTAGAGCAGTGAATAATGCCAGTGATACTGTTTATAGCTTTGCTTTTAAAGCATATTTGGTCTGCTCACAGGTGTTCCCGGAAATGTCTTCCATGAAGGCCCCCTTGTTTGTTCTAAAATTGCACATACACAAGAAAAAAGAAAGTACTTTATAGCAAGTAACATGAACAACAGAGAGGTAGATGGAGACATGCCTTAGGACAAGACAGGCTTTGTAAGATCACATCATCCAGCACTTGCACCTTGTAAAGGTGCATTAATATATCTCACATGAAACTTGAAAATGGCATTGATTTGGTGCCGTTCCTCTAAAAACTATGCAAGGACTGAAGGTCTGTTGGTCCTAACTGAGTAAGCTCAATCCTCCTTCAAAAGCCACAGTAGATAAACTGATGTACCAGGGTAGGTGGTATGAAAATGACTGCTTCTTACTTTTTATGGACAGTCGTTTGGACTTTAATGTTAGCTGGAGAATAAGAGAATAACTTACTAAACATACCAGAGGACTGATGCCTGTTAGAGCCTTAAAATTACATCTGCTGTTGCTACTAATAATCTTTCATGAGTTCATCAGTTCTGATCTCTGTTAAAAAAAAATTAAGCTGATGTTTTAACTAAGTGACCAACTCCACTAGATCTTTTTCCAGTTCCAGTTTTCACCTGATGTTCATTTCACAGGGCGTCTCTCAACATTACAAGTCAGTTACATTTCCTTCACTGAATTACCTGTCTCACTGAAAGCTTCTGCTCTCCTCCTCCTTTTATAAAAAAAATAAAATGTCACCACCATAAAATATCAACCTTGCTTCAGGCCAAATAGGCATCATGCATGTCTCTAGCCCTACTTTCAGTATTACCATCTTCTTAGAGCACTTTGCTAACTACCTCACTTCAGTGGCTTCCTGACAGTCTCCTTGCAGCTCAGCTGGGGTAATCTATCACCTTCTATTGGACCTCAATGCTGAATTTGATATTATCACTTGCCCTTCTTCATTTTCTACAGACATGCTGGAAGAAAACTGTACAGCCTAACTATTGCTTAGGAGGTACAAGCCATAAAAGAGCATCAGCAAAGGGAAACGATAATTTCAAAAACAAAACAAAACAAAACAAAACAGTTGGATATTCTGCAAGAATGTGTTTTGTGTCTTGAAGTGAAAAGCACAACAGGTTTCTCTCACATGTTTTTCAGTAGCTCATCTTAATATCTTTACCTAGTAGGAGATTGCCTTAGAGTGGGAATTAAAGTCATTCTCCAGATGATTTCATCCCCTGTTACAACATTGTTTTGGTTGTTTCATGAGCAGTGAATTTTCTCTGTCTTGCCACGTACACAGATCCTTATCTTGTCTTTCCTCCTCCCTATGGCTTTTTCCAACCACCATCAACTCTGCCATTTTATGATAAACATTCTTTCTTTTCTTAGACTCTCACATTAGCAGATTTCATCTCAGGCCAACAAGGAAGAAACTGCCCAATAGAAAAGACTAGTCAAGGGTGAAATGGGTGGGAGAAAGAGAAGAGTTTCAACTAAGACTACAAAAATAATTAGTGGAAATAAGGCACATTAAGGAGAAAATGGTTGAGATTAAAGAAAATAAGAAAAAAAAAAGCGAAGAGGGAAAAAACCAAATAACCTAAAAAAGAAAACTCAGCACCAAAGTTAAAACAGATGACGCAAATCAACTTACATCCCCAAAAGCTCATACACATATGCTAACATGACTCTTCTGGGAACAGCATGGGAGTTGTGTGAGAAAAATATTTTGCCATATAAAGATCCTAGGATGACAGCAGGTCAGTGGCAAAACCACAATGATAATCTGCTCAAAGGATGACAAGTTCTAGAAAAACAAATGAGATAATCCCTTCTCATTTAGAGAAGCAAAGCTTATGATTCACTATATGAAATATAGAACCAATGGGTCAGAGCTCAACATTAAATCTATCTATAAGTACTATGCCAACAAATGGAAAAGGAGACCTGAGGAAAGAAGATAGAGAATGAATTATACATAAGGATTTCTGCAATATTACAAGCATTTTTAAAAAGTAAGTATAGGAATAAATATCCAAGCAGCTTCTTTCCGTGTGGCAAGGTCTACTTAACAGCCTGGTGTAACTAAAACCCTGCCTATTGCTCCTCAGTATCCCCAGGGCATGGGCAGGGACTGGAGACCAGCTCTTAGGAAGAGATATGCTGCTCCATGGAAGAGAAGATGCAAGTATGAGATTGCTGGGAAGGATCTCTGAAACACTTTTCTCTTCCCCATAGCCAGTATGCTGGCAGTGTATTCCTGGAATCTTTAAATGGCAGGATTTTGGAACTTACATATACACACACACACCAGAAGCATACATGTATTTGCATATATTGTAAACTACCGCCATTGCCAAAGAAAACCATGGAGCACGGAGTTACCCAGGCAGTGGAGACCTTGACAAATTTGAAATTGGTGGAAGGCCTGTACAAAGAGGTCCTTAGAGTAACAAAGATGGAAGAGAAAGATTTGTAGGAGCTAGGCATGTCCAGGTAAGTATGCAATTTCAGGTTCATAGGTTTAGGGTGTTCGCAACTTTAACATTTTCCTACTTTAAGCAATACACTTTTGTTTGCTTCTGTGCTCCTCCCTAGCACACACCCAATATGTTTTACTTCAATGCATTTTTCAGAAATGGCCAGGCTATGTATACTAGGCAAAGAATGCAAAATTACTTCCTACTAGAAATGACACAGAAAATATGGGAAGTGCAACCACAGATATTTTTAGAAGAATATGTGCTCTGCAGGTGTGTGGGCCTTCAAGATGAAACACAGTGTTTTTACTGAAATTTCTGCCCTTTCATGTGAACACTCCCTACTGAGAGTAACGGCCATGTTGTATTGCCTATAGTTACAGTATAAAGGACAGACAAGATCAATATCTCCTGTGTAAATTATGCATATTTTTGGTTAGACTTTAATCTGTTCCATTTAAATTCATGACTCATTTCTTATGTGTAGCTGAGATTTAAGGAACTACATTTAAATTAAAGACTGTGAAATTACAATATTTTGACAAATCAAAATGGTTAGTGTTCAAAGTTTTCTACTTCAGTAGCACCATAAATTTTTAATATGCTAAAATTAGTCATCAAGTATTATTAGAAATTAGTCAGTGGTTTTAATGAACTGGTCTTGTCCCCATTAAACAAAAAGAGAGAAATTTAAACACAAATTTACATCAAATAGGAAACTCTCTAAAACCCTTACTGTATGTTCCATTTTCAATCAATTTCTCTATCATTTCAGCCTGATGGCCTGGATTGAGACCTTCCCAGCAGATCTTCCAGCTACACCTACAATTCCATAGCACTATATCTCTCTCTTTCTCACTCTACCTCAGAACTGGCCAGCATTTGGCAATTCCACCCCAAATATGAACTACCTTAGGTGCCTATTCCTATGATAATATGGATATAGGCAGACCTACATCATAGATTCTCTTCTGCAATGCTGTCTCCAAGCAATAATCATGGTCCCAGTACCCATATTTTGCTAGATGACAGACACACATAGTTACAGCTTATTCCCAGTATGTAAAAACCCACAGACAGTAAAATCCTACTGTCCCAAGTAGGATTGCAGATACTGGTTTCCCTGGTGGTTTATTTCCATTACAGACAGAAGTGGGGGTGACAGAGACAGGTCAGGAAAACATCTCTTCTGTGAGTGAGCTGATCCTTCTGGAAAACTAGGTTTTGGAGACCTTAACTCTACCATGGCAGGAAAAGGAGTGCAACCTCCTGGCTGTGTGATCCCATATGGGTCCCAAAAGGCATGTGAAAAAAGACTTCAGCAATAGCTGATACGATCAGTAAACATCATTCCAGCAAGTATATTCACCATTTAAGAAAAACCCCAGCCATCAGCTTGCACCTATATCCGGTGACAGTAGATGGATGGGTTGCATGGCAGTTTCTGCGTGGAGTCCAGGAAGCTGTGATGTGCTGATTGTTTTGTTTTCTCGCCTATACAGCTTTGCAGAAGACCTCCAGATACGCAAGACAAAGATATTGTCTCTAGTTTTGACCCCACTCTCTATGTGCTTAAAGGTGCTGGAAAATTGATAAACCTATAATGCCAGAGTTGCAAAGTCAGGAGGTACAGACGCTGGTCCAGCAGAGAAGGGAGCTGACTCAGCAGGCCTGGCACCAGTAACAGAGAGATTGGATTAATCTAGAGCCAGAAGTGGGAAATAGCTCTTTCTCAGCAGCTACCCTGCAACAGTAGTTTCTAGTTTATGAGCCCTGAGGGAGAGCTGGATCGACAGCAGCTGCAAGAGCTATTTGTCAGGAGTATTTCATCTGATCCTGAGCCTTCTCTTACTTTTTGCTATTTACAATGAAAGCTAGATGACATAAATTCTGGGAAAACCTAGCTTACTCGGGGGACAGTGGGGCTGGAGTGACCTCTCTGGCAAATCTCTCAGCTCTCAGGCTCCAAGAAAGAGCCTGAATGAGATTGGAAACTCTTCCTGGGGAGGTGAGTGAGCAGGATTCAGCTGAGCATCCAGCCAGTAGCTGGGCTTGGACACACTAAGAAGGTTCTCAAGGTATATTCCTAAACATTCCTGGGAGGTGCTGGGGTTAATAGTGGATGTTGAGTGTCTCATCTGATGAGTATTGTACCAGGGAGAAAGAGGCACCTTTGTTCTGGTTGTATTTGTCTGTCCTGAAGAAAATATACCTTATTTCTTGATATGTTTTCATCAAGGCATCACCAGCTTGGATGGAGGCTCAGCTCCTCCTCAGAGGCCACCCTGCATCCCACCCACTACAAACACCTTTCCAGAAACACCCAATAGTCCTGGGCTTGATCAGCTTAAAGAATGGCACCAGACACAGTTAGAGCTGCCTCAGACAGCAAGTATTTGTCAAATTATGTTCTATGTAGGACTTCAGCAAAGTCAGCACTTAAAGCATGGAAAAGACATGGATTAATTAATTTCCAGATTTTTCGAAACTATCTGTTTATGGAATATGTGACAGGACATAAAGCCCACCTAATACTGTAGGGTAAAACATGCTTTGCTTCCACAGACAGTCTACAGATAGATATTGAAATGAGCAGAGGCAGACAGTCTTAGGAAACAAACTAAGAGAACTCCCAACATTGCATAAAAATCTGCATAGTAGACCAGAGGAGTGAGACGGATAGGATGTAACAGGATCTCCAGGGGGGTGCCTGCATCTAAGGAGATACCTGTAGCACTGTCTTCACTGAATATAGTGAGATTTCTTTCAGATCCCTGTCTTGTACCTTCAGCGGCTGCCTGGAGACATCACTTAGAGCTGTTTTTCTGCTGCCTTCAAATAACCCACTCAAAGTTTCTCTCAGGCAGGCAGAGAAACCCTTGTCATTGTGACCACAGAGGCTGGTATGCAAAATACCTCAAGTAAAAAGTGTCCTGTAGAACATTACTTCATAGTCTAGACTTACCACTTCTGCAGTGATTTAAGGGAGGTTACATACACCTTGTGTAGGTTACAAGCTGCACAAAGCTCTTCACTATAAGAAGATAAGACTTACAAGAGTTTTGTAATGAAACATAATAACATATACTGATAGATGGGAAAAAAAAAAGCATTTTGTTTCCATAGAAATAGGTAAACTGTAACTAGTTTTCAAGGCCTTTGCTTTCTTTCTTTTATTGTTATTGCTCGTTGTAAAATATCTGAAGGAAAAACGGCTAAGGTGCCTCTACTGTAGGAGATAAAAGAATCCATCATTCAAATTACATCATCCATCAAGGATTAGTTTCCAGGAGTCTGGCTTTGGGTTGCTTGAAAAATTACTTTAAGCAGTCCACAGGTGGGAATGGACGTATAGAGCAAGGAGAGCAAGGCAAATGCTAATCTTCCTCTAACTAGCAGCACTGAAGTAATAACATTAGATTGCCATCTAAATATCGTCTCCAAATTGAAATGTTCTCAGGACTCACTTTATTGTATGTATCAATCACACAAAACCTCCTCCAATCAATGTTAAAAAAATCCACCTTGAAATTTATCTGAGACTCTTTCAGCTAAGCCTGTTCTGTGTTAGCTGAAAGTGGCTTGGGACCTTTCATCCCCTGTGTACAGATGTGCAAGGAAGATGGAAGGCAGCTCAGGATAGGTGGAGACAGAAGATGCAGAAGAGCATCTCCAGTCTCCACCAAGCAGGGAAGCCTTGCTTTTATTCTCCTATTAGGACTCCAGCATCAGCCCAGCTGTTGTATGAAATTGGTAAGCTCCTGAGGCTTCTGTTGCTACCTGGCCTCTCTGACAGCTGTTTTTGGGGAAGCCAGCCTTATGACACTGGAAAAGGTTTATTGAGTCCCCAGTCATTTCTAGATAGTCTCAATCATTTTTCAGGATGTTCTTATGAATATGCAACCCACCAGAAGAACAGAGGTGGTACAAGACAAGACCAGCTATATTTCTTCTCATTGCTGCTGTTGTTATGGCTTTTAAGTGCAAGTGGATTTTGCTATGGAACTGGCATCCATCTCTCTTCACCACTATCAAACAGTGAAGGGCAAAAAGCACTCACCCTTAGAGCAATGCACTACTTAATTGTCTACTCTTATGTACACTTAGTACCTTTAATCTACTTAGTCTGCCATGGCAAAGACTCAAATGGGTGGCAAAGGGCAAGACGGCAGCTCTCCTTCCATCTCAAGTGAGTGAACAGGTATCATTTTCTTAACTGTACTTTGGGGGAGGGAAACTGGTGTTCTGGGATAAAACTCCCCTCTAAACAGGGAGAAGGGCTGAGCTGATACAATGGAGCAGATAACAAATTGCATTTGTTTGACTAAAAGGTGGTAGAGACTATTTGCCACTTGGTCTATAAAAATGGTCACTTTTACTTAAGGCTTGGCCATGACAATTTAAGTGATTAAACTCTGAAAGAGTTGTGTAAGACATTTGGAAGAATTTGTGTATCAGTAAAATATAAAAAAATTCTTTTTTATTTAAACTAAAAGGGTAGTCATTTTTTCATATCAGATATTGATGAATTTTGGGTTCATTATGCTACATGATTATCTTCTAAGCCTAAACATGTGCAGGTCATTAGTATGAGTTTTTTCTTGTTTTCTTGAGAATTTTCTGTCTTTGTCTACTTTCTCCCATTTTCATTTAAGCATTTTACATTGTTTCTCTGGCTGTTTAAAAATGGCACATAATTACTTATGGTCTGAGACCCAGCAGAGCACTCAATCACTTACTAATGTAAGAGTGTTACACATTTATTAGAGGGTAATATAAAATCCAAAAATGTCACCTGGCTAATTGTTTAATAATACTCATGCCTTCATTATGCTACATCCTGCCACGGATGCTGATAAAATGGAGCACAGATGAATAGCTGTAGGCAACTTGCAGAGAAAAACTTCACGCCTTCCTGTCCCCTGAGCTTGTCCTATGAGCACAGAGTGCACAGGAAAGCTGGATATACACAGCAGTAGATAAAGCTGGTAATATCACCTACTGTCAGTCTCATGACAATTTCCATTGAAAGATCCTATTTTGGTTGTCTCTGCCTAACTATTTGGACTAAAATTTTCTATGCCAGGTTCTCTGCCTGAGGCTGAGTTTTGTTGGAAGCATTGCACGGAAAAAAATACTCTGCTGTGTCAGAGAGCAAAGTTGATGGAGGTGGGGAATGCATTGCTTTTTCCACATTACCAAAACAGTTTGATTAACTAAACAGGACTCTGCTAACCCCTGTTTTTCCCAGCCCTTGCAAGATGCTGCAGCAGATCAAGTGGCTGGATCTGTGTGACTATGGAAAAAACCACCTGGATGATGAAAATTGCAGTGGAACAGATGTGTTTGAGTAAAACAAGTTTCAGATCTCTTTTTTTTTTTTCAGTGAGACTGTTCCCAGCTAGAAAAAGCAGCTAGCTCTAACCATTTAGAGAGAAATTGGTATCTCAAAGCAGAGAAGGAGGAGACAGTACTTGGATGAGACTGGAAGAATATGCCCTGCAGGGAGGGAGGGAGGGAAGGAGAAACAGAGAAAGGGAGAAAGGGAGAAAGGGAGGGAGAGGACAAAGGGGAAATGAGGAACACAGCCCTGGGCTTGCACCAGACAGCACTCTATTTCAGACCCTGATGGAGACAGAGATCACCAGGTTCTCTACCCTGCTAACAGAAGCTCATATTGTCCTCATCATATGGCTGCTCTGAGAACAGAATGACAAGCTGTTATCTCACCCAGTGATGGAGATCTGTGTATTGGAACTAAAATACTCAATAGTGTTGATTGACCCTGCCATGTTAATATAGTCAATATGATTCCTCTACAGCAGCACGTGTTTTCTCAGTTTCGTCAGAGTGGCTAGATCTAAAAAATATGAAGGAAAAAACATAAATTAAAAAGTCACTTATATAAAACTAGATTAAAGACTGATTCTGTATTTCCCATCATGTGTCACGTGGGACTGATCCATTTAATTTCTCACAGCAGTTAGCTGCCAAATTCTGCTTATGTGCTTGGAGCAGAGAGAAACAGCGACCAATGGTCTAGAATGGGCATTTGGGCTGAGGGGAAGAGCCTGCGCATTTCTCAGTTTGCCTGGCTCTTGCTCCCTCTCAAAAGCATGGGAAGAATTGATTTTGCATTTATAATTTAAAAACAAACAGTTGGTAACCTTATTGTTAAATGTATGTGTATATATAATTTACCACTCCTCTTAATTTTAAACCTCCATTTTAAGCTCTTTCAATAAAGAACAACATTCTTTGGACAGCCTTTTTTTATTTCTACTCCATACTTGATCAGCGCAGCAGGCAGTGAAATGCTAGAGTCCTCTCTTCCTCCTTTTCTTTCTTCCTCCCTCCCTCACACAGAGGATGTATTTACAAATCGTGTTTTACAGGAGGCTTCCACACTCTAAACACCCATAAGCAATGCAATGAATCACAAGCACAGACATAATGCTGCACACACAGGAAGCAACTGAAATCACTCAAAAAAGTAACTGAAAAAATAAACATGTTCTGTGGTGGTGTTGGAAGTGATGGAGAGGCAGGAAATGCTCATTTCTGAACCTGCTCGTTCTGAGTTATTTGAGGCATTGCAAGGAAAACAGCTAGCAATTCTACCTTCCATGTGATGTTTTTCATCAAATGAAGGATGCTAGCCAGAGACTAACCACTTCATCAGGTGTCAGGCTCAATGTGCTCTTTCCCAGCCCTCAAGGAAATGTGCCGTGCGGACACATTGGTTAGGGGGAGAAAAAAAAGGCTCATTTTTCAAGTGATATCCACTTGAATCACCGAGATTTCCGGCAATTCAGAGGCCAGCAGCCAACCCTCAGGCCTCGCGTGGCAGGTGGAGACTTGGTGTGTCTCTGAGGTGACACAGTACTGGGCAAGAGGAAGGAGCCAGATGGCTGCCTCAGAGCCCAGCACTAGGCGAGCTGCCTCAGGAGAACGAGCTGCCACTGCTTCAGCTACCAAGGAGGAGGGCTGGGGGAGGGGGAAAAGCACTCTCGGAGCACAGACCAGCCAGCCAGCGTATATTCAAATGCCTGCTGTTCCCTTGCCTTAGAAAGATAATCAGACTCGAAGTCAAAAGCAGTTGTGTTTTTCTTCCATTACCCAGCCCAAATTGTAGATTTCATGACAGCCTGAAGAGATGAAATTTAACAATTCAAACAGGAAAGTCCATTTAGACGGTATTAGTTTCAGCTGTGTATGCACCTTTGTATCAGAGCATCTTTGGGACCTGCTCCATGCACTCCTGCAGCTCCTCACGAGCAGCCAGATTTGCACTATTGAAGTGCAACGTCATTTGCTCAGTGCAGCCTTCGAAGTGACTCAGGTCTGGTGTGTTCATCAAAAACAACAACATGGACACATTAATAGGACATGGATTTCAGGCGTATCAACAATTACCTGGAGCACAGTACAAGTCTTGACAGAAATTATATCCCTACACATTAAAAAGATTGAGAGCTAAAAATCAGTTCATGGTAAAATGGAAAAATATAAAAGAATACTGCAAATAAAACCCATCTCTGCTCCCGGCATATTTCTCCTTAGTGCAGAGATCATTTCCAGAAGCTGCAGGAGGAAATAATTGTGAGAGTCTGCCAGACAATCTGCGACACAAAAGCCTGGAGTGGAATGATAACCAGAGAAAAGCACTTTATTCCCTTTACGTGATATATTTGTTTTCCCATCAGAAACCACAGAGCCATGATAAACTGATGTTAGGATTCTGAAGCTCTTTCCTTATGATGGATATGATGGATAGTTAAGGAATGGAATATAGCTATATTAAAAACTTCTGGTGGTGAAATTTAGCCATCCCTGTCCAGGAAGGGCTCTTTTTAATTACACAGATAGCATCTCTTGGGTGCAAAATGGCACATGGCATACACAGTCTTGCAGTAGACTAGTGTAGGAAGGCAAGCAATTCTGGTACTAAGAAAGGGCTTCAGGAGCTCATTGCTATTCTGGGACTACAGTTGTTTTGTAGTTTTACAGGAACATTTTTTCAACTAATGCAATTTCCAGCAGATTCCCTGCAAACAGCTCATTTGCTTGAGCCACGGGTGAGAGAGAGATTTCTGACCTAAAAACAATATCTGACCTAAAAACATCTTGGAAAGGAAGGGAGAAGTGAATTGGGAAAGGGTTTTTTTTTGTAGAAAATGGTTTAATCTTTCTTTCTTTCTTTTTCTTTCTTTCTTTCTTTCTTTCTTTATTTCCCTTTCTTTCTCTCTCTTTCTCTCTCTCTCTTTCTTTCTCTCTTTCTCTCCGTTATGTGTATGAGTACCTTCCAGACACTGAAAACCCACAGGAAAAGATAGTCCTCTCTGTACCAACACACAGCAGGAGTAAGGTGCTCCTCTGAAGTGTTACATGTTTAGCAGAAGCAGAGAAGTGGTTTACCATGTAACGCAGCACATAAAGCTCTCATTTGAATTAGCCATGCCAATGACAAATATGGTTAGCAGCCCAAATGAACCCACTGAAATTTAAGTGAGCAGAATGCAATTAATGACTTAAATCGATAATTAAACTACCTATGTTAATCTTTCAAAAACAGCCATTAATTTTTTCCTAAGCTCAGTCAGTATATGGATAAACAGGCAAAGTCAAAACATTATTTTCTTCATGAAGTTCCTTACCACAGAGATTTTCAAGTTGCAGTGAACTAGCTAGTGAGATATTAATTCCCTTTCCTTTTAGCTAAGCAAAAAGGGGATACAGCAGAGGAAAAGAGAGAAGGAAATAAATGAGTGTGTGTCAGTGTAAGTATACTGAGCAATTTTAATTTCCCAAAAAAAAAAATTCAAAATAAACACATGCATTTTTTTTTAATATTATTACACCTAATTCTATCTTATGGTTATCAAGGGGATGTACTCAACTGCAAATAAAAGAAAAACCATTCCCTTGAGGCTGGAAATAGAAGAGATTGTGCAGTTTCTTTGAATGCAGTCCAGGCTCTGAAATTGCAAAACTTCTTTCTATGTGAAAAATCTTTGTCAGTACTGAATTAATTCTATCCATATTAATATGGGCTGACACCATAGATTCACTTTGAAAGTCAGTGACCAGATTTTTTTCTGTGCAGCTACTGAAAATGAATATCATAATGAATCACATTTTTTTTCTTTTCTGCCTCTTTTTTTAGTATATATATATTAAAGAAAATTTTAGAGTGGAAATAAAAGCTCCTTCAACATTTTCCCCATCTCCAAAGTAGTGCACACCATATAAAGCCTCTGTTTGCCACTTTTGCAAACACTTAAATAGCATTACAATGTAATATTCTCATCATTGCCACTGTTTGGTACAAAGCTTTTACCAGCTACATCACAGTAGTCCTTTATTATGCCCATCCGGGAGCTCACAACCCCCAGAGCTCAAGGATGCTGGGTTTGCACAATTCCCAGTGTGCCTTTTGCTCTGAGCTGTGCCAGGAGGTTTGTACCCAACGCTGAAGCCCAATTCTTTAGGACACAATGTGAGGAGAAGTTCTGCTCCTCACAATATTTTGGGAATAAACCACCAAAATTTATGACTAGCTTCTTAAAAGGCAGGTGTAACTGAAACTGAAGAGTTAAATCTTTCTCTAAGCTACCTCACGTGCATGTTCCTGAGCACCAGCAGAGCAAAAGGAGCCTGCCCTGGACAGCCTCTACTTTCAACAAGCATGGCTAGGGATTGCAGAAGCTGATTTGTCGAGAAGCAAACTCAGTTTACAGCAATGCAGTTGTTCCATCTGCTGCAGACTAACAATGTTTGACTGAGGTCAGGTTTCCAGAGCATACAGCAAATGCAGACCTGTAGACCTGACTCTTCAAAAAGTCTTGGAATTGTTTACATCTCTTAGTATTTTCTGATCCCTTCTGTTGACCTAGTAAGTATAGGAAAAAAGAAAAAGCATGATAATTTAAAGTAGTCAGCCTTCTGTCACTGATTAATTTATTTAGACATCTAAAGGAGTTTACACTGTGAAGATACAAAAATACCCAGACCTTGGTCTTTTTTTTGACCCCTGAAAGCACAGGTTGCCTCGGTGTGATTAGAGGTATGGAAATAAAGTGAGGCAAAAGTGGAAATGTAACTTATAAGCTAAACAGTACACTCAGGATATAGTTATGTTGAAAGGTCTAAAATCATTGTTTGACTGTCTGGAATAACCATCAGTCTAAAATCAGAGAACCTGAAAATAAAAATCGTATCAAACTAGAGTGGTTGATATTATTGCACGTTACCTTATCAGAGTGAGACATTCCTTTGCAGTGACACTCATTGACAGGTACAATTCCTGTGCACTTGGCACACAGGGCACTCAGTTTTCCTCTGCTAAAAACTCGCTGGAGCTCGGTGCTGCCAAACACAAAAGAAGAATTGCTCTCCTAAACACCTAAAATAGACAAGCAGTTTAGCTGAAGGACAGCACGACACTTCTTCTTCTTCTCACATGTTCCTCCCAAGTTGTATGAAGGGCCACACTTCACATCTGGGTCAGATCATTGGTGCTAACTTTACCCTGCTCTTTGTCTGGATCAAACTCTCTCCCTACAGCACACTCAAAGCCATAACACTGCAATCATAGATTCTCCTCTCAGAGAAACAACAGGAGGAGAAATGTAAGAGTACCCTAAATCTTTATTTTACTGTTACTTTGTTGATACACAAAGATAAAAGAGGTTTTAACTGCAGCTGCTCTGAAAAAGTACACCTGTATTTACAAGAAATGGTGCGGCAATTCTCTGAGAAGAAAAATTGTATCTGAATAATGAAATTAAGGTTAGTGTGGTGGTGATATTGTTATAGCACAATAACATACAAAACAATCTTTGCAAATTCTATCCCTCCTGTCAGCCTCTGGCACTACCTGTTATGGGAAGCTTTGATTCATATTTGATCTTTTCTCCAGAAATCAGGTCTAGAGACAAGGAGTTCACAGTATCTGTGAGTAAAACAAGTGCATAAAACCAAACAATATTAGGCCTAAGACTGCACACTGACTGTGAATGGGGAGAAAAGAGGTACCTAGAATACCACAGACAGTAAGAGAAGACTGACCACAGACTCATTTTAGTTTGCCTTTCTGCAGTGTGGAGTACAGTCCCTGTCATGTTGGCTGGGGAGCTGACAGATGAAAAAAGCACTAAAGGGCATTATTGTCTCTCCCATCATCCTGTCTTTAATGATCACACATTCAAACCAGTAATCTGTGGCAGTGCGTGATGTGAGATGGCACAGAATTGCTTCAAGTAATGTGGGTAATGTCTGACATAGAGGGAATATCTTAGATCAGTGTTTAAAATTTAATTTCCTAGACATTTCAAATTATTCTTCACTTAACACTAATTTAATATTTAGATATAAGTCTCTTCAGGGAAGGGGAGACAGAGGAAGTGTGACTGTGATGCCAATGACTGGGTGGTTAGAATGAAACAGCTAATCTAGAAAGTTAAAACAATATAGAAGATAGAATTTATGGCAACTGTTCTTATTGACTAGAAAATTGTTCCAATTTTTCTTATTGGAAAAATTACACAGATGATTCTACTGTTTTGAAATGTAAATGCTGAATTGAATGTCATAAACCTTATTGCTGTCTCAGAAGATAGGGTGGTATCACTATGAACCCAAGTTGTATAATCCTAAATTTCTTAGTGACTGAGATCCTGCTCCTAGAACATCATGTCTCTGCTCTTATTAGAGCCTGTAGCAAAACCAGAAGGCAAACAGCAAGAGAAAAGGCTCTTCCCAAAAAAAAAAAAAAAAAAAAAGAAAAAAAAAAGAGGAGCACAAAACCAAAAATTGTTCCAGTCTTTCTAGTTATTTTTGTAACAGAGATTTATTATCCACTCAAGAACCAATTGAAGCAGATTGCCATCTCCCAGATGTAAAGAACTACTTAAATGAATCAGAAATATTAAATTGTTCTGAAGGTTAAAAAAAAATCTTTAACCATGTTGCTGCAAGTGAGATACTGAAGAGAAAAAACTTTAAGGAAGTGGAAGTACACACAAAAAAGCTTGTATTAGTTTTCCCCCTGTTCCCTATGCAGGACCTATCAGAGCAACAGACTGCAGGCAGCAGAGTGATGGGTTGGTCACCAGAGATTGTACATTTGTAGTAACCCCTTTGTCTGGAATGTGGATACAAAGGCTTAAATATCATTTGCTATGTGGATAATTCTACCTGTGCTGGTTTAACCCAAGAGAACTGAATCATTCAGATTACCTCCACAGCGGAGATGTCCAGCACTGCATGTGGTACCCAGACCCTGGAGGAAGTTTGGACACCAAAGCCAAATTCCAGCACTCTCCCTGAAAACAAAATAAGCCTGAAAGAATGAAGAAGGCTCAGTACTTCTATAATCAAGCACTAGGAATCTCCTGCTGTGGCATTCAGTGAAATGTCTCTCTTCTAACCTCAGGGGAGCCTGTGCAATTCACAATGTCTGCTTATGCTTTCTTCCTCTTCTGGTGGGCATCAACAACCCCACCAGAACACCTTCTGTATCATACATGCTTACCATGTGTCTGTGAAAGCAGCACTTTGTAGCAAGACCTTTCCTAATGCAAGACAGTTAAAAAATTTTTTTTTTAAAAATCAACCCACATGTTTTCAAGGGTGGTATTTAAATGTAACTGCAATTCTTTGTCATATTGTCAAGAGAGTTTTTCGTATTTTTAGAAACTAGGCAGCCAAAAATAGAAGAATAAGTCTAATATTGCTCTCCTCACTTGACATATAAGCCATTACAAAACCAGTTTAATCAGATTTTTTAAACTTATCTGAAAACATTTTCTTTTCTTGTTTTACACTATAGTTTAATACACCAAATTAAACTATAAATTGGAATATGTCTTGATATAACAATGCGCAACAGAATTCAGACTATATCCTATTCCCTTTTGAAATTCAAGAAGATGAAATAGGCATCTTCTAGACACTCTAAAGAGCAGGAGTGAGAAAAAAATTATTTTTTAGAAGAAAGAGGAGGGGTGAAAATCTCAGATACAATTTTTACAATCTCTGTTCATAATTGTTTATGTTGAGTGCTCTGTGGTTTTGAATTGCTAATATAATTTCAAGGGTGGGTAAATCAGGTGCAGGATGGGAGACAGAGGTAGGAAGAAGAAGCAAATGTTTCAAATGAACTCCTGAGTGCAGAGATTGGTCAGTTAATTTGACACAGACATATTCCCAGTGCTCCCTGGACATTGCTATTCAAAGGTCATTTAGTAGCTGGCTTAAAAGAAGAAGTTTAAATTGCAACTGAATTTCATTGCTATGGCTATTACCATTATGTTTGAGAGACAAACATGTTCTGTCTTACTGTCGTAGTTTCTTGGGCCATAAAAGAGCAAAGTAGGCGAAGCCAGGCGATAAAGCAAAATCACTACTTGATTTTGGGTTGATCCTGAGTTTCTAGACTGAGGCTTACATTTTTCACTTACCATTGTCTCTTTTCTTTTGTTCTTTCCCTTTTGGTACAGTGTGGAAGTATATTTCAGGAAAGCAGAAACTTATGGACAATTAAAGACTTTTTCAAAGCAAAGAAAAATTCCTGCATAAAATACAGGAAATGAGAACAAAAATTATCCAACAGTATATACATTTCAAATGTGTAAGCAGAATCAATATCCCAAGAAAAACAACTGGCTCATTTGACCAGCTTTTTCCCTGTGTTCTAGAAGAAAGACATCTTATCTGGATGAATCATTATCCCCACTAGCAGAAATAACTTGAGAAGTTTTCCACAAGGTGTTAATTAAACTTAGTGACTACACAACAGCAGATAAAAACAAAAAACACAGATCAATAAAAATTCAGCAAGGTTAGAAAACGCATGATCAACATCATGTTAAAAATGTTTTACACAAGGGAAACATCCAGTATTGCTCAGGGATGGGAGGAAAACACAAAGAAAGGTAACTGAAGCTATGCATTTCTGTAAAAATCACACTTTCATCAAGATGTTGTTGTTCTGGTGGGGAAAAACTAATCAAGTAGGAAAAAGCCTAAGAATATTTCAGCCCTTCTATCAAAAGTAAAGTTTGACCTATGTGGATCCTGTGCAGTCTTGCATTTTTACATTCTTAAAGCAGTTTTTTTGCTGTGTCACATAACTTGTAGCTTGGATTTTTTTCCAGCCAGATCCTACACTGTTCACCAGCATGCCTCACAGTGGAGAGCTGCCAAGCTAAATGAAATAAAACATTAGGAAGGTATTAGGACTTCTATGGTTACTTTTTTCCTTTCTAGTCTCTGTCTCATTTTGTGAAAACAACAAAGACAAGAAAAGGAATTAGGATGAAAATAATTCTATTGCCAAATAAACTTAATGGCATCTTAAAATCAAAGCATGCAAGGAAGATACAGGTCAAGTAGAATTATAATGATGGAAACCCCAAAAGTTGAATACAAGGCCTACTCATGAATACAAAAGGGAAAATTATCACTGTATTAAAGCATCCGTCATTCTCTTCCTGTGCTCCACAGAAATGAGAATTTCCAAAGAATAACATATAAATATAGCATCACAGATACAGCTACAGCAATTCCTACAAAATAACTCTGATAACAGTACTTTACTTGCAGGTGCATTTCTGTCTTTTACCTCTAATAATTTACATACCTCAGACCTGAGTGCACAAAATCATCTGAAGATATTTCTTTCTTTGTTATCATGTAAAAGTATGGGCCTGTATCTCCCATGTGTCTTCCATACACATGCACATATGCACACACACAAAAGCCATTTTATACCCTGCTCTGAGTATTCAGGCTTTGCCCTGTCTCTCCTACTGAGACAGAGGAAGCTCTCAAGAAGAATGATGTGAGTTAGGAAGTGGGGCTGGGGAGGCCTGGTGGGGCAGGGTATACTGGGATTTATGTGCAGCAATTCCCTGGGTGGAAACCAAGCTGCCCTGCAGGTGCACCAAGCAAATGACCGTGGAGAAATTGTATTGGTCTGCTATTAGTACCATAGTCATCCCTGATTGCTAAAATTGATTCATGCACACGTATTATTTTTTCACTTATTTTACTGTCAGGTGGATTGGCAGTTAGATACTGAATACTCCTATATAATTAAATCTATGGCAGAATTTTCAAGCACTGTCCTGATATGCATGCTCTCCCATATATTTTCAGAATAATCAGGTGCATTCACATTGTGATGCTATCAAAAAACTATTTTTGACAGGGATTCATTCAGCCAACTCGCCTTGCTGTTCCAGAGACAGGATTTGTGTCAGGTCAAACAACCCTCACATTTTTTTGACACGAGGATGATGACAGATTAGGCACACACTGAGAATGAGCACTGAGAATGAGAGATGTTTCTAGGTGGGGGAGAAAAGGCCAGTTTTTTCCTTGGAAGGTAAGTGCTTAGGAAAACTACTGGGCTTTTTGTCAGCAGAGTAACTCTTGATCCTAGCCTGCAGCTGGCAACTGTGTTTGCTTGGCCGGCTGTGGCTGCAGAGGCAGCGTGATCGCAGCGCTGCGGTGGAGCAGAGGAACTCCCAGCATGGCAGCATTGCTCTCCAGCCACTCAACTGTCTGCTGCAGAATACAGGACTGCAAAAGAAAAAAATCACATCAGGCAAAGGGCATCTCTCATTTCAATTGCATAATAAAAGCTCTTCACTGCATCCCTTTTGTCCCCACTGCAATCAAGGACTCAACAGAGCAGTGACATCTTCACTTCAACCATATAAATAGTGGCTTTGAACCAATATACTAAACATTTCATGGTGAAATAAGAACTAAAATGGGTAGTCTATACAATACATGGACTGTTTTAAAAGAATGTCCAATGCACTGAGTCTCAGGATTGCAGCTCTGAGACAAAGCTCAAGGTAGCAGTAACCTGTGCCAAAAGTCACTGCATGGTAATCCAGCAAGCACTTTTAAACCAACCAAACTTTCTTCACCCAAACAAATAATGAGTATTTATTCAGTATTTTGCCACACTGTTAATCAAATTCCATTGATTTTTATCAGTTCATAAACATATAACAGTTTGAACTTCACATCACTCTCGACGTAAGACCTAGATTATAAACATTTAAAACTTAATGAAAGTGTTCCAAGGCCTGAAAAGAATCCACATAAGTTGTGTTTATTTGGTGACTGACAAATGCTGCTAATATCTGAGACAGATCATCTACAATAGCTTTTTAAAGCATCAAAACTTTTTTAATTGATTCATTTCAGAAGACTTGTCAAGTAGAAACACATATGGGGGTTCTTATAAACTCAGTGGTAAGAAGCAAAATACAGGCACTAAAGCAATAATATTTGGCATTCTGGAAAAGCAAATTTGAAGACTGGCAAATATCAAAATTAATTAAAAAATACCACAGCATATGCTCCTATAGCATCCAACATTACTCTCCTCAAACAGGATTAACTGAATAATTCAAAAGTGCTGCAGAATAGGGAATGAATGAGTTTCCTATACTGATCTTTGTGAAAGTGATTACCAGCACTGCATGGGGCTCCCAGTACTCCCTTTTACACTATGAATGAATGTTTTACTTCAGTGTCATAAATGACCACTCACAAGGGCTTTATTCCTTCTATGTCATCATTATATATGGAACATACACTGTTTCCAGCTATTTGCTCCTGCAGTGTGTATTATTTTTCAAAACAGTGCAGCATTACAACTGGACATACGTCTTCCATAGAAGCAGAGGATTTTCGTGCATAGGACTGAAATCAAACTTCCATTTTACAGAAAAGAAAAGAGCATGCTAAAGCTATTGATTGGGTTAGAGATTGTGTTTAAGCTCAGGACTGCTTCTTTTACTCTCAACTGTGTGTGCAAAAGCAGGGACTTCAATTGATAATATCAATTTTATTACCTGTCAAATGTAGTTTATAGCAGGTGCTTTTTCAGTGACAGCATTCCCATCCCCAGAATGATTTAATCACAAAGCCAAGTAAAGATAATGTTCTTGTGCAATCAACAAGAATCCAATTAGTGTATGTGTCTCCTTGGCTTTATCTCGACTCTTCAGGCATTACTTCAGGGATCCAGCTCTCGCAGTCTCTCTCAGCCTTGTGCAAGCAAACATTTCTTGGAGCAGAGGAACTTTGCACTGACCAACACACTTGTACCGTGCAATGCATTTGCACAACTCTTCCACTTCCCCTTTAGATGGGTCCTGCATCTATCTTTGCCTTCCATGAGTGGCCTCTGCTCATACCTCCCAAATATATTTGACACCCTATGTGGCCATTGTTAGTAAAGGCTACAGGTTTCTTTCCAGGTGGCAACAGGCAGCTCCCATTGGGAAGAGGAAGGCAGTAAGAGCAAAAGTTCTGGGAGTGAAACCACTGGGCACTCACACAAGAAGAATTGAGAGCAGGGTAGAACACCGGCAGGAACCTGAACAGGTTTCTATTCCTCTTTGTTCTTTTCCTATGAGAGAAACGAATCAATTTCTTTTCATCACTGCATTTCGTTTGGGAAACTAAGGCAAAGGTCATGTGCTGAATGCTGAGTCATTACTTTGATTTATGCACACATTGCAGTTTGTGTTTTTTCCCTGCACATTGAGTAATCATGTGACATTGCCGACCGTTAGAGTCAACTTATCTCCACAATTAAAATAATTCTCCATAAATATACAGGAAATGCTTAGCATGACTGTAAAATAACACATAATTTTATGGATTTTTATTTTTAAAATTTGTTTTATTTAGTTTTCTATATTTGCTCCCTTAGAAGAGAAGAATGAAAAGTAAGCAATACTATTCATTTTTTTCTAAACTAAGAATTTTATAATTGTTTCCAAAAGCTATTATCAGCTACATTTTACTGGTAAAGAGACAATTGTGGAAATCACTGCAGGAAATGAGAGGCACTAGCTAGAGCTAAATTAATGTTTGCCCTCTAGCTCACTGGAGAAAACAATTAATAAAACAGGGATGGTGTCAATTGGACACATGCTGCTCTTCCACAATAGAGGATGAAGTACATTTACTTTTCTCCCTTCCATTTCCCAGAAAAGCATCCAGTTTTGCAAAACCACATTTTCTTCCCTGTTTTTCTTGTATTTTGCTTTGGCAAACTATGCTTTCCCCTTAAATCATCTCTGCATAGAGCACCATTTAGGTTCAAGACCACTCAGCTCTCTGGGTCCTAAGCGCACTGCAGCTGTGCCTGGTATTGCTGAGATATAAATAGATCACCATCTCAGTGGGTTTAAAGCCACAAATAAGCTTATTAAAATTGACACATTGCACAAACTGCATTAAGTTCTATTAATGCTGATCTTTACATTCAGTAACACTGAATACAGTTATTCCATAGCATTGCAGGGAAAAGGGACTGTCAAAGTTATCTCTCTGGATCTAAGTTTACAGTAGGTATTTTTCTGAGTAGGAACGGCCTCCTTTTCAGCAGGCTAAAGCTTGAAAATTAAAAGAATGTGTAAAGCAATATTTTTTTGGCTTAGAGGAAGCTTATCTTTATATCCTCATATGCATCAAATTCAGCTTGGTAAGAGAGATAAAACGTACAACATGTACGGCTGGTGCTGGTGGAGGTTTTGCAGCTAGATAAACTAGTTAAACTCCACCCATGGTAAATACTGTTCGGTGTTTCAAAACCTGAATAATCTTCTGGTTGAATTTCCTAACATCTGATGTAACAGTGATTTCACTTGACAGTCTACAGTTTATGATCCTTTTCTCTCAGGTAAACATTAGATTAGTCACCTGGTGTCTAAATAGATGATAGTATATCTGAAGAACTATAAGAGAAATGGAAATGGAAGATTTTGATAAAACTTTCTTTTCATTTCTCCTTCAACTTTCCTTTTCTGGGAAAAGAGAGCTGTTCGACTTCTTTGAAATCTTACCAACCTTCATTTGCATTCTATAACAGATTTATTTATATTTAGCATTTTTCTTTGGCTAGCAGAAGAGGTTATGATGCTGGATTAGTGCTTTATTCATAGTAGGATTTCAGATGAGTCACGGATATATCTCTGCAGCAGCTGTTGCAGACCTTGTAATGCCATTATGCCCTGACTCTGAGTGAGATGTTGCACTCAGGTACTGTGGCTACCCTCTTAGTGATTTCTACAACACAGAAGGCCTTCAACATAGATGATTTAAGAGCATCAATGAAGTCTTGATGTAGAGAATATCCTGTAGGCATAATGCACACAACATGCACTTTGCAAGTTTTGTGACCTTTTCAGATCTTACATGGAAAAACACTGCAGAAATGAGGAACATGTACTTGCAGAAGTTTGTAACTGTGACCTGTCAAAAAAGATTCACTTCCTACACCATGGTTAAAAAAAAAAAAATCCCAGCTCATGGTAACAAAAAAACCCAAAATCCAAAACCCCCAACAGGTTGATGAAACAAATAAGGGGGAATAAAACACAAAATCAACAACAAAAAATAACCAAGCAAAATGCTTCCTTACTCATAGTAAGAAAAAAATTATCCACAAAACAAAAAGCAAAACAAATATTCTTTGCTGATGATTTTAAAAAATTCTATTTCCTTGCTCATGGTAAAAATCCTCTGCAGATTCACTAAGGACCATTAACGTCTACGAGAGCTTTTAGAGGTCCTGCTGAAAAAGTACACAATTGTACTACAGAAGAAAATAGATCTCATTTAATACCAGAATTCTGGGCAGGAACTTAGCTGAATGTCTGCAGAGGATTAGAAAGAATCTTACACATTCCCAACACCATTATAAAATTCTGAGTTCTGGGGAAGAGTTATCATAAACATAGACCCTGATAATGCCTGACATTTTAAGCTTCAATGCCAAGAATTTTGCTAAGCTTCCACCCTTGAGTGATGCCATCTGCACAGAAATATTAATCCCATATTTACCTCTAAGGTCTCTTATGTTAAAATTGCCACACTCAGCTAAATTCAGATTTAGAGCAGATAACCTGCTACACCTGGGGATAGGTTCATAAAGTACAGCCACTTGTCCTAAGCACTCAGTAAATAACTGCTGTGATTACTTGTTTCAGTCAAGTCATCCAGTCAGATAACAGGCATTAATTTGGACTAATGCATGATATATATCTGGCTTCTTGCATACATTTCTAGCATTACACTTGCTAGTCAATGCTCATTTCACTTGATTTCATTCCACTGTCTTTATTTGGGCATATCTGGAGTTAATCTGCTTTATGAAGATATAAATAAAGTAACAGAGGACATGCATACAGAGATTTAATAGTAACAAGTTACATTTCTGAAAATCAGAAATAGAATGGTGTAAATTTTTATAGTGTGAAGATACACAAATAAAAAGGGACAGAAGAATAAGCTAAATAATTTTTTACACTGCTGATTACCCAAAAATATAGATTTTTTTTATGTGTCAAACCTCTCAAAGATAAGACATGAATTCTCACCTGCCTAATACAAAGAAATGGGCATCTGTCATGTTATACATTCACTCGCTCTGTATTAGAACCTCCCTCAAAGCTTTTTAGAGACTCCTGCCATGCTGCATGTTTTCATTTTGCAATGAACCCAGCACAAGGAAATTATTTTGTTTAAAGGTCATGCAAAGCATTAGCTGAGTACACTCTTAAACAAAACTATTTCATAAATACACATGGCTAGAATATTTCATAAGGGCCCAGTGTTGCAAGGTTTTGAGCATATGAGCAATGACCTCATTCCCCAGATTTGTCTGTATTTATCACCTACGTAAAAGGGAATAGATACTGTAAATACTTACATTTACACATGTAAATACTTACAAATACGTCTACACAGATCAAAATAATCTTACTCTATAATAGTAAATATTACCTCCGGGCAACTAGGTATAGGCTAGATATAGTATGTGTGAACTAACAGGTACTGTTAAACTGAAAGCTGGATGTCTTAGTTCCTTACATTGGCTGTTCAGAAGTTCCTGAAACAAGACACATCAGAATCTTATTTTTTTTAAATGTACTGTGTCTGCCTTTCTATCTAGGTAGTTTTATAGCTCTATTCACTGTGATATTGCAGAGCTAAAATGAATGCTGAAGACAGACTTTATTAGAAAGTAAAATACCATGTCATGTGCATTCAACAAAGACTAGGCATAATCATATTCTTCATTTAAGAATGCCATTCTTTTAAAGATTACGTGACAATGCCCTTCTGCTCTTCATGTTTTTTTAATTGTGCCACATTACCTTACTCTATGGAAGACAGAAAGAAAATGGATAATGCAACAGGTCATATCATTGAGGAATAACCCTGATTTATAGCAGAGCGTTATTTGGCACTGTGTTTTTTAGGCAAAAGCAGGTTCTTAGTTTGTTCTACAGACTAGACAGTAATGGGTTTAAAACCACTGAAAAAAAGATCTGGGCAGTATCTTGCATTCCTAAGGTCAATAGCAAAAAAACCTGTCATGTTTAGCATGTTCAGGATTTCATCCTGAGCTTTTGTTTTTACTGAAGGATGTGGAATATATCACAAGAAAGTTTTTCACAAAAGCATATGAAAACAAAACTTCTTAGGTAAGTTGGGAAAACTGATTTGTGACCAAAGTCTAAACTGAGCAATGCTTCATGTGTACATTAAAGTCTATAAGGTTCAACAGGATGCTGTGACTTTCAACTCAGGACAAACTGATTTTGTAATCCTCACAGTAAAACTCCTAGATTTTTAAAGGCATTCTAGAACCAAAGATAAAAAAAATCCATCACGCAGGTATTTTCAGTTTTCATTAAAATTGCTAGATTTAAAGCTAAACCATCTGACATCTTTAATGTCAAAGTTATTCTTTTATAGATGGACTAACATTCCTCTGGAATGGCTTGATGAAATGTGCCATAAACATCATGAGTATTCTAAAATTCCTGAGTTTCAAATCTTTCAAACTTTTCAAATAAGAATTGTTGGATGTTTGGTTATTACCCACAGCCCAAGAGCTGAGGCTCTTAACCAAGGACTAGGACAAGCACTCACCTCAATGTCAAATACCAGACATTTGCCCATGAGTGTGTAGAAAGCATGATCTTATTGATGTATTAAAAGAGGTGTACTTGGGTAGCTTAAGACACTTCATCCATTATTTTAACTCCTCTCTCTCTTTCTTTGCCTAGTACAATGTTCCATTACTCCTACCTTCCCTCTCCACAACTATTTCCTGACTCCAGTACTCAGTGCTGCAATCACACCTCACCCTCCTTGGCACACAGTTGTCTCCAAAAGTGACACTAAAAAACACAGGAAGTTTAATTTTTTTTTTTAGTTGTTCAATGTTAAATTAGTAAACGCCCTCTTGATCTGGGAAAGACACTGGGAAAAGCTAATACAGAGGGGAATTCTGCTCTGTCCCTCAAGTCCCTGCAAATGGTGTAACCTTCAGAGATTTGGCTGTCAAATACTGACTGCACTGAGAATCTGCAAGCTCAGATGCTTGGAGTCATGACTTGCCCAATTTCAAGTTCACCTTATTTTCAGCCTCTTTTGAGCAATGTCATAAAGCATTCCCCTGACAATTATGCAGATCAGCTGCACCTCTGCAAAGGTTCTGCAATTTTTCAACTAAACAATCAGTTAATATTTAATATAGGAGTCCCTCACCACACTATTCTCTCTCTCTGAAAAGGCTGGCTGCTCATATTTGGATGCAGTGAAAGCAGGAAGAGACAAGAAGACACAGAGATCAGTTTCCAACCTCAAATCTGCTACACTGCAGGAGGGCACGACAGGCAGTGCCCATTGTACTGCCCTACTACTACTGAGTGACACCTGCTCACTCTCCTCAAACCATGGAGCTGACTCATGTACTATATTGCTTCATTTAACAGATTCTGAGTGGATTTCAGATTGATAATGAATTTTTGGTTTATGATTTCCTTCTCTTTACTCATATTTGAATATTCCTTCTATCACAGCTCCTAGCTATCTCTAACTTGATACTTAGATAGTTAAATCTCTCATCAGCACTTTCTGTAACTAACTGCCTGTAAAACTGAAAACATTTATTTTGATAGAGGTTCTTCTTATTCCCCCTCCTTGTCCTCCCAGAAGTACATATCTAATTGCATATGAGTATTTTAACAATGTTCTTTAGAAAAGTACCCCACCTGTTTTCAATTTAAGCTTCAGCAGCCTTGTTCACTATCCAGTTATTCTATACACAGTGTCATAACATCTTTAAAATTGAAAGTGTTAAAACCAGCATAAAGTGGAGGAAAACAGCAGTGAATTCTACTATTGCAATCAATGCAATTGATAATATAACTTAAATTTGAACTGATTTCTTAAAGTGAAAGTAATCACTGAACAGTAGAATTAAATGATCATGCTGTGTAATTAACACTTGTATGTGCCACCAGTCATTACCCTTTTGGCATTTTCTTGTATGATTTGCCCTCACAGATGAAACAAATTTAGTATAAACATCTGCATTTTGTTTCTCTCCTGTGGTTTTAATCTAGTATTTACATAAGCATGTGATCAGCTACAGAGGCCATCTGGCTGGTCACACTCTCCCTGATCCATTTTCTTTATGTGCCAACAAGTGCTTGCTCGTGTGCCATCTTCCTTGTGGATAAATCCGCTTGCCACAGCACTGTACTCAAACGATCAGCATGGCTGTTTCAGTTTCTGTCTGCTGAGCAATGAGTGCTTGTGTGCTTGCCACAGCTTCACAAATATCAAGGAATGCCTGCAGAATGCTACAATGGTTTTGAACCCACTGTGAAGGCCAAGTAGTCAGGCAGGAGTTCAAATCTTTGCCTTGTTCCATTTTTTTTCAGGCACGATGAATTTCCTCTTATTTTCTACAGCTGTGAGTGACTATCAAGAGAGTCACATATAGACCTCAATTTTCATGTTCCCCTTTAATTGTCTGCTTTTGTATGACTGCTCTTCCAGTTTTCCCAGCTTACTGGTTATAGTATGACAGCATCCTGTGGGTCCAGCAGATAGGTACTGGCAGACCTGTAAGAAAACTGTCTCTACTGTGGACCTATTTTTATGACTTAATACCATGGAAACCCAAGGTGCTGATCATTTCTGCCCAGCCTTGCATGGTCTTGAGGACCTGCAGAGAGACCTTGACAAACTGGGCAACCACCCACCACATGAAGTTCTGAAGTATTGACTGGGCAATCACCAGCCATATAAAGTTCAACAAGGCAAAGTGCTGGACTCTGCACCTAGAATGGGGCAGCCATAGGTGTATGGACAGACCAGGCAATGAGACGCTGGAAAGCAGTGCCACGGAAAGGGACGTGGGCATCCTGGTCAATGGCAAGCTGAATATGAGTCAGCAGTGCCCTGGCAGCCAGGAGGGCCAACCCTGTCCTGGGGGCATCAGGCACAGCATTGCCAGTCGGGCAAGGGAGGGGATTGTCCTGCTCTGCTCTGTGCTGGGGTGGCCTCACCTCAAGTCCTGTGTACAATTTTGGTCAATATAAGAAAGATATTAAACTATTAGAGAGTGTCCAAGGAAGGACAACAAAGATGGTGAAGGGCCTTGAGGGGAAGCCATATGAGGAGTGGCTGAGGGCCCTTGGTCTGTTCGGCCTGGAGAAGACTGAGGGGAGCCCTCATGGCTGTTACAACTTCCTTTTGAAGGGAAGAGGAGGGGCACACACTGATCTCTTCCATGTGGTGCACAGTGACAGGACCCAAGGGAATGGCCTGAAGTTGTGTCGGGGGAGGTTTAGGTTGGGTATTAGAAAAAGGTTTTTCGGTCGGGCCCTGGGACAGGCTCCTCAGGGAAGAGGTCACAGCACCAGCCTGACAGAGTTCAAGAAGCATTTGGTTAATGCTCTCAGGCACATGGTGTGACTCTTGGGGAGGGAGGGCCAGGAATTGGACTCAATGATCCTTGTGGGTCCCTACTAATTCAGCTTATTCTGTGATTCTGTAACCTCCTCTGAAAGGCTAAGCATTGTTCTTAGCATTACTACTGAGGCCAGGACCTCACTGTAATAGGGCTGGCACTATTCACACTAATATCAAAAAAGGTACCTTAAAGATCATGTGTCATGGACAGGGAACTTTTCACTAGACCAGGTTGCTCAAAGCCTCATCCAGCCTGGTCTTGATGTGCCTTACCAGCCTTACAGCAAAGAATTTCTTCCTCCTATCGAATCTAAACTTACTCTCCAGATTATGGCCATTTCCCCATGTGCTATCACTATACGCCTTCGGGGAAAAAAAAGAAAAAAAAAAAAAAAGTTCTGCTCAAAAGGTAAATAAAAGCTTCCAAAGTTGAGAATTTGGAAGTCATGTGTGACAACTCCAAAAAAAGCAAATGGCACAAAGAAGACAGCAGAGGTCCCCAAAGATCTCTTCCTACACAGCCTTTCTCTCTATATTCATCCTGTCATTCTGGCAAATTGAGTAATGGGAAAGCCTATTTTGGGAAAAGATATGTATGATCCCTCCACATGTGAAAAAGAAGATATGAAAGAAAAAGACAATGAGGGAGATTTAAAGAAGTACTGATACACTCATTTTGCTGATGAAAGGAATGTTCCTGATGGCACATTTAATAGTATCTTTACTGTCTTTTCAAGGCCAAGCTACAAAACAGACCAAGACCTGACCATAACTGCATTGCACCATTGTGGACATCGTTAGGTTGGCTGCTGCCTACTACCACACTTCCTTTTAGCATGTGAGATCATAATTTTTAGGAACTTGCATGTCTGATGTGGGCCAACTGATGCTGCCACACGGTGTTACAGGATGCACACCAGAGAACATGTTCTTCCGGATTTCCATTGCAAGCAACCATGAGTTTGGGTTTATGCAATGGAAATATAATATCCTTTAGTATTTTTTTCCTTCAGTGCCCTGAATATAAATCTAGAAGAATATAAAGAAAATTTGAGTACAGGACATTTAGGCTCAGGCATAGAGCTTGAACTACAAAGAACAGGATATATAGATATAGCATCTATTTGTTACACTCTGGATCTGCTTTGTTTTTTTGCTTTGTTCTGTTTTTTTGCTTTCCTCTGATTTGTTTATGCACTCAGGCACTGCTACAGCAGCTGAGTGAGAAACTAACAGGAATGCCTTCACAGGTTTCTATAAATCAGCCTAGAGACTGAATTACTTCATGCGTTTTGTGGCATGTTCTATAGGTCTAAATATCCACTTCAGGGGACTGAGGTTTCTTTCATTAACATGTCTTGCCTCAGGGAAGGAGAATTTTTGTCTTTCGTAATCATAAGGTATACACTTAATATAAATTTACACTGGCTTGGGCAGAAAAAGCACATTCTATAATGAAAATTTCAGAGATATAACATTTGGGTAAATAGAAGATTTGTTGTTTTCTGTTAAGCCACCAAAATAACTGTCAGGAATTTCACTGGGAATACTTGAAATATCAGCAAAGAAAAATCAAGTTATTTTTAAAAACTTGCTTTGGAGATATATTTATCTGAAAATATTAAAAACCTAACATGAGAAATTCCAAAGTTTAGAAAATAACAACGAGTTTACATATAATTTTGTAAATAAAACTTCTTACTGCCATTTTAACAGTTTCAGGGAGAATTTTAAAGCACTTAATCTGATCTGCTTATAAAATTGTTAGCAGAAGCTTATGCTTAGACATAGACACAATGGGTTTAAAAATCAGTACACAACGCCTCTAAGTATTACCTTTCCAGAGGGTCAAAGAAAGAAGTAATTTACTAGTAATTAGTAAATTACTCTGTAATTTACTAGTCTCCTAGTAAATTACAGACTTATCTGAGCTAAAATGGTTGTTTTCCTGTACCTTTTTGAATTTTAGACGTAGCTACTTATAAAATTTCATTACACACTTCCCACGCTATGGGAGTTCCACTACTGTGTGAAACCTAGCCACTTGCTTTCGGTCAATATATCACAAAGGCAAATTGCACCACTTCATATACATTAATAGCATTACTGGAAAAAATTCGATTAAAATTATATATATGCCACATTTGTGAAAACTTCAAGCCTGCAGACCCAATATTTCCTGCTTTATACATGCAGACATCTTATTACACACATCTTATTACATGCAGAGTATTCTTATTCTGGTAAGCTACTACAATGCATAGTTGGTATACCACAAAGAATGGAAATGTCTATATATTCTAATAAAATGAGTGTTTATATAATTTGCAGGAAGAGATCTGATTTGGGTTAAGTAGTCTATATCATTAAAGGCCATTAGAGATGAAATGGTGAGATAAGACTGAATCATCATACCTCAGTCAAATCATCAAACTATGGAATAGTAGAGGTGATATTTTTGACATATGAATAAATGTGTATCCTTTCACAATTTTCTTTTACTAGCTCAACATTTCAGCTGTCATTGCAAGACATTTTCCCTGCCTGAAATAACTTATTCTTCTCAATGAATATGCAATTTTTCTGCATATATTTAAAAAATTAGGTTTCTGTCATCTTTTGTTCCACAAGGTACTGTGTGCTAATAAATTAATGCTAATAAATTTCTATTTGTTCCACCAGAGCTTCCACATATTTCAAAATACACATTGAAATTGAAGAGGAAACTCAATTAAGAGTGTCATCTAATCTTTAAAGCAGAATATAGGCATACTGCTTAATTTACAGCTCTGCTGGAAAGCTAACTGGCTTGGTTCTCTTTTGCAGTCTTGTCATGTGCATTCCAAACAACTGATGATCCAAAACTAAACATTGGAATCCTTAAATATAGAGCATATTCTCAAGCGCATAAACTGAGCATACTCCCATCTTAAAAAGCTGCAGAAGCCTTTTCTGACCTGTTTGTATCAAAACAAGAAGGATGGCGTGCAGAGGTGGAAACTTCTTGAGTAACACAGGCTCTATTTACGTAGAAGGGGTGAAAGGATGGAGCTCATACAGTTGTTTTCCAAAGGAAAATAAAATTACAAGGGCTAGTTGGTTCAGCTGGCAGATCTTGTGGGGGAAAGGCAAAAGAAATAGACGCTATTGTGCTTCTCCTGTAGTAATGTTGCAAGTGGATGGGGACTGTTAGGAAACACGGCTGAGTTTCATTTATTTGGATGACATCTGGATGAACTGTCTGCTGTGTAACTAAATGGTTAACATATATATCTTACCATTGAGACTTTGTAGAATAAAAATGGGAAATCTGGAGAATTTCTTAAATGACGGTAAGATGTAATAAACCTTATTCTTTTTTTCAAGTATTACTCATGCTCTGACTTCAAGAAAAGTTTTTTCTTTAAAAAAAAAAAAAAAAAAAGACTATTAAGCTTTCAGAGTAACTCAGAGTACACAAAAGTATACCAAGTACAAAGCTAGTAATTTTGTTGCTGTGTTGTTCTGTGAGGTGGATAGTGGCCTTATTTGTAAAGTAACTATTAACAATTTTACATAACACTTGGCAGCATTGTTACAGTATCTTCTGTTCTCAAGAAGGTACACTTCCAGCTGCCCAAAGGTTTCAGTAATAAGCACCACTTGCCAGGGATATTACAGCCAAAAAGACAGTTTAGACAGAAAATAGCATCCAAATGTGGATTTAAGTGACAATCCTATTTGTCACCAGCATTGTAGTAATTTGGGGGAAAATGGATGTTGACTGGCATGTTTATTGATTTATAGTGAGTTTCACAGTTTCATTGCAGCCTTTTAACAATAGTGTAGCTGCTAGAAATTGCAAACCACCACTCCCACCCCCTCAAGATCCTCTTTCACAAGAGAGCCCTATTTATGCTGGGAGATTTATATATTTATATATGTTGAGCCTCCTAAATGATTGTTTCAGTCAGGCTTCAATAAACTCTCACAGAAAACTAGAAGCTGTTTCTTGCTGAAAGCAACTTGCACCGGCCAAGACTGCACACAGCTGACTGACCCACACTGAATAGTTCTTAAAACTGGATGAGCAATGCATGTTGTTTCCAGGCATTTTATTTTACCAGAAAAATGTGTGAAGAGAGATCTTTCTATAATCCTTGTTTCTGCTTCTGAAAAAAAAACCAAAAAACAACTCAAAACCCACAAAAACACAACCCACACAGATGGCTGCATAGGATGATGCAGAAGGGCATTCTCCTTTGAAGGACAGTCTTGAGCAGGTTTTCTGGCCTGTGACTTGAAAGAAATTCATGGTATTCACTTCCTAATGCAGTCTTCTCTGAAGTAAAGTATTCCTCTTCCTTGGTATCTGAGCTCAGCATTTCAGAGTAACAAATTCTTCGTTCACTTTCCTCTATGAATGAAGCGCTGCTTCATAGATTCATAAAATCACTAATGCTGAAAAAGACCTCTAAGATCATAGAGTCCAACCACTAACATTATACTGCCAGGTCCACCACTAAACCATCTCCCTAAGCAGCAACAACATCTACATGTTTTGCTTGATCCATTTACAGAGGTTAAATTTATACAATTTTATCAAAGAAATATTCACTCTGCTGCTGTTGAGATATATATATATATAGATATATATACATATAAAAAATTTTTCACAGCGGGTGTGTATGCTCTATAGTGACAACAGCGGCAATCCTACATCTGTACTATGTGTTATGTACTTTCTGGAGGACACAATGACGGCCTTTAGTGGACACGTCAGCCTCAAATCCTCTCAAGATGCACGGGACAATAGTAGCTTTATTCCATTTCCAAACTTCCATCATCCTCTAGGCAGTCAGTATGCTTTGTGCCTGACTGAAACAGATGCAAGACATAATTATGCCAAGCAGACCTGCCTCCAAATCCCATCACCTTTCCTATTTTCTTCCGCATCCTGTTTTTACCGTGGCTGCTTTTACGGAGACATAGGGACAACATGCGGCAGGCGCACTGCTCAGCCTGTTGCAGTCACCCCAGTGTCACAATCACAGCCTAGAAGTGAAAGCGCTGCTGCTGCTTCCGCCCGAGGCATCTGCGGCTGGGACCTCCTCTCCAACAGCCCACACAGGAGCGCCTGGATTCACACTGACTCACGGCTGTCAAACTGCGGCACCCTGACTGAGGAGAAATTAAAAATAAAAAGCTGGGCGAGAGTTTGAAGTCTGCCTGTCAAACAGAGCGCGGCACCAACCCTCTCTTCCCCTGAATCAGGGCTGTGGAGCACCGTTTCAAATTCCCTCTCCGGATGAACGCCTCCCGGCCCCCACCGCGCCCCTCGCTCCGTTTACAACCTCGCTCAGCAGCGCACGAGAGCGAGGGAGGGAAGGAGTCCGCTCTGCACATAATCACGGCCGAGCAGCTCTGCCGGCTCCCCGCCGGGCCTGCTGCCCTCCGCTCCTGGCCCCTGCCCAGGCCGCCGGGCTGCACACGCTTAGCGGGATCCCGCTCGGCCGGCCTGGCCCCCGCCACTCCCCGCCCCGGCCACGGGGCCCGCCCGCCGCGGCTGCGGAGACACCGGGCGACCTTCCCCGGGGCTTCCCCCGCCCGCCCCCAGCGCCGGGCAGCGGCCCAGGGCTCGGCGCGTTCCATTCCCCCCGCGTCACGGGGTGGGGGGCGCACAGGACGCCCTTCGCCCGCTCCAGAAGCGGGACACAGACCGCCGTAGTGCCTGTGCCCGGTTAGGTGCAGCGACCGGACAAGCCTGAGCCCGGGGGGACGAGGAGATGGCGGCGGGACGCCCCGGGACAGGGAGGCAGGGAGGGGGAGGGCGGAGTTGGTAGGTTCCGGAGGGGGCCTGTGAGTGCGGAGCGCGGGCGCCGCGGCTGTCAGTGAGGAGCGGCGCCGCCAGCGGGGAGAGGCGCAGCCGGGCAGAGGCGCTGCCTCGGGCTGCTGGAGGAGCCGCCGTCTCGGGCTGCCGGGGGAGCCGCCGCCGCCGCCGCCGCCGTCGGGACCCGCCGCCCTCCCCTCAGGCCTCGCAGCGGGGCAGGGCGCGCTCCGGCGCGTGGCAGGTGCAGGGCGCGCCGTTGGAGGGAGGCGGCCGCGCCACCGCCCCGGCGATGCCGGCGGTGCAGAAAACGGTGTCCGAGATCCGCTCCCGCGCAGAGGGTAAGAGCCGCCCGGCGCTCCGCGCCGGCAGGGAGGGACGGGGGAGCCCGGCCGGCGCTCCAACGCAGAGCCGCGGCGGGATCTGCGCCGCCTGGCCGGGAGGGGGCGGTGGGAGCCGCTGTCGCGCCGCCGCCGCGCTCCTCTCCGCGGTCTTCGGTCGTGCCGTGCGCCCCCGGTGGGGCTGCGGCGGCACCGACCCCAGCCTGGGGCGTCAGCGGTGCCGGTGTTCTCAGGGAGGCCTCGTATTTATGGTTGTCGATGCCCGGTGAACCCCGGGCAGCATTTCGCCCATCAGCGATGGCAGCGTTTCAGGGCTAGCGGTGGTTTCGTGTTCCCCGCGGAGCGTGGCTGCGCCGCTCGCCGGCCCCAAGCGGCAGCGGTGGCTCATGGCCTGGGGTCCTCGGCCCGGGAATCAGCCGGAATCTCTCTTTTGTGTGTGTCGTGTACGTGTGCACTGATCATCAGAAATAAGCGTTTCTGATACAGGGCATGTGCCAGGAAGCTTCGGGCCGTGCTGATGTCCTGTGCCTAAGGAGAATTGCTTAGCCTTCAGATAACATGTCAGCAGCTGCCTTGTGAAAAGAATCACTGCAGTGAAATTATATTACTAGAAGATTTATTGCATGCAGAAATAAATTTGAAATCGTTGACCCCAAAGCAACAGTATGTTGGGACAGCCTGTGATTTTTGGTTGCTGTAGGTAACAATAACAGTGTCCCGGTAACAAATGGCACAAGAAGTATGGAGGCAGGTATGTGCAGGGTTTATCCCCTTGTCTGAAAGTTTCCTCAATTTTTGTGGGTGGTTTTTGTTTGTTTTTGGTTTTGTGTTTGTTTGTTGGGGGGTTGTGGCTTTTTTTTTTTTTTTTGCTTTGCTTTGTTTGGTATAGGGAGGCAGAAACTTCCTCCCTGTTTCTTTCTTCCTTGTTCCAAACAAAGAATATTTTATTTAATTTTTGTGCAAGGAAAAGCACAATGAAACATAGATTAGAAGTGGGCTGTTAGCTTGATGTTCTTTTCCAGTTTTACCATGTTATATGCCTTCCTCCACCAAAAGTAGGTTTGTAGGAGGTCTGACTCTGCCTCTGCCTAGGAAATGTTAGCAGCAAAGAAATAGAAGAATGCATCTTTCTAAGAAGACAGGGAGAATGTGCATCCTTTCAGGAACACTTTTGAAATGTGTGTATAACCAGAGCAGCAGTCCTGCTCTACTCACGGTGATTAGTAGATGCATATAATGGGACTAGTTAAATGTCCAATTTTTCAGTGCTTAATTTCAGTTCTTTTCCACTTACCCTTGTTCCATACAATTGGTTTTCACTGCAAGCTGAGGACTGCATAAATAAATTGGGCAAATTGAATCTCTCTTTAAAATTATCTAATTACAGAATTCTTAATGGCTATTAACTGAATAAATATGGTGTTCCCTAAAGGTAACTGGCTATCTGAGATTTACAATGGCAGTAAAAGGGGGAAAAAAAAGTGTCTGGTTTATTTTTCAAGGTTGAATGACTGTGAAGCAGTTGAATACTGGGTTTAAGAAGCTTACCAATAACACTTCCTTTAGGATTGATAATAGGTATAAAACATCTTTTATGAAACTTAACTTTTCCAAAATGACATGATAGTTTTTTCCTTATGCCAGTGGAGTTGATTCTATATGACTCATACTGTACTTTACTATATATGTAGTGCTACTCAAAAAAAATTGAAATCTGTTACGGTTTTCTTAGTCTTATATTAATGTGACACTTACTAATTAATTTTATCTATATTTAGTTTAAGTTTTTTATACATAATTCACAATGAAACCAACGTCAATGAGTTTCTTCCTTTTTTTGCTTTTTGAGATGAGTGCTTCCAAGTCTTGTTGGTCCACATATTTGGACTATGCAGTTGGCATTTCCAAACAGCTCCTTGTAAGTAATTGCTACTGTTTTCTAAAAAAGGGAACTCCAGCACTCAGCCATGTGGGTCTCAGTATTTGACAGGGACATAAAGGAACCGTAAAACCCTAGTTCTGGCAATCACACAAGTCTCTTAGATAAGCACTATGTACCGTGATGATAAGGCTGCTTTCAGAGAACTCCGCTAAAGTTTTACCCCCAGTGCAGAGTTGTTACTGGCAGGGTTGGTCCCTCTGTGTTCTTGGAACACTCATAACACTGTAATCACAAACTGCAGCTTACATGACTGCTGTCATTCTGTGGACCATTCCTTAGAGTAGCCTAAGACTTGTGGGGGTCTGACAGACAAGTTTAGTATTGCTTTCCTTATTCTAGAATTTTTGTATTGTATCTTTGGGATTAAAATCTCATTTTTCTCTCCTGCCACTGCAGCAACTAATCTCTGCTTCAAAGACCTTTTCCATGGATCATGAACTACCTTATCAGGCTGGACCATCTTGACGTCATCTCAGAAAGAACTAAGCCCTCACTCACATGAAGAGATAGCGTTATTAGAAAAAGTCAACTGTTGTGCTCAGATGAAACAAACCAAGTCAGAGCTGCCAGAATGATGTGTACATGTATCATTCCCAAGAAGTAGTCAACAGTTGCACAGAAGAATTGACACTACAGTGTGTAAATTATTGCAAAATAAAAATTGTAGGTGTTTTAGGGTCTGTAAGCCAACATGTTACCTGCACAGAGAAAAGAATTTGAACAAAAAGGACCGACTGATTTTATACCAATTCTTGAATGTACTGATGTACTTACTGATGTACTTACTGATGTACTTACTGATAGGACAGTCAGAATGTACTGATTCTTCCAGACCTCTGCAGGTTCTTCATGGCTGATGAAGGCTAACCATGCTTATAACCGTGTTTTAATAGATTTTTGTGTCCATTATCCTGTTGCAAAGAACACGGGCTGCTTACCATTCTAAAGTGGTATGTGTATCAATAAAGTCTCGCTCAAGGCACGGGAGATCTGGGCCTCTTAAACAATTTAGGAAATTGGTGTCACGTATTCTGTAACTGCAAAACACATGGGGAATCTTTGAGTAGTGTGGCCTACATAAAGCTTTATTAAATACAGTAACTAACTGTGGTTATTTTAGCTATATATAGCTTCACAGTTAATATATTCATCTATTAAATAATATTAAATGGAATCATTCAAATCGTTTTATTTATTTTGTGAGGTTCTAGGAGAGTGGAATTGTTCTTGGCATTCTTATTAGGGTTCCCTGAAGACTGAAGCATTAATCCTTTTCCTCTGTGTGTTGGTGGAGTTCAGTGAACTGTATTAGGTCATTGAGAAAGGATAGAGATTTGAGGTGCCATGATGCTGCCTACCAAAACTAGTATGTAATATTATATATTACATTTATTTCCATATTATAGTATATCTGTATGTAACCTTGTCCCATTCCTCTCATGAAAATGAGACTGTTTTAAGGAATGAAAGCTGAAAGTGTTAAACTGCCCCATCTAAAGGAAAAATTAGAGGTATGGAAAATGCTTGGACAATGTTTACTCTTGAGAATTTATTGTTGTTGTTTTAATAATGTAGAAACTTTTCAATCAAGACTGGTTTAGGAAGACACCCTGTAAATACTGTATGTTTCAAGAGAGGTGCTTCTTCCACAGTTATTGTTTGGAAGCAAAATATGGTCTTCAGTGGATGCTTTTGTTGAAAGAAGCTCTAATTGGTTTGAGGGCTGTGTTTATTTGTTTTGCTGGTTACATATTTATTTGCACTTTGTTATTTTTTTGTTGGCTTAGGCTGCCACATGAGCCTGTGTGGTTCCTTGAGGAGTATTGTGTTGGCACCTGTTGAGGTGGGCCAGTCTGTTAGGCTGGCTGCCCTTCCTTTGAAGAGGCTTCTTGAGATACATACTGAAGTTTGAACGTGTGCCTTTCATCGGGCAAGGAAAGAAATAGAGAAATTGTAGAGGGTGAATGCCATAGTGGGGATTCAGGTCCCATAATAGAATCTGTGAATTATGAATGGCAAATGGCATGAAATTAAATGTTTCTACTGAGCCTTTTCTCAGTGTGGAGACTTGACCTTGCAAAGTACTGTCCCAAATGTATTTTGAATATAATAGGTAAGAGGAAATGTACTGAGCCAGTGGTCTGGAGAATGACTTCGATTTTGCCTAACCCGTTTGCAAGCATTTATAGAACATGCTACAAATAAGCATTAAGTTTTCATGTACAGCCTTAATTATCCTTGACATGCTGTGCATTCTGATGTATTCGGTTGCATTATAACATAGGAGTTTTCAGTGTCTTACTCTCATACAGAATGGTCAGTGTATATTTAACAAGCAACTATGTGCACACAGGTTGTTATCATGTTAAAACTTTATGGTGGTTGATTTATGCTCTACCTGTTGGTACTTTACAAGCTCCAGCCTGAAGACTGCTTAGGCCTGTTGTCAGCAATGTAGTGGCTGATTAACAAAACATTAGTGAAAAGCCTTGGGAGAGAAGAATACATTGGTATCCCGTTTTAGAGATGAAAGCTGGGATGCAGGTTGGCACAGGATTCCTCATAGCCCATACAAGAATATACAGAAAGCTCAGCTTTCACTGACTAGTGGAGGCAGGTGCTGGGGAGGTCAGTGAGTCTAATAAAATTATTTTAAGTTAAGCACACACAAAATGAACAGTATACTGATGTCACTTCTCTGGGAATATTCTGGCTAGTGTCACAAAGAAAATCTGTAGAAAGCAGTGACAAGTGGCATTTTTCAGGGGTTGATATGGGAACCAACACTTTTTTACACATCTTTGGCAGTGATTTGGGCAGTGGGATTGAGTGACCCCTCAGCAAGTTTGCTAACGATGCCAAGCTGTGTGATGCCATTGACATGCCGGAGGAAAAGGATGTCATCCAGAGGTACCCTGACAGTCTTTAGACATGGGTCTGTGTGAACCTTATGAAGTTCAGCATGGCCAAGTGTAAGGTCCTGTACCTGGGTGAGGGCAAACGCAAGCACAAATACAGGCTGGATGGAGAATGGATTGACAGCAGCCCTGAGGAGAAGGACTTGGGGATGTTGGTGGATGAGCACAGGAGTGGACAATTTGCATTTGGAGCCCTGAAGGCCGACCACAATCACATCTGCATCCAAAGAGGCATGACCAGCAGGCTGAGGGAGGTTCTTCTGCCTCTCTTCTCTGCTCTTGCGAGACCCCACCTGGAGTACTGCATCGAGCTCTGGGCCCCCCAGCATAAGAAGAATGCAGACCCATTGGAACAGGTCCACAAGAGGGCCACTAACTTAATCACAGGGCTGGAACACAGCTATGACAACAGGCTGAGAGAGTTGATGCTGTTCAGCCTGAAGAAGAGAAGGCTCCGAGGAAATCTTCTAATAGCTTTCCAGTATCTAGAGGGGATGGGCCTTCAAGAAGGTTATAGAGAACTTTTCACAAGGACATGTAGTGATAGGACAAGCAGGAATGAGCTTAAGCTGAAGGAGGGTAGGTTTAGATTAGATATTAGGAAGAAAATATTTACTATAGGGATGGTAAGGCATTGAACAGGTTGCCTGGAGAGGTTGCAGACTCCCTATCCCTGAAAGTGTTCAAGACCAGTCTAGATGGGGTTCTGAGTAACCTGATTGACTGGAAGGTTCCCTGCCCATGACAGAAGGGTTGGAACTACATGATCTCTAAGGTCCCTTGCAATCCAAACCATTCTATGATTCTATGATTTAGCAAGGAGTCCCTGACAAAGCTCAGGTGTACAATGGGAACATACAAGAGGTCAAAGCAATGGCAGGTGGCTGTAGAGGAGTAGAGAGAGATGGGTTTAGTTGGAAAAGTCAGAGCCTACCTGGGGTTTAATCTGGTGAGCAGCTTGTAGATGCCCTTCTTCTTCTTCACATGTAACAGCAGGAAAATGGTGGCTATGGGAAAGCTGAGGCCTCTGCATGCTGCAGGGAACCTGGAGACAAAAGACACAGAATGGGTTGTAATAAAACACTGTCTTCTCCACTTTAGCCTCTACTGATAAGATCGGCCTTCAGGAACCACAGGTTCCTGATACCAGTTGGAAAGTCGGAAGCAAAAAAGACTTACCTTGGTGGAGAAGAACCAGTTTAGGGAACAGTTTAACAAACTGACAAGAGTCCATGGGATCTAACAGGATGCAATCACAAGTGCATGGGGGGCTGGCAGGTCTCACTGTTAGGCTACTCTCAGTTTTCTTTGCAAGGTAATGATGGTTGGGGGAGGTGTAGATTTTTACTGAGCATTTTGACTATATATAAAAGACTTTTTCATTTTTTCAGGCATCATTACTGGTGAGAAGTGCAAATACATTGAATTCACATTCACAATGAGTGTCCTTTTTGTCTCAGGAAGTGCCTTGAATCTTGTGTATGTAAATCTTTATATATATGGGAAATCATGCTGTGTTTTTACAGGCTATGAGAAGACAGAGGATGCTTCCGAGAAAACTTCACTAGCTGATCAAGAGGAAGTGAGAACTATATTCATCAATCAGCCCCAACTAACCAAATTCTGCAATAATCATGTCAGGTATTAACAAAAACACTAGAACATTGCATGTTGCACAGAAAAATTGAAAAGATGTCGTTTATTCTACTTCTGTCATTTCCACTGACCATTAATGACAGTCTTAGGCACTGGTGGGGGCAATGAAGTGAAATGAGGAGATAAGTAAGCTATTTCAGTTACAAACCGGACCTTCTGAATTTTTAAGAAGGGGGTGGGGAAGGTACAGCTGCTTTACAGGTGTACCATCAGCATGTCCCTAGAGGACAGATTTGTTCTTCAGGTTTCAGTTCAGTTCATCTTTGAACCTATTCCTGGTAGCTGAATGCTGATGCAGATGTACTGCACTTGAGCATAGCACTGTTTGTGCCTCGGAAACACTTGACTTTTTCAGTCAGACAAAGATGCTGTGGTTGTTTATGAGACTAGTTTTCAATTTCAGGTTCAGGCTTTAGGGACTTTGTTGATGGTTTATGCTGTGGGTTTTTGTTTGCTTTTGATTATTTTTAAGTCATACAGTAATGTGTATTTAGATTGTAAGTAATGTGTGTTTAGATCTTATAACATCCTCGGTTCAGTTGTTAAATTCAAAGGAAATGAATGGCAAAGATACTTCTGTCCCAAGTAGGTTTGTTTTCTGAAGGTACCTTTGATAATATGCAGAAGTTTTGTCGACATTAAGAATAATGTGGTGGGATTTTCCATGACCTTGAGAAATTTTATAATGTGGTTTGTTAGTGTATACAACTTGTCTTTCTGTCTTTTGCTTGGTTACTTCACAGCGTTGTGGTCTTTTGCTGGATACATTCATTCCCCCTTATATTGGCTGTTTCATGCAAAGTCAAAGTGAATATGACTGGCCTAAAAAGAAGTTAAAATATTCTTAGAAGCCTTTTTCTTGAAAGTTTCTTGCATGATTGTTTTCACATATATTGTTTTATGATGTTAGATGGTGGTGGGCTGTTCTCAAACAGATGTAAAAGGCTGACAAAGAGCTGGGAGCTCAAACATTTTGTGATGATGGCTTAGCAGAGATTGTTTTGCTAGGATAAATTATATTCTCTTCTTCCAGCCTAGCAAAAGCACACTTAATATCCAATATTTATCAGTTTAAAATCAAAAAGCAAACTGTTTCATTTGAAAGCTTTTATAAGTGAGAGGGAAAGAATACATTTGAAGAATTTTTTATACTGTAATAATAGCATGTGTTTTTGTCTCTTCCTCTCAGCACTGCAAAGTACAACATAATCACATTCCTGCCAAGGTTCCTTTATTCCCAATTCAGAAGAGCTGCTAATGCATTTTTTCTTTTTATTGCATTGCTTCAGGTAAGATCAACAATAAGATTCTAATGTTTTAAACTTGCTAAGAGAGCATTTATGTTACAGACAGAGATACTGAGATACTGAGGTTGCTGTACCATTCTTTCCAAGCTAGCTGGCCTCTCAGAACAGCTGTATCATGTAGACATATCTTTTATAAAATGCTTGGGTTTGTGGTTTTTTTTACTCCTTGGAGACAACAAAATGCACACAAAGATTTCTCTGTAAAACAGGTTCAGTATAACTGAAATACTGTTGCGTGAAAAAGACTTGTGAGAAGAAAATTCCAATTAAAAATACCTGGCATATAGAGAAAACTGTTACCTGTAGTTGGCATTTCTTCTAGAGGGTATGGTCTAAAAACTGAACTCTATAAATTTTAATCCTGTAGGTTCTTTCGAAGGACAGGAATTGCAGCTGAGGGGAAGTGGTTATTTATTCTTAGAGATAAAGATTGAGCCTGGACAAAGAAAACCAGTTGTGGAGTCCAATACTATAGCAACTATTTCCTGTAAACCAGCTGACCAATGTACTGATTAGGAAGGAAGCACAGTCTTTTTTATACCACCACTGTAGCTTCATTAGGTATGTTTGTAAAGTGAAATCCCTGACCCAGCTTACTGAGACTTTTTTTCAGGAAGTACGTAACATTTTGCACATCTATCAGAATATTTTAGTTTTGCGATGTTGATAAAGCAGGTTGTAGGTTTTTTTGTATACTATTCTTGGAATGCATTAGTTGATGATGAATGAAAAATTGAACTGTGTTCAGGTGTAGTCATAATTACCAATGACTAGTTCTGCATTTCAAACATTCCTGATTGCATCATTTCAAATGCGTTGTTTAGAATGTGTTGATTTGTCTGTTGTGGAGGTCATTGTGTTAGTGATTGACATCCCAAACAAAAATTATTGCAAAATGGCACATAAACTGCCCTATGTACTTTTTATTTCCTCACTTCAGATGTTTCTGCAAGTGAAAATTTGTTCCTCTGTATTCCTTTGTAGCCAGCAAATAGTCACTTGCCCAACAGTAACTTTCTGCCTCATTTCCATTTAATTCCTTGAAAAATGTCTGCAGTAACCTGGAAGATAGATCTATAATGGTCTTATAAGAAACATAGCATATGTACATATAACATCCTGTTTTCTTTCAGAAGCACAATGTGGTGGTAGCAAAAAGAGATGTATATAATGTAATATTGGCTGTTTTTCAAAACTTTTTATGATAAATTGAGGGTCTCTTTTAACCACTCTGAAGCACCACTAGTTAGTGTCCTCTTTTCTTGCAGAGTTCTCATTGTCATCACACCACATTACCCATTATAAGTCTGTTAAGGCAAGAATCCTTTCAACTGTCAGTGTTGCCATTAAGAACTCTAGTCAATATAAAGATAATTTTGGATAACCATCTGTGTATATCACATCAGCAGCTGCATTTCTCGCAGTTTGCTTTACATACATGTTTGCTTGCATCATCTGTGCCCATACCTGGTTAGCAAAAATGGGGTTTTGCACAGCTGTCTGGCAGAAAGAAGCAATTTGAAATTTGTCAGTTAATATCTAGTATGATTAAAAATATCTCTTAAGAGATTAAAACTGTAAAGACACAAAAACACCTTGGACTAGTGTCCACTCCAACAAAAATCTAAACTGGAAAATTTAGTTATATTTTATAAATAAGTATTTTAATTCAATTTGAAACACAGAAAAGGAAGGTGAATATTCTGCAAACACTAAAACCTCTGGAAATAGTAGCATTGAACACTATATTGCTTCAAATGCAAATGTTCTTTTATTGTATCAACTACTTTTGAATTGAAGACTATAAACCTCTCCTGGAAATAACACCATGTCTAAAAAGTGAATTTGCTTGTCTTGTCTTTATTTGCACAGAAAGTACTGTTTCTTGTATTTAAAATGTTTCCAACCAGTAATGCAAAAATCTTTTTCTCCTTTTTTTTTTTAATAGCAAATACCAGATGTATCACCAACAGGCCGCTACACAACATTGGTTCCTCTCTTATTTATTTTAGCTGTAGCTGCAGTGAAGGAGATTATAGAGGATATTGTAAGTATTTAATGGCAATATTTTGTAAATAGCTTTCATATTTTTTCATTTATAATATTACAAAAATGTTCCCCAGTTCTCAAATCCAGGTCCAAGCGTTTGATGCACCTCTTTATTTCTAATGTCACATGCATAAAATCCTTAGTTTCACTGTTGTGACTTTGCATGGTTTTATAGACAGCAAGGGGAATAGACCTATTCAGTTTTTCCTGTTGCTCCAGTCCAGTGCAATTTACTGTTAGCATTTCATATTTTAGTACTAAGTGTGATCTGCTGACTCCTGATGGCCAGGAACAAACGCGGAATTGGTCCTTGTTAGGCAGGTGCCCTCACCAATGCCAGGCTTTCCTAGGCTTTTTCCAGTCAGTGTCTGTGGTAGTGGTTGTTTCGCTTTCTTCTTGCATTGAAAGAAAACTTTAAAAGAGTTGGGACATTGTCAACACAGAAGTGTCCATTCTGATTTATTTTATTTTGATCAGAGAGAAAGGAATTTCAGTCTCTGTTTCACTTCATACAAAAGATGCTGGGGTTTCTGAATGCCTTCCTGCCCTCTCTTCACTAACAGCATGTGATGGAAACCTTTCTCTCTAACTTGCTTAAAATAATTGAGTCTTTTAGTTGATGTGTTTCGTATGTAAGGAATTAAATTAATCTTAATTATTTACCAAATCACTTTAGATACTAAGAATTTCTTTATCTGCTTTTGTTTCATTTTATGATAGCAGTATGTTGTGAGAAGGACAAGGCAATAAATATGGCATGATATGGCAGAGTGCCTTGTCCACTCTAGGCGTAATGTTCCCGTTTGTGGGCTCTTCTCTTGAGTTTTGGAAAGGGTGCAGGTAATACAGTCTTTCCCTACACACAAATATTAAGCTTCCTGGGAACATCAAATTGTGTTAGAGCAGAATTACAATATATATGCAGAAACATGACCTAGAGAAAGAGTGTTGAGCTGTAGATGAGGTTTAGAATGCGGAGTGGTTGGTCACATGCTGCCTTTAGTGAAACAGTCAACTTGGTTTTCTCTTCAGTTACCTCTGTGAATGGATGGCAGCAAAGATATAGCCCCCCTGGGTTGTATGAAGCTCTTGGGTCACAGAGCTGAGTGGTCCTGCAAGACCACTGAGGTTTCCATTACATTCTTTTTCTTCTATATGGCATTTCTAGTTTTTGCTGTCTTACAGTCAGCTTCTCCTTAAATGCCTTTGTTGCTTTCTCTTTACATAAACAAAACCCCTTTTGAAAAAAAGCCATAAAATCAATTCATGTTCTTTCAGATATTTTTAACCATTCTGCTGTTAATGCTTACAGACTTACACCATCTGTCAGTGTCTAGGCAAATATAAAACTGAGGCTGCTGCTAGTGTACAAAGTGTCCTTTTTAAAATAATCTCATCCAGTTGCTTTTCTTTTGTCATTTATTTCTACTATTTGGTCTTTGCCACTTGAAGTGTACAGTTTGCTGTGGCAGAGGAGAAAGACAGGGGTCAGATTTAGTGGGATTTGCTTATATCAGCTATATAAAGTTCTCACTACCAGATGCTACAGAGATACCTAAAAGCAATACAGCTGTACTGGTTTCTGCTGAGAAAGTTGACCACTTTCTGCATAGTAAAATATTCAGAGTGTTTTCCCTTAACCTTCAAGTTTTATTATGTCTCAGGTTTTTTACACAGTGACATATCTAGTATCTCCAGGAATGGTAATCCTCATCTAACATTAAAGCTTTTGGATGGGAACCTTGTATATTGATATCAATAAATATACTTATCAAAATAATACTTCTAGCTCAAGAACCAAATGTTCCTTTTTCTGGAATGAAATACCAAGAAGAGAAAGATGTTAGCAGAAGATATTATTCATGAACAGCTTGTGTTTTCCATGTATGCTTGAAAGGTGCTAGCAAAGATTTGTGACATGCAGTGCTAGATTGTCAGCTCTTTCCAATGATTTTCACCCGTCAGAGCTCAGAAAGCACTGGACATTAACCTTTTCAAAATGGAAGAGATTCACCCTGTGGGCAAATAGACATCTGCTTTGGTCAAGTTATGCTTCCCCTTTGATCAAAGGTTATTTATCTGTACACTCAGCCATCTTTTGAAAGGAGAATCTGCTGGTAATCTGAAAATCTAGTAAAAAATAATATTTCAATTTCGCAAAGTTATAAGGTAGCCTTTTAAGAACCACTAGCTCAGAGTCATATCAACATTTTATTGGCAATAAATCACTCAAGTAGCTTGACTTATTTTTCTTTCATTTTACAAGATTGCTTCTGAGTTTGGTTTTTTTTATCTCTAAGGAATGAATTCTGAACATCTGTTTAAGAAGTTTACCTACACCAGTTAATTCTATTTAAATTAATTTTCCAAAACATGTTCCTGCTCATGAAAAACTGAGTTCATTAGTCCTAAATAGTGTGTTTAAACTAGTACTCTCCTAAGCTTTTTGTATCTGAGTTTGGTCATACCTTAAAAATGCTTATTGTTAATAGATGCATCAAAAGCTTACTGCCAAAAGATTTCTCACAGCTATATTAAAACTGAGGGGCATCGTGGGGAGGGGTGTGCTGTCGATTTTTTGTTTGTTTGTCTGTTTGTGACTGTTGTTGAAGTCTGCAGGCAGCTTTGTAGAAGTGGAGTCATATGTTTACGCAGTCATTGCTTGACTTCAGATGTCTGTATGAGACACTTAGATGAAGAATTGTTCCACGATCTTTGCTGTGGTAGAATCATCTCCCAGTTCCAGGAAAGGGCAAAGTTATGGTACTCCAATGCAGCAGTTCCTTGTGTAAGGAACTTGTTTAGATAGAGTTTGCCCACATGAGAGGATATTTTAGTATGACACAATTAGCCTGGAACTGGGGATGACTTTCCTGGTGTTCATAACTACACAAGTAATTAATAGCCCTGTTTAAATATTTAGTTGTTTTATGGAATAGATGAGTGGGAGGGGCTAATAGATGTGTTTTTTATTAGAAGTATGAAAGTTTTTTCTTATCAACTGATGTCTTTAACCACTCTGCATTTTTAATTTAGAAAAGACATAAAGCTGATAATGCAGTGAACAAGAAACAAACTCAAGGTAGGAAATTCTTTTAACTTTTTTTTTTTCACATGGTGGTAATATAATTTGAACTACTGACAGGTAATGGAGTGTGAAATTGCATGGGGTGCAGATTACTTCAAAATTTGTAATGTAAACAGTTGAAATAATAATTTGCAGTGATATTAGCCCCACAAAATAGAATATTCTGGATTAAGGTTGTGCGGTTCTGAAGAAGCTTGAACATTTATTTATTTAGCACAGGTGATGCTGTCATTGTTAAATGATAATCACCTGTATATTTAGTGGGCCTACGTTATAATTAAAAGTCTGCATTTCTGAGTGTGCATACAATTTTTTTCAGCCAGCAGTAGGAAGGAAGCATCAAAAAATAGAACTGTCTTTCTATTCTGCTTCAAAACTGTGGATAAAGACTTCCAGAGTTCTTTTGAGTTTGATTTGTTTGTTTTTTTTCATAGAATCAAGGTAACAGTTTGATTAGAGATTATGAGATATTTAGCCAGTGTACCCTAACTGAAACATTGGAATGTGATTTTTTTTTAAAATATGTTTTGATAAAGAAAAGTAGTGTTAAATCAAGGGATTATTTTAGCTCAGAAAGTGAGGGAGAATTTAGTATGTCCTAAATACACTTGTCAGGTAGGAAGTCAAAGTTTAGGTTCCTGCTTTGCTGCTCTTCAGCTTTTCATGTGATTTGTTCTGAGGTAGACCTCTCTTGATGGAAATAATCATGTTTTTATAAACAGGAGGAGGAATGAGTGTCATGTGACTTTGATTTCAGAAGGTGTGAAAAATACAGCAAAGAGAAAAGTCTTACATGGAATCCTTTCTAAATATGTAATAAAAAATAACCTTACATTTTTTAGGGAGGAATGTAGTCATCAGTTAAAGATAAAAAATTGTGTAGCACTGCTAAATACTGGAAACATAAGTTGTAAAGGCTACCTAAATTGTATGTCAATCTTTCCTGTAAAATTTATGGGGCCTGAGGGGGCAAGGTAACTTAGGAAACTACTGAGCATATAGAAACTACTGAGCTCAATAGTAGGTACGGAGAGATCAGGACAGGGAGACAAGACTCTTGACTGAAAGCACTGGAAATAGAAATTTCCAGAGAACAGGCCTGGAGAAACACACAACTTCTTAGTGATACATAAAAACAAAGGAAAATTTAATGCAGACATCCAAAATTCTTTCATAAATCATTCATCGCTTTTGAGATTACAAACAGTTTTGATGGCAGTGAAATCTTAAAATGCCTTTTCAATTTTTCTTCTTGTCCAGAGTGTACAAAGTTTTAATAAAGGTCTTGTTTTACTCTCATTTCTGACTCTTCTTGTTTACCTCTCATCGGGGTCTTTGGTAACTGTTCCTAAAATTCCTGAATGTTCCATGCATGCAAAAGAATATTTTGGAAGTTAAATGTGTGATGAGGATAAATAAAATATTGCTGGCACCGAGAAACACATTTCTTAAACTGATGCAAGATTCACATAAACACAGCATTAATCCTAGTGTCCTGTCAAAGCAATTTGTTAATGTATTGTCAAATACAATCTATTGTCAAAGCAATAACTAAAAAGTTAATCAGTATGGTGCTCTCTTACTTTGTTTTCATGTATTCAGCAGTTCTGTGACTCTGAAAAGCAGCAGCGTGCATAGTACATTGTATATCCAGCTCCACCTTTGTGACCTCCCCACAAAATTGTTGGTTTTTAATCACACAAAATTGTTGTCTTTTAATCACACAAAATTGTTGTCTTTTAATCACACAAAATTGTTAGTGAAATGGCATATGTTTGTGTAGATTCTGTATATGGGTCTCCCTTCAACTTTCTGAGGCTAACCGACATACAGATGGTTCCTTAATGACCATCTGTATCTCAGCCTTAAGTAACTACTTTCTAAATGTCCATTACTACAAAAAAACCTCTTGCAAAGGATTTGGATGTATTAGGCTGCAATAGGAAGGATTTTTGTTACCTCAGGCTGCATGCATGTACAATACAGCAGGACGCCATCAGACATTCTGACAGGATGAAATCTGCATTTCTGCAATGTGATGAAGTAGCCTTCTGTAGGGCAGATGGAACATGCTTTTGAAAATTAGTTGTTAGAGCCAGCTGAAAAGTGGGAGATACAAATGCAAAAGTCAGGCTGCCTAAGACTTTATGGCACAACTTCTCTAACTATTATATAAAAAGTGCATAGCAACACCACTTCTTTTTTTGTTCTCATAAGAAAATGGATTTAACTGAATGTTAGTGTATGTTAATTGTCCTTAAAAGCTTACTGGATCAAGCTAGGGTCAGAGTACTCTTGAGATTTCGGGTGGCTCAGCATATTTTCATGAGTCTGACTCAGCTCACTTTGTGAGCTGATTTTAACCAGTTAAACCAACCAGAAACAAATCCAGAAAGAAAGAAAGAATGATAGTGTCCTTCCGTGTAGTGAGTTAAACTGACTCATCAAAGGGTCCAGCAAACCTTGGAGGCAGCATGCATAAAGCAGTGAGGGCATGCACCTTGGCATGGCACCTTGGCTTGGGCAGGACAGAACCTTCCCTCTGCAGCCAGGAGCTCCTTCTTGGCAAGCCCCTGGCCACATCTGGTGACATACTTCTATTTCAGACCTGCAGAAGTCCAGTGGCAGTTATTATACTCTTGCTGTTTGTGAAACTCAGTTGTCTGGATTGCTACAAGGTATATTTTTCATTTTCATCAGTTCTTTCATCTGGTTGGTGCCATGGCCCCACGAACAGTATTGCTGACACAAGGGGATGGAAATAGGCAGTTGGCAGCACAGTTATCAAATTACTTGAGCTCCTTAGGACAGTGTCACAACCAGTCATGACACTGAATCTGTGTTTTTACCAGTGGAGGGAAATGGTTTGTCAAAATAGATTTTGTATAATGATCAGCTTGTTGGTGAGACCATCATTAAAATATCTTGCTTACTGTCAGAAAGGGAGACTGCTCCATCTACCATTGCCCTGAGCATATCAACACTCATATGGGGGAAGGAAGGAGAAGAGTTACTAAGCAGATTAAGTAACGATTGCAGAAATCGTTGACATACATAAGAAGAGGGGTCAGTCTGGACAGAACCTTCAGGAAGGTTTAAATGTAAATACCGTATGTATTACCAGGTTTTGATCCTTTTTTTTTCAAGTCAGCACACTCTTCCATAAGAACTTGGTCCTGATTGGGAGCTTAAGCTTTCTGACAGTTTGAAAGCTGGAAGACAGAGTGAAAGGGAACAATCTTTTAAAGTTGTCTGAGTATTGATGCATAGCAATATGTTTTCCTTTGCTTTTTGCATATCAATCTTCAGTAACTGGGGCAAAATACCAGTTACCTGTATTATTCTCTGAAAACACAATCTTGACAATTACCTGGCAATAAGGCATGGTTTTTGTATCATAATAGTAGCACTTAAAACTAGAATGTTGGAATGTGGTTGCATTAGTAATTGCAGGGAAACACTGTACTAAATACTACTCTAAGTAGCATGGGCTGATTGGGGGATTTTCAGTGTATTTGTGGAGGAAGTGACTGTAGTGATCCTAAAGTTCTCTAATATGCCAATAACAGCGGAAGAGATAAACTCTAATAAGCCTTCTAGCACTTTTTATGAATCTTGAATATATTCCTCTCACCCTTCCTAATAATTTAATAACTTTTTTAATTTGGAACTTTTTATTCTAATTACTGATTTATTCTGGAAAACACTCCTCTCACCTTTCCTAGTAATTTAATAACTTTTTTAATTTGGAACTTTTTATTCTAATTACTGATTTATTCTGGAAAACACATTATCATAAAATCTGTTTCAGATTTATTTGATTCTCAAACTCTGTAAAATGTTCTGATTAACTTTGTAATAAGATTCAATGGTACATAGACTGTTATAAAGAATATGTGCTGTATAACTGAAATGCTTGACCTGAATTCCTAGAAACAAGGCATGCTGTAAAATACTACGTAAATAAGATGTGTCTGTATGGCTTTTCATAAGGAATCTAGCACATACCTGTATCTTGCAGTTAGATTGTATGACTGGAAAATTCTTTCTTTTTTCCTTTTGTTTTAGTTCTACGAAATGGTGCATGGGAGATTGTCCACTGGGAAAAGGTGTGTGTCTTTATTGGTCACTTTTAGAGCATAATGCATATTTGATATTTGTTTTATTTCTCCAAGTAATTGTTACTCATAAAAAATAACTGATATTTTGGGAAATGTATAATCTCTTGTATTTTGCTTGTTGATATTTGTCTCTCAAAGCATACTTTGAAGTCAAGTCAGTTTTGATGGCATGAGCGCAAATGGGTGGACTTCAAGTCCAGTGGGAAAAAGTTGAATAATACAATGGCATATGGCAAAATTATGCACTTCCTTAGTATTATTTGGTTTGCCAAGGTAGAAACGTCTTTACAGAAATGACTTACTTTGTGTATTTGTTGAACTTCATTGGCTTCAATCATGACAACTTTCAAGACTTTTATGCAGTGGTTAGGAAGGGCCTCTTAAAGGTATGTTTCAAGAACTTAATGTTATGCTACCATCTAGTCGCTTACTTTTAATGGCTTCCACACCTGAAAGCTTGGAGAAGATTTGACCCACCGTAGTTTGGAGGCAAGGTTCAGATGAAATCGGCTTATACCTTTGAAGAAGAAAGGATATAGTGTGATGCACTAAAACTGTGGTCTTAGGTGAGATTAGTCTCTTCTTTAATTCAACTTCAGTCTTTCAGTAAAGTATATTACAAAAGCAGCAAAATTAGAGAGCTACATAGAGAAGGCTATTAAAGATTAGGCTTATATGGCTAATTAGGCTTACTAAAGATTAGCTTTCCAAAGAATTCCAGTAACTTTTGAGCAGAACTCCAGTTGTACAATCTACCTTCTCTAAGTGTGTGAGTTTCTAACAGTCTTGCTAGCAAATTCAGCAGGTAAATATTTACTGTGCTTAAAACAAGGGGATAATACTTTTTGTTTGAGACCATTAACCAATTCCCAGTTTTCTTTCAGGTAGATGTTGGAGATATAGTTATAATAAAAGGCAAAGAGTATATACCTGCTGACACTGTACTGCTCTCATCAAGGTAGAGATGCCCACTGATGCTTATAGTGTAGAGGCTGGTTTCTCTACCCTGCATTTATTTATTTATTTGTGATTGGTCCAAGGAAATAAAGAATAAACAAAAGTGCTCCTGTTCTGTAGTCTTTTGTTCATTTGGTCATTTATCATTTAAGGAAATGGTTGGGTTTTTTTAAAACTGTGACAATTGCAGTTTTGAAATTACACTGGCATTCAATTTACCCCTAAGAAAAATGTAGTATGCTATTTTGTTGTTGGATATACTACAAAAAAGGCTAATTCTCTGTCTGGAAATTGGACCTCAAGTGCCATATTTAACCATGTTGGCTTTTTGATATGTATCCAACAAATTTCATCCCATAAGTAAATCAAAATGGATACATTACAGGGAACACAAATGGTTTTTAAATTATATAGTCTCCAGTTTGATAATTGAATCAAGAAAAAAAGTGAACATGATATGTGAATCATCACATTAGCACTGTCTGAACACTCACTTTAGTATCTAATAGATATATATTATGAATCATTTCATCAGTGAAAGAAAGACTTAATTTATAGTATGTCAATCTGTGACTCTTTACATGGACAATCAGAGGTTGTTTATCATCATTTCCTTGGACAGTTTTATTTAAGAAATCCACATCTTAAGTGGAAGATGCACATTTTTCAACATCTATTTGATCAGGTCAACATACAACATATGCTAAGAATCCTTTTTAATGAATATTATGAATATTATTTAAATGCGAATGTATTGTAGCTTTTTTTTCCGGCACAAGCAGAAGTTATGTTATGAGTATGACTACAATTTAGGTACAAACCCTCTGGCCCCGCTGAAGTTAATTAATCCACTCATGCCTGCAATTAATAAGTTAGGATCCTATGCATTTCTGTTGATAGACTGTGGTATAGGCTAGTACATTGTTTCCCTGTCTTCCATTATATCTCAAAATTAAGTGTAGCTGTTTCTAAAACACTTCTATTAAATTATTAAGTGTAAAGTAGTTGCCAGATAATACTGTAAATTTTCCCCACAGTCTGTCTTCAGTGCTAGTGTTAGTCATAGCTTAGCTTGTATTGAGTGTCCTCTGTAAACCTTTTGCTTCTGTACTTTGAGGAGCATTTATAAATTTTTCTGGTGCTTCTCCACCAAGATCTTTGCAGGCAGTACACCATGCAGCAAGGACACTTGTTCTATTAGCTTCTGAAAATAGTTTCTGTCATGCTAACCCTAGTGTCTTGCAGGTGGAACAGATTACATCCTCTCAGAGCAGCTTCTTCATAATCTTCCTGAGTAATCCCCTAAATTTGAGTCCATGCCTAGGTATCTTCGCAGTTTTGCCCTTTGGAATTTGGAGGACACTTGCATCACAGCTGTGGTTTACACACAGGAAAATACCAACTGCCTGAAAAGCCTACTTTGTAATCCTTGTTCCCCCTGAAGGAATCTTGCATCATGAGTTGATGGTGAAAATAATAGTTAGCTGTTACTGGACTTGATCAGGACTGTTTCCACTTTGTTTAACCCCTCTTTAGTGCTGTTTTCAGACCACACTATGTGTGTCCAACCATGACCATTACACTGCATTTTCCTGTCAGATTTTCTTCTAGGATTCAGTTTGTAGTGGGGACTCTTTGAATAACGATTGCTTTTCTGGGCCCAGTCCAGGCATTTCTTCCAGCTAAAACTTCTACCCTAGTTACATGGCTAGGATCCTGTTTCAGCCTTCCTTCCAAGAGAGAACCCTGTGCTACTACGTGACCTCTAATTGTGCCTGCACACCAGCATGTGCTCTCCTCCATCTCTCATCTCCATGTGGCCTCGTATTTTTCAAGAAGACACTTGTTAGTTTTGCTTTCAGGTGGTTATTGATGCCCAGTTACATTTTAGATTCCAAAAGCAATGTGAGTCTGTGGGCCTGGTTTTAATTCAAACTAATAATACTTTGTTCTTTTTACCAGCAATAGCAGTTTCTGGAGAACAAGAGGATCTTAATTATATTAAGAAATTATAGTCTCTTACAGTGGAAGGACACAAACCTCTGAGATTTAATTCTGTATGGTTCTTGCTAGTTCAGTGTACACAGAAATTTACAAAACTGGAAAAAATACAAAATAATTTTCAGCATGTCTGCATAGAAAAGAAGCTTGTTACCTGGCTCTTCAAATAAGTTGGTGGAACATCTATTGTGGCTTTTATTTTTTTAATTGATGTATGGAGTGGTGAGAAACTTGGTCAGTTGAGAAATAGGCATAACAGTTTTTTATGTTTACAGTACAATGTCAGTGGTTTTGCAGCTTAAAGTTTGTGCCTTACAGTAAAATAAACCACTTGAGTAAAAATGAAAGTGTTCAAGCTCTTTTCTTTCTGACCTGATTAAAATAGATTTTGAAAAAGTTGTCATCAGACATTTTAATTAACATGTATTGTTTGAATAACAATTTCAAACTGTCTTTTTTGTCTCTGTTCATTTGTTTTGTTTTGTTTGTTGTTTTTTTTTTTTTTTCCCTGTCACTTATTTTTCTGTTCTAATCATTTCAAACTGGGATGTGTAGGTGGCAGTAGGGGAAGTAGTGAAAGTGACCAATGGGGAACATCTCCCAGCTGATCTCATCAGTCTGTCATCAAGGTTAGAATAAAGTAGTTGCACAGGATATGTGTATGTGGGTCCTCATATACCAAATATGAATGATGCTGCCATGTTGATAATCTTTGCTTTGCTATTCACCTTTCTTCAACAAAACCTACATACTTATAAATTTAGAAAGAGTTCAGTTCATGAAAGTACAGATCACTAAAGTGTAAACACAGAATAACACTCCAAGAAATTAAAATTGTTTCACTCCACTTGGTTTTTACACTATCAAATGCAGCTTTACACTATCAATGCAACTTTATCAAACACATTGTAATTGAATAAATACAGTTAAACACCAGGGTAAATATTTGTTTAAGAGGAATATACATGTTTTTACCAACCCACTGTTTTCAGCAAAGAATATAGTTTAACATTGGTAGGACTGGTAGAGGACCCTCTGCACAAACTTGGATGTTGCACAGTCTCTGCTGCATGTGATGGCAAGAGCAGCATTGTTCTTGTGTATTGTGACAAAATGCATGTTTCTTAGACATGTCAGCTTTCTGCTATTGTTTGCATTCTTACCACACTTTGTTTTTCCCTAACCAATCAATGGGCCTGCCTTGATCTAACTGTAACTTACTTTGGAGGTCACTGTAATCTGCTACTGTTAATGCAATTAAGCATGTCTCACTTGAAGTGTCTTTGCTGCCTTAGTGTGTTTTTAAAGTGCTTTACAAAAATATTGTTTGGTTTTTATTGTTAACTAATAAAAGTGTTAGAATTGTGAAAATGTCTTACACAGGCGGTTGCATCCAAACAGTCTATATAGAAGTTATTTATATTTTTAGAAAAGTTTGCCAAGAATAAAATAGTAGCCTGAAAGCACCTTATGATAATGATTTGTCACATTTTAATACTTGTACTTTACAAAATTGTTTTAGAATAACCTGCTTAATACTATCCTGCAAATAATAAAAAAAAGTCACTTATTAGTAGCCACTGTTTCATTAACAAAGAAAATTTTAAAAACGCTTTATGCTAGAATTTCATGCTAGAAGGAAGGAATACAATAGAAGCTTTAAAGTGGTGTAGAGAATAAACCTTTACTCTTTTAAGTTTTCATGGGGTTTTATGACTTACTTGATCCTTCCCAGAATCAAAAGTTTTTTCTGTCTTAGATTTAAGTAGTAGGTGTTCTGTCCTCATGCCCAGAAAATGGGAGCTAACTGGAGTAACTTAGAAATTTCTCCGTATGTGCCAAATAGATGAAGTATTCCAATAGAAATATTCTATGTGAACCTAAAACTTTTAGTTTATAAAGAAGGTTTTGAAATGGCAGAAGGAGAATATATTTCAAAAACTGTATTATGTTATCCATAATTTGGACTTCTTTTATAAGAAAACCCTTTGCAGGGAAACTTTTGTGTCTAAATTCCTGCTGTCTGTTGTAGTAGGCACTAGAAATGCACTACGCTGTGCCTATATCATAATCTCATGTATAAAGGTAGAGAACTTCTGCTGTGTACAGCACTTTTAGCGATGTTTCATTTAAGAAAATAGGTTTTGGCAAACTTCTCTGAAAATGTAAAGTTCTGTTAGTTTTGATAGATTTGGCTGTAAATTATTCTCATTCTGAAGATTTGATATGACAAACCTGTTTGCATAATTAAATATTACAACATTGCAGGAAGTTTATGGATTTTACCATTATAATTTTAAATTCAGGATTTTTTGTTTTCTTAATAGTGAACCACAGGCCATGTGCTACATTGAAACATCTAACTTAGATGGTGAGACAAACTTAAAAATTCGACAGGTAGGAATTTCACTTTTGAGAATATTGCTAATGTTATTTTTGTCTATTATTGCTTAAAAACATTTTATTACATCAATGGGTGTTTTAGAAGACTGAAATTTTAGTGGTTTGAATAAAAAGCTACAGGTTATTGGCATCCTTAAAGTGGAGGAAAGAGTGGTTACTCTTAAGTCATTCTTTGTGCTTTATTTTAGGGTTTTTCTTTGGGAAAATAGGCAGAAACAGAAGTAATTTGGGTATTGGCTTTGTTTCTAGTGAATAGATGATGAGGCAGAAGCCCTGCAGAAAGCAGCTGATGGTGCCAGTATTGTCCTTCAGGGACAGATGGGGAGTAGCAGTTTTTGACTGAGTGTGCTGTTGCTGTGCAGGGACATTCTTGCTGAGCTCTGTGATGGATTATGACCCTGTCTTGGTCATGGTATTTGCAGATGCCAAGGTGACTTTTTCTCTGTAGCATCCAGCAGTGCGGCAGTAAAGTGTAGCTGGCCCATTTTGCTCCTGTAGGGATGATTGTTTTCTGCTCTTTCACTGTCAGATTTATAACACATAGATTTGTTATTGGATAGTGTTTTTTAATGTCATGACAAATGAATTTTGTTCACAGGGTTTGCCACTAACATCAGACATAAAGGACACGGAAAGCTTGATGCAGCTTTCTGGCAGAATTGAATGTGAGAGCCCAAACCGACATCTCTATGACTTTGTTGGAAACATCAGATTGGATGGGCATGGGTATGTAAATACAAGGAAGAAGATCTTGGGTGATTCAGTCTAACAGTAGTTAGCTATGTGTTCTTAAACTACTGAAGTTAAAATATGAATCGTAAATCTTTTTTTTTATGTATTCCCTGCTAGACTTCACTCTTTTGAGAAGCTAGAGGCATAAAACCTTACTTCTAATGTCTACAACTTGAGTTGTTTTACCAGTTGTCCTTCAGAAAGCATTAGGTATTAATAATGAAGAGAGTGCTAATCAAATTCTGACAGTTCTGGAATATATACCTAGTAATTCACTTCTTAAGCATCTCATCTGTTACAGAAGCTGAATAGAAATAGTTTCTTGTCTGTTTTTTTTAACTGTTCTGTTTAAGAGTCCAACGCTATATACCTGAAATTCTTCAGTTTGGTAGCTGAAAGATATTTAATACCTTAGTTTACTGAAAGTGTGTTCCTTTAAATATACACCACATGCACTTACTATACAGATGCTTGTAAAACTGCTTAAAAAACTCTTCAAATATTTAAATACTTACCAAATACTGATATTCAGAGTCCTCTGTGGGTTCACAGAAGATTTATTGTTAAATCCAGAATTGCTGAGTTCTTTATTCCCAAAGGCTTACAGTATTTGTTATTATTTATTTGGTAGGCATTTGTTTCTCCATATCCAACATTGTTCATGTTTGTGGGTTTATACTGATACATATAGTACTAACTAATTACTAAATACCTGGGTTTTTTCCCCTTAATATTCCGTTTTTTATTTACTGATTTCTTACAGATGCATTCCAGGAGTTTTCAGTCGCAAGAGTGTGGATGCATTATAATTCCACTGTACTTGTCATTAAGAAGAGAAAAACATTTACCTGTAATTCTTCTCTGAAGGTAATAGTTATAACAGATCCACACATTCATTCTTCTTCCCTGGCTAGAAGGAAAAACATACTTTCCTTTTTAATCTAATAACTTAATTTTTAAAAATTGATTAAATAATAAATATTAAATATGCTGATGGCTATTATGCCTCAGGAATGTGTAGGAGCACGCCATCTGCTGGTCAAGCAATTTTGCACTTGAGAAATTCTGTTTTGCATTATTGTGCCCAGAGTTCCTGTGCAGTAGGATAGTTCCAAAAGTGTGGCTCTAATATAATGTTTACCTTCAGTGAAAAAGAATTGCAGGTAAGTAACTCTTTTTGGATCCTGGCCTTACTTCAACCTGAAAAATCAGGGATATGTTCTTTTTCTGTCCATATTAGAGGGAGTGCAAATTCGTCTAATTGACATTTATTTGTCCAGAACTTCAGACCTTCCTACCATACTATGTAGGTCCAGCAATTGTGATTTACACTTTATTCATTACCATCTTTACATATTTGCAAAAGCAATAGCGGATACTGAAAATGTATCTCCTTCTTCTTTCACTTTGTGTAAGTCTTTCTGAAAATGTATCTCCTTCTTCTTTCACTTTGTGTAAGTCTTTGGAGCACCATAAATGTTGTATCTTGTCAACCTTTTCAGTCTTTTCTTTTTCCCTTCATGGGAGAGCAACTCAAAAAAAAAAAAAAAGGTTTTCTTGTTTTGCTTTTGAATACCCAGTATTCAAGGAGACAGAGCACCACTACAGTTATTTTGCCTTTTGACTAGACCTGTGAACTAAAAGAGGCAAAAGTTTTCTTGCTGTCCTCAGCTTTTGAGCGAGTTAACCCTTATTGCCACAGTGTGCAGCTCTTTATTATGCTCATGAGTATACAGAAGCATGCCAGCTTGGTTTTAGTCCATGAAGACAATTAGCTAGAGAAAGGAAAAAAGTTTAGCTTGGTTTATATGAAACTATGACTAGACAATGGCTCAGAGACTGGTGAGGGCATTGTGCAAAACAAGGTTAGATTCTGGTTATGCAGACCTAAAGTAAATGTTTTCCTGAAGACATTCTTAAAATTTTGGGTAAGATTGAAGTATATTTGTTAACAAAAACATTTTGGTGTGTAAATTTTCACAAGTATCTCAGAAATTACTAGCTCTTCGTGTACCCTTGAGAGCTCTGTCAGGAAAGTATTCAAAAAGCGTCTTTCCCCACTGAGGATGTCCTTTACTCGATGTTGATGAGAGTCAGTAGTTATGTAAAATACAAGAGAAATCAGATTAGCTGGATCAGTTTAGAGAAGGCTGAGGCTGAGAAATAAGACACTTGAGATCTCTGTCAAGTCATTGCAACATCACCTCATTGGAGAGTGGAGTGTGATCCCAATGTTGAGTATTAGTCACATGACACCTGGCAGGTCTGGGCTTTCCGTGTCCCTGGGTGCTTTGCTATCTGCTCTCATCTTAGTCTCTGTATCAGTTCTACTGGAGACAACTCCCACTGTCTGGAAGCCTATTCTCTTCTGATTGTCTTCTTAGTAAAAGACTCTTCAGAATAAAGTCCTGTCCAAGTTGAAGAATGCTATCCATTTGAGAGCCACTGTCCTCATGGCAAAAAAGTCAGTGGATTCTGCAATGAAAGGACTTTACTACATATTCTTCACAGGTTTTAGAAAGGGAAAACAAAGAAAGTGATCAGGAAGTGGTAGAAAGAGTCTGGAATTTACCTGACTCTTGAAGGAGTACAAGAATTAGGAGTTGAAGGTTTTGACTTCTGCTTTCCTCACGTTTAACAGCAAAAGGGACAGAAAGTCTTTTGGCATTCTAGAGAAAGTCCACAGTTCAAAAAGTTTCCAATTTATCTATGGGGGACTTGCATACAGCCTAGAAAGCTTTTTCTTTCATCTTCTGGCACATTCATGTTAGTATTTATAGACTGAAGATACCTATTTATTCTTCGAATGATAGGGAATCCTTTCCTTAACTGAAATGTCTGTGTTGTATTGATAAATGGTTCTAAACTTTTAGACTGGTTCTGATCAAGGAGTGCAGATAAATACAAGTGCAGAAACAGTCTTTGATGGCAACAGTTGTCCTTCTTAATGATTCTTGAATAATTCAAACCCCAGAGGTTTCTTTCATACTTGAAAGGACATTTAGTCTCCTAGTTTTGCCATGATATGAACACTTTTCAAGTACAAGGGCAGCACAGTTCAGATTTAGAAATCAAGTATCAGTAAATATGTTTAATATCAGTAAATAAGTTTTATATTTCCATTTTCTCTTCTAATGCCTTCTTTTGATGCAGTGTCTGCACCTGGAAATTGCTTTTCATGGCAATATCATTCAGGATTTCAGTTGCTGAGATATACTTAGTTGCTGGGTAGAATTACTTAAGCAGTTTGTATGCTCTGTGCTAGTTTCCTAGAAAGTAAATGGACCAAGTTGTAGTGGAGTGGTGTTTGCTAGTAGTCTGGTTTTAATAGAAAAGCACTCAAATACTTTTCAAGAATAATTTTTTCCTAATTTCTGCAAGAACTGATTCCAAAAAACCTGTTTGCCACTGTTAATTTTAAGAGAGGAGTAATTCTGCTTGCAGTGTTTGAATCTTAAAAGTTTGTATGAAAGGAGGGAAGGGGACATGATGATCCAGAAGAAATTATTACCTGAATCTCACTCACTGAGACTGACTATACTTGAGCTACCCAAAATGTTACTAAATATCATGGCTTTTTCAGGTGTTTTATATTTAATATATCAGAGATGCAGTGGCTGTCCTTAATCAGTTAATTTGTGATCTTAATAATGTGTTACTTTCAAACAAGTAGAGATAGTAGGTTAGGTAGAGCACTTTTGACAAGTCTGAACTGCTAGCTGGTATTTATAGAAGGAAAAATACCAAGATAGGACGTGTTTGTGTGAGGAAAAGAGTAATAATTATCCAATACTTTTGTATTTTAAGAAAAACTTGACCTACATTATATGTACAAAGTCAGCTGTCTGACTTTAAGACAGTTAAATGTTTCCAATGTGTTTTGAGAGTATGTTGCTCCTTTACTACACACAGTTCTAAAAGAATAACAGAAAAAAATATCCCTGGTTTTGCAGTTTAAAGAAGGCACATGCAATATTGTTGTGAATGTTAAATAACTGTGTTCATAAAGGATATTTATTTCACTAGAAGAGCAGATTAAGTTGAGAGTTTACAAAATTATTTCTTGTGAAAATCAATTTTGTAAGAGTCCATTTAGGAAAAAACTTGGTAATCACAAATCACAGGCAAATAAACCATTTTTAGTTTCAGTATGCGTGGTTAGTAGTACCATATTGAAATTAGTAGTCCATAACAAAAATAAAGTGGTAAGTAATGCTTTTGGAAACTTAGGGGGTTTGGCCTGTTTTCTAACTGTCAAGTTTTCTCTGTCAAAACTCCGAAAATGTTAACTGTGAAAATTAGCTTCCTAACATATTAACAATAATCATGTAAATTTTGAGAAATTAGTTTTAACAACTGCTGATTATGTTTATTCATTGACATTGATTGTTTTCATTTTAATATGTAGAATTTCTTATTTCTAGTACTGTTCCTTTGGGATCTGATCAGATTCTTCTACGAGGAGCTCAGTTGAGAAATACTCAGTGGGTTCATGGGATAGTTGTCTATACCGGACATGACACAAAACTTATGCAGGTTTGTCACTTTGCTGTCTGTTTTATTACCTTAATTTACCATTCCGTGGTACAGAAACATGGCTTGATTCAATATAGTAGTAAAATGACAATAATAGGGATTCTTTCATACTAAGTAAAAGCATTAAAGATGAAGCAATTTCTTGTTATTTTTAGTCACTTAGTCCCAAAGTAATTTTTCCACTAGTAAACATATTCATTGATTCTGTCTTGTAACTTGTGCTTTGAAAACTATTTTATTCGCAAGTTCAGTCATCACAGTGTGTCTTTTTTTTATTTTTGACTGCTCCTACAATTGTCCTCATGTAGAGCTTTGTTTCAAGTACGAAGGTAATCATTCCTGTCAGTAAAACAAGATGAGGAGGGAAGACACTGAAATTACTTTGCCTAATGTTTTTTGAAATATCAAAATTGAGATGCACCTGTTGAGAAAAAAGAATTCTTTCCGATTGGTCATTCATACTGTATTTATTGCTTTTCTAATTTGCAAAATAGTTACTTGAAAAAGTGTGATTGTATTAGCAGCTGTCTTCTATTTCACTGACAAGGTGTATGCACATTCATTTTTAATGTTTACTGTTAGCTGTTGGTGTTATGAGTGTTCTGTGTGATTGTTTAAACTTCTTGTGTCACCATTCTAAAGCTGTAATTCAGGCATTTATAAGCTGATGGGTATTTTTTAAAGTAAAACATCAGGGCATTTATGATGATGATGTGTTTGGGAGAATATACATTAACATGTAATTTGAAAAGCAAGGACCATGTTTCCTCATCTAATATTTAACAGCCACTGTCGATTTTTGTCTTTTTCAGAATTCAACAAGTCCACCTCTTAAAATGTCCAATGTGGAACGAATTACGAATATTCAGATTTTAATTTTGTTCTGTATCCTTATTGCCATGTCTTTGATCTGCTCTATTGGTTCAGCTATATGGAACCGAAGGCATACTGGAAGAGACTGGTATCTTGATCTAAATTGTAAGATTTAAAATATTATATTAATATTTTAGTATTCAGTTGCCTTTCATATTTGGAAAGGAGGATGATTACCTTCCTTTGCACAGTGAATTTTTTGTCAATCTCTCTTTTTTGGTTGTTAACTAAAGTCCTTAGGCTAGGTACATCACAGCAAGCATAAAATTTGCCGTACTGTGCCATCTGAGCTCATGCTAAGTTCAGGGAGGGTGAGATGATTTGTTTGCCTCTACTTCTTTCAGGCACTAGATCTCAGCGAGGTCTGTATCACTGGCATAAGCAGTCAGCTTCCTAGACATCAGACCAAATCCACTTTGAGCTGTTACCAATAGATTACATTTAAAGTTGCAGTGACATTCCTGAATTTTTAAACTTGCTTAGGAAGAGATGCTGTAGCTTTATAATTTTTACTGTGTAGGGATTGAACTAATTAATATCAGAACTTAATAGACTTCTCCTAAAGAAGATAAAAGAGGCATGAGAGGTCTCGTCTAACATATACTGGGCAGCTGTACTTAAGGGGGGTGCAAGGCAATGGGATGTTACGTAGGCCTTCACAACAGCATGCAGTATATTGACATAGTCTGACCCTCTGTGGGGAAACAAGATTTAAAAGAAGTCTTCATGAATATACTTTGTGGTCAATTATTCATGTTTTCAGAATTTCTTATGGTGGGTCTAGAGTCTTCTTTACTTAGGCAGAACCAGACCACTTTCTGTTCCTGGAACAAAGCTCCTGAGTACAAAGCTTCTGAATGTAGTCAGCAAAGTGGGGATTTTAGGGATTTGGTAAGTTTTAAAAGAAAAATCTTGGAGTTCTGATTTGAAGGTGCTCCTAAAGTTTCTGTGTCTTCATTTATGATGAACCTTGCTTCCCTTCATTTTGATGCTGAGAAAGAATTTATTTTTTTTATTACAAAATTTAAGTTTTATGTTTCCCTAATGAGGCAAGAAAAAGTTAAATAGTTCATGGGATATTGAAAATTTTCAGTAATATCAAAAAATGGCATTAGATGTTCTTCATCTGTGCATTTTTTTTCTTTTCTAGGAAATATAAAAGTTTTAAGAATATGGTGGCTATTATATGGTTAGCACACTAATGAAGCAGTTCATAAATCATTGTTATTGCTGAAAAAAGAAACATGAAATAGTGGCCATTTGATATTCTGATTTGCATGTTCTGATTATCCATCTCAGTTTATTTTCTCGTATATGCCCCATGATTAAATGAAATTGTGTTGGGTTTTATAAGGTATGTCCTTAGAGGCTGCATTCAGCATATAGTTGTTCTGATACCAGATACTTTTAATATGTACAAAGCATTTTATTCCCCTTTCCTCTTAGTTATTTAATTTTTTAGGTCCCTGGTCTTTTAGACTAGTGCTTCTTTTGATGCTGGAATTGATATTTATGAAAGTCTCCAAAACCTTCTGTCCTGGATCTTAGAGTAACAACCAAATCCACATTGCATAGACAGCAGAAACCTATCTGAGGCTGTTTTTCTTTGAGATACCTTGAATACAGACAGGGAGGCCCCATCTTTTACCCTTTTGCTGTACTGGAGAGCAGACTTTCCCATTTGCATCCTCGCTGAGGTGCTACTGCTAGAGTTATCTTTAAAAGGAAAACTTTAAAGGAAAAAGTAGTATAAAACTACTTGTTTTATATGTTAATATTAACATTTCCAGTTGTTTTAGAACTTTCATTAAACTCTCTAATTTCATCTCTTCCTTTCATGGGGTATGAATTTACCTTTTTCATAGTATTTTGCTCTGTTGAGGGAGGGTATATGATTGTACGAAGGTGGATGGAGAAAAAATTAATCCCATTACGTATTTCCCCCTTTCAAAATATAAAACTGTAAAATTTTGAATTTAGGACTTGGTTGCTTATATAGATATTCCCAGATTTTGATCTTAAAATGTAGCAAAATGCAATGGCTGATAATTTTGTGCTTCAGAAATTGGAGATGATTGCAAAGATCTCTGAATTTGAACTCCACTATTAATAATAGAGATTCTTAACTCTGATCGTGGTCATATCTATAGGCAAGTGACACTGTAATTAATTCCAAAGTTTCTTCTTAGAACACTTTAAAAATCCACTGTTAATGCGATATTCTGAATACACTACATATATATACTGCTAAGTACAGTCTCAAATATTTATTTTAGTATTTTGATTTTTGGCAGATGGCGGAGCAAGCAACTTTGGATTGAATTTCTTGACTTTTATCATTCTCTTCAATAATCTTATTCCAATCAGCTTGTTGGTTACGCTTGAAGTTGTTAAATTTATCCAGGCATATTTCATAAATTGGGTAAGTATTATTTTTATGATTTCTAAAATCAAGTGGTTTACAAGTAAGTGAAGTGATGGATTGCTTGTCTATGTATACATTTTTTTCAGACTTTTTCTAAACGTACATACTTAAGTATGCTGTTTATTTATCATTAGTGGAATCTGAAGAGGTAATAATAAATTATTTTATTTAGTGCTCTTTGATCTGCACCAGATGGATTTCTTGAGCATGTTTGTTCTGATCCATTAATTATAGAGGAGCAAAGTGAGCTCTCTGTGGATTGCAGATAGAAACTTCAGGTTCGAATATTCCCCAAAAAGGGATTAAAATGAGGTTAAATGTTGAAACCAAAAAACTGGTATATTTTATTTAACAGTAAATGAAAGAAAGAAGGAAATAGCAAAAGAGGTTGGGGGAGGGGGGAGACAGGAAGGGTGAGAAAGAGATTAGGTAGAAATAGGCCACCCCTCCGTGCATCCCAAGGACGTGTTGTCAGTCCTCTCCATCTGGTTTTCTTAGTGGTGAGGGTCTGCTGCCAAAAGGCATAGAATTCAATGGATTTATCCACATTTGGGCCAGGTGGGAACACCCAGGTGCCTCTGCTGGGGAGGGCAGATTTGACACTGTCCCTTGCAAGACGCTGGATCGGTCATCGTTTTGCATCATGTGCATCACGTCCTCTGGTGCAATGCCTCAGGAATGAGTCTGGGAAGCATTTTTGGGGTCTTTGATGGATTGTGACACTTTCTCAGCAGCCCCTCACATGAATGCCCTGTGGATGTGGCTTTCCCGGGGTGAGGGGTGCTTGTTTCACAGCTGAGCCAGTTTGTGTGATGGAGGATGAGTGTTCACTGCCTCTGGCCAGGCACAGACACTGAGACTCTCCTCCTCCTCCCCCGAGTCTGCAGACCTGGCAGCAGGAGATAAGCTTGAGGGCTGCAGCCTCCCCCAGACCGAAGCCAGCGAGGGATGGTTTTCAGAACAGCTGCTGGCCTTGGCCCTCCCGTGGATGCTCTCCCAGCCTTATCCATTTCTTCCCAGACCTGAGATGGTTGAACAAAAACATCATTTTATCTTGTCTCAAGTTCTCTTAGTCGGCCTAACGCACAGTCCAAGGTTTCAGTCAGGGGGCCCATTCAAGGTGGGCTTTGGTGGTGCTGCTTTTTGCATCAATGTTTAAGCCACGAGCTGTAACACTTCACTCTCTGACAATGTTTTTGTGATTTTTGCTTTCTCGTTATTGATATTCAGGTATCAATTTCATTCATAATGATGAGAAGAAAGTGTTTTGCAGTGCTTGCTGGGGAGTTTTCTCTGGTTTCATATTTTCTTTCCAGACTTACCCCATGTTTTTGGGTTTTCAGCATTTTGCTTATTATTTTGTTTCCAAAGGAATGGGGTTTATTGCACAAAGGCGGTGTCTGTTAGTATTGTCACTTACGAAATGTATAAAGATCAGTTTGGCATCCTCTAATTTTTTTTTTGTAATGGATTAGTGGGGAAAAAAAAGGGTTTACTCTGTTGGGGGAGGGAATGAGCTATTTTCCTTAAAGCCATGTAAGCATGCCTTCAATTTTTTCATTTTTTTCCGAATGTAAATTTATCTTAGTATTCTGAACACTTTAATCTGATTCCTTGATCAGATGTGTGAAATAGATTTCTATGTGTGAGATACGTCATGCAGATGTAGATAAGAATGCATGTGAAGTAGCAGGTGAAGCATATACTTTATTTTAAAAGTTAAATACTTCTGTGAGCAGTCAGATGGTTTCAATTCCTTAATTTTTTTTTGTACCATAAAACAAACTGTTAAAAAATTGGAGAATGCAATTAAATTCTTATTTTATCTTCTGTATTTTTAAGTAAATATTCAACAAAGAGTCAAAGATCTATTCATGTTAGGTCTTTTCTTCTACACATAACTTTTCTACTTATGTGCTAGATTTTTTGTAAGAAGTTACAGAAGACTGATTTTTAAATATATCCACTTTTTTTTCTCTGTAGGACATAGACATGCACTATGAACCTACAGACACTGCTGCGATGGCTCGTACTTCCAATCTCAATGAAGAACTTGGACAGGTAGAAAAAGAAATTGCTGGTTCTAACTCTGTGTTTGAAACTATTCATGTGAGGATTTATTTTGCAAAAAATATATTCTTGCCTTATACTTGCTTTTCTATTCGTAGTATTTCTATTCTCTTCATTTTGTCAGATATTTTTAAAAATACTTCACAATATGAGCACATTAAAGCCAGTATTAAAGGAACAATCTCTGTCTATGTGCAGGTGATAATCACAGAAGATTGAAGTGTTACAGTTACAAAAGTGATAAAGTTACAAAATCAAAGGAATTTTGAGCATTAGGGCTATCTGTGGCACAAAATTTAGCCTCAGTATATACACTTATGATAATGTGTGTCTTCAGTATGTCATTTTTTTCCACATGCTCTGCATTCCTCAGAAGAGACAGTGAGTATCTTAGGGTTGAATCACAGTTTTATACATGTCATCTTTTTTTGCCACTGAAGACTGGCAGCCGTGAATGGAATGGGGGCTCACGGCTGAATTAAACCCTAGAAATTTGGGCTTAATTCTCTTTGGTTTGGAGTTCTCTTTTAATACTGTAAAATCAGTTTGACTTTTCACAAGAGATCACTTCTTGTATGTTGTTCGTATTACAGAAGTATGACTTAGTACAAGTGTGTCTGGGGCACAGGGAGTACTTCTAGAAGCACTACACCTTTTATTTGCTCTCTCAGTCAATTGTATTTGCAGTCTTGCTTTACAAACATGCTAAGCTTTCTGGTATACTGATGATGGGAAACTCTTGCTGTGGAAAATAAATTACATACTAATTTAATTGAATTGTATTATGAACACAAGTATGCATGTTCTTGCATTTCCTAACCCAGAAGTTTTCATTACTAATTCTTTGCTTTATTGCATGGGAATGTAAAAGTTGTCTCTAGCTTTCCAAAACCAATAAATGGTAACTTGGTTTTAGCCATATAGCAAAGCAGTCCTAGGGACTAACACTTAAGAGATGTGCCTTTTGGAAAAATTCATTGAACGTTAACATGTTCTATGAGTGGTCTACATAGAAGAGGACAGGGCCTTTGCCTGCTGGGCTTGACATGTATGTGCAGAAAATTTTGCTCTTTTCCTAGCCTTAAAGGGGAATACAAGCTCCTCTGGTGGGGAAGAGTCTTTGTCGAATCTTAGCTTTCCTTCTGTTTCATTTTACACTATCTGTTTTTTCTATCTCTGCAGCTAGTTTGTTATTCACATTCCCAGACACATTCTTTCCTTTTGACTTTAGTAGTTTTTGTCCTCATTTCTTAGGTTTCTCATCAAATTCTCCTTCACCACCAAGTGCCAGTCAGACTTCTTGGGATCTCCACTTTCATTTTTTTGACAGATTCTTAGATTGAGCAGATTTTTGTAGGGAGACGAAAGGACTCTACTAAAAAGAGCAGGTTTCTTCTTTGAAGTACATGAGGGTTGCACATAATGAAGAGAAGATTTCCCCCAAGAGATCTTCAGGTTTTAAGAAAGACAAAACTTTGGTGTTAGGAAAAAAGGTTGAATTTTCTTAGCTGCAATTCCCACTTTCCCCTTGTGCCCACATACATACATACACACATGCAAACAAAAATGTAATTTTCAGCATAAACCTGGCGCAGAAAGAAGATTAGAAGATTTCTTTTAACTGCTGATTTGGCTAAGTCGTAATTCCTCAGAAACATTTCTAGTAATACGTACCTTTGTTAGTCCCAGTTGTGATGGTATAATGTAGTTAATTCCTAATTAAGAATCCTTGGATTTTTTTTTAATTAGAAATAAATTTTAATAAATTGAAGTTTACCTGTGACTCATAGAACTTTTGGGTTGTCACAGATGACTTCATTTCTTCATATATTAACTTTTTTCTTAAGGTTAGGTTTAAACTGAATTTAAAAATATCACAGGTTCATGTACTTCAGCTTTGAATTTTAAAATGCTTTACCTAGTAGTTTCTGGAGCAGGTGTTTATAATGTTAGGGACATAGGACATCTAGAGTAGGTAGAAAGGAATGTACTTCTCCTTTTTCTGTACTGTGTTTCATTTCTAAACTGTTACTCTTTTACTAACTTTTAAGCTTTAAGAAGATATTTCAATGTCAAAAAGAAGGGTTTAGAAATGCATATAGATACTTTTCTTACCATATTGCTTTCTGTCAGAAGTTTAATGTTGTACTGGCAAAGTCATTGGTTTCCACTAGTTTCTTGCACTTCAACAATAAGTAGACTGGGGAGTAGTTCAGTGTACTGCCATGGACTGTAGGAAGCTTAAGTGTCCTGACATCTCTGTTGATTGATTTATTTGGAAATGGGTATGAAGGTTGTGCATCTGCCATGTTTATGTATTGGTTTTGTTGTTGGCTTTTTTCCTATAATCTGTGAAAATTTCAGAACAGGTAAAATATTTTGTGTCTTGTTAGCCATGGATTGTACTAGGTATGTCATGAACTGCTGAATGTTAATGTATTATGGATTTTATCATTCATTTAGGTCAAATACATATTTTCTGACAAAACGGGTACCCTGACATGCAACATCATGCAATTTAAGAAGTGTACTGTAGCAGGAGTTGCATATGGGTAGGTATTTTTATATACTTTCCTTCATCTGTGTGCCTCTGCCATACGCCTCTGTCCATATGTACCCATGGATTAATACTACGGTTAAAATAAACTTACACCTGACAATATCTACAACTAGCCGTCAGCTTTTATGTGACTGTGAAATTGCATCACTTCTGTCACAACATCTCTTTTTGCACAGAAACAAAAATAAAGTTGAGATACCGCAGGCTTTCTGCTATAAGGCAACTTCAATATGCATGCATTTGCCATGGTTTACTCTATTTAATGTTGTTACAAAAGAAAAGTCTGAGGCTTTTAAAAACTTGCAAAAACTTGGTTTGTTATAGTTTATTAAGCCCCAAGAGAAACACCATATTTCTGCAATTTTCTTTGTGATCTAAGCAGTAGCAAAACAGTTGAAAAACATTTTTTTAATAATTTAGTTTTATTAACTAACTACTTTTTTTATATATGATCAATTTTTTTTGCATTTGTGATTCTTTCTCTTCTCCCTGTTCTGTTTTTCCCTTGCTTCTTGTGCAGCCATTGCCCTGAGCCTGAGGATTATAGTGTTCCTTCAGATGATTGGTAAGCTCTAAAAATAATTTAGCTTCTGCTGTTTCTTGAAGATTCAGGTTTAGAAACAGTGAGCAATATATTTAGAAACAGAGCTAAATGTGAGATGGTTTACCACTCAGAAGTTATTTCAGCATTGAATTCATACAGACTGACAGTCTTACACAAATTCATGCCATTCAAACTGTATGGCGTTACATTGTGTACTCTGGACTAGAATCTTTAAGAGGGTCGTTGAAATATAGTACTGGCAGTCCTGTACAATTCAAAATTACTTATTGGAGAGAAAGTTTTGTCATTTACTACATGTTTGGTATTATGTTAAATTTAATCACACTTTTCTACCGTTAGTAATATGTTAGTAATAATCACTAATATGTTTAGAAAAAATCCATATTTGAGAGTGTAAAATAGGTAATGTTATTGTTACTATTTTACTTCCTACAGATAGTTTTAGAATGTTAGCACTACACAGTTCTTTACTGGAACTGAGATTAGAGCACCCAAATACACTTGGGACTAACATTAATGTCTTAACGGGGACCTCAGGAAAGATAAAGTCCTGGCTTCCTTTCTGCTGAACATCTGCATGATGCCTTGTACTTCTTCATCACACTTTTTTAATATAAATATTTGCAATACCATTCATAGTAAGCTCAGATACATCAGAGAAAAAAAATGTCATTTACAGTCTTTAAATTATCACTATTTTATTTGTTGAAAGTGAGCAAGGCAATGTCACACAAAACTGGAATGGGTTGTCATCTTTTGTTGAAAACGTTTGAAGGCAAAAAAAGTCTTTGCCAAATTAGAATTAATACTCCTTTGTTTAGATAGAAAAAAAAAACTGAAAAATTTCTCCCACAACACATAAAATGTAGTAGACATGCACTCCCCAAAATCTTACCTGACCTGAATATCATCATTTGATTTAGAAGGAAGATGTTTCTTAAAGATGTTTAAGTATGCTTAACTGCATACAAGTGGTTTCATTAAAATAATGCAGTGCTTACGTAAAATTAAGCATGCTTGCTTATAAGCTATTTATGAAAAAAGCCTGGTTTTAACTAATACACAAAAATCTGTATGAGCACATCTGAAACTGATAAACTGATATCTGAACAGTAATTTAAAAAACCAATCCAGATCAGTTCTTCCCTTTTATAGGCAATGAACATATTAGAAATACTTGTAAAATAAGATACTTAAGAAATTTCTTGGTGTGTAAATCTGTTGCAATTACTAAAACCTGTTTGTGACAGTAACATTTCTAGCACTAAAATGACTAATATACTAACTCCTGTATCTTTTAAATCTTCTTTCTTTTTTTTTTTCTTTTTTTTTTCAGTGGGGTGTGTGGGGGTGTGTGTGGGTGTGTGTGTGTGTGTGGGTGTGTGTGTTAGAAAGAATTGTTTTCCACTTTCTCACAGCATACACCTGCAAATATATTTCCTTTTTTTAGCACTGAGAATCTGGAAAATTTCCATTAGAAAGCTTTAAGCAAACATAGGTTAAAGCTTAGACTCAAAACAAATCTAACGTGTCTGAAGATGTTAACATATGGCACTTCAAGATCTATTTGCCTTGCATTTAGAAAAGAAGTCTTGGTGAAGGAAAATGGTTCAAGTTTCTCACTTAATTATAGTTAGAAAAAGTAGTCCTTGCATGGCTGTATAAAGGAGGTTTTGCATTTTATATTCCTCCATGGTAGTTAGTGCAGGAGTAAAACATCTCACTTCTGGTTTTTGTAGAGAATCTTTAGACTGTTTTTGATGTATATGGCTTGTCCTTCAACTTAAATCACCAAATGTGTTTATTCTTTTGTAAGGTTATGTGATTCAAAGCAAGACTCAAAGTAAATGAAAAAAAAATATCCTCCAACTGGATTCACTTTCCAGCACTGTTTTGTTTCACTCAAATTCAAACTCAACTGGATTGGCTTAATACTCAGCTTTAATGCTAAGACTATAGCTGTAGTCAGCTGCAGTAACAAATCTTCCTAGAAGTATCTACATTTTTGAGCTGTCTCAGTCCGCCAGAATATTTGTGCAATTTGGGAGATGCTAGTGTATGATTTTATTTTTCCAGAACCATCTCCTTCTTGCATCTCCTAAGTCCATACTTCACCATTGCTGCTGTGTCTTTATCAATTTAATATGTTCATTTTTGATCATCAGAAAGCAAACCCTCTACATGCAGACTTCTCTGATGTCTGAACTGATTTGTTTACCTCTTTCAGATTTCAAACTTCCTTTTCTGCAAACATTTAAAAAGCTATTCCAAAACTGCTAATTTTTTGATGAAATGTGATCTCTTTGGGCATGTAATTTTTAAGTCCCTTTAGTCTCATTCTAGAGATCAGAAGACAAGATGCCACAGTCTTACATTGTAGATACATTTCTACTTCATCCTTCATTACCTGAAGTCAGCAGAGGGACTTTGCTGGATTTAAGTGTATTTATATAGACCAAGGTTTCTTTAAATTAAATAAACTTTGGAAATGTGAAACGGGTACCTTTTTAAGTCTTTTTCTCAGAGTACGTGATTGCAGACTTTATTGTAGCAGCTATAGCCCAAAACTTGTGTTTGGATAGTTTGCACATAAATTGTTAAAATGATGCTAAGAATGATCTCTTTTTTACTTAATTATTTCTAGGCAGAGCCCACAGAATGGAGAAGATATAACATTTAGTGACGTATCTTTATTGGAGAATCTTCAAAACAACCATGTAAGTTATACAGAAACAATTACCGTTATTTTGCGAGATGGAATCATTGCTCTCAGTAAGTCAAAATATTATGTCCTTTGGAAGAAGTTAAATAAATTGTGTATTTGTACAAAATCAGCATAACCTCGTGAATACTTTTATAATTGGTGCTGATGTATGTTAATTAGATACAACCCTTTTTTTCTCCCCCCCCTTCTTTGTTCTGATGCTATGGTTCAGATGTTAGGAGTTTGAAGTAGTCTTGTGTTCTTCATGCAGTGGGTGTTTTACCAATAGTCCTGCTGTTCATACGATGTCATGACATCCATTAAAGCTTTCAGGATGAGCCAGGTTAATTTACATGCTGATAGGACTTACCTGGGCTTGGACAGGAGTCAGGAGTTAACCGTATGCATTGGGTTTGTGTGCATGCTTCCATGAGGCTGTAACCTCAGTTCAGATGATGAAATGAAAGAGACGCTTTAGAAGGTGGCATTTGCCCCACAGAGACAGTACATTTCTCAGGAAGTTAAAAAGTTACTTTATGATCTGTTAAGGAAACAGTACCATCATTACCACTTTCTGGTTTTTGTTTGTTCAAGAGATGTTTTTACCTAGTCGTAACCAAGAATGCTTACCTTAAACAGTGTAACTGTTCTCTTTTTGAAGAGTGTAAGTAAACTGCTCTTTTCTTTTCTTAAATTTTGTCTTCCCAGGAGGCTAGTTCCAGTTTAACTGGCAGACAGTAAAGCATCTTTTTCTTACAAATGGGATGGTCTTTAATGGTAGACACCTGAGAGCAATTTTTAAGTGTATCTAAAGCAGAGGGGACTCTTATATTTATCTGCACAGGCCATTTATATTTTCAGTGCCAGTAACAGAGACAGTAGCATAGTTTGAAAGAGGCATCAGCTATTACTGCTGTTGTCAAAATGTCCTTGGTGTTCAAGTGTTGAATCTTCAAAGTTTTCTGGTAGATACGTAGTATTAAGTATATACAATATGAGCATGCAAACTGTAAAAATACATTTCTATGCATCTTAAAAATACAGGTACACATTCAAGAGAGGTTTCCCCACTGTATTTTAAATGTGTTCTGAAGTGCTTTGGAAAAGAATTTTTAATTCAACCTTCAGAATACATTTTGGGGATCTGGGGGCCTGAAGTGGAAGAGAACAGGAACCTGCTTCCACTAGTGTTTCTGCACTACGGAATTAAATTAGGTTTTCAGAGATTATTGTATTTTATAGAGTAATTGTAATGTTATTCTTAGTCTACTACAAATCTGAAATACTATATATATGCTGGAAGAAACCCCAAGCTGAGGTGGCAGCCGCTTTAAGCTCACTTACAGGGAATTCCTGGGTCTCTTTTACAACCATTCAGGAGTCAGTTCACTCATTTTGCAAATGCCAACTCTTCTAATAAGGTTCTTAGATGAATTTGTCAAGTCAAATCAACTGTTTTAATTATATGTTTATTTTCCCCTTTTTTGGCAAATAACTTTAAATTTTGCAACTTTTTACACTTTGAAGTACCTGATAAATTCATCTTGATGCCTTCTTTAAAAGCACTCTGATCTTTTAACATTTTCTAACATCTTTTTAACATTTTTTTTCTATGTGATTTTTGTTTGCTGCATCTGTCTAAAGGTTCTTAAAAGTGGTGTCATATACAGTATTAGACAAAAGTAAAAGAGATTATTTTTTAGTAAAAAAGACAACATCCAAAGAGACTTTTGTGAATAAAGAAAAATTCTTTCAATACATTGTTGAGACTTACCTTCCCGAAAAAATGCTTATTTTGCTTTGTTCTGTGTTTATGGTTATCTAATTTTGATATCTAATATCTAATATCTAATTTTTGCCACTAAATTCTATTTATGTAGCCAGTATGTAAGTACAACAGAAAGAAGTTATGCATGCTGGAATTATTAAAGAGGAAGAATTGTTCATCAAACTTTTGTAGGCTATTATTTGTCTATATCTGTTATTACATTTTGCTTGTTCATTGCGTAAATGATTAATCACACTTTTGACGTCTTTTTTTTTCTCTTAGCCTACTGCACCTATAATATGTGAGTTCTTGACAATGATGGCAGTCTGTCATACAGCTGTTCCAGAAAGAGAAGGTGATAAAATTATATATCAAGCAGCATCTCCAGGTGAGACTCAAATGGATCAGTGAACAAAAAGTATTCTATCAACTCAACAAGCAAACTTTATTCAGTTTATAGTTTTTGAAGTATCTTCCAAAATTTAAAAAAAAAAACCTATCCTTCAAAAAAAGAATTAGTATCTGGTAAAATCAGTTTTGTCAAAAAACGATTTAGGGTTCTCAAATTTTCTTTAGAAAATACATTTGAATGTCCCGTGGATTATGTAAGGGCAAAGATTCAGTAACCATACAGCATTACTAAGGTGTTTTCAGATAGCTGTGGAATTCTAAAGGAACTGCTCAGAAGTAAATAAAAATCAAATCACGAGACAAATTGATGTCCTTACTTGTGAACCCATTTTGATACTGACTTAGAATAGAGACTGTGTAATCGAAACAGAGTGTTTTTAATAGGTTAGAAGTTGTAATAAATTATATTAGAGATTGAGAAAAGATTGTAATGTAAAAGGTCTGTTTCAAGCCTCTTGTGGTTCATAGACAAATTTTGAATTCGGGAAATGATGAAGCAAGGCAAAATGATTCAAATATGCTCAGCTCTGGTGAGCTAATGAGTTACAAGTTATGATGGGAGAAATTACTTAAAGTGCAGAGATTCTTCCCTGGCTGCCACAGCTTCTTGGTGGCTGTCTCTCTAAATCTGGTCCTTCAACAGCTGAAAGACAATGGCAAAGGTAGGGCCATAAATAAAGCTAGCTAAGTCATGGCGATGTTTTATTGGGCATTGCAAGCAAATTCCATTCTGACATCCTGAGCCCGTTGGAGAGAACTGATGGCTATTGGAGATAGGGTTGCTGGTTTCCTGAATATAGATACTGAAGTTATCTGTTATTTACACAAATAACACTCTTCTCTTCCAAACCAGAACTTAAACAAAAAGCAGTGTACCTTGTCCAGTGCCCTACCAAGGAAGCTGCTGGCTTAGGTGCTGTGAAGAGCTTGCCCTCATTACTGAGCTGAGAGGCAAGTTCCTTTCAGGGCTTGTTTTCCCTGAACTGTAAACTCATTTCATCAGTTTTAACAGGAGAAACAAAGAGTTCTTTCCAGCACCACATCTAATCTTAAAATCCGTAAAGGAAAAAGGAACTCAAAAGTAGGTACGGTGTTGGTTAAATCATGGGGTAAACTAATACTTTTCTGTTTTTACATTTGTAAAATAACTAACTTGCTGCAGATGAAGGAGCATTGGTCAGAGCAGCCAGGAACCTTCGTTTTGTATTCACTGGAAGGACACCTGATTCAGTAATCATTGAGTCTGTAAGTACATTGGTGTAACATTATCATTTACTCTATTTGCTTCTCCTTTAGTTTAAATAATCTGAATAACTGCATCATGATATTGTCATTTGTATTGACAAGTTGTTTGATTTGTTTTAGTTATTTTGCTTGTGTTGTTTTTATTAATTCTCACCCTTTTTTAATTTTTATTATTGTTGTTATTATTTAGTTGGGGCAGGAAGAGAGATATGAACTTCTAAATGTCCTGGAATTTACAAGGTAAATTTGTACTCCATGTCTTTTTGTGAAAATACTTAGAAACTTCTCTCATGAATAAAAATGTTTGCATTTTTTATATTTTTACAGGCAAAGTATGCAGGTTGTGTAGCTTTTATCTGTGTAATATGTAAACACAATATAGACAAAGCAGTGTACGTGATTAAGATTACACCTCCTGATTTATTGTAAAACATTTTTGGAGGCTTTTCCCTTTTCATGTTATCTACATTGCGAATATTATTTTTCACTTTTGCTTTTGGTCAAAAATTGGAAAAACCTTTGATCTCAAAACTTTTAAAAATTCTGTGAAATATAGTATAGGAAAATTTTCAAACTTCTAAATGTATTTCTGAAAGCCCTGGCACCCTATGATTTATTAAAAAGTAAGTGTATTTATACTGACTGATTAAATTTTGCACACTTGTATAATAATGGCTTGTTTAAATATTCTAGACTGAAATTCATTATCTTCTGAGCAGCGTCACAACAGCATTGACCAGTTAGGTTTCTTGGAATATGAGTTCATGTATCACATACTTTGTTTCCAGTAAAAATTTTGTGTTCAAGTTGTTGGAGTTATAAAGGTACCCATAAGAAATACGGATGCAGTTAGACTTCTTACATAAAGGTGTTTATATTGTATCTGTGTATGCTGTCTGTGTTCGGAATGTTTGTGGAGGCCCATTGCTTACTTTGGCACAGGATAAGGAAGGGATTTGCATGTAGAGGAAGCTCCTTTTTTTTCTTAAAATGATTACTCATGATTGTGCCTGTGCAAAGTGATTGTTGTTTTCCTTCCTGTCTTATTATATTTTCTTTGAGCTTAGTTAAAGAAGCAAAAAACTCAAAAAAATAAAACAATGCAATGCAATACTGGAGAGACAGACTGAAGATGTATAAATTAGGCGAAATCGGAATAGTTGCCTGTAGTTATAGTAATAGCAATACTAATATGAAACATAAAAAAAGATGCAACAGAAAGAAATTTTTATATTTTTTAATGTCTTTTAATGTCAGTTTGCAATTTATGTTGGTTTTATATATCATAGAGGACATATATGAATTTTCTGAGATTTGTGTCATGGTTTCATTTTTTTTGCAGGCATTGCTTGCATTTTATTTTCTTGAGAGTTAGCAAGTATGTAGTGCAAAGTGCATTGCTGTTAATTTGACTTCTGTGAAAGTCCATACTGCATTTCTGGAGTAGCAGTGCAGAATTCCTGCTTTGTTTCTGGTTTTGATCTTCATCTTGATTTTATAGATTTTTTGTTTAAACTTCTGTGCCAGTCTAAAATTGTAATTTAAACAGTAATACTTTATGGAGACAGGAGATTTGCTTTTAAATGTTAACCTTTGGATGATTAAGTTTTTTGGTGGATACTGATCACAGAACGTTTTTAAGTATTCAGTTTTTATAGCTGTTTTTGTTCTTACTCTGCAATATTTAGCTTTGCTTGGAATTGACTTGTTTGAAGCACTAGAGGTCACCCGTGTTCCACAGCACAAGAAAATTTGGCTCCAAAACAACTCCATTTGTATGGGTAGGAGCATGCACCTTCAGAGAAGTAATCTGTTTTGAATAAACTGTTGAGTTAAGAGTTTGCAGGTGTTCCACGTTTTTCCCAGAAAAAATGCAAATTATTTCCTTGCCACTTTCCAGTACAGGCTAGATTAAGACTCTTCTGCAAGTAGAATGTAACATTGCCAACATTTGATAGGACAGTCTTGCAAAGAAGTACGTTACAAAACTAAAGCTTGTAGAAATACTTAGTAGACTTGTCACTTCTGCTATTCTCCTTTTTTAGTGATTATACTTGTGCCTGTGAAAAGAAAGTAGACTTACACAACATAGTAATTATACTTTGTTCATAGCAAGGAAGTAGTCAATCTAACTAGCAGATGAGCATACTGAAAGCACACTGGAAGTATTATACTGACAATTCTTCACCAGACAAATATTATTTCTAAAATGTGGTGCTAATCTCTGTGGAGCACATAGTGTCTTACTAACTTGTGCTGAGTTTGCATTGCCTCCAGTAGATAGTCTGCTCAGATGTCACAACTGCTGTGGTACCTTTAGTTCTAGGAAGTGAAGAGCCGTTCAGATCCACTGCTGTTCAGGGCTCCCTGTACTGTTAGGGAAGGAGCTGTGCAGTGTTGTTCCTGTTCTTGTATTCTGTCACCTGGTGCTGTAACAAATGGAAAAACTGCACTGTCTCTTGGCAGCCCAAACCAACTCCTAGGGTATGTGTCTGCAGGGCAGGGTAAAGCAAGGCACTGTGTCAGAGATGCAGAAGCACAGAATGTCTTATGTTTGGTTTCTTCCCTGTGCCAGCTACATGCACTGTGTTTTCACATGGGATATTGGTGAAAGTGAATAAGATTTTGAGTGTGCAATTCCTTGTGTCATTAAGTATAACTGATGTCCACTATCAGTGCACAAATTCCACATCAGTCCTTGCATCAATGTGTCATTACCAGCAATGCTACAGAATGAGGTTTTTATTTTTATCTGCTTGTTTTCCTGGAGGAATGAATTGCATTTTTAGCACCAGAATTAATTTCACTGACAAGTGTTGAGTACATATGTAGTAATAATATCTCAATACCTGGAGTATTGAATCTGTTGATTCAATGACTGATTTTCATCTGTATCCCTGGGACATACCTCCCTGGCCTAGCAGAAGCCATCTGTGATAGTTACGGTTTAAAGCTTCTTGTCTAAATTCCTATGTTTTTGATTTAGAATGCCAATGTATTTACCGATAATTCATACCTTGGCTAGTTTGTCCTGTGTGATGTTTTATGAGTAATCCATATTGCCTTAGCTGTTATATTGGGCAGACAGAAGGCATCCTAGAGCATTTGAGGCCCTACCTCCTCTCTATCATTCATAGGGGTCCAGAATACACTGCTCCCTGTTTTATGACTGAAGACCTGATACTTCTGAAAGTAAAAAAAGAATGAGTGGCTGACAGAGGCGGTACCAAAACCTCCGTAGTGGTGTTTGTTTTCTGTGGTTTTTTAATCTTAAATAAAGTCAGATTTTAGAGTAACTGGACCTATCAAGAGCTACTTCTGAAAGTGGCAAATCTTGTGACTGAAGTATTTCTGTCCCTTTAAGATGCTTCTATTTACAATCCCATGGCAACTCCATGAGAATTACCTGCTATTCTGCCTGTCACAGCCCAAAGGGCTACCCAGCCAGCAGCTGTATAGAGATCACAACAGTGGGTTTGCAGGATTCCATAGCACACAAGGACACAGAGGCTTTATTTTCTACTTTTTTATTTTTAATTGCAGAGTACTACAAATTGCTGTTAGTAAAGGAATGTATACAAGCACACCCTGAGAATGATTTGCTTGGGGGTGGCTCTTAGAGAGGCTGTGTGCTGGGTACGAGTAAGTCAGTGCAGGATGCCACCACATGCAACAGTCAGTAGATGCTGCTAATTTCTGTATTTCACCTGGGACAGCCAGGGGATGATACTGTGTTCCTTTCTCTCAGACCAATTTTTATTTTTCCAGATTTTTGCTGATTCCTACTTTCTCATAATATTTTCTACCTTTTCCAGAAAAAAAGGTTGTAGCTACAGTTTCTTCTTTTGTGCATATTGATGGTATCGCAGGATGTCTCCAATTTCTAGACTGGCAGACATTTTCTCTGTCACTATTTCAGCAAACATCTTCTGTTCAGTATTTTTCCCCTTATGACCAGGTCATCTTTATGGCTGCTCCCACCGATTCTATGGCGAAAAAGCAGAACAAAACAGTGCTCTCACACTGAAAGTTATTTGTAGTAGTGCAATTTTGTGGTTTACTGTAGTTCACCAGGAAAGGAAATAAAACTGTCACTGCAATGAAGAGGCTCATAAAAAGTTATAAGTCCTTAACAGTAACTCTTGGTCATTAGTTTTATTGTAGTTTTACTAAGGTGTATGTCAGTCAAGATTCAGTATCTGTCTGTATAGTTAAAGTTTCAGAATGCTATAGGAAAACATTGGTTATTCTTTGATACATGTTCAGTAGAATAATATGCAGCTCTATGCAGGACTTCAAGGTTGCAATCTTCTGGTATTGCAAGACAAGTACAAAACTGCTGACTTTTTACCTGCCATTGGCAAATATATCAATTTGTTGTTTATACACACCCTAACCTGCTGTAATACCTCCACAGTTTCTGAACTGAATATTCAGGCAAGTGTAATGAGTTTAAGTAGCAGTAGGCTAGATAGTCTTGGCAGGAATTAAGGTGGATCTGAGACTTGCTTTTATTTTAGGCAGCTTAAATGTAGTTCGGATGATCTTAATTTCTCCAGTGTTGTTTAAGTAGATCCCCAGCTCGACACTGTCTAAAGTTTTTTGGAATTCTGCATATCTGAGGTGCTTTGGATTAGAGGTGAAATGGAAAAGGAGTTGCAGTAGCTAATGGCTTTATATGCTCTTTTGTGCAATATTTACCATAACAATGTTATTTAACATTGCCGTTCAGAAATTTTTACTTGAAGCAAAGTGCACACACAGGTGGAATTGGAAAATATTTTCCTCAAAATACTATTCAGCCCTGTTACTTCACCAGTAATTATAAAATTCTTTCCTTCACCTAAGTCCACATTCCTTTTACAGGATGTTTTCCATGGCAGTCTGAACTTCAGGAACTATTCATACAATAATGCTCCTTGATGATGTATGAATGGGATCCAGTTCCAACAGGAACCAAAATTGTTAAAGGATCATTTATTTCCATCTTGGTTTTACTGGGAGCTGTTGTATGAGAAATGTTTTGTCCTCTGAATAGTTTCTGTAGATTTATTTTAAAAGCTGAAATTTGAAAGACTTTTGGCATAAATACACATCTTTACAGGACATGATCTTGCACATAAAGAATGCTTGTTGGTGAACCTCAAAGGGGAGAAGACAGAAAACAGACCATGACAATCTTCTCTATGCTTTCCTCCAATTTCTACCTCAGTTATGAGGACGAAAGGAAAAAATACTTGGATTTTGTTGACAACTGAGAGCCAGAGAGTAGTTGAAATTAGTCCAGCCCCTTTCCAGTTCTTAGCATACTGAAAACTTTGCGTGATAAATGAAACTCTGGATGACAGTAGTAGGATTGCAGCACAGTACAGTGTATGAGAGACTGTGGCTGGCTGGGAAGGAAGAAAAAACTGAAACAGTCGGTGATCCACTAACTTCATCATATTGGTCACAAATGCTTTGTGCTTTAAGAAGCTTTTTTGTCATCAGTAGACAGTATTCAGATGAAGGTGAAAATTCTCAAAATAATTTTGATGGGAAAAAGGCCTACAGAAGTATGCACAGAAAAATGGCATTCATTTTAATTGTTAAGACACTAAAACTGTTTTCCATCCCAGTCATCTGAGGACATAATTCAGAATAGATCGCACTGACTTTTTATTCCGTGCATAATAGAAGATATATGTTGATGTTACTAGGTAAAATATCGGTAAATGCTTATATTTATGAACCACCTTATATAGAGCATTTATTTCTCTTTCAGCACTAGGAAGAGAATGTCAGTGATAGTTCGCACACCATCGGGAAAGTTAAGACTCTACTGCAAAGGAGCTGTGAGTTTTATTCTGTTTTCACTGTTACAGAATACATACAGAAAGAATACATGCTACCAATACAAATATCAAAGCAAAAGGTTGTTATAATTGCAGTCAAAACATTGAAAATATGGGGGAAGGAATGCTGATATGCCTGTTTCAATTTACGTTGTTTTGCCATGGAGCTGTGCAATGTGATGAACGAGTTAATGTCTTTTTTCACTAACTGCCTATGAAGGTATGACAGAGCTGTTCATCCTATTCTTTGTACTGGGCTAATATCCTTATGCTTCCTATTAATTGCTTCCTTCTCTACTCCAAGAAAATGGATGAATATGTAGTTAAATATATTAATTATTTGCTGGCGTAGCTGAGCATGGGTCACTAGGTAGATATAGTAATCTAGCATAACTGACCAGATGGGACTTCTAGCCTGTCATTGATATTACAGAGAAGTAAATTTTCCCAAAACCAGGACCTGTGGAAAGGTATTGTTATCATAATGTATATGGGAATGGCAGAGTTGCTCATTAGTTCTTGGTCTGTGTGTTAAGTCAAGTTTGAGGGGGAAGGAGATGAAATCCAGTTCCAGAATGGTTTAAGAAAACGAAGTTGGTTGAATGTAAATGTCCATTTTGTATCATCTCAAGTGAAGAAAAGCTGGCTACAAAAAAACTGAGAATGGCAGTTATGAAGCACTAATTTTACTTTGTGGGCTTAATATTAAAGGAGAAAAACTGCATTCTAGTAGAAACTGTAAATTTAGAAAATCTGTAGATTATAATGTACTTTTTTAACTTCTGAAATAAGATTATATCTGTTCATTTTTGATGCTTAAATAGTACAGCTCTATTTTTCTGCTATTTTCCTGCATGATTTATATTGTCTACACAAAAAACCCCACCATTTTTCTAACAAAGTGTTCTGAACTAATTTTATTTGTTTTGTAGGATACTGTAATTTATGACCGTCTTGCTGAAACTTCAAAATACAAAGAGATCACCTTAAAACATTTAGAGCAGTTTGCTACAGAAGGTGGGTGATATCATTCAATGTAAAAATAAGTACAAAATTCAGTTACTGCTCAGTTTTTCAATTTTTCAAGTTTCCAGTTTTTCAGTTTTATGTTGCTGCAGTGTTTCACTCATGTAACGTTTGAAAATTATGTTTTAGCAATGTCTCCTTAAGAAAAGTCTTCCTCTTCTTGAGAAGTTTCAATAACAACTTCATGCTTAAAAAAACCCCAAAAAACAACCCAACACACCCACAGAGTACACGGTGGAGTCTTTTAACCAAAACATACTTTTCCAGAGAGCAAACACATTGCACATTGTTTCTGTGAAGATCTCATTTCCCATGGTCGCTTTCATGTCCCACGCACAGTGAGCGCTCTAGGGATGGCACACAGGAAGAAGTAGCCAGAGTAGGATGGTTGGAAATGATTAGCGTAGTGCTTTAAGGTAGCTTTAAGCTGTATTGTTTCTGTCACCAGTCCCAATAAGGGCAATTGCCAGCATCCATATGGTGTGTTTTGATGTCTGCAGTTTTAATAATCACTTTTACAAAGCAGTTGCCAAAGATGGGGAGCTTGTCTGTGAGGGTTTGTGCAGTAGGAATAGTAAGAAAAATTTAAAAGACTGTGACATTAAGATGATTGATACAAGCAGCCAGTTAGTTATGTAATTATAGTAGATTTCACAGAACAGATGGGAGCACAAAAGCAAACTTTGGAAAGGTTTCTGCACAGTTCCTAGGTCTTCTATGCCATACCCCTTAGTATCACAGTAAAGCCTTGTAGTGGTGTACTGTGCAGTATCACAGTGTTTAAATTTATTCATGAATTGGTAGAGAGTAGTTGGAAGGAGAATTGTCAGTTACAGAAATCTGAACTGCCGAGTTTTTACCTCTTCATTTTGCTAATACACTCCTTCTAGAATATTAAGATTATCTTTAATGTGTCTCTAAGAAATAAACTAACACTGAAAAGCAAACTTTACTAAAATATTTTCTTTCTAAAAAACAATCTTTATGTTTCGTCAACTGATCTCTGGCCAAATACTCTTCTTATCATGAAAGGTCATTTTTCTGTCATACATATGACTTCTCTAGTTTTTTGTCTTTTGGTTTATCATGGAATTTAGAGTTTTTACCAGTGTATTAAGCAGCTCCAGTCTCTTGGTTCTACCAGTGACAGCAGAAGCAAGTCACAGGTCTGTTTTGTTAGTTTTTCATATCAGGGTCTCTGCAGGAAACATTTGGTTAGTCTTAAAGAATCTTAAAGTAATAAAGTTAGAATAAATTTTACTATAAAGTTGCAAGCAGAAGTAAAACCAAACAAATTTGACTGATGGTACAGCCCACAGCCTCAGATACACACTGGGGTTCTAGAAAGGCTTAACAAGATAGTCAAGAAAATGTTACTTAGGTGTGAAGTTAGTTTGGGTCATAAGGTGATATATTTGGTTACCAAAAAGACAAAATTAAATCACTATCTGCTGTCCTTTGTGAATTGATGTGAAAATTTCAAACCAGTTCTTAATTACTGTTCTCATTCTCGTGGTACTACTCCTTAGCAGCCAGGTTGCACTAAATGAATTAACAAAAAAAGTGAAAAATTCCACCTGTCTTTAGAACCACTGTACATACATTAGTATTAAAAAGTTTGTTTAGGTACTTTTTGTGTCCTTCTTTTCAACAGATGAAAAGATCTACTGTTCAGAAGAGTGGATTTCTAACCTTTCAAAAAGCATAAAATTCAATCTTTAAAAAAATTGCATATCTCTGGAATCAATTAAAAAAATCGTATTTATTTTTGCTTCAGATTTAAATTGCAGCCAGTGGTGCTGCAAAGTTTCTCATGAGTATCCTTTCATGTGGCAGGACAGTATGTCCTTGGCATTTGCTGCATGCTCTTGGTGTGTTGTTCAAAAATGAAGTGGTTAGCATGGCAGGCATTTATATGTAAGCGTTTATTAATCTTGAGTGTTAATGCCTGCTCGGATAAATAGAAAAATTGTGTGTAGTTTTCCTGTGTTTTTCCAGTCTGTTAAGAAGCAGGCTTAATGATACGTTGCTTTCCACTTTTTATTTGGAAGATTCTCTTACATCACAAAGAAAAGAACCATATTAAAAATAGAAAAATTAATTAGGCACTGATTTAAAAAGAGAAAGCAAATATCTTGAAAAAATTATTTTCTAACATTCCATACACTTGGATTTCTTTCCTTCATTTTACTGTCAGCAGAAAATATGTTGAAAGCATGGTGAAATAGTATCACTGTTAGTCAGACAGTTTCCTCCCCTTCACCTATATTCATTGCTTTGGACCTTGTTAGCATATCCTTACTATGCAGAGAAAAAATACAAGTTTAGTCGTCAGAATACTAGGATTACACATGGTTTTCATCCTGAAGATACTTAATTACTCTTATATCTAAGACAGGTATTATTTCATGCCCAACTTCTTATAATTTCAAAATTGCTGCTGATGCTAAGCTGTGTGCTCCAGAAAGCTGTGAACAAATAAAGGTTACGTTTAACCATGGTGCTGGTCATCTAGAGCAGAGTGGGCAAGTGACCAAAGAGTTAACTACATTCATCCTGCCTGCCCCCCTTCTAAATCTACCATTCTGCAAACTGTGGCTAGTAGTTAAAACGTTATGCCACCCTCATTCTCCAGAAATCTGATAACATGTGAAAATGAACTGTTAGAAAATTCACACCTAGCTGCTTAAATTGAATGTAAATGTGTGTTGTCAAAAAATTAGATATTTCTTAAAATCATGCAATCTCAAATTCTTGCTGTAGTGCTTAATTTAGATTTCTGCTGAAGGAAAAAATCTCTCAATAATAACAGCTAGCTCAAAGGCTGTTAAGTAAAATCACCAAAAGGTACATAATGATTTTATTTTAAGAATTTGGAAAGCTAAAACAATCTTCGAGATGGGAAAATTAAATGAGGGGATTCAAAGTTGTCTTCTAGATGATAAATTTCAAACTAGAGTTTCCTAAGAATATGATGAGGGGTGAAGAGGGCAGTTGTAACCCTATGCTGATATATTTTAACTTTACTTCTTTCCAGCACAGCAACATTTAAGTTTATAATTTTTTTTCTCAGAAATACAATTCAATTTTACAGTTTTAATGTTTCAGTGTACATACTTGTTCAGCAAGTGTTGGGATTGTATCATGTCTTGTTTACAGTTTAAAGTAAGTCAAATCTTACATAAAAATTGATTTTTTTTCCTCGAAGTACATCACCTATATTACATTTAGCTTATTTGAAATGGTTACTCTGTTGAATAAACTGCTATTTATAGCACATTTTTACTTTATGTATATTTTAAAAGTTCTTCATGATGTGCAGCAGTAAGTTGAAAATCAGGCATAAGCATACATAAAATAGAGAATAAATTCAGCTTTCAAAAGTTACTTATTGCAGGCATATCAGGGTAGGGACTAACAAATACTGAATCATTATCTGCTTTCTTTTTAGGCTTAAGAACTCTATGTTTTGCTGTGGCTGAGATTTCAGAAAGTGATTATCAAGAGTGGTTAGATGTCTATCACCGTGCTTCTACAGCTATACAAAACAGAGTACTCAAACTTGAGGAGAGCTATGAGCTAATCGAAAAAGTATGTGCAACTTGATGTCGATTTCTGGGGTTTCGGTTGGTTGGGGGGGAGGATGGGAGTGGGCAGAGGGATGAGCAGAAGAGTGGGCTCTTAATAATTGTCATTATTGTCTTACATGAAAAGGGAATCACTATTAAGGAATACTGGTTAGACAGAAAAAAAAAATCTAGCAATGTACTGACAGTTGTGTCATGTAGTCCTTGCAGTTCAGATAATCAAAATGAAGGAAAAGTTAATCTGACAAAGTTTTTGCTGCAAGTAGCTACCTTGCTAGAAAGTGTCAGTTATAGGTTGAACTACTGAAAAGGGTTTTTTCAGAGTTCTTCTATCATGTGAAAAATGTGTAGTAACAGATAAACAACATCTGCTTCATTATATAATGATCTTGGAACAATGGAGTAGTCAGGATTGGAAGGGACTTCTGGAGGTCATCTAGGCACAAATCCTTGCTCAAAGCAGGGCTAGTTTTGCTTGCCCAACACTTGGATGAAGTTTTGAGTATCTTCGAGGGGGGAGTTTTCCCAGCTGCAGCAGGTAATTTTTTTCTATGTCCAACTAACTATTTTTTCCTTTTCCTGAGTTAAAATTTTTATTCTGCAGAATGTGACTGTTGCCCCTTGTTCTTTCACTGTGTGCCATGTATTTTGGTGAAGGATGGCCACTCTGCCAGCTTCAGTTAGCAGAAGGAATGCCTCCCCTAGTCTTATTTTTTCCCCATGTTAAACTCGTCCTGCTTCTTCAGGTACTCTTAATAGTGTGGTCTGGGCCCTAAGCTATTTTTGTGTCCCTCTTTTGGACTTGCTCCACTTTGTCAACCTCTCTTGTGCTGAAGGCCCAAAAAGCAAGCTTATCCCCAGATACAGCATCACAAGATCAGAGCCTTGAGTTTCTGGCAATGCTGCTTCTGGAGTAGCCAAGCATGTGGTTAAGACTTCACTGCCGCAACAAAAAAAAGGTCCCATGACTATTAGATTTATATGGAAAAGGAGCGCATGAGACCAGTAGTGTTCGAAGTTTTGAAACTTAAATTTTTGGGGGGTTATTTTTTGGTTTTTTCTTTGGAAAATATAAGAGAGATTAGATTGATGAAACTACTTAAAATTCACAGTCTCAAGAACCTGTGGTGTTTTATTCATGACTAAGAAGGGTGAGGGTATATAGCTTCAGTCACTTGTGGAACATTGCTGAGCAATTTATCTAGACATGACAAAACAGTCTTGAAACTATGTAACTTTCTAATGCCATGACAAGCCTGCTACCTTTACAAATTTTTGTTTTCCTACACAAGTACTTCCTTGGGATGTAGTATGCAGGCCATGCTGCTACCAGGATTGCACACTATTAGATTTAGAATGGTGTCTTTAACATTTAGCTAGTTTAAAAGGTACAGAAATAGAAAGTATAAAAATGGCTGTGTTCATGAAAATTATGTAGATTTGCTCCATAGAAGTTAAAATCAAACGTAAAGTACTAAGATGAATTGACAGGTGTTTTGGATTTTTTCTACAAAGTGAAGAGAAATTGTTAAAAGAGAGAAGGCATGGTAATAGCACTCCTGAAGCCTTGAAATCAGAGAGGTGCCCCTCAGGGAATGGTAACTGTTGCTGAGCAGCCTTCTGAGCTTGTGAATAAGTGGTTGAACTTTGGTCACACTGTGCAGTTTTGTCAAGCCTCGCAGATACCTAAGTTAAAGCTCATAGGAATAAACTGGACATTCTTTATTTGTTGATAACAAATCTGGTTAATGAGTTTAGAGAGCATTAATGTTGTCATAAATACTGGAGTTAAATAAAATAAATGGAAGATTGAAATTGAATTTAAACTGAAAAAACATGTCTGTACAAAATATTTTATGTTCGCAGAATCTTCAGCTTCTTGGAGCAACAGCAATTGAAGATAAACTACAAGATAAAGTGCCTGAAACCATAGAGACACTCATGAAAGCAGACATAAAAATTTGGATACTTACTGGGGACAAACAAGAGACTGCCATTAACATTGGTATTATATTTGCATTTATTTGGTGGCTTTGTCACAGGTTTAGAAATAATAGCAGTTGATGGACTAAAATTTCTTCCAGAATGGAAAGTTGTCTTGTAAAAAATAATAATATTATATGTCACTCCAGAATTGGAATGTGAACTTAGTTTTAATCACAGTTTTAGGGGAAGGGTAGGGAATGGGGGATTCTGCCTCTGTTAAAATACTAAAAGCAAGAAAGTTATGTTAGAGAGGAGGCAAAAAAATAAGCAGCTATACTTTTTTATAGCATATAGAATTAATTAAAAAGAATGCATTGGCTTTTGACAGCAAGAGGGAATAATATTAAGAGAATGTAAGTATTCTTAGTTTCCCTTCTCTATTTTTCTGTCTTTCCAAGAAAGGTGAACTAAAGTACTATAACCTTTTAACAGAGGTTTATTTTTATTCTTTCCTTTTATTATGAAGGATGGGGAAAAAAGACTAATTTCAGCAATGATAAATCAGTATTTTTAAATAATCATACATGAACGCTGCATTTAAGATTTAATATTCTTTGCATGTGACCATATCAGCACTTTAGCTGCAGCCTAGATACATGCCCAAAATAAAGCCTTATTTTAGTCATATGGATCCTTTTTGTTGGCTGTTATTATCTCCAATCTTAAAGAACTTTCCATATGCACATGATACAGTTGATCTAAGGTTATTTTAGTACTTTCAGGTTTGAGTCAATACACATAATACTAATATTTCCAGTTTATTAAGAATGGTGATAGATATTTTTGCCTAGGCAGCCTACATCATTAGCACACAATATGCATCCTGTTTAATGCATCAAAGAATAAAACAATGGGAACATGTATATATGCAAGTTTTGTATGAAATGCAAGTTGCATTCTAAAAATTTACAAGGCTCAGGGAGATCTGTTTGTTATTTTCTGTAACTCTCTTTAAAGCACCTCTGAATAAGGCACAACAGTTGCAAGTTTCAGCAAGGGAAATTCTAACTGTTCTGACTTAGTACCTGTATGTACTTGTATAAAATGCAATAGAATTCTTTTTATCATTGATTTCAGCATGGGAAATCTTATTTTTAATTCTGTCTGTAGTTGTCATACAGGAAAAAAATGCCTTGTTATATTATAATGGATTTTATGGAACAGATTTTTGAAAACAAAATCTTTCCTAACAGGTCACTCTTGTAAACTTTTGAGAAAGAACATGGGACTAATTGTTATAAATGAAGGCTCTCTTGATGTAAGTAAAAGTTTCAAAGTTCTCAGTTAATGAAACAGTATTTTATTGCTTAAAATATCCAGACATCATGGTGGAAGTGGTGTAAAAAAATAAATTGGAGCATCTATTTATCTGGACAAATGTAGAAAATTCTGCCAAAATCGTGGTTTGGGGGAATGTTGTTTATGTTTGTTTTGGGGGATTGCTTTCTTAATTGTGGCATTCCATGCTTGGAAGACTGTATGGTCTTTTTGACAAAATGTTACTGAATAACTGGAAAACAGTCTGCACCTTCTGAAATCACAGTGTAGCTACTACACAAAGGAATTTTACAACTGTGAGCAAACAAATTCCATGTAGTAGATTCCATCCATGCAGGCTCAAAGCCAAGAGCTTCACATTAAACAAGCATTACAAATAAACCATTTCTAGTGTGATGATTCAAAAGTTCGATAAATATCTATCAAGCAATATCTTTTTATAGTAGATTTATGTAAATATTGTTTAAGAATAAAGGGTAGTACCTGGAGTCATAACTGCACAGTACTCCCTATATCAAACTGGAGTGTCTAGATTCCATAAAGATTGAGAAATCCTTTCCTTATATGCTCAAAGTGCAGAGCACATGGAGACGCAAATATCTTGTGGCAGCTGAATTTGTATATGCAAACTGGTCACTTGCAAATCTGGTTTTGGTGATACCCTATATAATGGTTTTTCAGCACCAGGTGAATGTAGTCCAGGAGACACTTCAAAAAATAAGATTAAACTATCTCTATGCAGATATTTTAACAAGAGACTATTTATAAAGTTTTCTGCCTCATTTGATAGTGTGCATTTTACTGTTTGATGAATGTATATCTTGTGTCCTGCCCTTTGCTTGCTAGTGTGGTTGTAATGATGTGTCAGTCTCTGTTTTTCTAGTGTGACTGCATGAGTCAAAATTACCTTGTAAGTTCTGATAGAGGAGTGGATCAGGTCTCAGGAAATGGAGAAAGGGATGGACTGCTGTGATTGCAGAACACTGAGTCAGTGCAGCTGCAGAGGTGGATCAATTCCTCTTTCCTTTCTGCATTCCAGTAGCAGTTGGCAAAAGTCTGTAATAGTTGGAATATTGTCTGTTAAGGACTTCACATAGAATGAAACTTTGGCTTTTGATTAGCATAGGTCCACCTCGTGTACTGGTACTCTGTGCACCCATGAGAGTTTCCTCACCGCAGGAGGAGCTGAGCTGCTATGAAACCTTGAAGAAAATAATCCCAGTGTAGTGACACTTGTGTGTTTGGGATCTTTGAAAAGCGTTGCTCTGTGGCAGTCCTCTCCTCCTTGTCTGTGTAAAGTATAGCCTCTTGGCTATATAAAGGTGTTGATAGGTTCATTGGAGTTAGGGAGGTTGGCTTTTCTTGGTCTGCATATTCTTCTGAAAAACACTGAAACATTGCACAGAGAACAGTGGCAGTAAGCGCACATTTCTCCCCCTTGCTGTTTAAATAGTAGTACATGTCCATTGCATACCAGTGGCTTCTCCTAAAACATGGCTCCCTGAAATCTAATCCCTTTATGGACAGGCAGAGTCCCCTGTCTCTAAAACATGTAAAAACAGATTTAACAAAACAAATACCTCATTAATTTGGTCACTGTTATGACCTAAGCATGCAAGACAAAGGACGTTAGAATAAAAAAAGTATTTGTCCAGACTGTATCCCAGCTCTGTGAACTGAGTTTAAAAATAATATGCTAAAACAAAAAATCCTGTTTTATATGAACAAATACCCTTATTTATGAAATCTAAAGAAAAATACCTTAACCCCACCCACCTCCCCACTCCCCAATAGGCATTAGCTGGTATAGACCTGAAAGCATTTAGGTATCTCAGCTTTTCACAACGTTATTTGTTTTGTGTCCCATGAACATCTGCTTAGCTTCACTAACAAAATGTGAGTTTTGTTAGTCCATTCTTACACTTGTATGAAAGAGCACTGGATTTTATTTGCCTTCATATTAGCCTAATGGACTGCTAAATTTCACTACAGTACTGTTAATCGTAGACAGAAGTCATAACATAACCTTATTCTTTTAATTGTGAATTTAAACTGGAACTAGAAAATAGTTCAATTACCATTCAGTTTCATTGAAAAGTATTTCACAGAAATTGTGTCAAGTGAATAAGGGATATTTTTATGCTGCTTTTAATTTGAGGCATGCGATTTCAGCATGGGGAGTATGCCCACAAAGGAGTTTTAAATATGACAATTTTACAACTGGGGCTTTGTTTTGTCTTGGGATAGGGTTTTTTTGGTTTTGATTTGTAGCATGCTTGAAGCGACCTGATGGCATGTCTGCTTGTGATAAAAAATTAAGGTCAGTTTAAACAGAAGAGTTCACCACTAGACAGTATCCCCAAGTGCCACATCCACAAGCACAGGCATCTCCTTCATGACACTCGGTGGTAGAGCTGCACTATAGCTGACTAAATGTCAGTGGCCTTCCCAAAGCAGGCTGCTGCACAAATACAGATGATTGTATTGTCTACTGAATGTAAGCTGAAGTTCTCAGTACTGGATCACAAAATAGTGACTTGTTTAGGTGTGATTCAAGCTGTCATTAGCAATTGAAAAACACAAAATACGTTCCTTTTTATAGCATGTGCTTGATGTTGTAATTGTTAAATTATGTAAAAATATTAATTTACTGTGATAGAATTATCAGTTATAATGCCTGTACTTATATTATGAATTATGTTCATTTCCTCTTTTCTAAACATTTAGAAAAACTTCATATAATAGCAAATTCTTATATCTCTACGTACGTGAATTGTCCTTTGCATTATTAAATAAATTTTCTATATACCTATGCCTTTTGACAAATGTTTATGCAACTATTGTTGCCATTCAAAAAGCGTTAAAAGTTCCACCATAACTTATATACTTTTTTTTGGGCAGAGTGCAAGAGCAATCCTACACAACATTTCTACTGTGTTTCTAGTTGTGCAATTATTGCAAATATCCCTTTCACTTTATAATATTTGATAGCAGAATAAAAAGGCAATTTCCTCAAAAACTAAAATTCTGGTGTTTCTGATCATCCTGAAAAATTTGGATTTAAGAATATTAAGAATTAAAAATAATGGACACCTTGTTTTGTGCGACAGGGAACAAGAGAGACACTTAGCCATCACTGCAGCACTCTTGGTGATGCTTTAAGGAAGGAAAATGATTTTGCTCTCATCATTGATGGTAAATCTCTGAAGTATGCTTTGACATTTGGAGTGAGACAGTATTTCCTGGATTTGGCTTTGTCATGTAAAGCTGTTATTTGTTGCAGGTAAGGTTTGCATTATTCTCTCTCTATGCTCTTTTTATTGACATATAAAAATTAAGAAACTGAAGTTATGAAATACAGTAGTTCAAGTGAAATATCACTGTAGAGCAATCTGCAACAGAGTGTACCTGTCAAAGTCACTCAGATTGCATATTTCCAGAAAAATTATTTGTAATCCATTGAGAATAGTCTCAACAAGATTGAGACACTAATGTTGACCTTAAATTGATATTCTAGTTAAATGCAGGTTTAAGCACATCTGGATTCTTTTCTAGGTCTTTCCCCACAGTCTACTTTTCTGTAAACTGTGGATTACAGTGTATAAGAAGTGTATCAAAATGTTAAAGGTACTACTCGGGGTTCTTTTTCTTACCTGAAGCTGATGGAAACACCTTTTTAATCATTATTATGCCTAATTATTATGGGGTTCCTTTATGCAATGAGCCCTTTCACCCTTTTCTGTAAATACCAACTATTGCAGCTATAGGCTTCCATTGTTCCATTAAAATAAATCAGATTCATCTGAGAAATCTGTTCAAAATTGAACTGTTTTTCTGCCTTGCAAAAGGAAACAGAAAAGGAAGTAATATTACAGTATCCAAATAATCACTGGTTTAGTCTTTCCATCCTTTCTGAAAAGCAATGTCATCCCACCAAGGGATTTTTTAATTAATGTTTTTGCAGTTAATCTTTGTAGCCATGCCTCAGCTTGAAACAGTTTGAATTCCAGACTAAGGTTTTACTGTCTTTTCAGCTGAGATCTTACACTGCTACACAGTTTATACTGTATACAAGCACTCTCCCAATGGCAGTAGGAAAGGGTATCTAACAGATCAGTTGGAGTTTTCTGCTTGTTCTGCTAGGTTGAGTTTTGCTCAGTACAATAACAAGAAGGAGATGCAAGTGGAACGGATCTTTCAAAGCTATATTTCTTTCTCTTCTCTTTCCTTGATTACAAAATATGTTTTATGCCATTTGAAGAGATAATTGTGCTGTTTCTGTTGAACTGTGGAACCATTGCTGGGTATTCCGTACATAAAGCAGTTCTTTAGTGTTTGCATTTTTGTGATGAAAAAACAAAGTGCAAAATGAAAGTTTCTGTTCTAGTAGCATTCTCTCTGCCATTTCTTCATTTTACACTTCCATAATATACTTCGGTCAGTTGGTTTCAATGAATATCCAGATATATGTCTGACATATTTTGTGGTTGTTTAAAAATTGGCTGCAGAGTTAAAACTAAAATACTTGCTCATAACACTCACTGTTTTAATGTGCACATTTTTAATATCCCATGCCTTCCAAAATTCAAAATTATGCCAAAATATTTACTTCTGTTAAATGCTTCATCTTTAGTAACAAAAACTTCATTTCCTTGTTTGTGAGCTTGAAAATAGTTTTAAATGGTAATTTTTAATTAAGGTAAATCACTTTAAAAAAATTTTATATATATGTAATCCAGACTCAACAAAAATGTAAGCCTCTTCTTCATCCATATAAAGGCAATAAACATCTTAAGCTCTCCATTCCAAAAGTACAAACTACATGACTTTCTTTTAAGTTTCAGACTACATTCACTTGTTCAGAAGCATTTATTACCAATGGATTCTTCCTAAGACTAGCTGTCCTAACACAGATGAAGCTGACAAATACTCAGTAGACATTTATTCTTAAAAAAAAAATCTGTGTATGTTACTAATTCCAAGCAGATGTTTGGCTTAAATACTTTGGCAAACTGAATTCTAACTCTATATTGGTTTCAGAGTAATATATGCAAGAAGAATGTTAAATGGGTTATTCTGGAGTAAAAATGTACAGCTAAGAGTGAGCAAAATGAACAAAATATTTTTTACTGGTTTTGCCATGAACGTGAGGCAATGAGAATGCCATCTTCCAAGTGCCCCTATAACATTGTCTGTAAAGGAATTAAGGCGTTGTTCCTGGGAAGTTAGAAAGATGAAAAAGAAGTACTCAGGTCAAGAGTCTTCTGTCAAAGCTGGCTGTAGCAAGTCTTGGTACAATTCTCAACAGCAGAGTTCAAATAAAATATGTACCAAAAAAACATAGAAATATTTTTTCATATACGTGGACCACAGAATTTTTCAGAAGGGCTGGTGCCCAGAAACTTTTATCTCAAGTTTTCCACAAGGCTGTACTTGTCCCAAGTAGCTTTTTCAGAAGTCTGATAGCATGTGTTCTGCTGGCCACTGAATAATGTGATTACATAGCTACCTTCCATTTGAAGGCTGTATTGTTTTTCATTCCTTTATTTTTTTAAATACATTTTAGAACAGTTCTCGCTAACACACTTGATAAGTTGACTTCCTCAACATAGAATCCTCTTGCAGCTTTTAAGTAGTCCACAGTTCAGAAATATTGTATATTTTAATTAGTAAGAATTCTAATTGTTACTATAATTTACTGGCTTAGACAAAAGTTAATTTTTCATGAATGTTATATGAATAAATGTGTGTATCAGGATATAAAAAGCATGTCTGGAAAACCTTGGTTTTCTCCTACGGTTTTCAGCTGTGTTTCAGTATAATGATGGACAACCTTAGCTGACTTACAAATAGCCTTTATTTTAGTGGGAAAAGGCTTTCCTTTGATTGGAAATTGTGTTGTTTTGGTGAAATTTGCCTTGCTAAAGAACATATTCATCAAAATTTTTCAAAGACTATTTCTATTTTTCCCCTTATTAGTTAGCTTTTCACAAATCTTTGTAACTTGGATTTGTTAATAAAAGGAATGGGTAATAGCAGTGTGGTGTTAGAGATTTGGGAGTTTTATGAACTTTTTTTCCACTCTGCTGCTTTTACTTTTTCAATGAACACAATGAAATTAGTCACAAGCCTCAGTTTTCAATTCCAAGAAAAAATTTGGTTTCCAGTTTTAAAGTTCATAACTTGTCTGTCATGTGATGTAGTTGTGCTGTCTCTGGTTGTTTTGGTTTCTAAAGTTATTCTATTCTTATTCAGACAGAATGGAAGGTAGCTGGTATGCCCATTAGCTTCAGCAAACATGTAATTTCTTGTTGGTTGTGCTTTTTGTAGCTATGGTACAGTTTGCAGATAGCTGGACAAAGTGATGGCCAAGTTTTATTAGTACCTGTGTGCTTAATGGAGAGAACATAACTGATACTTCAAGTTCTTTAACCGTAAAAACTTAGCACTGAATGTGAATAATTTAGTGTCTCTTTTATGTTTATTTTAAAAGGGGTGGCAGTATTTTCTGTTTCTGTTGATTTTAAGGGTGAACAGGAAGAAGTGCAATGAGGAAATTTATGTGACCAGTGGGAAAAGAAAACTTTTCCTCTCAAACTGAGGATCAAAAGTTTGGTCCAAATTGAGAGCAATGCATTGTAATCTGTAATGTCAGTCTATCCAGTGTCAGGACAGCCAAATCATTCAGCCTTAGCTGTAATGCCAGAGATCACTGGACAGGCAGAAACATTTTATTATGCCATGTGCTGAAAAACAGTTTGACTAATGTATTTAGGCAAAGAAAAATTGTATTTCCTTTGTAGGTGTCTTGTTTTTACTATTGCCCTCATTAGCCCTGGTTTTGGATCTTAAAAATCAATTAACATAAATAGGACAATATTTTTTGCCACAGTCACTTACTAGATTTGATGGAATTCTTTAAACTAGAAAAAACCTTGTCCTTCAGGAATCTCATTAATAATATAACAGTATCATTTTCTCAAGTATCATGAAGCCTTCATGTACTTATGAGAATGCTCCCTTTGGGAGCCTCAGCTTGCAGGAGCAACCCCAGCATTACAGAGATGCCACAGTACAGCAGAATTTTTGGTGCCTGGTGGTCTGGTTCTTTTTGTTGCTGAGCTCGTGAGTGCCATACAGCTCTCTTGGTTCAGGTGAAAATGTACTCTCGAACTCCATAGGCTGTGTTGTTTGGCAGTGTCTCAGCAGCAATTATTTAGAACTAATTGCTCTTTTGTGATTTTCCTTTCTGATTTGTTCCCTGAAACTTAGTTTCTTGGATATTTCTGTGGGTTTATTTCATTTTTAACCGGGAAGATTTATGTCCGGGTTATGAGCATCCCCTGCATATAAGCATTAACCCAGAAATTTTGTCAGTGCTGGGGAAATCTTTCACAACCCAAATTGCCAAGTTCCAGAAGTTTATAATAAAAAACCCAGGAGGTTTATTCCGTTGAGTGAGCATATAAAAAAGTGGTAGGAAATCAATTATAAATACCTGCTTTTACTCCAGTTTTCAGTGTTACTATATATTCATCTTCACACCGGAGTCATGCTTTGGTACCAGAATTACTGTCTTTGCAGGAAGCAGTGAATGGTGGTGGTTTGGGAGACAGACTCACAGAGCTTTTAGCTCTTCATCTGCTCTCTGTTTGTACCATGAGACAAGAGGGGTGTGGTTTGATCCTTGACTCCAGTGCCAGGATGCACAAAAGCAGATTGCCACACTGCTTAAGGTTTGCACCCTATTTCCCTATCCTGTGAAATACAGCAGTCCTAGCAAATAATTTCTATATACTCTTTTCAGTTACAGTCTCTCAAATACTACAAGGACTGAATTTCAGCTTGCAGAGTGGAGCTTTTACAATACAAAATGGGAGGTACCCCTGTGACACATACAATGGTAGATGTAGGCAAAACTGGTATATTTTCAGTCAACAGAGCTGTTATCCCTGGAATAATTTGTCCCCTCAGCTGTAAACAGACATTCTCTTAACTACAGATAATTGAACAGTCCTGAAAAGAACAAGGTAGAAGTTACCAGCAGATAAACTGAGTAGAGGAACAGGACTCAATGTTCAAAGTTACTTCCTCTAATTTATCAATGTAGGCTGTGTTAACAGAGTGGCAGTCCACTCTGTTTGTTTGCTTTGAAATCTATCTCTTAAATATCTTGTTGTTTGTGTATAAAATACATATTTAAACAGAGAGGAAAATAAAAAGCATAACAGTAAATTGTGCCAATTGTTGTAAGTTGCCACTAGTAGTGGCAGCATTAGGGGTTCCTTCTATTACTGTGGTTTAGGGGACCATTGGTGTTTGACTTTTGTTTCTCCAGTCCTGTTAACATCTTGCTTCAACAAATCCATGTTTTCTATGAATTTTTCTGTGAATGTACTTTTAGCATATACCCTTGAATGGCAATAACAACACCACTGACCAGGATCTTAATTGGCCTGGGTTTATTACCTTTACACAGAGTATAAAGTATGTTTTAAAAGTACATGCATTTGAAGGTCCTGTATTAAACCTGCCTGTTTGTGTTATCCCTTAGGGTATCACCACTTCAAAAATCTGAGGTTGTAGAAATGGTTAAAAAACAAGTTAAGGTAGTAACTCTAGCAATTGGTGATGGAGCAAATGATGTTAGTATGATACAAACAGCACATGTTGGTGTTGGCATTAGTGGGAATGAAGGTCTACAGGCTGCTAATTCTTCAGACTACTCAATTGCTCAGGTAAGTCAATACACTGCAAAATCCTATAATAAAATATTTTAAAATATTATTAATATTGGTGTATGTATGTTTTGATTGTATGTTTGTTCATTTTTCATGTTTTTTGCAGTTCAAGTATTTGAAGAACTTGCTGTTGGTTCATGGAGCGTGGAATTATAACAGAGTAGCTAAATGCATCTTATATTGTTTCTACAAGAATATAGTCCTTTATATTATCGAGGTAATTTGACAGTACATTAAATTTTACTTCTTGATAGTAAAAACTTTTATTTTGAGCTTTTGGTTATTACATATGATTTTAAAGAAGTATTTTAACTGTAAATAAACACATTTTAATATTAGAATCTTGACATTTTTAATGAACTGATTAATATTAATGATTGGTTTTTACTTTAAAAAACACAGCTGTTTTAAAAATGCACACTAAATATTAGTAGTAAATGTGTTTCTAAGATTGCTACCTTTAAAATGCTGTACATGTAACAACATTGCAGTAATTCAGGAATTCAGTCACAAGTTTGTCTTGAATTTCTCAAGAGGTGTTTGTGCTTAAGCTCTTTGCGCTGGTGTCAGTGGCTGTTTGGTTGCAATCTGAAGCCCTTTCTAAGGTCTCTGTTCCACTGCAGGGCAGTTACTGTTCAGAGCAGTGCCCAGGGCTTTTGCAGACAGGTTTAGTTCCACTCTTGGGTACCCTCCACTTGCTGATGGGGTGACTGTGTGTCCTTGGGCTCCTGTTCGAGAACGGGGATACTTTCCTGAAAGCAGCTGACCTTGTTTCTTCACCTGGATTTTAAGAAGTGAGATCCGGAGAAAAATACAATTGTGTGAGAGGATTGTGTTGTAATAAATGTACATTTATTGGTAGAAATGGTTAGAATAGCATGTATAGTTTTCACTGCTTTCATGAGCACGTCAAACTTAAAATTTTGAACATATTTTTAAATTAATTTTTAAATTTCCTCAGTGCCCTACCTTCCTTTTCTTCCAACAGCTGCTGCCTTTTTTATAATCAAATATCTATATATAGTCATTATGTTTATAATTGATTCAAACTTTATATTCACAATGAAACTTTGAGTTAAAAATGTGGAAAAAAATATTTAAGTTTTGCAAATCTTAACTACAAAATAAGTTTTAGCTAGTCTTATGTATTTTTACATTAACAGGGTTAACAGATACTCTTTAAATTTTCATAGTCTTTTAAATATATTTTCAAAATAGTATCTTAAATGTGCTAAGTAATTGTTCTGTTTTATTGGAAGAAAATGCTTTATTTCTGTTAAACCTGATGTAAACATTATATTAATATTTCCAATTTTGATACTTATTCATGTGACCTTACACTGTTGCAATATTTGAAAATACTTTAATCATTTCTTGCATACAAAAGCTGTAGCCAAAAGAGTGCGTTTTCCTTACCATATTTTTACATTTTCTAAACTTTCCTTTTTTCTCTTCTTACTGTGCTATTAGTGCAAATAGATTTCTATCTAAGTAGCAGCAAGTTTGTAACCTGTTTAGAAAAATTCAAAGTAGGAAGCTGTAGAAAAAGCAAATTCACTAAAAATCCTTTTTTGCTTTAGAAGTAGCAGATTTTAGATCCTGTATTTCAAAGGCTGGATATCTATTTACATGATCCAACTTCCAGAAGTACTGATTAGCAGTAGCTCTAGAAGTATTTGGAAAAAACAGTATTGGTGTATATTTTGTGCTTATAGAAAACATACAAATATGGGCTTTAGAACATGCAAACTTATTTTTGTTAGTTTTCTGTCACTGTCACCAGTTGTAAATTTCTAACTTAAATAAGCTATAAGTATCCCACTATTAATATTTTTTGAGAAAGAAAGTTAAATGCAAGGTACAGAGATCATAGTCTAAAAATCAAAAGGCTAGAACAGGTAGTCTCTGCCTGCTGAGCAGATGGAAGGGCACAGAGATGATTTTGATATGGGTTATGACCCTTTATATATAATGCATGCAAGCATTTTTCCATATACACCTTCTCTGGAAGACAAGATGAATTCTATTTGAATTCCTGTATACCCAGTGTTTGTCAGCTCAGAAAACTTTTCAGGGATGTTAATAGCTCATGTCAATACTGTGAGTGAATGGGCAGAAATTCATCATTGAATGTCTCCAGAAAGGACAACTGCCAGTCTTGAGTCTCTCTTTTCAGTTTTTTGTACAGATCAGGCGTGGGAGCAGAGAGCTCAATGAGTATTTGTAAGCTGCTGCTTAATATGCAGAAATGCTACATCAGGAAAACTTCTGTGAGGCTTTTGTGGCCACACCTCCTCTGTCTTGGAGTTTAGAAAATAGTAGTGTGAAAGACACGTCTGGAAGTTACTTTAAACAAGTTTCCTTTTATTCTGACAATAGCTAAAAATACCTACCTCTATTTAATAGATGCGTATCCTACTTTTAAATGTCTGCTCAGTACTAATCAAGAAAGTAAGGTAAAATATTATTAATCTAAAATACAGCCTTTAGCCTAGACATTCATGGGCAGATATGAAATTGGTGTCGTTGGTTTCTTGCTTCAGAAAGTGGTAAAGGTCCATAGTAATACTCAGGCACAGTGATCAGTGCTTATTGACATTTAAACTCCTTTTCAGAAGAAACTGGAAGTGGTCTGTAATAATGTTTCTCCGCTCTATGTCTTGATGCGATAGCTACTTAGTATGGGCCTCATCTTTTGTATAGGACTAGTCACAATGGTTGTATTCTGAAGTATCAGTCTAAATTGCGAGTGAAAACTCTGACCACTAATGTGCTTTATTAAGCCTGTACAGAGCATCACACTTGCCTAGGGTGAGCCTATGCAGTTTCATACTCATTTTGGAGGGGCTGTCATTACTTTATAATGATGGTTGAGATTGAGATTGATCTCATGATCGAGAACTCCTTTGTGGGTTGGTTTTAGTTTTATTATTACCAGTACTGTATACACTCTAGTGTTAAACTACTCATTTTATGAAGTTATGCAAATCACCCTTTGACATCAGAGGAACAAAATTCTCCTATTCCTATTTGTCATTTTGCTATCTAGTAATAACTAATAATAACAAACATGAAATAACTGGTTCATATTAAATAAAAAGTGTTTACAATTTAAAATATAAGAAGAATTTTGAAGATCTGCTTGGGTCATTCATGTTTCTTGTTGGGGAAAAAATCAAATGAAAAAGACCAAGACAAACAGAAGAAACAGATGTGCGGAGCTGAGATTTAAAGTTCAGCCACAGATGTTTAAACATGGCCAGTTGTAGCAATTTAAGTGATACTATGGAAATAATTAATTTATTAATTAATTAGAGCTGTAATGAGTTCCACAAACTTTGGATGATAGAGGGGGGATATTTTCCCAAACCCCCAAGCTCTTCCCACTACTGAGTTACCCACTTTCTGCTCTTCCTGTCCATAACTGGAATTTACCATTTTGTTCAGATTTCCTTTGCCTAACATATGAGATGAATACCTGTGATCATACTGAGCCCTATATCATGCATAACCCCAAACATGAGCAGGCTTTCTGTGCATACTCACGCTGGTTCTGAGCTGCAGAGTTCGGGTGCTGTGGTTCATTATGCCATGGCTTACTTGATGTGTGCAAACTGCACCAAGTTCAGTTTGAAATGCACAACAGAAAGTGATTGTGCTCATGCCCACATTTTGCATTACATGGTTGGAAAACTTAAAAATACAAGGGTCTGCATTGAGGTCCATCTCATTTTAGGTGGGCTGGGGACTTAAATCTTTTCAATGGAAAATTCTGTTGCCGTTGAACTACAGAATGGTCTGAATTTTCACCGCCCGTTCACTTCTGTAGTCTAAAATAATTTTTAAGAATACCAAACCCCTGTCCTTCTGTATAGGGGTGCTGGATTAGTAATTTGAGTTCTTAAGGTAGGACCTATACCCTAAGGGAGAAGTGTTTGAGTCTGCTCCTAAACTAGTATCATGTACAATACCCTAAAAACTTATTTTGCTGGTACAGCTGCCTTCATTGTCCATCTTATCTAGGATGAAACACACTTATCCATGAATAAATTGCCCACTGCAAAGCAAGTGTTTCTTGTCTTCTTGTCATTCTCACTATTAATAATGTAGTAAGCTCTATATTGCTTTTTTTCATATATAGTTAAGAGTGTAATTTTCTAGGGTTCAAGGTTCCAAAGTTAGTGAAAATAGGTGGCTTATATTCTTCCTCTCTTATACTTTGAGGTGGGGGCTGTATTTGTCCTTCCTTTCTTTTTTTTTTCCCACCCTCTAGGTCTTTTAATTTGAAGTCATAGTTGTTCTTAATGTGAACATTCAAATACTATCTTGTAAACAATATAAAATTAATGTTTCTGCTTAGATATTAAAGATGCCTTGTCTCTTGAAGTCATATATCTGGTATTCCACTAAATAGCAGTGTTCCTATTAGAGAACACTGCTTTTCACCACATTGAAATGTTTCTTCTTTACACACTTTTTTGATAGATTTTGTAAGAACTTCAGAACCTAAAGATGCTAGCAAATTTCATGTCTCTTTAGTTTGCATCTAGACCTCTGACCAAGATATATTCCAGTCCCTTATTACACTAAAATGTACTAAAATGCCTATAACTTGTGTGCTTTCTTTGGAAGAAAGTAAACACTAATATTTCAGGAAGTCAATATTATGCCTTAAAGGATTTCTTTACAATTTACAGTAAAACTGTTTTCAGTTTAAATACCTTGAAAATTCTAACTTAATTTCTGTACAAAATGAGCTGTAAGGAACATAGGTTCTAAGGAATAAAAGTATATACAGCATTTCTGAGAGGCTTGGTAGCAACTTCATATATGCCATTCCACTGTAAATTAAAATTTTATCCTAAATACTTGCATTTATTTTTAAAAGTCACTCCAAAACATTTTCAAGTATTGCTTAACATCATTTACCTCTAAGAGCCGTCAACATGTGGAATAAATTCAGTGTATGCATTTAGGTCTTTCATTTAAAATTAGAGTTTTATAACCTTTTGCCTGCTAGTTAAATCACAGTACAAAGTTAATGACTTTTCCATATACTCCTTGGTTATGAGTGGTCAAGTATTTGTGTGCTTGTGGTCTTTTATTTTCTTCCTAGAGAGTAATACTTTTCTTAAATTCTGTCTGAAATTACCAGCAATGAGATGTGCACATATTTATGACCAGCTACTGAGTCACATATTTTCCACCACCCTAAGCCTTTCAAATTAAGATTTCTAAATTTTACTCCAGTATTTGACACAAACAAGAAAAAAAAAGCATCAATTGTACTGATGTTGAGTGCATAATTAATTGTTCTGTAATGCATAACTGATTATTTACTCATCTTGCCCTTACACTCAGCTACTGAGAAACTGCTGCCAACAAATGTCTGCTAAATTCATCACAATTAAATCACAATTCCTATTTTAAAAGTCTCAATTCTGTTAGTCACATTTGCTGACAATGAGAAGATGAGGACTACTAATCTGTAGGTTCCCCCTCCACCAGCCCATATTTCTCAGAACTTTTATTTCATTAAAATTAAGTCAGCTTAAATCACTCTTAAAAACTTAACTTGGCATTTCTTCTGAAAATAGTTACCTCCTTTGAATGTTTTCCTGTTTATATGGAATTCATCACATATCTGACTAGATTGCCCACTATCTGGTCTTGATTGAAAGTTGGGTTTATCATTGATTTTTTTCATATGGGTTTAAACCAAAACATTTTCAGCTGTGTTGTAAATGTGGTCTAGGGACATCCCTTTTTGCAAAGCTGAGGAAAAATCTGTTTACTGTACCTTGCAAGACATTTGAGTAATACACGGTTCTAATCTTTTGCAGATCTGGTTTGCATTTGTCAATGGCTTTTCTGGACAAATTCTATTTGAAAGATGGTGTATAGGTCTTTACAATGTGGTAAGACAATTTGTATGATTTTAGTTATTTTTAACCATGGAAGTTTCTTGATAAAGCAATCTTTAAGTAAGTCCTCACTTCTAAAGTTTCGCAATTTTTTGTTTTTAAACAATTACTAGATGTTTACAGCAATGCCTCCGCTAACTCTTGGAATATTTGAGAGATCCTGCCGAAAAGAAAATATGCTGAAATACCCCGAGTTATACAAGACTTCCCAAAATGCACTGGACTTTAATACTAAGGTAGAAGTTTTTAAAAATCTAATATAATAAAGCAAAAATCCATAGAAATTCAGTAGAGTTAACCTTTTTCTTCTATGCTGCTCATAATTAGAAATGATGGGGATTTTTATTACTGCTATTTCCAGGTGTACACTTATTAGTGAATGGTACAAATCATATATATATATATATATATATATATATATATATTCATTTTTAGCAAGTATGGAAATGGACAACAAGGATTTCATTTTTTTTAATCCCTTTTTTTTCCTCTGCTGGTAATAAAGCTGTCTTCTGTAGGCAGAAGTGATTAGACCTCACTGTCACTGGGCTGTATGTATTTGTACTGTTATATGGAAATGGATTACTGAAGCTTGTGGTGAAGTGTTGCAGAGGACAATAAGAACTGTCACTAGATTTCTAGAGGGAGGGACATGGTACTATTCTCTGTCAGTTTGGAGTTGCGGTTTTATGGTTTAATTTTGAGTTTTGGGAAAAACACTTGGAGTCGAGAATGTGTCAGTGTGGGTCAAAAGGAATCTCAGGCTACTTTTGGTGGGAAATGGGTGACATTCATTAGAGAGACTAGCATAAGTTGTAGTAAAAGAATGTAGGACTCTTCAATACATAAAATATATTAAATTTCTACAGCATTGCCCATAAATAATCTCTTAAAAAAACTGAATTCAAGTTGTTCCTGCATCTGTGATTTCATGAGTATTTGACAATTGTAAGAGTTCCTTTGGATTTTATTTTTTGTAAATGCACTTGTGACATTTCAAGTAATCAGTCATTTTATGTTGAACTTGTGGACATTTTCAATATATCCTTGAGTTAAGAATGCCTACGTGTGATGGTCTTTACTAGATGTGCAGCACACTTATCTCTTACATCTGTGCCACTTGTGCTGTGTAAGTGGAGTTACCCCAATATATTTACAATTATTTGTCTAAACTATCTTTGTACACTGAAGCAGATGAGGTTTTTCTACTTCTTCCTCATTTCATTCCTTCACCTACAAAAACCACCCTGAAAGTTGTAAGGACACTAGGTAACAGAATCTCTTGTGTTCCTGTGAATGCTTTACAAATCTGAGACTTTTCATGGTCCGATGAATATGGACACTTTCATGTTGTGGTAGTTTTAATAAATAGTGTAAGAATTGGATTCTTCTGTTTTAAAATAAGCTTTTAATATTTTTATTGTTGCACAGATGTGCTGTTGACTTAATTGGAAATTCTGTGGCTGTTCCCATACAGCACTTGCTATGAGTAAACGTCTACAAACTTGCCAGCTACAAAATTCCCACCTATATAAGTTGAATAGTTGGTGTTAAACATTTGGAAACATTACTGCCTTGAATATTGATGCAGATATTTGTTATGGTAAAAGGGATCAAAGGTTATGAGGTCATGACAGAGGTTAAAGGATTAGCATGGAACAAAAAGAATTGATCAGGAAAATGGAAAAGTAGAACTAATTTTTCTTGCACCCACCTGTGCTTTCTGTCAAATAAAAACTTCTGGTAATGACATAGTAAGAAGGAGAGACAAAGGTTAATGAGTAGCACAAGTTTAAATGTGCAAAGTATTGGAGTGTAAATTGGATCATGCAACCTAGTGTAGCTGTATAATCTAACAAAAGATGTTGAGACATTGTGGAAAATGTGAGACAGGCAACTTAATTTCAATTGTTTGAACACCTTAACACCCAAGATACACATCAGTTTGTTACAATAAAATCCATGGTAGTCAAAAGCATTGTTAGTGAAAAAAACATAGTTGCCACACTGAAGGAAGCAGACTGCATATTTTTTATTGTCTTTTTACGTCACTATGCAACATTATGGAAAGCATTAATAGGTTGTTTATCCTTAATACAGTTCTTTGCAGAAGGCACCTTTTACAAATGAAAGTAAGTGTTAAAGTAAAACTTCAGTTGTTTAGCAAATACATTAAAGGAATTATATGTTCAAACTGTGCTCTTCAAGAATGGACCATGTTAGGAGAAATTTAAGGAAGATACTGATATTTGTCCTTTTTTAATTCCATTGTGTGGGGGAATATGTATGTTAGGCATATGTGTAACTCAGGTTTTGATTTTTCTACCATCTAAATTTATTCTTACACTAAATGCAAATTATAAAAGCTAGAGTCCTTTTTAACTCCCTACTTAGAATGTAGCAATTGTTCCAGCTGTCTGGTTTAATTTAATTTTTCTGATGATATTCCCATATGTTTATATTTTAATTTCCCTTCTGATTTGAAATTAAAAGGAGGAGATAATACACACTTTTTTCAAAGCATAAAAATAAACAAATGACCCATGAAGAGCTAAGAGGCAGAAAGTGCCTGTCAGTTATATGACTTCACAGTGGTGGCCTGACAAAAACACATTTTGTGAATCTAACTCACAGATAAAAAGAAAGGTCAGGGTTCACAGAGCTAGTTTATTGCAAATGGTTCTCATGGATTTTCTGGTTTCTCTTTCTTAGGTTTTCTGGGTTCATTGTTTAAATGGTCTCTTCCACTCATTCATTCTGTTTTGGTTTCCACTAAAAGCCCTGCAGCATGGTAAGTATTATGAAAAATAAAAATGAAAAGGTTGAAAAGTACAGAATATCTATATATGATCTTTTTTCTAAGGGAAGCTTTATAAATCCTAACAGCTCAATTAAATTGCAAGATACCCTTTCTAGAACTAGACCAGATTACATATACCTAAAATGTTTTATTTAAAATCTGTGTAAAAGTAGGAATATTATGTACATATACATTTGACAATCTCAATAGGGTTTATGTAAACTGAAATGAGATGGAGAAAAAGAGATGGCTATTTAATTATGCTTATTTTTATAAAATACACTACCATGGTAAATACCTGCAAGATCCTAAAACGCTACAATCCCTTGTATTGTCTCTTACATTGTCAACATTTATTTTTGTTGTGCATACATTCTCTCCTGTTACTTCAAGGGCATACTAACTTGCTAGTTTATATTTCTAGGAGTAGGATTGTGGCAGAGGAATGGTGACATCTTGGACTGCTCAGTCCTGTCCATCTTCTAGTTCCACTGTTGTTTGCGCACCTGAGCTGCAGACGGAAGTGGGATGGTTGAGAGGAAAGTGGTGTTAATTAAAGGAAAGTTGAAAGCACTGCTTCCAGTTTCTGGGAATGTTTGGGGCTGGGAAAGCTCTCATAAAGGTGGGGTTTTGTTTTGCTTCCAATTTGTGGGAAGAAACAAAACAAGTGTGTACCTTGAAGCTTTTTTGAAAATTAGTCTGCTCAGTTTCAGTGATCTAGCCAGGCAGTCTGCCCTGGCATCAGGGACGGAAATCTTCTCATGGACATTTTGAAACTGTTGAGGCTAGATAGTGGGACAGCCACAGTTGCTTATGCCCCAAAAGGTTAAGAGAAAAACTTCTTGCACAGTGTTTTACACTCAGTCACTCCTAATGGGTAAAGGGAGGTATGTGGCAGCCTGTTTTCTCTGAAAGGCCACTCATATCACACTGAATGTGAGCTCAGTGGCAGCAGTTTGCGTTGGAGATGTTTAGACACCCCAGGAGGAATGAGGTCCCAAAACCCCACTCTATAATCTCAAACCGTAATCTCAAATCCAAACCAAAATCCCTGTTCAGAGCTGTAGAAAATCCATGTGACAGATTTATACATTACACCATGGAGAATTGTTTAATGAGTATATGTGGTGTTGCAGAGTAGAGTTCATGTGTGAAAGGCAAAGCTGAGACAAGAACTTGTGAGAGCACTGTAGCTCAGCCTTCTCAGCCCACGAACCCTGGGCTAGAGCTGACTTGATGGCAAGTGACCTCTACAAGTCTGAGCAAATTGCCTTCTGCCTTTCCCTTTCATTGCTACAGAAATGATGGCTAAGGGAGTAGAATTGGGACCTGGAGGAATTGTGTACATGGTGAGGTGGTATAATCAGTACCTGGCACGGGTCCAGGTGCTGCACAGAGTCTTGTGTGAAGGAGATATGAGTGCAAAATAAGATGTGCTATTAATTCAGTCTCTGGTGTCTGTGTGTGTAAAGAGGAAAGGGAAATAATGCTATTAGTTTCCTAAGGAGGAGATAATGAGTACCACAGACAGGAACTTCTGAGAACAGTCCCAGCTTCCACCTTTTCTTAGCAAAGAAGAGGTGTGGGAAGATCCTGAAACATAAAAGGTGCAGCTGGTCTTTGTGAATAAGAGTGCTGAGTCCCAACACTCTGGCTGGTGGAAATAGACTTAGCTGTCTGCCTATTCCTCTGTCTTATTCTCATTATGCTCTTTACTGCTTGATATATATTGTAAAGCAATGCAGTGCATATTTGAGCAGGTATTTATTAGAATGTTAAAAATCAGATCTTGAAGATGATTAAAATCTGTTGGAGCCCTTCTCTTGATCAAATTCTCCTGTTCAGTCTTGGTCTTGGTTGTCCACCTGTTTCTTATCAGTCAGAAAATTTCAAACTGCATATATCATAATAGAGTCTATCAAGAATTAAGTGATACGAGAATAAGTATGGATTTGTAAGTATTGTTTGTCAGAATTGGCTCCATGGGACCTTACCATTGTATAGTACACAAAACTTACACTCCATGTACTGTCATGTGCATGCTAAAAGTGTCGAATGAATCTTCACAGAAGCTTCTTCTGATGCAACTTTGAAAACATAAATGGCAGAAACCAAACTTAGATGTACTTGTAAATTCATCAGATCTTTTGTATAATCTTTAAAATAAGCCATGGTCTCAGCTTTTTTTTTCAAGCTTCAGTTCTTGTAGTCCGTCTTGGTGTGCTAGTCTGTCCAGGGAGAATGTTAAATAGGGAAGTCAGAAATGCAACCAATATCACTAGAGCTGAGCACACAGCCATGGTGAGCTCCTCATCATGCGATGGGAGACAGCTAAGTTAAGGAGGACTATTTGTAAGCATTTTTATTCTAATATTTTTGTGTGAACTTGTTGCCTGCTGTCTCTTCCAGAATATCAGTAAATAGATAATTTTTTTCTGTGTTAAGCTGTCTACACAAGTCCTGAAAAGCTTTTAGAGAGGAGTACTCTTCATCCACAACCAAAATGGATTTCATGTCAAGCATATATAAAGATGATATAAAGGCTAGAAAAACATTAAATACAAATATGAAAACATACTTAATTAGCAGTATTTAATATACCATATGCCAGCTGAGGTAGTGGAAAAATAAGTGTTTTCAACTACAGGCCATTTTTATCAGCATTTACCACCATTTTTGTCACCTTCCTCTGTGCAGCCTAATCAGAGTTATAAATCCATCCCTCAATGCCCCCCATAGAAAAATACCTTTATGCTTCTCTTTCTCCCAATACAGCTTTTAAAAAAATCCTTCTTTATTATTCTTTTTTTATTGTGTTTTACTTTTACCCTTATGTACTACTTACACAGCATTTTGAGATCTATGTATAATGCAGTAAAAAGCAATATCCCAGTGCTTAGAACCTCTACAGCAGAGTGTTACAGTTTAGTTGGCTTAGTTGAGGTATATGAGCAATCTTGAATGCTAAAACCATTTCAAAACTGAACATGTGAAAATGTAGCCACCTCAGTACTTTTAATTGAGAATGAGGAATTTCTACATAATAATTCAGTTGTCAGTTATCCCATGTCAAAAAGAAATTTGACAGAACTGGGATCAGAAAAGCTTGTGCTGTAAAAATAATCATAAAGTTCTGATAAATAATGGAAAATTCACTGCTTCAGAATCCTGAAGTTAGGAAACACGTGGTTTTTATGAAAATGTGAATTTTTTATGAAAATGCATCTCTTTAGAGCTCTGTCTCTTTGCATAACTGATGTGTTTGTGTTTTGATATGTGTCAAATGGATATGTACTTATATGAATTCACATATTTGAGTTGGGTAAATTTTGAAAATTTTTTAGATGACAAGCATCTCAAGAATTTAAACTGAGTATATTTTATATTTTTACTGTAGTTGAATTAAGAAATATGGATAAGAGCAAAGATAGGTTTCCATACCAATAATATCAGAATTTGTGAAAATCTGACTAAGGTTTCTGCTTATCTGTATCAATCAATATACACTATAACCATTATATTTCATATTTTTCTAAAGGTAAGATACAATAAAAGTAACTCTAATTGAATTTCTGCTGAATACAATGTTGGTTTTATTGATACATGGTGTTACAAAAAGTTCCTGTTTTCTGCATAATCCCTGAAATCCCTGAAAGTTTTAAAGCACTGAACATTATACAAGTCATAGTTCTATAGTGTTCAGTACAGCCCAAGATGAAATCTGCTAGTACCCTGTAGAAAGTGCTACCATCTCTTGTGTAGCAAAATTAAGATTATATATAGTGCTGTTTTGGATGGTTGCATGTTTTTATTTTTATCCTGGTTTCCTTTTCCAGGTACCGTATTTGGCAATGGCAAAACTTCCGATTACCTGCTCCTGGGGAACACTGTATACACTGTGAGTCTATATTGGCTATATCTTTTTTTTAAAGATATGGTGTTATTATTATTATTAATCCACTTCATAGAAGACTTAATTCAGTGCAGTGCCTTAAGAAGTGCAAGAAATGGCTCTTGAATGACTCTTTGAGAAGTTTTGAACTGCACTTTGTGTTTTAATTCCCATTTTTAAAACAAAGCAGTTTGATAAAGATGTAGAAGGTACATTTGTCCTTTACTGTAAACTGTCTTTTTTTAATAATGAGAATTATAATTCCATAATTAGCATAATTATTAAGTTAAGTTTCTGCATTAGAGAAATCTCAGGTTATTGATTATAGAAATGGTTTGTGGACTTCTGAAGATACAGCCCTGTTCTGTTTCTCTTAATTTATCATGAGGCCTTAAAAGAGGCATTGAGCCACATTGAACAAAGGTTGTGAGGTGCCTTTTCAGAGGCAATCAAACCACCAGAAGTACACCTGACCCATACCTAACAGTAATCTTCTGTTACTCTGATAGATACTAGTCATTATTGGTTTTTTTCTTTTAATCTTTTATCGCCTAGAATAAATTAATAAAGCTAAGTATGTGTTTTTCACTTACTAGATATGAATGTTACTCAATAGAGGATTTTCCAAGATGTCTCTCAGAAGCAAAATTAGATTGATGCTTACTGTCCTCTGTTACTCAATGTTAAAAGTTTAATTAATTTTTCAAGTTCCTTGCTGTTGACAGGTACAAAAAAGAAATTAATTCTTCCATTAAAGAAAGGGAGCTGTAATATGAATTCACATCAAAATCAATTTCCTTAGGGAATAAGGAAGTATCATGACTGAAATAAAAGGAAAATATTCTAGACACATGCTGAAACAGAGGTCACAATGCAGGTGATCTGTTACCTTCTGCAACCGGTTTTCAACAAGGAGAGCTGAAACTTGACCATCCTGAGAGATTGATTTCTTGCTACTAACCTGCAGAGTGGTCAAGAATTTCCAAAAAATCTCTATTTTTGTTCACTTCAGATTAAAAGTCTGGGGATATATAGAAGTTGCAATTCATGTTTTCCTGCTCTTGCACAGGAATTCAAGGAAATCTGGAGCATATGTGAATTTTGAGAGTCTCAAAATGTGGTGGAGAAATTTTTTTCTTTTTTAAATCTGTGCATGTATGTGAAGTGTATGTGCAGTAACAGTTGTTAGTCATATCAAAAAAATTTTTTGTGGTTCTTAACAGCACAGTTGAAATAAGAGTATCAGGTTTTCAGAATTGAAAGCATAAGCTTTTAGGTGAAAGCCTTCTGGCAGTATTTGTATCCTTCTGTGCACCAGACATAGTGAAAGATTGGTCATACATATTTAACTACTTGCTTCTAGCTTCTGATTGAAGTACATCTCTTCTGAATTTCTGAGGCTGCTTGAGGTTCAACACAAACAAACTCACTGACAATCAGTGCTGCCAACTTGTCCAACAAACTAGAATTTAAACTATAGCTGTTAGGATTGGAGCTTGGTCTTTGTGACTCCTTTTTTCAGCATCATGTTCTTCAGATTTCATGTAAAGCAGAATTTGTGATACACATTCACAAGTGAGTTACAAAATGAAATAACTATTTCTTTAGTAAACAGAAAACTTGTTTGAGTGAATTTCAAAGAAAGGAGATAAACAATTTTCCTGGATCAACTAGTCCTTGCTATGGGGTTATAAACTTTCTCCTACTGCTCATCTTTAGACTAAAATGGAGCATGTCCTATAAACGTGATGTTTTCAGAGACTGGTTCATAAAAAGTATAAAGATAAGGAAAGAGTAAAGATGAGAGGGAATAATGAAAATGACATAACAGACTTACTCAACATCTTGTTTGTATGCAGAACATAGGTCTTAGATTACCAGCATTTAACTCTTGGGCTTTTCAGGGTGTGGTGCAGATGACTCAGTTACTAATGAAGTGAAGAAAACTTTGGGTTATTTTTTTTAAGTTTAGACTAATGTAAGCTTGAACAATTGCAAGCTTTCAGTCCAACATCTATGTCTTCTAAATCTGTCTTGGTGTAGAAAGTAGTCATCCTGTCTGTAACTAGAAGTTCTTCAGTCTCTACTAAACTAGACTACTACACTTTTCACAAATCTTTCTGTGGAATCAAAATGCTGTCAATAAAGATGTCAGTAAGAGCCAGACTTACAGAGTTCTAAGAAGCAAGGATAAGATTTCTAATGCAAAAGAATAGTTTTCTAAATCAAGTGAGTGGCCATTATTAATGGAAGCTAGTAATTCTTAGTGTTTTATTATTAGTTCATTACTGGGGTGTATCCTTAAATCTTCTAGTGGCAATTTACTTTTTTTGACTTCTCTTGAAAGTTTAACCATAGTAATATTTTCTGTATGTTAAGATTCCCATATTAATTAAGAATCCTCTCTCTGCCTTTCTCTCCTTAAGTTTGTGGTTCTGACTGTGTGTTTGAAGGCTGGATTAGAGACCTCATATTGGACTTTGGTAAGTAAATGTCTTTACCATGTTCTCAAATGTTCTGTGAAATATGATGGATGCATAATTGTATTATTTTCTTCTTGTTTATTATATTGCACCCTGTAACAATTTGTCAGTCCACACAGTAGCAAATGATGGTTAATGTGTGGAAGGACAGAATATCCTCGTACAAAAAATAATACTTAGTATTGAAAATTAGGACAAATGTAATACTTAAAGTAGAAAAATCAAATTACTCTGGACCTACTGTTACTGAATTTAAATTGGCTTAAAATGCAGTAATATTACTGCTGATAGTATCATTTTCCTTTAAGAAATAGCTAACTGAAGTAGTAGACTTAAATTAATACAAGGCATGGAAATTTAATCCAATATATTAAAATGGCATTGTAAATACTAAGCAGCAAAGAATTTATTTTATGTTGCAGTGCATCTATGATAATTGTTCTTTTGTTTGTTTGTTTGTTTGTTTGAACAGTTCAGCCATATAGCTATCTGGGGAAGCATTGCACTTTGGGTAGTGTTTTTTGGAATCTACTCTTCTTTGTGGCCAGTCATTCCTATGGCACCTGATATGTCAGGAGAGGTAAAAGTATATTTTAACTAACATCCAAATGTGTGCAAAAATACTGTTTCGATCTTTAGTACAGACCTAATCTTTATTGGATCCTTCAGCTGACTAGCGGTGCATATGTCATTCTGTCTTTTATACCTTCAATGCGGTAACCATATTTATTTCAAATATGATGAATTTTTACTCTTGTGAAAATGGAGCTCAGCTAACAGGCTGGGAGTATGTGGTCTAATGAGAAATAATAGACAGGTAAGCTGCTTTGCAGTTCTTAGGTAAGCTTTAATTTTCTAAAGAAAATTCTTACCAAATCCAGAACTCAGAATTACAGTGCTTATTCTTCTGGAGCATTTCTTTATAATGAAGTGGCACAAGTAGTACCCTGGTTAAGGCTGTTTCTTGTCTTGAATTTTACAAATTTGCCAAGTAATTGAAACCGTAAAATGCCTCAAAAAAATTTGAGGTGCCATGACATTGCATGAGCTGCTTGTCATGCCCATTTCCTTTTCTATTAATGCACTGCTTGGAATGCATTATTGTACTGTATGTTTAACCTTTGACAATAGCTACTGGTTTCTCATTCATTTATAATCCCTTTTGTGTAAACCTGCTCTGAATATTGCAAATTGGATTGAATCCATAAAAGATGCTTATTTGATGCCTTATCTGATCTAATTGAAACTACAGTCCCAAATTCTCAATACCATTCAGTTCCAGAAACATCTGAAGTTAAGTATTAATTTCGCAGACTAATGTTTGCTTCTGGGCATGACCAGTACCTCCTGAGCTGAGAAGTTTGGTGTGTATTCTCAGTGCGAATCAGAAACTGAGAATACCTGCTTCTGTCAGAAAGATAATCTTCTAATGGCTCTCAAAGCATATCAAGTCAATCAAGCCTTACACCAGTAAAAGAGTGAGTCCCTTTAACTCCACCACCACTGGGTTATAATTCAGCAATTTAAAAATTCATGCAGAATGTGGGGAAATGTAGATGCATATCTCTCCCTCACTTGAAAGTAGTTAAGACTCATAAATCCAACCTCCTATATAAGCAGTTACAGGAGAAAATAATTTGTAGGCATTTCTGTAACTACTACATTTTGATGAAAAGCACAAGGTATTAGCTTAAATTCTTGGACACCTAAGGAAAATAATTTGAAATTACACAATTTCTTGCTGGCCTTCCTCTCTATTATAATGCCTTACCTATATATTTATGTTGATTTTGTACATTACCACATTGCCTGCCTCCAGTACTCAAAATTAATTTTGTACATTATCGTAAATTAAAGTAATTGAAGCTATCATGCTTCAGCATTTTTCTTCATATACATTGTATTTTATAGAAGAAACAGAACAATTTTGGAGTTTGGTATTTTTAGTGATTTTGTTAAAACTTTATGGTTTTTAAGACAGCAGAACTTTCATGGTGATAAGCGCAGTGGGAGCAGAAGGGTGTGTTATACCTGGTGAGACATAAAGATGTCTACATGACTATTGAAATAACAATGTTTTAGTTAGTACATTTTCAGACTCTGGTGTTATTGTAGGAGCACCTGTTTTTGAAGGGAATGTAATTCCTGTGAACTTACAGAAATAGTCCTTCAATAAAGTAATGTAGCTGTCAACAAAAATAATACTCATGGGGCTTGAATTCAACATTGTGCCAAACTAGTCTGATTTATGAACATAAAATCATTTATTTGTTGTGATAAAACTTTATCTTTACTTGACGTGGGTAGTCTTATTTTGTTAGTGTGCTTGCTTATGCGTGTATGTGTAAATAGTAACTTTTGATGTGTGTATGTGCATGAAGTTGTTTGAAGGTGAGTGTTGTTGACTGAGGTTGGTTGTGTTTTCTTGCTAATATATTTCGATGTCTGTGATGTCAAAATAAAGTTTTCTAAATGTATCACAGGCCATTAAAGCTTATGTTCAAAGCTGTGGTCTAGCTTTTTGCGATGCACTCTGTGTGGCTAAAAGTCCTGTTGATGCATACTGCAGCTCAGATTGGCAGCACGATTTTTATAAGCTTTCCTGGAAGCTCTCCTACTGACTGAGTGGTCTGTGGCAGGACAGAATTCACTGAGTTTCTCTGTAGCAAGTCAGGCCTTCCATAAGTATTCAAACCAAAAGATTCACAAATTTAACTGTGCAAAAGATTGTGGTGTGACAGAAAGAAATCCATATAAGCAACTCTGCTTGCCTGTGCAAGTACTGCATGTCTGATTTCTTCAAATGTGTGAGTCAGACTTGAAAAATTAATCCAAATACATTTGGCAAAAGTTAAATGAGTGTCAAAAGCTGACATCTACTTCTTAGCTTTTTGTCCATTTTGGCTGGTCTGATCTGATAAATTATTCTGAAAAGGACTTTCATGCGGTTTTTTTTCCCAAATGTGTTCATTAAAAATGCCCCCTTTTTAATAAACTTCTGACTTACAAGGATATATATATATAGTTATATGTTATATAACTATGGTCCTTAGAAAGTTTAAAGGTATTCTCTTTCTTCTTCTTAGAGCTCCTAACAACAGTTTGTTCTTAGTAGGTTTGTAGTCTTTCCCATCAGTATTCTTGACACGATATTCATCCAACCATTCCGTCCCAGCTAGATGATGTCTTCTACAAACATCTTTTTCATGTCTTCTTTGAGATAGAAAATATAACTTAATGAAACATTCTAATAAGAATTCAATCTTTCCTCATATTAATGTCATGAAAATAAGATTCTTCCTGCTTATTCCTGGTTCTGTTCCCAGAAAATAAAATTCTAATGTTCTTGAAGGGGAGAGAAAAAGCAGATGGAGATGATGGAAAACTCATTTATTGGATGCAGAGGAAGGTTTTAATCTAAATATTTTGAAATGCATTTTTGGTATCCATTCCTATAAAATATTCAACTCTGATGAATGTGTTTCAGTGGAAAACACTGCAAGGTAATGTCTTGAGAAAAAAAATAGAGCTGTAACAGAAGAAAAGTCAGTTGATGCTGCTAAAACACTGTTACGTTTGAGAACTGACACTAGCAGCCCAAAGTTAAAGCTTTAGAGTTGTTGGTTTGTGTTCATCTCTTACTACCAAAGCATCACCCAATCACTTACTGAACAAAAAAACCAAATATGTCATATATTTTTGCAAATTTTTCTGACTTTTTACACTAATTGTGTTTCAGTCATTTTGTATATCATTCCAATTGCACAGAAGATAATTAAAGTCGGCTTTTACATATATGTTTCTGTATGTTGGTAGCACAGAAGGAAGGACTGCAGAATGCCGAGCTGTAGAAGAAAATACAGTGAAATGAAAAGTTGTGACAGTTATAGCACTTTTTCTCTATTGTCTAGGCCACTAGGCCCTTTCTCTTGACATGTTCCTCATAGTATAATCAAGTGTATTTTCCTTTGTCTTTTGCTCTGAGTTTTCCTAGAACAAAAAGACACAGGGGCCCCTTTGATCCAAAATATCCAGTTGATCTAGAATGCTGAGACAATTCTGGCATCAAGAAATTTTTTTAAGACTGGTAGACCCACACTGGGCCAACTCATCCACCTATACAGTACTGTTTCTCACAGTGTGGAAACTACATGGCTCTCCATGGTACACTAATCCTAAGTCCTCTAAGTAGTTGTTGCCAAAGAAGTAGTACACCAGAACTTGTTGCCAAAGAGGTAGTACACCAGAAGAGTTGAAATTTGACTTTTGACTCACATAAGTAAGGCATCCTGGCACAAGTGTTCTCCTTATATGAGTAACTGGTAGTTCTGTAGCTGATTATCTTTAGAGATTGATAGTAGGCATCTGGTTTATAGTAGCTGAAACACGTTTCTGTAGTAAAATTCTGAAACCCGTTCCATCTTGTCAACCTTAATACAGTTTCTATTCCAGTTGTGGGGTTTTTTTCTTAAAGAAATAAAGTTCCAGATGAAGAAAACTTCATTCATTTTCCCTGATTGATAATGTTCAGATGAAAACTGTCAGTTGACCATTGTGTTTTGGCAGACACAGGCTAGAAGGAAAAATGGAAGAAAGCTACTAGAGAAGCAATGGGCTTTATTGAAGCTGAAGAAAATGGGAAAAGGGGCCATAAAACTGAAGGATATGTGATAAAAAGGAGTGATAAGTAATTAATTATGTAGTATGCAGCTAATTCAGATACTCTAGCAAATCAACTTCATGAGTCTTTTAGTAGAAACAAGACATAAATATTTTATCATTAATCAAGCTGAATTTATTGTTTACTTTCATATTATTTTGTTTGTACTTTAAAATTATTCATTTAAAAATTACTTTCCTTGAGCTTATTCTAAGAATTATGGACTATATTCTTCTAGTCTTAGATGCAGATCCTAAAAGACTAGGAATTCAACTTCTATCTACTTATAGCACAGTATTAGAATACCTTTTCTGCAAGGAGGATTTTGGTAGTAGTAGCAAAATATTATTTCTGTGGGAAGGAACAGGGATGCACAGTTCATGAAAAGAAACAATGAAAACATTTCAAAAGCTTTCATGGCTTTTATAAGAACTTTGCAGCCTCTGTAACATAGTCTTTATTGTATTACAATTTGCATTACATCTGCAGAAATGTTTGTTCATGCATTTGTTGTCTGTTGATACTCTCTAGTATGGAAGCGTGTGAACAAGGAAGTTTACGGGTTATTTTCTTAATATTTTACCCCTAAAGACTGTGCATTTAAATATAGATGCACACACAAGAAAGAAAAGGAAAAAGAAAAAACCCAACATAACATTCTTTGTAGGCATTTTGTGGTTAGATTTAACACCATATGTTTTGACCCATTACATTAAACAAGTTGCATTTAGTTTCAAAAAAAGGTGTCACTATAGACTAGAAGAAAACTTTTATTGTGGGCTTGAAAAAATCAACTGCATGGGTCTCTCTCTCTACTGCATTGATATAAATTGATACTTCTTTGTATAACCTTAACAAATAGATAATTGAAATATACTTTCAAAATACTTCAAACAACTTAAGATATTTTCTCAGTTTAAGCCAAATAAAATTTGCATCGTTTCTAAAAGCAAATGCCAACTCTCTTCCTATTTGATAAGGTAGTTGCTTTGGAGGTGTATTTTCTTTTTCTTTGAAACTCTTTAATACACAGAAAACCTCTGTGATGCTGAACAAAGTGCATTTTTAATCTCTGAGTCAGGGAATTAATGGAGGTTTCCTGTTGTCCGTGTTTTGTCATATTGTGTATAATGCCTGCACAAATAAATGAAGCTGTGATTGTTCTAAATTGTTCTATGTTTTTATATCTATGTAGTCCTTTTGCAATAATTGCATTAACTAATGAAATTTCTGTGACTTACATGACGTAGTAAGAGCAGCCTCCATTAATGTGTCAGTAGGCTGTAAAGCTGCCAGAACCTTCCATTAATCCTTCCATCCTTACAGTTAATAGATCTGCTTTTCCTTCTAATGCCATTTATAAAAAAGCAGACTGATTTTTAAATTCTAAAAATAGGTACATTTCTAAACTGGTATGGTTATCCCTTTCTGGAAAAAATCCAGCTGTGGTCTGAGTTGTAAACCTGTAATAGAGAAGGGCTGAAAAACAAACCAACCTGTTGTATATTTCACACTAGTAAAGCTCCTTGTTACTGTTATGGGCTCTGAATTGTTAGGCCTCTTTTTTGCACCTATCAGATTAATAAGATAGTGTAGAATAATAATACTTAATTTGAATAAGAAGTATGACATTGATACTAAAGCAAAAGTTCAGTATCCGCAAAACTTTTTAATTTATTGTGGTACTGTAGATAATGCACTGTAAAATTCTCCAGAGCACCATCTGTTTCTGTTCTCTCTGACCCAGGGGATTTATAAAACTACTGATGGAAATTGGAGTTAAGGTACAAGCGTGTATTTTACAGAATTTTCGATCATTTGATTGAGGTTTGCAGAGGTCTTGTGAAAAAGAGTAATATTTCTTGTGGAATGATTTAGCTGCACCGTGTAGGAAAGACGTATTAGAATATACTATATTGACAGTATTAGTTTCCTAAGTATTGCTTCTCTCTGTATTATGCCAAGTGGAATCATGCTTATTAAAATACTAGATATGCATCCTTTAATGCCTTTACTGCATTGGGGTTTTTTGCACAAAAACACCAAATAACTCTTTTAAAATGTAGTTGTCCAGAGGTCATCAGTCTCTAATGAACAGGTCTTCTCTAGTGAGATGTTTGTCTAAAGTTTGATCCAAAGGCGGGAATTTGTTTTAGTGTAATGTGGAGCAAAGCCAGTCTTCAGGAGAGAATACAATCATACAGAAGTGGAACGAGTCTCTGGAGGTCATCTGCTCTAATGCTTCCAACATTACACCAAGTTGCCCCAGACCATGTCCAGACAGCTTTTGAATATTACCAAGGATGGAGACTACATTTCTGGACAACCTGTGCCCCTGGTCAGTCACTCTCACAGTAAGAAAGTTTTTCTTGATGTTCAGATTTCAGTTTCAGTTTGTGCTCCTTGCCTTTGTGCCATGGCAGGGCATCAATAGCCTGGAAATAGCATGGCTCTGTCATTGCACCTTCCACTGAGGAATCTGTCTCCATCAGTAAGATCCCCTTAAGCCTTCTCTAGACTATTGTCCCAACCATCTCAGGTTTCTCTCCTGTATGAGAGATGCTTCAGTCCCTTCACTGGACTGTCTCCAGTATGTCTGTTTCTTGTACTGGGGGGCCCAGAACTGTGCACTTCCCTAGGTGTGACCTCCTCAATGCTGAGTAGAAGGGATCTGCTTTCCCCTCTGCTGGCAATACTTTGTCTAATGATGCCAAAGATACCATTCACTTTCTTTGTCACAAGGGCCCATTGCTGGCTCATTTTCAACTTGGTGTCCATTGGGATCGAGTCCTTTTCTGCCAAGCTGCTTTCCAGCTGGGTGGCCCCCAGGATATACTAGTGTCTGGGGTTGTTCCTTCCCATGTGCAGGACTTTGCCTTTCTCCTTGTTCAACTGCATGAGGTTCCTGTCAGCCCATTTCTTCAGCCTTTTGAGGTTTCTCTGGATGGCAGCACAATCCCCTAGTGCATCTGCCACTCTTCCCCCGTTTTGTGTCATTAGCAAACTTCCTGAGGGTACGCTTTGCCTCTCATCCAGGTCTTTAATGAAGATGTTAAATGGAACTGGACCCAGTATTGACCCCTGGGGTACACTTTCAGTTACTGGCCTCCAGCCAGACTGCCACTGATCAGCACCCTCTGGCCATTCAGCCAGTGTTCAGTGTATCTCACAGTCTGTTCATCCTGCTCATACAGCAACAGCTTCTCCATGAGGATCTTACAGCTTTTGCACCCTGCTGTGTTGTCTGTCCAGCTGTAAAAGGTGCTATTAATGGATACTTCTCTCTTGTATTTTTAAGTAACAGCTGAGTGTTATTTTGATAACCTTTGAAGAATACAGCATAATAAATAAGTTTAAATGGTTGTATATTTAAGAGAAATTGCTATGGTACTTTTCCTCAGTGTTAGCAGGGAGGGTTACAAATAATGCCCCTAAACTTTGGGGAGTAATGATTTTTCTAAGTTCTTCAAAACAAGAGAATTACTGTGCCATGCTTTTAAGGGAACCTGCCAGATAACTGAGTTTGCAATCTCTATTTCAAAAAATTGCCTTGAGCTCTGTATGGTAAGCAAATACCAAAGTCTATCAGTTCTCACTTCATTACCACAAAACTTGTGGAATATAGTCATTCTTCAATAGCTAATATCTAGGGTAGTCGTGCTGGAATTTTTTTTTCTGTTGCACTGCTTTTTTACCATCTGGATTAAAATATTAAGCAAATTCTGTGTCTTCATTTCAGGGGGAAAAACTAGTGTACTAAATTTTCAGCAAGGGTTTATTCCTTAATTATAGAGCATGTTTACAGTCCAGTTTCAAAAACATTGAAATAATTCAACAATAAAAGCTAGACTTTTGCGTCATAGTCCAAAATATTTCTCAAGCCCATTCTCAGCATAAGGCCCCTATAGACATTATCCTACAATTTTAGCACATTTTCATCCCCCTTCCAAGTTTTCCCAGCTTGTCTTTTCAGACCTGTGAGTTTTTACAAAACAGTAATCTGTATGTGTCTTCCCCTCTATACCTATGTGGACCTCTTGTTTAAAGGAATAAAATGTTTCAGTGTGCATTTGTGGAGAATATTGTTACTTCAAAAAAAAAATTCAGTGATTTATTGATGGTTTTTTTTTTTAGTTAATCAGAATTCATCCTGTAAAACGTATGCATTTTGGTCACCTGTCCTCATCTGAGAGCCTAAAATTCTGTTACCATTCTGATGCTAACATATTTTAACTATTGTTTATATTTCAAGTTTGCTTTTAGACTTTCACTTCAGGAATCACAAGTATTTGTCTAAGGGGTTTTTCTTTTTCCATTTAATTCCCAATAGATAGTTTCTATTTTGTCTCCTCAAACCTTCATGGCTTAATTGTACTTGGTCTAGTAGTAGACATTTATTTGTGAGCCAGAATCTGCTATTCCCAGATATATTTCAAAGATCCTTCTCCTTATTCAGTAGTTACATTCTCATTCTCTCAAACAGGAGCAGCAGAGCTGAACTTTGAACTGATTTACCTTTTCCACTTCCAGTGGTCTTAGTTAATATACCTAATAACTGGGAATCCTAAGAGGAACTTAACTCTCTGAGGCACACACTTCTTAATTAACTAAAAGGAGCTAAAAGCTGTGTTTTAAACTCCACATAGCAAAGAAAAACTAGAGGCAATACTAGAACTCACTTGTAGGAGCTTCACTGTACTGGAAGTTAAGGCAGATCTGTTTTAGTACTACACCAGTAAGTACTTTGGCATATAAGAAGGCAAATACATGCAGATAACTACTACTAATGAAGTTTCTTCTGTAGGTTGAGAAGAGAAACTTTTGCTGGTTTGATGGTGTTGAGGTATTTTATAGCTTTGTTGTTTATAGGAAGAAGATATGTACCTAGGCGATATCTGAAATAGATAAATTGAAAACAGTAAGATTTTCTCCAGCAAGAATTTTACCACTGTTTTCATCTTTCTCTTCTTATTTTTAAAAGGCTTTTTAAAATCTGAGCTAGCTGTTTTGGCAGATGATTTCATAATGAGGAAAAAGTGAATATTCTCTGTTCATTCTGACATGTAATTTCCTAACAATACATCTTCATCAGTGCATTAAAAATGTTTTCCAACCAGAATTTCTAATCTGCCACTAAGCCATGAAAAGAAGTATTTCTCATTTTTTTCTTTTTTTTTTAAATGAGAACCTATATAGAAATCTATACATTGCACTTAAAAAACAATGTTGATTTATTTTAGAAAGTCATAATATTCAGCATGAGCAACAGCAAATTATTTATCTTCCCTGCAGGATTTTTAAGTCCTACAATAAACTGGGCTTCCCAGCTCTCATTTTGGATTACTTCTGAATTCCCCTGGGAGCCACTTTTGTGGCAGATTCCATTTGGTTTCACAAGGCCTAAAGGGGGAAGACTTGGCATAGACCACAAATCTCTCACATTAGGAACAATTTGTAAACCACAAACAGAGGCAGCCAGAGTCCGTCCCCAGAACAGGCTGCTCCTGTTAGTGCCATTGTCTGAAAAGGATTGGTTTGCCATTTCCCAGATGACCTGCCTATGTGTAGAGAGAAGTGAAAAGTTAGAGACAAAAATGTTTTCTACAGAGTGAGGGGGGAGCTTTCTTGTACAGAAAGGAAGGAAATACCTCTGTGGGATTTTATTTTTTCCCCTCTTCGTCCAAAAAATACAAAGAGGGCCTCTGTCTTTAATGCGAATGTCGGCTTTAAATCTTTTAGGTTTGGATTAACTCTGTAAAAGAAAAAAAAATCTGACAGGCTTTCAAATATGACGCAGAAAAACTTTTTTTACCTCAATTCATGTTGTTCATTTGTAAAGCCAAAGGCTGGATGGAGTGAATAGTAGGCGCCAGTTGTTCCTTCATTCATAGTTAGCATTACAATGGTCAGAATTAACATCCTAAGACCTACATTATCACTTTTGCTGTTTCACCAGCAAACATTTAATACCGGGTGGCTAACACAAGGACTGCTCTTTGCTATGTTCTTATAAATTTTAAAATGTTGTTAATAATAGGAAGTAACAATCGTAATCAGTTCAAGTTGTATTTTTATGCTTTTTTCCTGTTTTTATGGGAACTGTCTATCTAATTGCTACTTAATTATAAAATGTCTTGCAAAATGCATTTGTGATAGACATTTCCTATTAGCTCCTGTTCTAGAAAATGAGTATTTCATCAAGTATGTCAAAAGTCATGTTTTGTTTATAAAGTGACTGCTAATATTTTTTCTTCACTAATACATTTCTTCCACTTCCTGATACAAAAATTTCATTTTTTTTCTCCTTTGAAAATGCGAATTGTTTTATTTTGAGCCTGCCACTGCTCAGTGTTTATACCTTTGCTGACAGCTGTTGGCAGAAATAGTAGAATCTCAGGGCAATATCTATGTCCTTTTAACATAGCCATGGAAAGTTTACCAAATTTTTAGTTTAAATACATTCTAATGCTTTCCAAAGAATCAATTTCATTAGGAATTTGGATACAAAACCAAGGTAAATAGAAGTTTTTACTTATATGAGAATTAGGGTTTTTTCTGAAAATAATTTGCTTCTGTTTTCATATATCAACATATTGAGTATAATTCTAAAATGTTCATGCATGTATGTTGACAAATTAGACTTTAGCTACTGCAAGCTACCTACATTTGTCTGCTAATTAAAACTAGTAAAATTTCAGCTTATTTATTTTACATACTGAGGTTTAACCTTTGAAAGAAATCAGTCTTCAAGTAATGAAATGAAGGATTTGAATGAGTGTTGTTGTGTAATGATGTTACTTTCAACTTCTGTACAATCTAATTACATTATAAAAGTATTTCTAATACTGATTGCAAATCAAACTTCTAGTAATGTGCTTCATTAAGGATTTATCATACTCCTTGCATCCATAATATTATTGATGTAGTCATTTGAGCATGAATTACAAGGGTAAAGACTTTTTTCCTTTGATGTCCATATATTGTGTTGTTTGTTTTGGCCACTCAGTAAGTTTTAGTTTTTAGTATTTCTACAGACCAAGTTATGAACAGAAGGAATTCTTATGTATTATATAGCAGTGTGTAGAAAAAACAAATATACAGATAAAAGTAACTGTATGGTTTTCAAATATTTCACCATGTATTAATGTGTTAGATCTTCATTTGACAATATGTTGCATACTTTCATAATTATGTAAATAGTTTTTTTCTTATTTCTCATTTTTAAGCAATCTGTTTCACAGCAGGGGTCTGCGGCAGTGTGGGAACTGTGGTTCAGCGAGTTCCGTGGGAGATAACTTTGATCCGAGTTATATTGCAGAATGATTGTAACTGTGTCCACTATCCATATGAAGGGTCAGAAATCATTGCATCCTGTTAGAGTCAATTGCAAATTGGAAAATTGTGCTCATAATTTATTGACAAGGCTGGGAGAGGGTGCATTTTTGATAAATCTGATTTTCACGGAAATGCCTGTAATCAACACAGTGGTACAGAGCAGCGTTGTGGAGGGATAGATAGATAGATTTCCCCATGCAAAAAGCAAAGCAGTGTATCTTTCTACCAGCTTCTTGACATGAAACAGTGCTTACTATTTACTGGATTTACAATGCAACTCTAGGGATTTTAGAAAGGAGTTCAAGTTCTATTTCACATTAGTCAGACTACAATGGTTCATTTAAATTTGCTTTTGATAGCCTCAACTAACTACTTGATATTTCTAAGAATTTTTTCCTAGTTCTTGTCATGACATCACATTTTGTGCATTTTCTCTTCAGGCAGCTATGATGTTCAGCTCTGGAGTGTTTTGGATGGGACTTCTTTGTATTCCTATGACAGCTTTACTTCTTGATATAGTGTACAAAGTGTGAGTATGGAAATGCTGGGGTTTACAGAAGAAAGTACTGACTTTTAAATGTGCGTTCTAATTACAAATATAATAAAAAACAAATTAAGATCAATTCTGGCGATTATGTAAGATCAATTCTGGTGATGAACTAAAATTATTTTTTTCCATCATTGTTTTTGAAAAACTTTATTACAAGAGTTATTAGTATTTTAAATGTTTAAATAATTGTAGTGTTTTATTCATAATATTTTTTTCTAATTTGCAAGAGCAGCTGATAAAATATGTTCTTTAGATTTGTTTTTTGATATTTCTCCTTGTAAAGCTTAGTTTTAAGTCTGGGAAAATGGATTTATAAATTGAATATTTATATAAGTGTTAAAACTATCCGTGGTTCTACTTTCAAGAAGAGTAAGTCTGGCAGTATTTTGTATGTACTTACAGGGTAAAGAGAGCTACTTACAAGACACTGGTAGATGAAGTTCAGGAGTTGGAAGCAAAGTCTGAGGATCCTGGGGCAGTTGTGCATGGCAAGAGGTAAAAATCTGTAGAACATTGTCTTAAAAAAAAAAAAGCAGCTAAATATTTTAAGCTTTATAAATGTATCAAAGACAAAAGGTTATTTTTCAAAAGCCGTACAAATGAAAGGCAGCTGTGAAGGAGCTTCGGGTCTACTGAGTTTGTGTTTTTTCATATGGTCACATACAGGTTTTTACCAAAAACTTTAATTGATGTGTTTCTTTGTAGCTGACTGGTTTCTAGCTCTTATGTATAAAACAAACTTGAAGTACAATTTTAATTGTGTCACTTTTGACTGTGTCAACAATTAATTCACAAACAAAATAAGAAGAGAATGGGTTAGAACAAAATGAGCTTAAATCTTCATCATTCACTAGTATAGCCATAAATAGGGCCTAAGCACAAAAAAGCAAAAATTAAATTCTTTAAAGCTGCTCAGTAACAGGGACAAACAGCAAAATCTGTGTAGGATTTTCTGAAATTGCATATAATAAGCCAGCTTTGTATTTAATGCCAATCCACAGCAAACTAGTTTGATTAACCTATATGAGATAAGAAAGTCTTTTAAGTTAAGACTCCAGAAGAATTCCATTGTTACATCCTCCTTCATGGACCAGGCAGATAATTTGAAAAGGGAGGAGGTAAAACTGAACAACTGGACATTTTCTACATGTAAACTCAGCATAAAGGTGTGCACTCACTAAAATATTTCAGACTTTTTAACCCCAGCTGAACTCGTAGCAAGCACTCACTGAACGTATGAGATGACAAAATCCCCCTCTCCTCCCCTTCCAATTCATTAGTGCCATTTGGCTGAACTAGAGCTTTCTTTTCTTGTCTTCATTTTCATGAGTTTTGTGAAGTCTAAAAAAAAGCCAGAACTGCTGATACTTGATTTTCCTGTTCTTTCTTTTCTTTGGACTGCTGTTCTTTTAGTATCTTCATGGCAAAGGGCTTAGCCAAGAAGGCTTTTTTCCTACCAAGCTATGCACAGAAAGAGACCAGAAAAAAACACAAACAGCCACTTGTTTTGCTATAGGTTCAATTTTCGAAAGTCCCTTTTGTTCATAAAGATACTCTAGTTCCCTTTCCCTTCAATCTTACTGTATCCCTCCTCCAGTTCAGTGGGAATCAGCTTACTAGAATTTACCAGGTTGAGATCAAATTACATCAGACACCAAGGTGATAAACACCATTTTTAATGGGGGAATATCCGGCTTGTGTGAGAGCTTTCACAAGAATGTTCTGCCTCTAGTTGGGTTCGTCTTCTCTGGTAACAAGGAACGGGGGATGTGCCAAGAGGCCTGGAAGCTCTTCCCCCCACCTGGGGGACACCTGGTCTGGTGTGGTGGGCTCCATAAGAGGACACACCTGCACAGTTTCCCATCAGGCTCTACACGCTGTCTCTGTAGCAGCAGCTTCACGCTGGAAGCACTGCAGAATCCCCCAGCTGGTGGCAGTTCCTCCTTTGAGCTTACTTTTCCTTCGGCAGTGCAAGACCTAACTAGTGCTTGCAAGAGTAAATTTTCTTACTTTTAAAGGTGTTGTAAATTGATTGTTTGGGATGCTTTTCTCCAGTGGCACAGTGGTAATTGAAGCAGATTGAGGGCAAGATTTTTCTCCAAATTAACCAACTCATCTATCATTGTGCTGAGCTTTGAGCCAGAAGCAATGGAAGCTCTGTGCTCTTTTGCAAAGAGGGTGGGTTTAGTTTAGATATTAGGAAGAAGTTGTTTACTGTGAGGGTGGCAAGGCACTGGAACAGGTTGCTCACAGAAGTTGTGCACAAACTCCATCCCTGGAAGTGTTCAAGGATAGATGGGACTCTGAACAGCGTGATTTAGTGGAAGTGGGGATGATCTTTAAAGTCCCTTTCAGCCCCAACCATTCTATGATTCTATGAAGTATAATATTATTCATTTTTATTGCCGTTTTTTCAGCTAGGATATATTTGTTGCTTATTTTTTAGAACTGTGTTGACATCATATTGAGTGCATTTAATTACAACTAATATTGTAAGGCTTTGCCCTTTTGATGTTTTCCTATCAAAGATTCTTAGGATGGGAATTTTCTATTTAAATTTATTATTATTTTATATTTATTATTTTTATTAATTTTCTATATATTTAAATTATAAATTTGCACTTTCAGCTGTTTTCTGAAAATCAGGATGAAAATTGGCATTGGCATTGAAATAACTTAAAATATTTTTCTTAAAATATTTTTATTGTACTTCAGAATGTACTTTAAAACTAGGACATGATAATACAGTCTTATGATTTACCATCCCTTGTATTTTTACGGTGATGATACGTTTTCATTGAAGGCTCAGGAAGAGCATTGCTATTGTATTTTGCTGTTTTAATATGTGCAAGGATGTTTAATGAGCTTTTTCACCACAACTGTCTAAAAATATCTTATTTGGTTCTTCTGTAAGCATCACATTAAAATCTGTTTTATTCCATATATTTGTCAGTTAAGTAAGAATATATCTTGAGTAAGAATGTGCAAATTTTGCACAACCACTTTTCCAACCGAAAGTAAACTTCCATGTTGGAATACTATTGACTTGAGGGTACCTTGCTAGCATAAATAATAGAGCAGCTTCTGTGTATTAACAAATTTGTGCCACAAAAAGTGTAATTTCTGTCATTAGAGACATTGTAATTGAAATGCCACTAAGCCATTTCCACTTAAAATTGAAATAACTAAGGTAAAAGGATACTTTTTTGTATATAAACTATTGTTCAGAAAGGGGTTTTTTTGATAACTTATATATAATGCCTAAGCAGAAACAACAGTATTAATACTTGCTGCAAAAATATTTTTATTGTGTTGAATACTACACGGACTAGCAATAGCATGAATAACAGCCCAAACTTGTGGAAACATCTTTAGAGATATATACTTCAAATGCTGTTTCATAAAATCGTTGTTTTTAATTCAGTTCATTACGCATTCTAAAACAGTTAATACTCTGCTTGTCTATATAAGTACATATAATGGGCACAAGCACTTAGTTACTGTGATCTAACATTGGTTAATTATGAAACCATGTTACCTTGGCTTCACACGTAGATATTTAAATATGCTTTTGAATGGCACCAGGGTGATTTATAACAGAGAGCCCACAGTATTTCAAGTAAAGAAAAAGAGCAGAATTCAATACCTGAATAGCTGAAAGCACTTTTCTCAAGTGTATTTCCTATGTATTTTCTTTACCAGCAATCAGATCTGTGCGGTGGAAACTTCATTATACATAAACTAAAACATGTGCATGCTTCATGTTATTGTAAAGCTTTAAGGTTGTATTTTCACTGCTTAGAATTTAAGCAATCTGAACATTCCTCTCTGGAATACAAGCAAGGAATGATGGTACCAAGAATGCTATAATAGGCATGCTAATGTTTTTAATTAAATAGTTTTTATTAGAAAATAACACCTGTCAAACATTTCATTGAAATTTGCTGATTTAAACTCAAATTAATAAGTATTTCACAGATACACTGCAAAGGAGATACAGCTGATAACTGTATCAAAGTGTACCCATGGTCTTCAACCTCCTTGGCCTCCAACCTTATGTGAAGATACTGATTTATTTATTCACTCTCTGTATCCTTGTGGGTTAGATTTCAGTCCGTAATTTTTTATTAATGTTGTCACTTAAGCAGTTTACAGCTCTGAACTAAAAATGAAGGCTGCTAAATAGCCTAGAGGAGCAATCAGGATGGGAAAAAAATCACCAGAGAGTTAGCTTAGGAAAACCCTGAGAGTAAGATATGTCCCAGTACTTCAGCCTCTCCATTCTTGATTCAGTCAGCAGATGCCAACTACTTTCCTGGAACTACTATCTAATTTTTTTCTCACAAGGAAGTCTCATTCCATCTTTTCGTTCAAAACATGGCCACAGAAGCAGTTTCCCCTGCCTATCACCTTACCCTGCAGATTTTGCAGTTAGCATTCCTGTAAAGGTGTGGAAATACAGTAGGTTTATTTTCCTACTTAGAAAGTAGGAAAGCTTTCACCATATGCTTTAACCACCAGACTAGAGGGGAACAGAAAGGTGAGATAAACCATTAGTCTCTCCAGCTTAAACAGTGGTTCAACTGCATATATATGAGTATATAGTCACTGAAGAAAGAACAAACATTTCTAATTTAATGGTTTGAATGGTAATCTAGTAAGGAAAGCAGTCTAGTTCCATTCCTTGCACCACTTAGTCTGGTTGATAGCCTGGGAAGGTAAGCCTGTTGAGCTAATTGACAATAATATTAAAAAGTAATTTGAGTAATCAAAACTTGGTAACATAAGGTATGTGAAATCTGTTTTACTTACTACATCATTGCACAAGAGAAAACTTTGCTGATATAGCGAAAGTGTAACAATATCAAATGAGTATATACTCAGATTAAACATAAAATATGTCTTTTTAATTGAACTAATTCTTAGACTAGTTTATGTAGGGAGGGGGCTGGATTTTTCAGCATTTGAAATGTTTAAATGATAGGTTGGTATTCCTCTGAAACACAGGCTGTAATTCTCAGTGAAAATCAAATCAAGAGGAAGACGCTGAAAAGTTTGTGTGGTGTTTTTTTTACTATAGTCCCTTGCATAAATTTAATGTTTTTAAAACTGTCAGGTTTTGCAGTTATTCTGAGCTATGGCTCATCTACCTGGTATTTTTTTAGTAATGTAGATTCCTATTAGAAAGAACTTCAGTGTGAGAAAGACAGACAGAAAGGAAACTCAATACCCTTCACCACAGTTTGCAGCATTTGGCTGACGCTTGAGTCTCAATTTAAAAAATGTTTAATGCTCCTGTTTTCCACTTGGGCTGAAACAGGGAGTACCTTGGGTCACACTAAAGCACAATAAGGATAGAACACAACTCGGTAGTGCTGGGAAGGAAGGAGATGGGCTGAAGTGGCCAACCTTTGCAGCAATAGTAGTCTCTTATTTGGGTACGATCTCCAGAAAAACACCTTCTGGAGTTTCCTGGGGAATACTCCTTTCTAGAACACTTTTCATGGAAGTAATATGTATCTGTACACACAGTTGATGACCATGAATGTGACTTTCCCTCCACCTCATTTCCCATCCCTTTGGGGTACTGTGTCAATAGATGCTGGGAGCCCTTTCAAGCTGTGCTACATCAAGGAAGACAGTGCCTTCCCATTACATTGTGTGTTTCTAAAGGAGTCACACTCAAAACTTCACAATATTATTCATTTATTTGTGTTGTCAGCACACAGCAGTGTTTCAAATGGATATTTTGCCTGTAGTGTGACAAGTAAAATCATTACCAGGGACCTGGACTTAATAATCTGTCCTCACAGAAGCTTTTAATCATCGTCTTAATAATTCATCAGGCACAATTTGAAAAGAAAAAGGAGGGTGGACATTTCTCATTTAATAATTAATTCCCATTGAGCAGACTCAAAGATAAAGGGAGAGTGTAATTAGTCAGTAAATATTTTTCACATCTCTACTTTCTCTCTAGCTTAACTGAAAGAGCCCAACTACTGAAGAATGTTTTTAAGAAGAACCATGTGAACTTGTATCGCTCAGACTCTTTGCAGCAAAACTTGCTTCGTAAGTGATCACTGACAAAAATTAATATCCATTAGTAAGTAAGCAGTAAAATTCTGCCTTTCACTGCATTTATTTATAGTAGAGATACAGTATCCTCAACCCATTAGACCATGTTCTTTGCCTGTGGTTAAGTTTCCCTTCATACCTAAGATGCTGTGCAGAGTTCTGTCTGCTATTTTATAACTGCAGAATTCTGTAAGAAATGGCACAGGATTTTACTAATTGTTGAAAAGAGGTTTATTCCCCTCTATTCACCTTTGTTGTTTTTATTAAAGCTTTAAAAAAATAAAACTGATCAAAACTTTGTTTCTATTTTGCTTTGTATCTCCAGATGGCTATGCCTTCTCTCAAGATGAAAATGGAATAGTTTCCCAGTCTGAAGTAATAAGAGCTTACGATACCACAAAGCAAAGGCCTGAGGAATGGTGAAGGAACACAGCTGGAGATTTAGGCCTCAGTTGTTACTTTTGTGAGACAGGCTACTAGATCTTTGCTGGGAGCTGCGACCATGGTGCAGTTATCAGACATTGAAAGATCTATGATGGTCTTGTTCCATAAAGTTTGGATTTGTGTATTCAGTAGACATAAGCACTGTGCAACTATACTGTAACACACCATCTCTAAATTTCTAACAAGTATTTGCTTAGCCTTTGTAAACAGATTGGAATTTACCTTGTATCTTGCCAGCTTGCTTATTTGACAATGAAATTGAATCAATACTGGTCATATACTAGAAGGGCAGTGGTCAGATTGCTAAACATACTTTACATTGACAGATCAGTCAGCATCTGTGAAGGTTTTTAAGTGTTAATATATTTAAATACAGTTGATAACAAGCCTTTGATTTCAAGAAGTGCTGAAAAAACCAGTATCTTAACGGTGTTAATTCACCTTCTTTAAGAAAGATTTTGAGTAAAGATGCTCCTAGATGTTTGTGTCAAACTAACCTAAAAACATTTGCCAAAGAAGTTCCATAAATGTTTTCTGTTGTTAGAAACAATTTGAAAGGAAACTATCTCCAGTCCTGATCTCAGAACTGCATGCTTGAGTCTCCACACTTGAGGAGAAAGTACAGTGAGTCTAATTTGAGTGGCCTTTCTGGCATTTGCTTTCAAAACTGCAAGTCTCTGCACCTTTGGCCTTATACAAGCTTTCCCCTTATTTTCATTTAGTATTGCATATATTGAATATGGCTGCCAACTTGTATAATGGAGTACACATAATACTTTATTCAATTTTTAAGAATTGCTCTGCCTTACTTCCCTTTAGCAAACTTAATTATTTTTGTGATGCTTAGTTGTATCTGCTTATACGGTAGGTTCAAAAGAAAATTTGTTTTAACTTATTTTTTAAAATTAATCAAATTTTCAACATTTTTATACTAAGATTATTTGAAATGCATACATTGAAATACAGAGCAAAGCATGCCCTTGGCTAGTCTGTGGTATGTACTGGTTTATTTGCACTAAAGTCACTTCCTATAATGGTGTGAAATACATTGCAGCAGTCTCTTTGCAATTTATTGGTCATGCAGAATACTTATATACTCTCACCTTTAATAAAAATGGAGAGGAAGTGACTGCAGAAAAAGATACACACCTGGGATGAGAAAAAAAGAAGAGGGAGATATTAAATGAGAACATTGTGATACTTTCTTTAAATAGTTATACTTTGTATTTCTCAACTTACCACACAACAACCATCAGGTTTCAAACTAAGAAAAGCTACGTGAACTTCAAAATTTAGTTAATTCTTGCAGCTTTTTAGTCCATGATTAATTCTGGGTTTTAAAGCCACCATAATTACATTTAAAATAGAATTTTCTATAGTAGCAGTTAGTTTTATTGTTGATTAAATTTTTGTGCATTACATAGGAATGATCTCTTTTTTCTTTCAATGGAGATCAACCAGATGGAAAAGCAGAACAACGGTATCCCCAGTGATCTGTTAAATTAGGTATTTCCTCTTTGCTCTCCAAATCATAACAAGTCATCCTGTCCCATCTTTCCTCTGCCCTCCTTCATTTGTCATATACTTCCTAAAGGTGACTTTACCTCCTTGCCTTTCATCTAGCTAAACGCTAAACATAAAATTAATCTCACTATCCAAGTTTCTTACACTCCATTCTAAGAGAAACTTAAAAATCCCCAGAGAAAGCCCAGCAAAAGGCACTGTATGGAAGTACATATTTAGGAAGGCAGTCTGCATTTCATATGCATGTTACGCAATGGCTTCCTCTCACTTTCCCGGAGTGATCTCTAAACAGAAGGCACAAGGACAAAGGGAACGTATCCCACTAGAAACAGTACTGCCAGTCAGTCATGCAGACAAGAACTGCCTTCAGAAAAGCCATTTCAGGCATAGATAAATAGATGGATCAATATGAGAGGGCCAAATCACTTGACCTAAAGCAAGAAAAAATTTGGGGGCATGCCCCTTTCCTAAAATGGGGATTCCTATTTTCTGTCATCCAAGGGACAAAGACCAACTTCAAAACATTTCTGAAATTAACCATGGCACTGTTGCTCCTTTATAATCTTTCAATGTACTTAACTCATATAAAATTAATCTATATGTATTCTCTTTATGAGCATTTTTTTTCTGTTCTAAATTGTTTAATTGCTAATTTTGCAGATAAGGATTAGAATACATTGTAAAATCTATACAGTGAGAGATTTACATGATCTCTTATTCTTCCTATGAAATAAAATTCTGTCTCACCACTTTAATACAGTTTGAAGAAAACAACACACAGTATATCCCCAATTTAACTGTCTTAAAAAGGAAGAGAGACTGAAACAGCTCCAAGATCCTAAATTTAGACTAATTTAAAAGTTTGTAAGATAATCTTGTCACAGCATTTCATCCTTATATTTTTCAGAATTTGAAGTTGTATTTCGCAAAGTGCATTTTTTTTATTACTTTTTATGAGTTTTTCTCCTGTCTCAGTACTTTTTCTGATAATTAGTGGTGAAAGATACCACTTCTTAAAAATAGCAAAAAAGACAGATGTGGCAAAAACTGTGGGTTTTGGTTGCTCATACAATTCCATTTTAAAATATAAGATTATCTTAGCTATGTGTGCCAATTTTGAAATCAGGCCAAGTATACAACATGCACTTTATTTTCATCTTAAATACACAGTAATATAATCTATTACCATCCTGTTAGTACATCATAACTTTATTAAAATAAGGGGATTCTGCTGATGTTTAAAGAAAAAAAAAGATGTTTAGGCAGAAATGCTCATAACAATGCCCCTGTTCTTACTGTTTGAAAATTCAAAAGTGAATTAAATATAGAGATCACATGGACTTTCTCATCTGTTTCATGTGCACTGCAAGTTAATATTAAAAATTTCCATCTAAAATTTGAACCAGTGCCACTAAAAATCGGGTATCTTATATAAATACTTTTGCTTGATTATTTTTAAATATATACATACATATATATATATATAAATTATTCAAAAGAGTAACTGGAAACAAATTTTAACAAACCTATTGACAATTTGTATCTGGAATTTTTTCTTGCCATTTCCTAATTTTACACATATTTTTGCAAAGCAGTTTCAACAGATTTATACTTAATCATCATTCTATTTGTATAAAATGATAAATAAAATATTTTGAAACACTAAGAGATAGCTGAAGATTCCTATATGTCCACATGCATCCATAAAATTCACCTTGTTACAAAGATGAGCATTAAGTGTCTTAAGACTTATATCATGACATTTGAACCCATTTTGAATGATGAGTAATTTGGAATATGTGTTAAATTTAAGGAGAGAAGTTTTTTTCCCTTTTTTCCTTGTGTATTGTGTAAAAGCACTTGTAGTTCTGATGAATTTATCATTCTGTCTGCATGAGGCACTATTTCTAAGTGTTCTGAGGCGATGCATGGTGGTTGTTGATCCCTGTTTTTTAATGCCTTCGTTAAAAGTCTGCTCATAATATATCGAGAAGCTAGTGCTATGTAAGCAAATGAGTTTGTCAGTTCGGCTTCCTTGGTACTGGATGTTTTCACTGGTAACAAAACTCAACAAATGAGTTTCTCTTTCCCCCCCTCTGCCCTCGCTCCCCCAGTTTCCTCACTGTTAACCAATAGATCTTTATTAAACAAAGGAGTATTTTAGCATTCCAAACCTGGTTCCTGCTTATGCAAACCACTACTCCTATAGGCTTCAACTGGACTGCTTGTGAGTGTAAGGACTACTTCTCTGAGCAATGATGTGCAAAGTTGGGCACTTTTGAGGGTTGACACTGAAATAAAAATATTGCCATGTAGAGTGTGATTTGTAATTGCAAAGCTGTGACCAGAACAATTTTTTTAAAAAATCATAATTTATGGTGTTTCTTTAATGTAGCATAGAAGCCGTAAATGCATTAATATTGTTTTTCTATTTCAACATAATTTTTCATTACGATTTTCAGTGTTTGATATGTATGAGCCGCTGCAGAAAGCGGTCAGTCTGAAACAGCAAAATTTGCATTCAAGATAAAGTGAGTTTTTACAGCTCCACTAAGCCATTACTGCTGAAACTGTTGTGGAAATTATGAAGCTGCATGAATGAAGATTCTTTGACTCGATGTTTATGGTAGTTTCTCAGGTTTAGTTTTAACTGGATGTTAAATGCACTGTGTTTTTTAAATAGTTCTTTTAGTAACACATTCAGTTCTATGCAGTGTTAAATGTCATTTGGCATTTGGTGAATGTGCATGTTTTGAACTGCAAATTTTAAATGTTTTGTCTTTTAATTGTTAAAAAAATGAATAAACTTTGCCATTAAATTAATAAGCTTTGTGAACTTGATTGGCTGGAAATGCTAGGGATTACTTTCAGAGGAAAGCGTATCTCATCATTCTTGGGTTTAAATTCTTTAAAATGGGACATACCAGAAATAGTATTTCACAAATACCATACAGTTCTTATGTTTTTTAAGGTAAAGTGAAAAAGTAGAAAATTGTTTTAAGGTTTGTTGGGTTGGTGTTTTTTTTTAACACCTATTTTGAGATGTCTTTTTCAGTTCTCATGTGAAGTCGAGAAAAGGTTTAAAAAAAAAAAATGCAAACAAAACCAAGGAGCACAGGAGTCTGCAATTTAGAGACTTCCAGCTGAGCCCTAATATACTGTGGTGTGATACCATATTTTGGAATAGAAGTATGCAGCACAAGAATGATAGGAGTAGGAATAAGGAAACGTCACCTCCCCTTTCAGATGACAGCGGTGAATACTGTATCCTTTGGCTTTGATAATAGCAGGTATTTCTTTCCACTATCAGTGCCCCCCACTGGAAAAAAATCAGTATATCCAAACCTTAACTGAGTTGGTTGTAGGTAGGTGACTGATTCTTTATATGTACACTAGACAATGAATTTATTTTGTATTCTGTCCAGCAGTTTTGATAATAAATGCATCTTAGATGGTGCTAGTTGCAAAAGAACCAGTCTGTAGTAGCAGAGCTGGTTTAAGGATATTCCACCTCATTATATGTTACCACCTCTATTAAACTGGCAGTCAATGAGGCCATTGAAATTATTCAGTTTATAATGATCCAGACTCCATTCCAAATCCTTTCCCTCCTTTCTTACAGCAAACATTATTTTTAAGCTAAAATCCTTTCACTAACCTGATTTACACTACAGCCCCCTGAATTTGCACAAGTCATAGACAGAAAGAACAAAAAGAACAGAAAGGCATTTCCTTGTCTGACTTTGCTAATGAAAACAGGATAGCATGGAATTATGGCCTCAGTGTTAGTGTGAGTCAAGAACTTTATGTGATATTGCAGAGCAGTGGCTCCCTCAAAAGCAGATGCATTGTTTAGAGTAGTTCAAGCCCAGACAGCACATTGCAATAGGCAGCAAAACAGCTCTGAAAACCAACTTCATCTCCTTAATGTTCCTTAATGTCCTTATGTCAAGATGCAACTAAACAGTAATGACAAAATACTTTTGAAATGGTCACTTTTTTTTTCTTATTCCAGTGGGATCAATATTACAAATAATCCATGAGATTACATAGCCGCATACTGTACTGCTTGCCTGGTTTCAAATAGAATCCTTCAGACATTCTTGCAAGTACTTGTAACGTTTTTCCTAGCACTGAAAAGTCTTGATGCATTTTGGAGATACAGACTTAAGAATTCCAAATTGTGGAAAAACAAAACAAATGGCATGCCACTATTGCTCATTATCCACAGAAGGCTCGGGATTCATCTAAGTCATTACCAATTAATGGCAATCAAAACATTTATTGCATCGTGTGTGAATGACAATAATAAATTTAATGAGTATGAATATTCTTTCATTTTGATTTTAGATTGGTGTAGCTCTAGTAAAAGGAGTATGAACTTACTCCAGAATTACAAAAGAAATAGTTAAATCTACTTTGTTAACACAGCAGTAAAGCAAGTACTGCCTGTAAATGTTACTTCTGATAGCAAGCAATTGCTTTCAGTTCAAGCATACCTCCAGCCCTTCAAACCATTTCATTGGTCATTAAAGTGCTATCACATTGTCATTTCTGCTCTGTCTGCAAGTTTTAGGAAAATTTCCTATGCCTATAAATCATAGGAGCATCTAGTGCCAAAAGGCTCATTCCATTAGAAAGGAAATTCAGCATTCTCGCCTGCACACCAAATCCATCTGGGTTGGAAACTACTGGCACAGGCAAAAGCATTTCCATCCATGGGTTGTATTCTGGCCACCTCCTTTCCTCTCCCTTCAGCTATATAGGTCACTGCTACTGTAACTACATGAACAGTAATAGATTTTTTCTAAATTTACAAATTCTTCTTTGTCTATTTGTAGACGGTGCATAATTCCCACTTCAACTGTTTTACCCAGTACAGCTATTTTAACTACACCTGGACTTCCCACCCTAAGAACCACATCTGCAGGATTTGTTGCACTCTGGCTACTGACCTGTGAAGTACTTAGCACTCTATAAACTTACAGACTTATGTAAGTCTGATTCAATGAAATTATTCCTGTGTGTCAAATTCTTGAACTATTTTATGAGGACAAACCCATTACACAGCATCAGGGGAAGAAAGGAAGTGGCTAAGAGGAGTGTTCCCTGCTAGGCTGAGTTTCATGCTACATGGCAAACTTCACAGCTCTCCTTAAGCCGAATAATCTTTAAAATCTAAGGCTGTATGCAAGTGTTGCAGAAGTCTACTCCTATGTTAAAACTTTAATAACTGACTGTAGAGCCCTCTAAAACTATCACAGTGAAGCCACCTGGCCTGTACAGCACCAAATGGTAAAGTGACTAACTCATGACTTTGCTGTGTGCAGCTTTTCTTTGAGGAAAACACTGAATTTCAGCCACTCACCACCTGTGTCAGTGGCTCTGATGACTAATCAGTCTTTAACGGTACATAAATTACTCCTTCTTAATATTGATCAAGTTTCTGCTTCCACAATGGGTCTGTGTTGCGTTGGTTTACTAGATCAAGATTTCTCCTAATTAGCGACTTACTATAAATTGTAAAAAAAGTTTAATTGGTTTGCTGTTTCTGCTGTGTACAGGAGTGATCAGCACATCTCACAGTATGTTTCTGAACAAGACTGCTGATACCTCTTGCAATATTCAATGATTTTCCAAAAAAGTTATTTGATGAACAGTCCCATATTTTGTAGCCATTCAAAATATGCAGTGAAGAGTCCAATGAAGCCTCATCAAAGGCAAGCAAAAATTTACCTGCCCCCTTCCTTGAAGATTGTTTCTAAAATAAAATTACAGAACACTTACCTTTCAATTAATGCCCTGAATACTCTAAATCTAATTTTTAGTATCTTGTAAAACATACACACAACTGTGTATCATGATTTAGGTTGTAATTAACAATTACAGCGTTCAAGCTAGAGCCTATTACTTATAACATCATTGTATAGAACTTGGCTTTCTGCTTAGAAACTGCACTTCCATCAGTAATGTCTGTTGGATCGTAATGCTAATTGTGCAATAAAAAACATATTAGAAGGGTTCTTTCAAAATATTTTTGTCTTAACTACTGATTACTAGAAATTTGCTAAGAAAAAAACTATTCAACTTTTGAGAAAAAACCAATGAAGCTTTTCAAAACTACTTGTTAAATAGGTCAGCTATAATGTACTTCAACAGATCCTGTACACGGGCAGTTTGAGGCTGATAAAATAGGAGAGCTCAGCCTCTGATATTGTAGATTCTGACCCACAGAATTACTTCGTTTTTTCACAAAAATAAGTATACAGAGAAGCCTTTTAATGACTGCATTTTTTTCTTGTGTATTTTCCATTTGCTTACTGCATGTATTTGGTTTAGATGCTTTTTTTTCTTCTTCCATTTGGTTTGTTGGTTTACTTAGTTGAAGGAATGTAGAAGGGCAAACAGAATTTATTCCTAGCGCAGGATGTTTAATCTAAAATACCCAACTAATCAGTGTCGTTTTCACCACTTTTCACCACAGCATGTAAAAGACATAAATGAATCTTTTCAGATATAGTCAGAATTTTATATTATACTAAATCTGCACAACAGGTGCAGTTAAAGTTGTAAATCATTTTAAAAAGCAGAAAAAACTATTTTAACAGGAAAAAAATACAAAATAGTTGCACCAACCAAATGCAACAAACACTACCTATACAGAGTCATACTGATGACACAACATTTCAACCACACAGTTTATTTGTAATTTTTTTGCATGTGACTACTAAATAATTAGTGATGTCAATGCTGTAAATACGTTTTAAATTACAAGTTGTCTTTACATTTTATACATGACTGATTTTACAAACAGAACTTCATGATCAGTTTGTCCAACTTACACTTGCTGAGCAAAAGGCTGACAATAAATACTTCCTTTTGAAGAATGCTTTTAGAATTTTATGTGGAAAAGTTATTGGTGATATTGCTGAATACATTCTGCTTTCGTCATAGCTAATTTGGCTACTTGGGGCTGCCTGATCTTCAACCAGCCTAATTAGTCCTGGTTTTATCTATCATAGTTAAAGTTTACTAATACAAATATGCCATGTAAGTTCAGGTAGATTATGTGTATTTTTAATAAAACCTCTGCTTTTGGGTATCTAATAAAATTCTTCCTTTTATTTTCATTGCTCATGGAAGTGGTGAGCAGTCAGATGTTTTCAAGGATCCTCTTCAGTAAGTATTACTCCTCTCTCTCAGGCTTATTGCTGCTTTATAGACCTAGTCTGATTATTACCAGCGGAATACAGCCACTGTTTGTTAACTAAGTTAACTGCATTAGGGTAAAATGCCATTTATAACAATGAGTACCTTTGTCCCAACATTGTTCTTTTACTTGTCTCTAAATACATTCTGCACAAATTAGACAGAAAAGTCCATTTTTAGAGCACCTGTTTGGAGCATTTTACAATTCCTTTGTAAGTGTTATCCAAGTATGGGAAATGCACTCTCAAGTGAGACCCCGCACTTTTCAAGGGCAACTCACCCACAGGAACAGTTCTGACTTCCTCAGCCACAGCGCACATCAGTGTGACACCCAACAGCAGCACAGCCCCTGTGCTTCCGAAGGCTGCATCACTTCTTCACAACTCCTTTCAGCTCTGAGTAAAATCAGAGCAGCTCTTCCCAGCCAGGGCAGGCTCTGGCTGGAGAGGATACCCAAAGTACGGCGACGACACCAGAAATCCCGACGGCTGGGTCAGGTGGACTGCATGGGCTGTCTGGAAGCAGCCAGATGTGTACGGTGGCGGTGAGGACGCCACAAGGCACCCTGGCTCTGCCCGGGGGAAGGAGAACCTGCGAACCGAGCTGCCGGTCGAGCTGGAGCTTGTCGCCGTACTGGACTGCCTGGATGGCGTCCTGAAGCTTGTGGAGGCCAGGATCATGGGAAGAGTCTCGGTCTGATAGCTCCGCAGAGAAAATCGTATTGGCTGCGATGGCTGTTTAGGTCTCAAACATGTGCAACAATAAACTGCTACCAGCGAGCCCACGATAATGAAGGCAATAAATATTGATCCAACAATGAGGAATGGAACGTAGATTGGTTCTGGGAGAAGAAAGAAGAAAAGCTGTGCAAATTAGCCCACTTAAGTAACAGGTTTGCTGTGTAGAAATAAACTCTATGGTGTTTATGAAGCCCCACATCATTTCAGTCCCAATAAGATACCAATCTGTTCAGAAGACAGAACTCTCAACCATTATCATTGAAACAAAATCAGAGTTTAAAACCTGTAGGTTCCAGTCAAAATTTCCTTCTGTTGACAGTTTTAATAGTTACCAAAGGTAAAAGCTGTCTACATCGTGTCCCTTTGCTGGTTCTAGTTAGGTATAGCTCAAGAATGTCTCTCCTCTCCCCCTCCCTCATCCCCCAAACCGCCTAGACCGTCCAGTGTAACAGCTTAGATCTGCAGGCGAAGCTCAAATGCTGCAGATGCTCTTAAATCGCTTCCTTTCCTAAGGTGGGAGATAAGCGCAGAACGTGTGGCTTTGCAAACCAGTCTCCGTATGCGCTGCCGGATTTCTTTTGTTTGGGAACTGACGGCCACTCGCACGGTGGGCTGTGCGTGCAGAGCGCCGGGGCCCACTCACACCTCCGGGAGCAATAAAGTTAAACAGACGCAGCAGAATTTGCCGATGCGAACTTTAAATACAAGTGCGCCTTCCAGTCAGGAGGGATGGCGCTGCCGGTGCCCTCGGACGGCGGAGCTGAGCCGCCGCGCACCGCGGGCTCCCGCTCTGCCCCGGCGCCACCGCCCGAGCGCACCTGGAGCCGCGCCCGCCTCCTGCCCACCCGCCGGGACGGGCACGGACCGCGCATCCCCCGCGGGATGCTCCGCGGGGACCGCCTCCCGCCCGCCTCGGGACCCGCGGCCGGGCACTCACGGGCGGTGACTCCCGGGTCCGAGGGCTCCCGGTCGTTGGTGCAGCCGCCCTGCTCCAGGCGAGCCTCGGCGGCGGCGCAGCAGTAGCGCAGCGCGCAGGAGCCGCAGCAGATGGTGGCGGCCGCCGTGTCGAAGCCCTCGGGGCACTGGAAGCCCTCGTGGTAGCCCCCCTGCCCGTCCACCCAGCCGTGGCAGTACTCGCCGCCGCCGGGCTGGCCCCCGCCGCCGCCGCCCAGCAGCCCCAGCAGGAGGCAGCGCAGCAGCAGCCGCGGCAGCGCCCGCCGCCGCCCCGCCATCTCCCGCTACCGCGCCCCGCTGCCCGCCCGCCCCGACGGGGCGCGCAGGGGGCGGCCCCGGCTGCGGTGCGGGACCTCCTGCGCCGCGTCCGGGGCTGGGGGGGCAGCTCCCCCAGCACACTCACACTCACACAGTCAGTCTCAAAACGCGCTCTCTCTCTCTCACACGCACACACTCACGGCCCCCCAGCCGCGCCCCCGCGGGGCCGCCCCCGCCGCTCACCTGCCGCCCCCGGCGCCGCCGCCTCCTGCGCTCCCGCAGCATCGCCCGCGCCTCGCTGCCCCCGCGCCCTGCGGCTCCGCAGCTCCCGCTCTGTACCTGGCGGTCGGGCGGGGGTGCGCGGAGGAAGAGACGCTGCAGCCAGATAAGAGTTCGCTTTTCGAGGGCCTCTTCCTCCCGGCAGGCTGTGCCCGGCCTCTGCCAGAAAAGGGCTGAGCGGCGGTGCGGGCATGTCCCGTCCCGCACAGCCGATCGTGCCCTGCCTCCCCGCCTGCGGCCGCCACGAAGCACAAGGGCTTCTCGCGCTGGCAATTTATTAAAGCAGCCCTGCGCTTCTAAGGGTTAAAAACCCAAGCACTGCGTATGATTTATTACAAGGACTCTTTGCTTTTTAACCTGTTTCCCTTCCTCAATACTTCTTATGTGCAGAGACATACCGGCATATCCCCAGAAGATTTATAGCCTCTTTTAGTCAAACACCAGGCCCCGTCACCTCTCTTTTCCAAAGGGTGAGAATGAGTGTGGGGTTAGGGAGGAGGAACACATCTGTTCATATGAGAATCAAATCCTTTTTCTGCTGGAAGAATAATAGCAAGTCACCAAGTAAAAACCACAAAAGGAACTGCTTATTCATTTATTCTAGAGGAAAAAAACATTCAAAATGAACTGAGCAGATTTGGACTTCTGGTTCAAGCAAAGAAACATTTCTTTAAATGATGTCTCCCCTGTGTGCTATCTAAGAGGCACTCCTGCTTGAACAGTGAAAGTGCTTACGAAACTTATATTAAAGCAGTGCTGAACGAAAGAATTCATTTTTCCTGCATCTGAAACTTCCTGACATCATTTACCCGCTGGGTATGAATATGTATATCAGAGTCTGACCACTTGTCCAACATTTTGAATGCCCATGTCAATAATTTCCAAAGCTGGCAAGTTTAGTCAAACAAAAGGAACAAAGTGTGCTGTGTACCAGCAATAAAACTGTGCACCCAGAACCATCTATCAAGACATTATACTTCTGGCCAACTCCTAAATACAGTCCACAACCAAAATATTTGTGTTTGTTTTTCTTTTAACAAACCTATTCTCTCTTTTTTTTTTTCCCTTCTGACCCTTTTTTTCCTGTTTTGATTTCTTTGAGTATAACCAGTACCACCAAATCGGAAAAGCAAATAAAAAACTTGCATAAATGAAAAATATTTTTCATGGCTGTTTAACAGATATAGCTATAGAAATAACAAAACTGGATGTAAAAGAAAAACAAATAGACTTTGGAAGTGAAAATGTAATATTCTGTCCTTTTCTGCATTTTCAGTTTGAAATGATGATGTGAATTAAACTTTTACCAGCTGTCCTGACTACAAGTTCCTAGTTTTTATAAGCCAATGTTAAATATTAATACAGTTTTGCATTTACTTCACCGTGGTTTTAAAGTAAACATAACCTTCATGGAATGTTTTAAAATGTATGACTTTTAAAGGCCTAATCCAGCTTCCAGGAAGGTCAAAAGGAATCTCTATGTTGACCAGGATGAGGCTTGGAGCAGGAACTCTGTAAGGTCTTCATGGTGCATTTAGCTGTCTCAGGTGCAGAGGACAGAGAGACAACAGAGCCATCCTCTCGAATTTGCGGGAAAGCCACATTTGGTAGGAGTCAATGAGTAAATATCTCACAGCTCATATGTTGATTTTGTTAATTAATTCATCAGCTTCCAAAAAAAAATTAAAAAAAAAAAAAAAAAAAAAAAAGTGGTCTGAAAAAAGCCTCTGAGAGGAGATATTTCAGATCTTAAGCTCCCATAGGAACTGCAGTGATAGAATTCTGGGTGGGAGCGCTGAGGAGGCATATCCCACAGGCATATCCCACAGGCAATAAGACTTTGACCTAGGTTCATTTCTCCTTATTTGTTCCACCTCTAGTGCTTGGATTTTTAATAAAAATGTTTGTGTTCCTTCAGGCAGAGGCTACTCTCTGCTCCCCTCTTGTACAAAGTGATGGCAGCTGTACAGGGTCTCCTGCAAATGGGCGCAATTAATGTTCTTTTTATTTGAATCCCAAATTTCCCCAACCTACAAGAAAAATCTTTTAAGAGTTTCTTTAGTATTGGTTTGCAATTGTGTGTGTGGTTGATTCACTTTTGTGTGGCTAAATGGCATTTCAGTCACACAAGTGGATTTATCCCCCTTCTGCCAAATAAATCAGAGGCAGATTTTAGGACTGCTCCAGCAAACACTGCCAACCTGGAATGCTTGGAAGATACATGGATTTTCATATAAATTGCTGAGGTCTTAACTGACTTCTCTGGTCTTTTCCCTGAAATACTGACACAATTTTCAGAATGTGATGTGACTATAGTGGAGGTGTTGTGACTATAGTAGAGGATTGTTCTGACCTAGACAGAAAAAATCTTTGTTCTGCTTCCCTTTTTGTAAAGATTACATCTGGGCAACGATATCCTTAACCATTTTGGCATGCTAGCAGATTCAATTGCATTGATTTTTGTCATTTGTTTTAAACTAAACCCACAAATAACTAAGAATACAGGGAAAAAACATTATATAAATGGTTGGTGAGCGTCCTTTTCCTGCAATATGAGGACATTGGATGGCTCTGAGTAGCTCCCTTTTAGTCTGGTTTCCGTTGGGTGACGTTCCTGCAAAGTACCAGTGTTGATTTTGCTTATTATTTATTCCTAGCCAAAACCTTCCAGCTTCCAGTGTTGCGCAGCGATATTCCAGGTGATGTGTCATCAACTTAATTATATCACATTAATTTAGAATGAGAAACATTGTTTTTAAAAGCTTGTATAGTTCTGATTGTTGTAGTTTATAAAGCTCAGTATTACAATTAATGAAGGTGACATCAGTCATGTAACAGGGAGAGAAGGTAAGATAATTTAATTGTATTTTAAGGTATTACTATTTACCAGGCTTTTCTTACTGTCTCCAAAGCAAACATGTGGGGAGAACACATTGTTGTACTCCTCATCTGCTTCTGTGCAAGATCAAACAATTTTTCTTAAATTACTTCTGAAATCGTTGCCTCCCTGCACACAGTAATTACCTCACTACTGCCAAATAGATCAATTGTAAAAACAGATATTAAAATCTTCTTAAACATATTCATATTTCTTAATAATAATTTTGTTACATTCCATTTTCTGGATTTGGGCTTCTCCCCCTGTTTTCACTATTATACTGTTGGCATTATTGTAGAGTATAAAGCAAGCCAGTGACCCATGAAGCTCTAGCATGAGACTAAATCCTAGTATCATTTCAGGCAGGCACTACCAATGTTAATAAAGTCCTGGAACTTTTGTTTGACTACTAGTGTCCAAGCAGAGACCAAATCTCCCAAATATTTCGAAATAATGTCACAGTTCTGTCTTGACTAGGGCAATGACACATAGGCTCAGCTCATATCTTTCTTGATGGTCATATCTTGCATGATTGGTTATTTCACCCCAGCTCTTCATTAAATTTTGCCTGGAATTTCAAAGAGTAAAAAAGGCCAAATTGAGTTACCAGCTTGTAAAAACAGCCTGGTGTAAGCAGATTTCCCTTTAAAAGTAAAACAAAAATATTTTGCCATCTAAACTGCAAGCCCTTCAGCTATGTGAGCTGCTTCATTAAGCACATAAAGACTGTGTTGAATAAAATCCTGTATGCTGCTCTCTAACATGATATCCTTATTCTTGGCTGGTTGTGAGAACGCCCTTCCTGCAGCTGCCTTGCTGGGAGAGCCACCTGCCAGGCCACAAGCATCCCTGTCACCTGCCAGGCCACACACGTCTCCCAGGCTGGAAGGGCTGGCAGGAGTGCTGGGAGGTGCCCCTGAATCAGCCCCACGTCCCACACAGGCTCCGTGGCCTCAGAGCCTCATCCTATTGCCTGCATCAGCAAATTCAAACAGACCCATGAAGTCCATAAAGCGTATATTGGTTGAATCAAGGGGAAATGTGGTACTTTTCTTCTTTCTTTCGCCTTGCTTCTTTTTCAGTATTCTTTTGTATTTGGGAGGGAGGGACTGTTCTATTCTGTTTTGGATCTGACAGACAATGTTTTATGGTTTACTCCTGAGATTTGACCAGCACTGCATGGTTTTCCACCCCAGTCAGGAATATCACCATGTTTTCTGAAGTCTCCCAGGAATATTTGAGGGGTAAAATTATGTAAGCCAGCTGTTAAAGGCAGCACCACTTACTCTTGCCCATGGGTTAACCCATTGAGAAAGCTGGTTACAGCTTGTGGAGAAAAATGTAGAAGTCAGGCTGTCTCAGCCTCATGATTGTCAAAGTAAGTGAGATTAATCATAAGTGCCTTAGGGCTCACTCAGGAAGTAGGATGTTGGACTACTGGCATCTTGATCCATGTCACAGTAATGGCTCCTTATCTGAAATCTGTAGCATTGCTAGGTAGAGGAGCCAGGATCAGACCTCAGAAGTCATCATTCTTCTAAGACATCAAGAATAGCAGATATTTTCAAGCCAGCAGTGCAGTTATCCCTATTTGAGGAACATATTATCCCAGCAACCCCTCATCTATCCTTTAGGAGACCACTCTTGCCTTACTCTTATGAAGTAATGAAATCATGAAAGATGAAGGGATTTGGTTGCACACGGAATGGGCACACACGTATGCTAAATGTGTCTCTTCTACACAACCACAGCAGTGCTCTCTGTCTCTGCGTCCAGGGGAGCACAGAATAGTCAGGGAGAGAAGCGCAAGGACAGATGTCTAGAATAGATAGGAACTGGTGATCTTACAGGATGTGCAATTACCCTTTCTTCACTCTAGCCATGGCTAAAAATAGCCTGTCTTACGGCTACCAAGCAAGGTTTTCTGAAGAAGTGTTTAATTTACTTTTAAACCAGAAGTTCCTGTGCTTTGGAATTCAGAAAGGAATTCTCCAAGCAACAATTCTTGGTTCTAAAAAAAGGCCTGGTGTGTAATTGCACCAACCACTAGTAGAGCAAGAGCTAATCAAAACCCGAAATAAAAAGTAAAAAATTAGTATAAAAATTACTCGTTTGTATTTCTAACAGCTGTTTTCAAAGCACTGAACATGGGGAAATGTTCTGACAGTGAAAAAAAGATTGAAAAATGGCCACATTTTGACCACTGTTTCTCTTGAAAACTGTTAATCAATTTTGATTTGGCACAGAGCTCCTTCTCTGTAACCTACAGAGAAAAAATGAGTTATTGCTAGTAAATAACTGTCTTTTCTAATAATCTTAACTGCTGTAGCTATTTTTAAACAGTACCAAGCTTACCAACTAGAGGTGGAAAGCTCAGTATGCTATTGTCAGTCAATTCCCTAATCCCCCAAACAGTCATATTAATGAGCAGTGCACCAGAAAGGTCAGAGGAGAGCGATACCATCAGACCTGCTCTGCTCTGCAGTAGGGTGTACATTTCTTTTCCCTTGCAACAGAATTAATGACCAAAAAAAAAGTGAAAGGATGTGAGAGAACATTACATTTGAGTGTAGAAAAGTGTACAAAGAAAATGTGCTTACCAGTGAGTGAAGACAACTGGTTTTTGGTTTTTTTTACTCACGCCAGGAAAAAAAGAACTTTCAAAAAGAAAAAACTAATACATACCAATGCTTTTTTCTTTTTCTCCAAAATAAATAGTGCTAAATATGAGGGCACTGTTTCAGTGCTTAACTAACAGAGTGCCTAAAAAACATATGCTTAAGTTTAAAAGTATGCAATTTCCTTTTTTTTTTTTTTTTTGTTATTATGAAATTAAAGCATGAGAATGACTGACAAATAATGCACAAATAAATCTCCAGATGGACACATTATGGAGTACCTTTAGCCTTAAAGAAGATACAACCTTTAAACAAGTAACGAAGATCTTGTTTTGTAGGATATATTAATATCTAACACTAGTAGTTTGCTTCTTACACAGGAAAGTTGCCCACAAATCACTCATAGGCAATAGAGCCTCTGGATTTAAAAGAACAATTCCTTTGTAGCACTAAACCTGGTAGACTAAACTGGTCCCTTACACTTGAATTAGCAACCAAACAGATAGTTTTAGTAAATATTTTAGTAGCACAAACAGGAATTTTTAAAAATGCTTATATTACCGCTGCTACAAATTTATTCTGGGCATTAAATAGCAGCTCCCCAAAGCTAAAAACAGGGCCAAATTCTGTATCTTTGAACATGGGAGCATATCCCTCAGTTCCTCTGGCTCAGGTCCTCCACACCTTTGTCCTCAGGCTTCATTTTGCCCAACTAAGGACCACCCATCCAGGTTTGCATTGATGTCATTGCGTGTTTATAACAGATAGTTGTGGGGTTTTCCATTCCTTGTATTTATCCGGTCTTTGGAATGGTGTCTTAACACTTCCTACAAACAGCAGATTTCCCAAAGAACTTAAGACATTTCAGGTCAGAAGAAATTAGCATTTGGTAAAATAAATTAGCTCTATATTTATGATAATCTAATCAGTGAATGACAGATTAGGTGAGATTAAAGACTGAGACCCATATTCTTTGTTCTGACTGCAGGTGGGAGGATTTAAGGAAGAGCTCTACGTTAGCTCCCAGAGCCTTGGGCAAGTCAGGGACTGGGTCACTGTGGCACCGTCTCAAGTAGCTGCAGCGCTGCTGCACTCAATGCTTGCTGCTCCTGACACTCTGCATTGCCAGATCCCAAGCAAGATGGGTTCTGCCACTCACCTAGCCCAGTCTCAGCTCTGTGGCCGTCCAGAACTGCTTCAGGGGGTGTGAGAAGCCCTGCAGCAGTGCCACCTCCACCTCCCCATGCAGAGAGCAGGCTGCTAGGGCTGATCAGGACATGCTCACAGGAAATATTTGGGGATCCTGTTCTGAAGTGCACTATCCCAAAATTTACCCAAACAAGATTTATGTGCAGGAAAGAGGTCTTATCTAGTGAAACCAATATATGGTAGTTTTAAACTTTGGATCAGTGATAACTGGGGACTGGCTTGAACTCAAAGCCTAGAGCAGGCCCAGTAATACTCTTTCCAAAATATTTTGCTGGTAATTTTTCGGTGGCAGCTGAACATTGAGCAGATGTCTTCATTTTTTATGGAATAATACTGAGGACTGAAAGTCCTCTAGTGTCTAAATAGAAGTCTGAATGTGCCTCTCTAAATAGTATTACCCTGCATTTGCAGGCACAGCATTTCATTTGCCTCTGTGTTGCCGTGATGGTTTAACCCCAGCTGCAGTTCAGCCCCTTGTAGCTTTCCCTCACACTGCTTTCAGCCCAAATCCAACACACAGCCCTATGCTGGCTACTATGAAGAAATTAACTCTGCCCAAACCAAAACAGCACAGTTGCCCACTCACCTGATTCACTCAGGTCTTGTCACAGTTCCTCCAAACTCGGCTGCTCTGTTTGACTGTCCCATGAGATCTGTCATCCTTAAACAAGTTGGTGATTTACAAATGGGCTCCTGCCATCACCACAGCCGCAATTCAGTGGTGCCAGGCAGTGTCTGCATTTATGTCCCACCACAGTTCTACGTTTAGCAACCGCTTCAGTCAGCAAGCTCTTCATCTGCCTTGCCTTAATCGGAAAGACGACATGACAGGCTCCTGTGTGTGCTTCCCATGGCACCTTCCTTCACACAAACAGCTGCCAGGCATGAGCCTTTCCCCAGCTGGAGGTGCCTGCAGGATGGGCTGCAGGATGGGCTGCCTTCCACTGTCCCCTGGCACAATGTCTGTGAGCAATTCTGTCACCGTTGTTTCGCGAATGATGGCTTTCAAACACTGCCTGCTCCCTGAGGGATCTGGACCTCTTGCAGCTCCATCTTTGTGAGTAAATGCAGTAACTATGAGTGGATGGTAGCTCAGAGTCACTAACACAAGCCTGCTGCTGCTCAGGCCTCAGTTCGAGAAGGATTGGGTTGGTTTGCAGTGGTTAACCAACCAGGAAAGATTTTAACTGGAGAACTTTCAGCAGGCAGCCACTAATGTGATGTATATTCATCCCATCTGATACCCACTCTGCTTATCTCTCTGCTGGAATGAAGAGTAAAACACTTGCACAGTAACACTGGACCTAGTGCCTTGTTAGGAATTCCTAGGTGAGCCTGGGTGTAACTTCTGCTCAAATCGGATAGCCTCATGCACACCCTATCCTTTCTTATCTTGATCTCCACACCAATTTTCCTTCTTGGGAGATAAAACCTTTGGGAGAAGGAACAATGCTGTATTTCATGCTCACCTGCATGCTTAGTTGGAGTCATCAGCTGTCAATCCCAAAGCCCAGCTTTAAGAAACAGCACTCAGCTCAAACCCTCCAGGATGGCATCAGTTGTACTTCAGTGACATTGAGAAAAAGGTAGACATGTGATGGCAGTGTGTTCTTGTAGCCCAAAAGGGCACCAACATCCCCAGCTGCAACCAAAGCAGCACAGCCAGCAGGGCCAGGGAGGGGATTCTGCCCCTCTGCTCTGCTCTGCTCTGCTCTGCTCTGCTCTGCTCTGCTCTGCTCTGCTCTGGTGAGACCCCACCTGCAGTGCTGTGTCTGGCTCTGGGCCCCCAGCATAAGAAGGATGTGGACCTGTTGGAGCTGGTCCAGAGGAGGCTACGAAGGTGATCAGAGGGTTGGAGCACCATGAGGACAGGCTGAGAGAGTTGGGGTTGTTCAGCCTGGAGAAAAGAAGGCTCAAGGGAGACCTTATAGCACCTTCCGGTACCTAAAGGGGGGTTGCAAGAGAGCTGGAGAGAGACTTTTCACACAAGAAAATAGTGGTAGGACAAGGGGCAACAGTTTTTAACTAAACAAGGAGAGGTTTAGGTTAGCTATTCGGAAGAAACTCTTTACTGTGAAGGTGGTGAAGCACTGGAACAGGTTGCCCAGAGAACTTGTGGATGCTCCAAACCTGGAACAGTTCAAGGCCAGGCCGGATAAAGCTTTAAGCAACCTGGTCTGTTGAAAGGTGTCCATGCCCATAACAGGGACTTTGGAATGAGATGGTCTTTAAAGTCCTTTCCAACCCAAACCATTCTATGATTCTGTGATTCTCTGATACAAAAAGCGGAGTCTACACAAGCCCATTTCACCCTTTGCAGTTTAGAGCATTGCCACCATGCAGGAATAAATGCAGTTGTGAAGCCTGATTTTAACTCAAGGAAGAATTGTGTAGGAAGACATTGCATGCAGAACCAGTACTGGCTCTGCTCTACCATGCAGGAAACCTAAAAAGGACTAAAACTTTAAAGAACTATGAGGAGATTCATAAAATGTTTTGGTGAACACATTAGTTATTTTGGAGAGCAGTAATGTTGACTTAAAATATTTAGTTTTTGAATTTGACTTAAAGTATTCACGTAGACTGAATGTAGTCATGTGTTTGGGGAATTAATAACCTTATTTCTAAGTATTACTTATTATTCTTATATGCAACAGCCTGAGGAAATTTTCTTTTGCTTATCTACATTTCAGCCTCTTTACTTAGATTTCTTCTGGGATCTGACCTATAAAAACAACTGGATTTATGATACTCTAAAGTTTACAGCAAACACTTAACAAATACTCCTATTTCAGATAGAAATTTATAGTGTTTAAATATAGTCTTCGATGTTATCATTTTTGGTGTTTACTGAGTGAAGTAGTTTTCCAGCAGATGTCAAGAAAGCAGCTAATAGGTAAATATACTACAGAAAGTAACTGCACACTGCCATCTATGGAGCAGGCCTGGGATACGGCAGGAGCGGTTTATCACCATGAGACATGAGAGGGGGTATTCATAACCAAAAAATATCATGGATTTTCCTCTTCTGGCAGCAGTTTCTGTTAGCGCAGAGCATGTGTTGCAAAAAAGCCATTACGATACAGACTTTGCATGACAGTTGTGTGAGGAATGAGAAATGGCACAGAGCATGGAGAGTAATTATTTCTCTGAACAATGTTGTTTATGATATCAAGGCCGCATTTGGAACAGCCAGGGGAAACCATGCAAGAGGGCAGGAGGAGCTCATGTCCCATTCCCAGTGGGAGAGCTCCGGTGGGATGCTGGGCTGCAGACATCACTGCAGCCGAGTTTGAATGGTGCGTTGCGAGAGCACCGTGTCAGATCCCAGCTCTGGCTGAAGCGGATGTTTCATCCACCAGCAGTCTCTCCCTCCCCACTCCTGACCTGTTATCTGTTTCTCCCCAGTTGCTCTCACCTCACCTCCCTGCCAGCTGCTGCTGCTGCCCAGTGCTTGCATTTCCCAAGAGCTGGAAGGATGGGCAGTGATTGCAGGACGGTCCTGGTCCCACCCAAGGTTCAGTTCCTCCACCCAGCGAGGCTGCCAGCACCTGCTCAGGCACAGCCAGCGGCTCCACAGGGATGTGCCACATCCCGCGGGAGAGAAGCAGGAGGGTGTCCGGTGTACCACACACAGGGCTTATATTGGTAACACATCAGCAACATTTTACTCTCTCTCCCGGGCTACTTTTTCAAGTGAAAAAAATCAAGGGAAACAGCATCACCAAAGAGTCCTCCTTCAGCTCCCCCCCGTATCCTCTATCCTATGCACAACTGTCCTTTGTAAGAAGCATTTGAAGGACACTAGGTGGATAAAAGAAACTGGGAACCATTGTGTAAGGCAAAAGAAGGCATAGAGGAAGAGCCAGGAATATGTGCAGTTTCTGCTTTTACCACCCACTTCTGTGGGCCTTGCAGACCTCCACAGGCTGTCCCATGAAAATCCCCAGTGCTCAACAGGGCATGCTCTGCTCATGACCTGGTTTTGAGCTCTTTGCTGCTGGATGGCTATGAACCAGAGAATCCCACTCGTGTTTATCGCTTTATTGCTGGGGTTGTTTTACATCTCCTGTAGTAACAAACCACTGGGGTTTAGACTGAGGTAGGCGGAGCTGGTGCTGGCACTAATATGTGCAAGTACACTGCTTAGCACGACTGGCTCTGACAGCTGGGTTTGATAGCTGGCGTCTCTGCATAAATCTTTGACAACATCCATAATAGTCAGTAGCCTCAGCCCTAAATTACTGTTTATCCAGTTATAAAAACTAGTCCTAAATTAGCTGAATCACCATTAGCCTCTCTCTCAGAAGAGAAGTTAATATTTATCTGTATACGCCGGTAGGCCCCTGTATTACCCATGTTTGGCTTCCTTCAAGGAGCTTATCTCATCCTGATTTGATGATGAATTATTGTGAATTTGCTTTGGACATCTTACATCAGACTTTTGGCTCAGGGGCCTAGAAATTTCTTCAGTGCCAGACTGTTGACTTCAGCCACAATTAATGATCACTTGTTATCAGCTTTGTTCAAATGTTTGGTTTCTAACTTTTGGTTGCATAGTCTAAACATTTACAAAGTCCAGATAGACAGCTTTAAATTAAAATGTTATTATTTTGATACTGACTCAATGCCTTCCTGGCTGAGTGGGAGTATTTTATTCTTCCATCACTTTGATTAATAGACCTGTTACAAATCCTATGCTTTAGAGTACCAAGGAGTGAAACAGACAAACATCATGTAGATTAACCTAGTTAAGACCTAATCTTATACTTCTGTGAGAAGTTTTTTTTCATCATTCAGAAGTTAATTCACTCTTTAGTACAATTTTCAGATTATGAATAATTGCACTTCTCTGCAGTCACCTATTTGTCTTTTTCTTAGCCTAAACTTTTGTTCTGCAGCTCACATGCTGTATGGTTAAACATAAATTTATTACACAAGCTCTTCAGAGTTGGCCTTAAGTATCAGGAGAGTATCCTGCAAGAGTCCCTGCTAGCAGATGAAAATTCTTTACCAGTAGTAGTTAAGACAGGATAAAAATTCATGTCTTTACATGAAATACTGGTAGTTCTGCCATCAGTACCCAGTCCTCAGGCATTCTCTGCTGTGGATGCCAGACCAGTCATAGATTTCATAATGGCTTGTTCCCACACTCTCCATCAAATATCCCTTAGGTGTTAAAAACATGCTACAGGAAATCACAGTCTTTACCCCAGTAAGAATAAAAATGCTGAAACAGGTTCACTGTTACTAATACAGCTCATTTTGTCATATTGGTTTGTAATCAAAGATACATCCATATTTTGTAGACTTACTTTAGTATCCTCTTATTAACTAACCAAGCAGATTTTAACTATTTTTTCCTAAAAGATAATTTAGTTAACTTCTGGTAAACAGGAGATATGTTTGAAATTGAATACACTTTTCATATTCTTAAGTTTATTGTACCAGCTAGGGTTTTTTTATTTAGTTGGAGAAGTTGAGCTGAGACGGAGACACTAAAACAACTATCAGTCTTGAAAATCATTAAAAAAGCACTTCATATTTTTTGGTTTGGGTCATTTGAGATTCTTAAAATGCTCATTAAGTTTATCAATGTATGTTCGGGTATGAATATATGTGTATTCCCTGCCTTACATTTGCCAGCAGTTATAAAATGGAATTAACATCTTGCCTTAGTGCAAACTTCAGGATTATGCAAAGACTGCTGCAGAGTATTCCCATCACGTCAGGATGAAAGATCAGATATATTGTCGAAAGCACAAGGAGTGAACGTGTCTGCTTAGCTCCTTGCACAGCCACGTAGACACTCAGCACAAAAAAGAATTTGTAAATATGCTGAGACTTATTTGAACCCTAATTCAGTTAAATAAAGTAGAAGCATCATGTGATCAAAACTGTGCATCCCACTGGTGAATTAATGGCACATGAGCAGCAGGGAATTGGTGACACAAGAATCTATGGAAAACATGTAGGTGCCCAGAGCAGCATCTTCCTTACTGTGGTAGAGCCAAGATTTCTTTAAAGCAATGGCCTCTTGTGACCACTCTCATTCACAAGGCAACTTAACCATACAGGTAATTTATTTGTTTTGTTACATTCTCATCTCTAATAAGTTTATACAAACCTTTGACTTCTGCCCTGCTGTACAGGTCAGGGACATCAGATACTATCTCTTTATGCATGCAAAAATCATGACTGTTATCTGCTTATTAAGTGCCTACCTTACCATCAGTTGTCCTGATTAATTCCATGGTGAGAAGTGGGATGACTGTTAAATCCTGCCTTTATTGAAGTGCTTAGACCTCTGTGCATAGGCAAGTCATAAATGGAGGATTATTTTGTACCCTGGCTGTAAGCATGATTGATCTGGCAATCACAGCTTTTGTATGAGTGAATGTGCTCAAAAGTAGATGTGTGAATGGAGCTCTGGGCAAGAAGTTAAAAGTCTTGTCACTCAGCAAAAAGTGCAAAGTTACACCAAGGTAAATTTAGAGATAATTTTCTTTCTGTATTTACGTGTTTGTTTATTGGGTAGTTGAAGACGTAAGAGTCACAGATGACAGACTTACCCTGAAATATATGTTATGATACTTACCAACATTCTTTTTTACTCATTCATATGTCAGTTTGAATATTATAGAGCTCAGGAGGTCTCCTCTGAGATAACTCCAGAGTCATACTGTTCTTGGTCAGATAATCTGTCCTGAAATAGCAGATAAGTTTTCATGGGCATCAGATTATTTTTCTCCTGACTAGCTGCACCTGGAACAATAATAACACCACTGGGGCGAGTTAGCCAATAGGCTTTGGCATTGATATCTGAATATTTTCTAAATCTCATTGACTAGCTCAGCAGTATAATGAAATATCTGATGCCTGTGCTGTTTTTCTTGCAAAGACCTTTTTCTGTCATGCTGGGATATCTTTAGAATAGAACAAGTTCTCTAAAATCTAAGTGATTTACAAACTTTCCCTTTATTTCTGCAATACTTTCTGAGGATTCAATGTCCATTTTTTAAATTAGATCATTCTCTGTCTGATATTTACTACTGTGAATTTAGTTTAATACCAATAAAATAAGGAAAATTATCATCATTTGCAAAATATGGGTAGCTCTGGCCACATGTGCGCCTCCAGCCCTGCACTGGTGGCAGTCCTGCCTCTCCCTCTGTGTCCTGGGAGCCTGGTCAAGTGCCCTCAGTGTGTTCAGGACATCAGACAGCTGTTTGCTAATGTGCAACCTAACCATGGGGATGTCCTGGAGGATGAGTCTCCTTTCCCCAGTCATACACCTTAGGTAAAGTTCATTCACACTCTAGGAATGACAGAATTAAGTCTCTCAAGATACTTTTGTGTATTCAACCACCCTCTCTCCCTTGCCCCAGCAATACAACGTCCTTAGAACAGACTTTTTCTTTACAAAGCAGCCAAAGTCCTTCTCATGTGAAAGACCACAGAGGCATTTCAGTGGAGACGGGCTGGTTAATTAAGTTTGACTGCTTTCAGGGTGAGCTTCTTGGTGCTACATGTTCTTCTGAGGTGATTCTGAGTTTTAGAGGGAAATATGCACTACACAGTCCATCATTAACAATGCTCTTTGGACCAACTGTGTCATATCTATCTGGAACGCTCAGAGAAATTGAGGCAGACTTCTGAGTCATTGGCTTCAGTTTCAGTGTGACAGAACCGATGTGGTTACTGGGAAATATTCTGCCACCCTCAAGAGTGTATGTTCCCTGTGAACTTTAGTTAAATTTATAGCTTCTCTTAGACAAATAGCTGTGAACAAGATAGCTGCTTTCTGACTAGATACAGACAGAAAAAAAACTGTGCTCAAAAAAATAATTGCTTCTATCCATCATCTGTATCTCATCTTGGGAATGAGTGGTCTGCTGCAACTGTTCTCCTTGGAGTAGCTGTGGGAAATACTATTTAAATCTTCCAGAACCTGATAACACAAAAAAGTATCATGACACAACTTGGTGCTAGATACCAACATTTTTGGCCAAGGGGTCTACTTAAATTTCTGGGGAGAAGAAGGAAGGATTTTTTTTCTTACTTACATTCATCTCTCTTCTCATACTGCTCTGACTCCTGAGACAGTCTCGTCCCACTCAGGCTGGAGCTCTCCAAGAAGAATGCCCTCGTTTCTGGGGGAGAAGAAGAAAGCTCCTGGCCAGGGCATGGGGAAGCAGGGTGCTCTAGGCATCCTGCCTCCACTGCTGGAGCATCGCCCCTGCATGAGCAGGGCAGAAATACAGCACAGCCAGGCAAAGTGCTGCAAGGCCTAGGACAAGGCATGCTGCTGTTTCATGAGATTTTATATCACGAAGTTTCATGTTTGCTTGAAATCACAATGCTCCCAGAGCATCTGTGCACCCAGAGCATTTTAACTGCGTTGTAGAGGTGCTCAGAGGGGCAATGCCTGATGGCACATGGGTTACCATGGGGTGTGCCCACACCACAGCTGTGATGCAGCCTGGCTGCCTCGCCCAGACCAAAGGTCCCTGACTGTACCGTGGCTTGGTGAAATCAGTGGGAAGCTTCCCACAACAGGCTTCACATCAAGCACCCTGAGTAGGTGTGGCTTGGGAAGATGCTGTCCCCTGCCTGGTTACAGAGTGACTGTCCTTTGGGGACAACCAGAAAGATTTGAGGAGTGGGAAAGAATAATCAATTTTGCTATATTAGTGGCATGTGTTTGTGTTTATGGAGGCACCAATAAACAACCATATCATAAACACCTATAAACAACCCATAACAACTGATAACTTTTGCCATTCTCTTGCCTGCTTTTACTAATTTGGATTTTTTTTTAATGCAATGGTAAGTACATTAGTCTTTAGTTTAAATTGTTGCTTCCTTTTGAAATGAAAATCATATATAAATTACCAAATTAAATCCAAAATACTCTTCAGGCAGTTCAGTAGTTACTGATTTTATTTTTTTAATTACTCTAGCTAGAGGCATGCTTTTGGATTTGTAGGTGTTTGGATAACTTAATTTAAAAGAGCAAACCAGACCAGACTAGATAAGAGAAACTTAGGTCAAATTATTCTGGTTGTGACATATGTGATACATAATGCTGCGTAATTAGATATTAAAATGGTTTCTGTACAGCAGGATGTTTTATGAAAATGGGACAAATGTTTTTTAAATGTACCACTGGAAACCAGACAGATGGTAACCTATATCCCCAAGGAGGATAGCTGAATTCCACCAAGTTTTTTACAAGAATCTGAACTGTAGTGAACAGGAAAGGAGGGAATTTGTGATTATAGCTTAGCTCGCCATTAGTCAATGTTTGGCTGAATGTGCAAAGGATGCTTATACGGTGCTTAGTCTGGACAGTAATATTTTCTGGGGATTTGTTCTTTTTTGAACAATAGCAGAGCAGATGGTGACAAAGCAGATCTAGCAATAAATCGTGGAGACAGGATACTTGAAGGAAGCAAAATGATCTAGAGGAAAAAAATAGAAACTGGGGGATAATTGTTACACAAATGCAGAGTGTATTCCCAGTAATTTTATTAATGCTGGGGACAGTACTTAAAGGCTGAGCATTTTCATGTAGCTTGGCTGTTAAAACCCCTATTAAAATTTTTAATCAACATCCTTTGGGAGCAAAACTTTTCAGGGCACATACAAAAAAAGATCTCTGCTCTGTAATGAAACTTCTGGTGACTGCACAATTTAGAAATGCCTGACCATCTTTAACTGCAAGATGCCTTTTGAGATTCACTGGGTTTGTGGCTACATGGGATTTAGCTCTGAAACCATGACAGCCTTCAGGACAACCTGGTGCACATAATAGTAGCAGGAAAGACACCTAAAAATATTTTATGAAGCACAAAGGAAGAAACAGCAATCCCAGGAAGCAAGATCTCAGTAGAAAAATGTTAGCCCTCTTGCAGCTGGAGGGTAGTTCTCCCTCTGCTCCCTAGCTGGGAGGCAGCACAAAGCCCCATCTCTGCCAGAAGCTAACACTTCTTTGTCAGCCAGTCTGCAGCCTGACCCTGGGAATGGTGATTCCTCACGGTTCCCTGCTGTTTGCTCTCTTGCTGTCACAGCAGCACCTGCATCAGGGGTGACAGTCCCTGTCTCTGTCACATCTGCACTCGGTATTTCACCTGGAGTGTTTACAGTCCCATTCCCTGGCTCAGAGGCTGCTGATACTGAGGCAATGGTGAGTGGTTCAAGGCCCTGGATAGCAAAGGATCCCTTAGGCCCCCCTTTCTTGCACTGAAATGAGGCAGAACCTCGGCTTCCAAGACTTGCAATATCACGAGGAGTTGTCAATTCCCAGCTTGTCAGGCTCAGGCAAAGGATTCCTGCTGCATTTGGTGCAATACACTACAGCTCAGATAATCCAAAACAGACAAAAAATCCATTGATCTGCTGTTGATTCAACAAATATTTTTCCCACAGATCTCCATATCAGATCATTCTGGTGCCTTTCAGGATGCACCAGGCACAAGCAGCGCAACACAGCCCTGACATGCAGTCAAGCCCAACAATCTCATCATTCAGCGATTATCAGGTGGTGGGTACTCGTGCATCCCTTTGGATCATTTGTTGCTCACTCAAAAGTTAGGATTTCTTCTAATCTGCCTCACCTGTGAGGCAGATTAGAAGTGACCCTGTGGGACAGTCCTACTACAAATAATTGCTGCAACGAGGTGTGTTTGTGCGCTGCACAAAGGCGCATCACACAAAGGAGCCTCCTTTTAGCAGATGAAGGGCAAGACAAACTAAAGGCAGGACTATTGAGCAGAAAAATTGGCATTTTTGATGCAAAATGTATCACGAAAACATATTTCAACAGCTTGCAGAGAGAGTAATTTTCAATCAATAATTATAAAAATAGAGCTATTAAACTCAGATGAGCAGTTTTATTGTATTGTAATGCCTCCCTTTTTCTGATCACGTATTGGAATGACTTGTTGCAATGTGCAAACAGGTAGAAAAGTGAAATAAGTCATTAATAGGAAGAGCTAAAAGCATAGTATTTTGTTTGGTTTTTCAGTAGCTTGTACCCAAGTTTGAACAAAGAGAGCAACAAAGCTTGTGTCCCCTGTCTGCACATATTCTTGTGTAATGGCTGGAATTCAGCTTTACATTGTAGACTTTCAAGAAGAAACAGTCTGATTTCCCACATACCCATATATATCAAGCTCTATATAATCAAGGCTTGCATGTTGAGATGCATTTGGGATGTGATTGCTGATTTGTCCACTTCTGGTTATCATTAGGACATTTATATATTAGCTAGATACTGCAGAAGTATCATCCTTTGAACACTAGACTATGTATAAGGAGACAGAACTTCTACTAAGTGATACAAACAAAATTAGTTTGATTGTAAACTATGTGGTGCAGACATATAAATAGCTAGAAAATGTTGCGTGTTATAAGAGGTGATGAGAGGCTCAGAGAGATAATCACTAGACAACTTGCAGGAAAAAAAAATTCTATGCAAGGAAAAGATAAAACTGCCACCTGATGCAAGTGGCAGCAGAACTACAAGCAATAGCTCAGGCTGCTTGACTCTGCCTGATACAAGCTCACCAAGGATGATTTTGGGGTGATTACATTTGAGGTACGTGTATGCCATGATTTTACCTTGTACTGGTGTTTGCAGCCTAGAGCCATGTACTTGGGCATGCTGCTGCTGCATTTGGAAAGGTGTCCTTCTCACTGGAGTGCTGGCTGAGAGCGGGGACTGGGGAACTGCATGGGGCAGCCACGGAGAACATGGACACAAGGCTCCCTGGCCATCAAGCCTCTCCTAAGCCAGGCCAATGGCTGGTGTGAAGGTCAGTGAGTCAGAGTAGTGGCCAGTGTTAGTGGCTGCACCTGCTCTGTCCCAGGTTGGAGCTGGTGCTAGTTTCACTTTGACCCTACCGTCTCTTCTTCCCCGTGTGTAGATTGGATGTGATTGGTGAGAGATGCCTCTGCTCAAATTAAAGTGCAAACAAGCCCATATGCAAAAGTCAACAATACAGATTTTATTTAACTGTAAATGTGAGGTAGACAGATAGAAAGAAATTGAAAAGAGAGGAGAGGAAGAGAGAGGGAGATCAAGAAGAAGATAGTCACCACCCATGGATCCAGCAGTATCCTGTTGATCCTTCTTCCCCCTGAGTTTCATGGTGGTGAGAGTCCCAAAGTAATACAAAATTTTTCTACTATTTATATATTTTAATAGACAAAGGAATTACTGCTCATTGGCTACACAGTTTTTTTTTGGTTAATTAATTCCTTCACTTCTAATGCTAATTAGTCCCATGTTCAGTCTTTCTCTTCTTTTGAGTTGGTGAGTTTCTTGAGTAGGTGGGTTGTGATCTCCCCCTGCCAGAATTTCCTTTTACTCAGTCTGAGCTGATTCCAGCACAGTTGCTGTGTTGGCTTTCCTTGTCCATTATCAGTGATACATTCTTCTCCCCCAGCTCTGTTTACCTCCCCCTCGGTCTGAGATAACACCTGGACAGTAGTACCACCTTTATCTTATCGCAAGTTCCCTTCATGGTGGCTTAACTTATAGTCCAAGTTCCAGGTATCCACAGAGGCTTATTCAGGGGAGGGCCTTTAGTGGTCACAGATTCCATCTGTCCCATAACTTGGGGAGATCTTTGTTTCACCAGTGTTATGCCTATGAGCAGTTGCTTCTTTACAGAGTTTGCCAAAGCAGGAATTTTAGTCTGTATGCATGACCCAGGATGAACTCCCTTCTTTTCTTCTCCTTCCTATCAAAGAAGGGATAAGAAGATAATGTGAAACAATTTAATTACTCTTCAATTGTAAGAAACAGTTATAAGATATGGTGTTGGAACAAAAAGTTTAATGAGTCACAATTCAGATGCCTTACACAATGTTTCCTTCCTGACAACATTAAAAGATCATCAGAGTAAGGAGGCTGAAGTTCCTGCATATGAAACTTTGCACGTTGATTATCATTTAATGCTGTACAAAGCCAGGGTCATGCTAACACTCTTGATCCTCTAGAGTCATTAATTCTATCAAAATCAATGCAGCCAGACCTATTAAAACTTGATAACAGCAAAAAAATTACCAAATCAGGAGGCAAATGCATTGTAACATGGCAGTGCAACCTTTTCAATTGTGAAGAGAACTAAAGTTTACAGGCAGAGATGTCCTTACTCTTCCTGTATTTTAGTTCTTCATCAAAGTCAATATAAGGAGAGAAGCACAGTATCTGGATCTATATCCAGTATTATCTGTGAGAGAGAGCTCTTTGTGACAGGGCTACTCCCATCTTAGAGCAAAGGAGGAAAGCTTTGGAACTCCAGACTTGGGAGCCCACACACATTGTTCACCAGAGAGGTTTTGGTGATACCTGCTCCAGGAACAAAGGGAACAGCCTCATGTTATTCATGAATGAGACTACTGTCTTGCTCCTTACAATAATTTTACATTGCTGTGAGGAGGAGTATTACTATTTTAAAAAGAGAGGCCATATAACTCATAAGTTTTAAAATACTCTTTTAGTTTAAGAAAATTGTTCTCTTAGTCTGAGATATGATGATGACAGAGAAGCCACTTGTCCACAAATAATTTTACTAAATAACTAAACTTATTTCCTCTTACTATTAGCAGCTGGAAGCATGATAGTTTCTTTTGCTTGGAGGTTTGATTAAGGTTTGATTTGAAAGGTGTTGCTTTAGTGAATAGGTACAATTATAAAATACACTCAAATATCCAATGAGAACTGTCCTAAAGGTATGATTTAGTAAGATATTAGTTGCTGGTATAAAATTTTCAGTGCTATCTTGTGCACAGATGTTATTTTTAAGGAGAAGAAAACCTTCTGGTGCTAAAGCTGTGGGAATGAGGCCCTTTTCATGTCAAGAATGATGTATGAACTGATAGGTCCTGAAAGGTGAAGACTCACTTACCAGACGTCTACCTTTAGAGTTATGGCTGGATGAAGTCATTTGACCAATTATCTTTACTGATGTCCTGAGAAGTCTGTGAGCTTGTTTTTGTTACCAGTGACAGTATGGTCCAATTTGATGCCCTCAGACCAACCTAACTAAACAAATTAGCTTTTCATTTCAAAGAAAATATAACCTAAAGCAAGCTTTGACTTATGTGAAACAAATGCTTGCTACAGCCCTTGGGGTCTGTCGTCTTACCTCCAGCCAAATTACTTTAAAAACCACACAAGAAAACTCTGAAATTCAATTAATGAGTAAGACTTACTACCAAAAAATAAATCGCTAGGGCCTGTGTGGATACTGGTAAACATATCAAACCTTGCAGAAGTTCAGGTTTTTATGCAATGTTCAAATGGCTTGAGTGGTTGGGGTGCCGGGTGAGCAGCTCTGCTCCGTAAGAGCAGCTGAGGGAGCAGCAGCACAGAGCGTGCTGCTCTGGGTTGATTTTCCTGTGACACCATATATCATGCAATTAAAAACCCAAAATATGGGTACCTAACTGAAAATGTGTCTGTTTTGTTGGCGTCTGATGCAGAAGCAGAAATCCCTTTGCATTTGACACAGTCAAAATCTCTTTCGTTTGTCTGTTTTCCCATTTAAGGGAGTTTTTCTTCTTCTGCCCCTCAGAAAGTGGAAGGTCAGAGGGTGTTGTAGGATAAAGGTTAAAGAAATAATAAACCATTACAGAAAGAAATAATAAACCATTACAGTTATAACTGAGTTTATTTCCTTCATTCCACATTACCACGTCTCTTTGGTGCTGAGGTCTGGTCTCAGTAACAACAGAAAAAACAAGGTCTTCAATCCCTGTTGTCATTTTTCACATTTGATATAAACTAAACCAAAATAAAGAGAAACAAAATTAAAATGTTTTGAATACCTATAAAACATAGGAAATGTTTAGGCAATGGAAGAATAAAATGCATTTCCTGGCAGTATGAAACACTGGAGCTTTTTTTCCCACCTGTCAGGAGATGGAAGAGAAGAAAGAGTATGGACAATGGCTTTTTTAGAGTTCCAGCCCCTGGAATCATAGCATTTTGAAAATAAGATTTTTTTTATTTTATTTTCAAGATAGTTGTCTATCCTTGTGGAACTAGGTAACTCTTAAAATTGTTCACTTAGGAGAGAAAACAACAGTCTGACTAATTATTTTAGAAGAGATGAGACAGAGAAGATACTCCAGTGCTGATTTTGCCCACCTTTCTTTGCCTCCTGAGTACCTCCCTAGAATTTATACATTTCGTCAATAGTAGCAACAGGAACTGTTTTAAGCTACATTCCCAAGATCAGAGGGATGTGCATTCATCTCTCTTAAGGCTGTTTAGCTCTACACAGATGTCAAAAATGTTTACTTTCGTTACATATCACTGTAGTTACTTGTATTTCTCAAAAAGAAACTCATAATGTTAGTTGTTTATCTTGTTTATTCTCATTTTCCTGGCCTTGACAGCATGACATCAAGATTATCTGGGTATATTTGAGGATCAGAGGACTCTTACCAATAGCTGTGTAGAATTAGATGTCAGGCTGTACTTTCCTATAATGAAAATATCCAGTTGTGTATTCTGGGTCTTTTGTGACTGTCACCCTTACTTGGGGCCACCTAGTCAGCAACTGCAGCCCCATGGATTTACTCAAATATGGGATGCAGACTGAAGTGTGCAGCAGGGGCAATTCAGAAACTACTCTGATGAAAAGCTTTTTGAACTGAGATTTTGGATGTTCTCCAGAAGTTTTCCTTTTACAGAGACTCTGTGAACTTCACCTGCAGCAGTCTTACAGAATAAAGAATAAATTTCTCATATATGCCTGTGTTCTCCAGAAACATGGTGTGGCATTTACCAAACACACACCTCTAAGCACAAAGTGTAAGTTTGTAGTTCCCATTTCTCAGTGTAAACATGCTTGAGATTTTGCTTTTGACAAGTACCATTGATGGATTTACACTTGTGGAAACTGAAACTGGATTCCTGCAAGGTGCGAGTCCACCTTTATTGCAAGTAGGAATACAAATGTATTTCCAAAAATCACATAAGCAAAGCTCTGACTCTGAAAGAATTGCAGACTATATTTCCAGAAGTTATACTTTTGAAAAATCCCTTGTTATTTTCCTTCATCACAAATAACTCTTCTAAATACTGAGACCTGGTTCAAAATGGGATCTAGGATCCCAGCTGATTTCTTTCTACTCACATATTCATCCCAGCCGTAAAGGTCTGTTGGTTAAATCAGGCCTTTAAAATGACTCCTCTATAACTCTGTGTCTTACAATTCAGCCTTTCCCAATCATCTTTGCAACTCAACTGCCCTCCAAGGATTCACAGAGGAGTGACTGACTGGCATTGAGACTAGATAAATTATTCTGTTGATGGTGCCTAGGAGGTAATAAAATTCACTTGAGTCCCTCAGATCTGGAAAGCCAATGAAGTCAGAAGAAGGAAATAGCAGTAAAAGCTGTGTTTTGCCAAAAAGTCAGTGAGTGTGTGACTGTGAATACCTACAAGGGGTAGTCTCTAGAAAAAGAGGTTACCATTTCTGCAGCCACCTTTGACACAGACAAAACCTAGAAATAATGGATGATATCTCCATTACATAGGACTGTACCGCATTCATTTCCTTTGTGACCAGAAGAATATTAATATAGCAGTTTCCAGCCAGGGAGATCAAGAAGCTTTAAAAACTACAATTAGTCTCACCTCTGAGTTCGGGCAGTGCTATCTCTATTGCACAGATGGAGCAACAGTGACACAGGGAAGCTGTTTGTCAAATGAGCAAAACCAGACTGTAGAGAAGGTAAAGCATGAGCCCCCAAATGCCTGCCCCCTGTTCCTGCACTTTGACCATTTTTCTGTCAGAGTCTTAATGAGTTTTATATATGTATAGAAATATCAATGCATAATAATCTGCCTTAGCATTCCGAGGGAGGGCTAATAAATGTAAGAATAAGACATAAATCATTGATTAAAATGTCAGAAGTGATGAGAATAAAAGATTGCTTCTGCCTTTGCTGAATTACATATGCAAATTTGCATACACTACAAAATGAACATCCCTAAATGAATGAATTAGAATCTCATGTAGAAATGACTGAGCCACATTTGCATACAACATTTATTAGGAGGAGATGTGCTTATTTTTGGAATAAACAGTGAGAACAAATCCCTGGAATCTGCTGAAGCAGCCTGTGCCTGCAGCTTGTCAGAGCACACTGTCTGCCCTGCCAGTGTCTGCAAACAAATATGAATTGTGCCCTGAGAAACCATAACTGGCAGAATCAGGAAAACATTGACGCATCCCAAACATTTACAGGAGTTCACTACATTGTTTGTAGTCTGAAAAAATTTAAAGCTACTGAGTTTTTCTTGATATTATTTTCTTTTTAGACAGCCAGATTAGTACTTTGGCAGGGTTGAATTCACCATTAGGACAGGAGCATGCATATTTATTTGAAGCAAACTTTATATTCTACTAGCTAAAAGGCAGACAACTTTTCAGTCAAACCCATCCCAAAGTATTGATGCAATTAAAAAGTATTGGAATTGGAAAGTACAGCATACCCTACCTATATATCAAATACCCCAAATTATCTGGCATAGAGAATCGTGGAAAAAAAAATCCTATCTGAAATCTATGTTCTTATTCAATGTATTAATTCAAAACCTTGTGCTTGACATAAGATTTCATGAAGTACTGGATCTTCTCTGAGGCTTTATTTCACCCACAGCTTCTTTTATTTGAAGTAAAGGTGAGCACACTCTGCATCTGCATTTTCAGTCACCATAAAAACTATTCCAAGTACAGGAAACTCTTAGTTATAAGGCACAAGGGGAAAGAGAGCAGGAGGAAGCTTGTCAAATCCATCGCGAGTCCCACCCACAGGCATCCCATAAGACACTCTGACCACCTCGTCTTCTTCCTTTGTTGCTAGTTACTTCTTGAAATGAAGAGCTTATGGAAAAACATGTAAGCCACTTTTCCCTGGGCACGGTGTTTGCACTAGTGATCCCACAACTATTTCAAGAGCTTGGTGTATTCATGTCGTGGTTTAACCCCGGCCAGCAGCTCAGCCCCACGCAGCCTCTCACTCACTCTCTTTTCTGGGATAGGGGAGATAATCGGAAGGGTAAAATCCCCATACTAACCACAATGAAGCGAATTAACTCTCCCCCTGCCAAAACCAGCACAATTCATCGAAACAATGGACTGTAATGAAGAAACAAGAAGCAAACCACCTTTTCTACACAGCTTGCTGCTATTTTCCGGGAGGTCTGTTGCCCGTGCTCATGTCTTTCATCGCAAGCCCCTCGGCAGCTCGGGTAACCCCCGGAGCTCCCCGCGATCGCTGCCTCCAAAAGGGGGCCGGGAGCGCCCTCTGCAGGCGCCGCCGGAGCCTGCGGCCCCTCCCGCCGCGGGCGGCTCGGCCCGGGGACACTGCGGGAAATGTCGCTTCCTGAAGCTTGTCCTGCTCGTCATCGCGCTTGGGTTTGCTCCGCCGCGTCCCCTGGACGAGAATCCCGTAGCAGGTGCTCGCCTATTCACTCACCCGGAGCCGGAGCGGTCAGGCGCGCTGGCGCGGGGCACCTTCAGCAATTCACAGGTTCCACCCGAGGCTGGCACGCCTGAGGGACAGGGTGCCAGCCCGAGGGACCTGGACAAGCTCAAGGAGTGGCCATGTGGGAACCTCCAGAGGTTCCACAGAGGCAGATGCAAGGCCCTGCAGCTGGGTCGGGACAAGCCCCGGCATCCACAGAGGCTGGGGGATGAAGGGATGGAGAGCAGCTCTGCCGAGAAGGACTTGGGAATGCTGGAGGGTGAGAGGCTGGATGTGACCCGGCAATGTGCTGTTAAGCATGGAGAAGAGAGGGCTTCGGGGAGACCTTATTGCAGCCCATCAGTACTTAAAGGAGGCTTACAAGAAAGATGGGGACAAACTTCTTAGCAGGGTCTGTTGCAGTAGGACAAGGGGCAATGGTTATAGAAGTAGGATTTAAAAGAAACCTGGATTCCACTTGTCAAAACATTTTCCTGTGACATTCCCAATTCTCAGAGACATAAAACAACACATTACCTTGGTACAAATGAATCTTGTACAGCTGGCTACATTGTCAGTAACACTATGTACCAGATATCTCTTGAGGAAAAGGAAGGTGGTGGCACTGTGGCCGTTTGTAACATTCCCATTTCTCTGAAGTGTAGGGCACAGGACATCATTCTGTGTAAAGTAGGGTCTCAAAACATGCCCAAACCTCAGAAGAGCAACTGTCTGGCTACTCATCTTGGCTTCAGATCACTCAGAGTTCATTTTCCAAAGGCATGGCGATGTATCCTCTCACACACAGCAACCTTTCCCTTCTTGGCAATGCTATCTTAGTTTTGGCAAGCTCCAGAATGTCAGTCCCTCCAAGCCCATAGTTGTTATTTGGAAGGACTTTTTTTTTTTTTTTTTTTTTTTTAATGAGACCAAAGCACAGATTTGAGCAAGGAACATGGTATTTCTTTCCACCTCTGTAGCACTTCAATGTCTTGGTCATAACCAGGACCCCTCTGAACAAGCCACAGAGCAAGCACACAGCAATAGGCTGGCTCCTACTCTGGGTCATTGACCTTCCAGGGAGACAAATTTAAAAGAATTAAAGTTCTGAAACCTTGGAAGGTTCACTTGTAAACAAACAGATTTGATTTGAGTAAGAGGATATCTTCTAGGTTTGATCTTAGCAGTGTCACCAACATAACTACTGGCATTTCTAAATTGTTTCTCGAGGTAATGTGAATCCTGAAGAGATTGTCATGATCTTTGTAGTGACACCAGATTTTACATTTTACTTTATGGTAAAGACTCCATCCTTCTCATCATAAACAAGAAAGGCTCCCTAGAACAGACTGAAACAAAATTAAAATTCCCCCACCAGTGGAACCTCCCTCAATTTACAAATCCATAAAGAAACAAGAAGAATAAAAAACATATTCAAGCAACTTATCTTTTAAAGATAATAATATTCTTTAAAACACAGTATTCATTGCTCTGCATACATTTTGGTGGGAAAACTGTGTGTGCTAAATGTATTTTCTCCATCTTTGAATACAATCTTTTATTGTTGGAGAGATGCCAATCAGTTGGCATTCTGTGCTCACCATAATGGACTGAACACATCCCCAGAGTCACTCCTCTCAAGTTATACCCTGGATGGATTTATCCCTTTGTGTCCTTTCATCAGGTTTCACCAGACAGCTGCTAACAGGAGGGCAGAAGGAAATATTGGCAAATGTGTCAAAAAGTGGTCATAGCTATCTGACCATTCTGAGTCTGAATATAATAAGTATTGATTTTTTTTTTCCTCTTTCTTTTGTATTTGGTACTATTAGTTTAGCATTTTGTTACCATAGAATTATTAGCAAAAACTCAGAATCAATATAAATACAGCCCTTCAGTTCTTAATTTTCTGTGTTATCTACATTCATTTGTGCTTGGATTTGGATACATTTTTGTTTAAAATGCTCTATTATCATTTCTTTTAAAAAGTAAAAAAACAAAGTCCAATCCTATGATTCCAGAAATTTCTGTTAAGTTCAGTAGGGGGGGTACTAAGCATTTACAGCAAAAGTCGGACTTGTGCTTCAGGAGCTTCATTCCCAGTCTGGAAATCACAAACTGCTTCTTATCCTATGAATTTGTACAAGATCCAAACTGATGAGATTCTGACACAGCAGTCATCCAGTCTATATTTAAAAAACAATTATTTCATAGCAGAAGTAAGTTTCTTTAGAGACTTATATAGAAATAAGTGAAAATGTTATGCAGTTTCTGTTGCCATGGTTGTTTCTGTCCAAATCACAAAACTTTTAAAATAAGTGCCAGTAGCAGGTACTGTGTTATCACTGTCAGGTAGAAGCACAGGATCTATATGGTGCTCAGACAGAGAAAAGATGGACCAATCTCTCTCAGAGAGAGATTATGGAAGATACTATGAACTAAAGTCACAAACTTTTTCACATTACTTTATTCAGTTTTGCACTTGCCTTGAAACACTGACGATCAGAAGGAGACTTTGAGGTCTTGGTTTTCCCAAGGCAATCCAAATTTGTCATTATGACAATATATGATCTTAAATACCACAAGTCTCCTAAAATCCAGAGACACCCACCCAGTATCCAGTTACCCTAGTGAAATGTGGTTCTGGGGGAAGCTCTGATGAACCTCCAGTTCAGCACACATTCACCTTCTCTGTAAGAACAACGAACCACCAAAAACTGGTCACTCTTCTCCCAACAACAACCCAAAGATCTCCTGCCCACCAGGCTCTGAACCTACCTAAACCAGCACCTCAGCTCAGGCAATAGTGGGTTTTCTGTACCATGGTCAGAAACAGAGTAGTTCATACCTGAAGGCCTCGCAGGACACTCTTGCTGGACTGGAGCAGTGGGTTTAAGCTGAGTGGGGCTCTTGTCCCAGCCCTGCCACTTCTCATGTTGCCCCTCCAACCACAGAGCATTGCTGAATAGCAAACAGACCCTCTAGCTGCATTTCATGCTCTGGGGGACATGAAACTCCCAAAAGGAAACAATTGTCTCTGCTTTACCTTTTCAAGGAACTGGTGCATATTCTTAGAAGAAGGAAAGACTGAGATGGAAGTAGTAACCAACAACCCTCAATGGAGGAGTTGTTGAACTCACCATTTTTTGAGTGATTATTAAATGGCGTTTGGAATCATTCTGCTGGTCAATACACCCCCCCTGAATATTCAGGGTTTTTCAAAAAAATATTCACTCTATTTAGTTGCTGAACAGTTACTGTCTGAATTTCTAACATCTGCAACAAATCTACCAAGCCTAACAAGTAATTACAAGAGTTTCCCAAAGCCCTGAAAACCTTGCCCCTCTGTCAGCAACAGCTGTTCCATTAATTTAATAGTCTGCATAGTGCCCTCAAGATCCCCAAATTGCTGCTTTATATTTTTGCCTTGGCAACACTGATGTATTTTGAGTGCCTTTTTGTCACCAAACCACTCTACTCCTTCTAAAGAGAAATACATGGACAGGAAACTCTCTTCTATGGTTGCAAGCAAATGGTACAAATGGTCCATGAGATGTGAAACATTCCCAGGAAATTTCCCCCTCCTGTGCACTTCTGGAGGGGTGTTTTACAATGTTGTCAGCTTAAATTAATGAAAGAACTGTAACATCTGAGCATTATATAAAAGAAGGGTGGTAGTTTACAAAAGCAATTACTTTTCAGTGTGAAACAGTAGAAGTGTACAGACCATTTTAAAAATACTTTCTGGGTTTGTACTGCCCATTATTGCTAAATAGTTTCAATCCCAGAAACAGTTTGTTTTGTATTTATTATTCTTTTTTCATTTTCTTTGAAATTATAAAAATGCATTGAAACCACTTTAAAAGTGCATTCAAAACAAATTCAGAGTGTGGTTAAAGCATTCTGTCAGAACATGTTCCAACTAGAAAAATTCCACAACTCAATACTGAAATGTCTAGCAGGAAGATTTTTGATAACATTTTGCTTCAGTTAGTAAAACATTTTCAAAAAGTTGTAACATCTTTTGCAACATATTTGGTCTAGATTAACTCAATTCCCTCCTCAAGTTTTTTAGCTCAGAAATTTTAAATCAAAAATAAAACTGCAAATGTAATTCTTGCTGAACAGAACATTCCACTATCTTGCTCCACAGGATTTTTTTTTTTTTTTTTTTTTGCGTCATCCACAGAATGAAGATTGCACTAGAATTTCCCACAGAAAGAGGACTCTGTGCACAGCTCTCACTAGAAACAGCAGCCCTACTGTCAGCTCTCTGGGAACTTGTTGTCCCTAACTCCTTGACATCACCTCTCTGCTCCCTTCTGTAGCAGTATTAATGAAGATGTGGTGTCTTGAAGATTGATAGATTTGAAATTAGGGCAGCAGTTCATCAAAAGGATTTCAGATTTCAGAGCTTCAGGACAGGGCTGTCTCCAAGGCTGGCTCTGGCCCTCCACACAGAGGCACCTGAAAGAAGGTATTCTGGATGCCAGCTCAGCTGGGTCCATCAGCTCAGCCAGGCAGAGCCCGTGAGCAAATGCAGGAGGGCTCCAGAGTCCATTCCAGCTGAGGCCATGTGGATGGAGATGAGGAAGCATTCAGACCAGCCCTCAGGAAGCCTATCAGAAGGGTGCCCTGCCTCCCCTTTGGATTGAGATCCATGAGATCTTTCCCAAAACAGAATACTCAAAATAAGGCTCTTCCGTGTAATAAAATTTGCTGTGGGCCCATTTGCCTCCCTCCAGTTTCTCTCCACATGAGTGCTGTGAGGCAAGATCTGCCTTTCTAAAGTGCTCAAAGTACAAGTGCACAGCGAGATGGGATCCATGGCATGGGCAGAGGCCCACGGGGATAGCCGGCTCCTGGGTCCTCCCCAGCCTCTGTCACCAAGTGGAGACCCTCCCTCTCCGAGACTGATGTCACCCCTGCAAGACACTAAGCCAGGAGGAAGGCAGTCAGGGAAATGAACAGTCTTTAGACACTAACTGGTTGTTTTAACAAAACAATGTTAGGGTCCAAGCAAGCTGTCAAGAGAAGTGCCAGGCCTGAGCAGGAGCCCCACTGGCACTTGCTCAGGGGAGGTGAGCAGCCTTGCTGCCCCACTGCAAGGAGCTGCTGACACGCTTTGCTCAGCAGGGTACAATAAGGATCACCAGTTCTGTCCACAGCCTGCAGGGATGAGCTGCCTTGACGTACCCACAGCCCTGCAGCTCGCCTATGCATAAAAACCACACTGTTTTAGGTAGTTGCTGTTAAATCTAAATATTTCTCTATTAATACATAAATTAAAAGCTGACCTAGGTTTAGATTGTCACTCTTCAAAAGTAAGGCTCTGTAGTTGTCTTAAGAATGTAGTATATAGAAACAAAAGCAAAGGGCTGAGAACAAAGAGGAACATATTCTACCCCAGTACAGTGGTACAAACCCATGGTATACACAAATTCTGAAGAATGTTCAGTTCTAGTCTTGGTAAGGAGATGAATGGAAAGGTAATATGATAAACCATCTTCATTTATAGGCAATCATCATACACAGTTACCTGCATGATGACCCACAACTTCATTGATAATGTACATCATACAATGCATCATTGTTCTGACATTCTCACGTTGTCAGATAATTACTCTCTCTTGTAAGTCTGTAAATCTTGCAAGATCTGTGGAAGTACTGCTATTCCATTTTGGCAGTCATAACCTTCATTCGCTCAGGCCTTTGGCGTTGCACAACATTTCAGTGTTCACCATCATGCATCCGATCTCTGTGAGCAGCTTCATGACTTCCCTTCTCCATTTTAAATGCCTTCTTAATTGCCATATATGCTCATTTACAACTAAGAGGCTCAGATCTACACAAGAAATCAAAGGAAGGTCTTCTCACAAAGTCTAATTAAACTGTGGTATTTAATACCAAAGTTGCTGTTACTAAGGCCAAGCAAAAATGAGCTCAGAAGAGATGAGACACATTCATGGACAATGGTACTACTGCCACCTACTAAATACAGGTTCAGAGGCAACCTCTAGCCTAGAAAGTCCTTCAGCATCTAAAAGGAAGGCTCGTGCTACATGTGTACGGTTATTTGTGTGCTTTCTTAGGCACCTAGCTCTGGCCCTTTCAGAGAGCAAATGCTGGGCCAAATGCAGGTGCTCTCTTCCCAGCCTGGTGTCTTTGATATCACTGATTTCCAGAGCAGGATGGACACACTTGTTCAGAGCCACCAGACAAGAAAAGTGCAGTTCCTACTCCTTGAGCTGAAGGTAGCCATCACTCAGATTTGGGATAGAGCTGCCTTAAACAGCACTTGGGTGTCTGCAGTGCCCACTCTCAAAGCCCACAAGGCTGCCCAGAGCTAGTACTCAACACATTTCTCTGCTTTATTTCTCTACTCGGGGAAGGTGGAGTGTGTGACAGGAGCAGGAATTGCAAAACACAGATGAATGGAAGAAAATCCAACCAAGCTACACATACAGGCATCCACAGTCTTCAGTTTAATGCTCCTAATCACTGTATGACCAATGAGACTAGATCCCTAATGGACAGGCTCCTGTGTAGATAACTGAAGGTAGCTGGTTTCAAGAAGCCAAGGGATCACAGATCCAGTAACGTGCAGGATCAGGGCCTACAGGGGTTCCTGCCTCAGGACCAACATCCTCATCTTGGTGACACCTTGGCCCACTTCCCCTGCTTGGAAAAAGTCCTACAGCACAGTCCAGTCCCCTAGCACTGAGGGGAGCCAGCCCAGCTGGTTTTTTTTTCTAACCACCTATTTTAATTTTGACATCATTAATCATTGCTCTACAATAATATCCTATCTTCTCAGGAGTACATCACCGTGTGACCATTTTACCTTCAACTTTTTCCACATTGGCAAAAGCTATGTATTTTAGGCTTAAAATCTTGGTATGTCATTTTGGCAGCCCAGCCTTCCTATACAGAATGTATGTGACCCTATTTTGATTGCAAGTATCTCTAGCTGGAGCCCTAAATCCTACTTATAACAATGAATAATAATAATCAATATATGCTGTATGCTTTCTTTCATATTTTCATGTATAAATTGCCCATATCCCTTAAGAATTGGTGTGGGAAAATACATTCTGTAGCATTCTTCGTAAAAAAATAGTTACAGCCTATGCTACATACTAGAAATTCAGCGAGACACAGCAAGAAATCAATAAAAACACAAATTGCTCCATCAATACGTACATTCATTTATACTCTTCAAGGTTATCTTTGCTATGCCAGCACAGAGACACATTTTCTCCATATATAGCCTTGCATATTAAACCAGGCAAGAGAGAAGGGAGCGGAAACAAAAGCTATCAGTACAAATCTAATCTAGCTAGCATGCACATTCACAGACTTTAGAGTTGGTTTTCCTCCCTGTTCAGGAAGCTGTCTGTAATCTGGGCACACCAGCTGACACCAACCCTCCATTCCCTGTAAAATTATCTTCTCCCAAGGCAGGGATGTTTAGTCATTGAAAATATTCCCAAATTCATCTTATGTACATGCCACACTATCCACTGGCATAACATCTATGAGCAGAACTTCTTTTGCATCAGTGAGAGATGAATGTGTTATGACCAACGGACTGACGGGTTAAATTCTGGCTGGTGCTCATCCATGTCAAAGGAGAACTAAGAGCACCCCGTAAGTGTCTTTTGGGCACTTCATGTACATGGACTTGTGCCAGAACCCAGTGCTCCAGGAAGACCACACAACACTTAACATCTTTACTCATTTTCCCATTCATAGATTATGATGGTGGTATTTTCAAAGCAGAACTAGGTCTGTTATGCAGAAAAAGAGATTCTGCAAACATTGGAATTTAGGGACAGAAGAGGCTGTGTTCCTAGTAAGAAAATGGAAAAATACTAGGAAAGATGTGAGGTAGGATCTGTGAGAAGTCTCTAATAGAGTCTAAACAAGCACAGCATTGACAGGCAAAGGGTTCTTTGCATGAGGTCTCTGGTGCAGATTAGCTGCACCAGGAGATGCCTTTCTTCCTGTGGCAGTCAGCCATTGCAGAGAACAGCATTTCAGGAGACCACCCTGGTGAGAACATGCACTGCTGCTTTGGCATGTTATTCATATTGCAAACCATAATACATTACTTAGTTGCAGAATTCAAACTGCACCATTTATTTTTTGTACTAATCAGTCAAAGCCTGACTTGCCATGCCCATGTCACGGGTATTTTGCTATTCTGTCCACTCCTGATGCAGTCTCTTGCCTCTTATTTCTGTTGTGTTTACTATTAAACACAAAAATTCTGCAAAGTTAAGCTGAACTTAAGCACTTTCTACTAGGAACCGACCATGAAACTGCTTATGGTGGATATCCATTATTTTTGTAGGCAGATCTTCATGGTGTTCCCAAGAGAAAATGAGGCTTGCAGAAGCACAGAAAGAGCTGCCTCCTTCACACCACCTTCCAGATTCTGAGTGTATGTGCAACAGTTATTCTTTTTACTCTTACCCATCGCTAGTGAGAACATCAAGGTGTAGATGTGAATTAATTTGACACCTTCTGGGCATCTCAAAGCTTAATGTAGGATCAGCCATGTGTTACTGCCGAATGTGTCATGGATTAGTTAATTTGTTTCTGATTAGATTTCCATGCCTAGAACTTCTATGTGTGATCCAACTAGTTTTCTGGAAAACCTCTATAATTTTTAAATAATATGTATTTTTCTTATCAAATAGTCTTCTCAGATGAAATCTTCATAAAAGGCCTTACCAACACCATGCAGGAAAGCAAGATGGAAGTCTGTGTTCTTGGAAAGCATCTTGCTACTCTGGAGACAACTGAATGCGTCTCTTTGTTCATGCAACACTTAGTATGACTCCTCTGCATGTAAGGTGCATTTTTATTACCCATTACTTTAAACACAGGTACAAGGAAACCTTTCTCTGAGCTTTCCCTGACAAAACCCCAGAGAATCTTACAGGCAGTAGCAGAAGTCTATATTGCAGAACCCAAACAACCATATACCATGGGAGTTGCATAGCAGCACAACCTTAAACTGTAGAAACTTTGTGTGCTGGAAAAGTTAAACGGAACAGTTAGCAAACCTGTTTGTTTCCCTCTCTGGAGGTGACTGAAAGCAAACTTCCTAAGTGCTTTCCCCTGCATGAGGTGTCTCAGCAATACACATGTTGATTTTTGCCCATTCTGTGTTCAATATGGAAATGACAGTCTTGCAATTTTTGTAATCATCTCACAATCTGTCCCTGGATTTCAGCATTTGGATGGACAGGGGCACTGCAATGCCCCATGATTAGCTCTGATTGTGAAACTCCTTTCACAGCCAAAATTATAAAAGTGATCAATCATCTTAACAATAGTTAATAGCTCTTATCCAAAGCCATAATAATCCTGCTCTGCCATTTGACTATAGCAAGCTATCACCCTATGAGCCAAGCCTTGTGTCTGAAACAGCAGTGTTCTCTCATCTAACAGCCTGGAAGGACACCATCTATCATGGTCCTACAGACTTCTTTCCACCTTCCTCCATCTCTGCACTGTAACTCCTGCTCCTCTCTGACTCTCAGTCACCATCATAAAATCTCAGTTAACTCCCTGGGAGACTCTCATAGGAAGTCTCCAGTCCCTGGGGCCACCTCTTGCTGTTTGGCTGTCTTTTACCTCACCATAAGTCATGTCAGTACCAGACCATTCCTTTCACACACATCCTTTTTCCTTAAAAAAGGGAAAAATATTGTGAATTTTTAAGCACATTAGTGCTTGACATTTGAATGCTATCAAAGAGCAGGAAAATGAGCTTTTATCATAACAAGTGTGATCCCAGTAGCCTTCATACCAGACCTGAAGATCTGAAGTGGGGTTTACACAACCTGCAGCATCTCTCTGAAGGGTGGTGCAGGGGTGTAGCAACTCTACATTTTCCAGTTCTCTCCCAAGAAACAAGTAATTATTGATGATGCCACAATTTTAAGGTCATTCTACTGAACTATGTCTGCCTCTCAAGTTTGTCTCAAACCTATTTTTGCTAATTTGTAATCACACTAAGCTGAATATATTGAATGTTAAGGGACTTTTCACTTTTATAGGTTATGACATAAAACCTTCTGAGAAAGTGAAGACAAAATTTGTGAAAACGATGGAATATGAACACATGACAAGTTTTCATGCCAAAGCCAAGTCAATGGGGCATGACACAGGAGGGATCATGCAATTATAGAATATTTTAGGTTGGAAGGAATCTTTAAAGGTCATCTAGTCCAATGCCTTCTCCAATGGATGATCATCACAATTTGTGTTTCAGAAAAAAATCATCTTCCTATTCTGGACTCAGAGCAGCAGGATCTTCAGCATCCTGTAAATGAGTGTTCATTATTGCCATCTGCATATGAACTGCCTGATACTCGCTGCTATTTTTCACACCAGTCTGTCAGTTTATTCATAAAGCCAGGCTGGGCACTTGTGATGCTGATTTAGGGACAGGGTGAGTTTTCAGGTAATATTCCTCCATCACTTTTCTAAAGATTTTTCACTAAGAGCTAGTGCAGCCCATCACCAATCCTGCAGGGGTGAACCCATGAACAGAAAAAGGAATTCCTGCTGAGATAAGACTTTCCTATAACCTTTGGAAAACCACACAGACCTCTGTCCTGAGACAAGTAAAGCGCACCATGGAGTTGGGAAAAATCTGTAATCCAGACCACAGGATGAACCAGGAGCACCCACAGCCTCCCAAAGCTTGAAGAGTATTCAGATTCAAAGTATTCTTTCATTAATTATCTTTTCATTAGGTGGTTTATTAAACAGTGGACAGAAAGAGAAAAAAATCAACTCATCAGTACTGTAAGATAGGTAGTGTTATAAACAAGGTAGAGATAGGATTAAATGCTTGAGAAAGTGAAGATAAATTTCTCAACTAAGACCAGGTAAAACCCAGGTGCAGGATGGTGAGGGTTGTGCTGACCTCTCCCCAGGAACATAACTTGGTCCTATGGGCACTTGTAATGGTCTAGTACAGTCACCAGCTCCTCAGGAAGGCACAGCGTGGGGTGAGCAAACACTTTTTCACAAAGGCTGGACAGCACAGACTATCTTTGGCAAGGTCCATGTTCCCAGAAACCTCTTTCTCTGAGAAGCAAACTTCAGCGCCCACATCCGTATTTAACATACCAATAAATAAGCACAGGTTCTCTTTTTCCCTGCAATGCCCAGAAATTGCATCCACTCTGGAGGGATGCTTCACGTACTCTCTGATTCAGCAATTATTTCACTAGTTGAGTTGTTGCCTTCCGGTTTAGGATGAGAGAAAAACTTTATTTGGAATTGATAGATGGAGGATAAAAGGTTTATTCAGATTTCATCTGGAAGTTTTCTCCTCCTTGCCTGTCCTCTGAAAGATCCCCACAAATTCTTATCAAATATAGTTAGTATTTTTTTCACTGTAATAACCATACTTTCTTTATTACATTGGGGGTTAAAGTCAAAAAGAGATCCCCTCATCTTTGGCTCATCTGCAGGTCTTTTTTTTGTAATTTTTTATTTGCTTATACATTTAGTTCACACACTCTTAGTAGAGATACATTTCCTACTGTAAGACCCAATGTCTCCATCTCCCCACTGTCCGTGGCTGTTATGTCCATGAGAATATCTGTGTTTCTGACTTCACACCAGCTTGAATACCTGTGTCCAATTTAAAATTCATTAAAGTTCCATTGGATTTCTAGCTAATATTCCATTTGTCTTCTGCAGCAGTGTCCATTGGTCAGAGGGAATTGTTTTGAGCTGGTGATGCTGTTACCATTTTCTTTGTCCATGCTGTGCACACTCTGCTGGCACATGCACCCTTGTAAAGTAATAAAATCCCCTCCAATTTTGCATTTCTTCCCAAATATCAGGCTTTATCATTGTTTACATTGGTTTTCAGTGCATATCTATACATTATTTTTGTTGGCCAGGACTTTCTGTCATTCTCTTTTCCTCCAATATTCTGTATTTTCCCTACCAGCCAGAGTGTCACCTCATGTAGCCTCCAGAAGAAAAAATGCAGCTTCAGTCACCACTTTCAGAATTTTTCTTTTTTGTCAGAGATTAATTCTAACTTCTCAAACACTCCTGTGAGTATTTTGCCCCAGATTCTTGTCATGATCGTCTCCCTAATGAAAGACTTTGGACCTCAGGATTGTTGGTCTTAAATGAGTCACAGACTATGTTTCTCTTTGTTTTCAGTCTTGGATTTCTAGATTTAGATATAGACAGATATACATACACATATAACTGCATTTATATACATATATGAACATATATATACCACATATGTTTATATATATTATATGCATGCAATGTTAGCAGCATGCTTTTCTTCAGTGATACCTTTCATCTTTTCCCAGTCATGTCTCCAACAGAGAGTTAAATGAAAACCATCAATGAAATGAAAACATGACTTGGCTCTGATCAAGTGCTGCCAAAACCAAAATTGCATTCTGATTATCTTCTCCTTTGCCAGCATCCATATCTTGTGAATGGTGAAGTGAGATTTAACTAGTCTTTGATTGTCTACACATTTTCAGAGACTGGTAACATTCAATTTCCAGCCTTTTTCTCAGGATACTTTCTTAGCTGCTTCTCCTCCTCCTGCTGCCTTCTGTCATTCAGTAGCCATGCAGAGCCCAAAAGTGTAGGACACCTGCTTGGTTCAGTACCCAAGAGTACCTGAAGGGCAGCAAACACCACTCCTGCATAGCAGTTGGTCTGAACTGGCTCCTGCTGAAAGGTACAATTCCCTGCAGCTCGAACCCCATGGAGCTTCTTGCTTAAGCTAAACAACTGTGATGCTAACATGGAGGAGAATTAATTTCTAAACCCCAGAGCCCAAAAGAGCTGGACACAGTGAGGAATTACCAGCCACCCTTCTCCAAGGTCAGACCAAGATTCCAGGGCCAGCAAATGCCTAGCGACTGGTGAGCGCAGACCAGCTCAGGCCAGTTCTCAGGATATTGGAAGATCACTATATCATGCACTGTATAACCTTTTTGTTTCCTCAGATCAGGTGACATCTGCCAGGGACATGAAATGACAGAGCAAATTTGTGCTGGGCTAGAAACTTGAAGCTATAGTCCATCCTGACCAAACCCAGTCCGAGAGCCAGAGACTGCGTGGGGAACACCACCATTGCAACCTGCTGATTGATGAAGGGATTTCCACAAGGTTTCAGGCAGCCTCAGAGCAGGGGAGCTGGTAGGTGCCAAGAGCAGACCTGCTGCAGGCAGCAGGGCATGGCCAAGCCCCGCACCCTCACTGAGGGCTGTGTGACGGCTCACAGAAAGCCGGAGAGCACCAGTTTTGGTTCACAGCATCTCACTTCCTCACTTCAGTGTCAGCTTGTTCTTCTCTGGGCTAGCTTCCTCTCTTGACTGGCTGGCAAGACTAAAACATCGTGAAGGCCAGTGAAGCCCTGCTTTTGTTTGTCCTGCTTTTGTTGCAAATGCTGTTTTAATGAATAGATCATAAAAAAGATAGCTCAGGCTTAGCCAAATGTTTTCAGAACCGAGTAATTCATGGGAATACTAGTTATTCAATGCACAGCCAAAACCATCAGAGAAGTCACTGTTTACAAGCTAAGTAGGGAATACAATGGAAATATCTGCCCCCTGCAGCCAAAGGAATTCTTCTGGTGAAGGTTTAAGAGGTGTAACAACACTGGAGGCATAAAGACAGTGGACAAGTTAACGCTAGTGCAGGGAGTCATACACTGAGCAGTTTGTGAAAGATTCAGAAATACTTGAATACCAGTCCTCACACTACAAAATCAGAGATCTTGTCTTGAACAACCCTGACTATAAACATGCTCTGGGCAAGAACTGCTCTGATGTCTGTCTAGAACTTCCTAAAAGATGTGCCACAAGGACTACTATAAGAATTCACTGTCTCCAGAGGACTTACCCTTATTGCAGTGATCATAACATCTTTGAATTGGAATGGGATTGGAATGGACCTTGAAGATCATCTCATCCCAAATGTCCCCTTTCCTCCCTGCAGTGGGCAGGGACACCTCCCACTAGACCAGGTTGCTCAAGGCCTTGTCCAGCCTGGCTTTGAGCACTGCCAGGGTTGGAGCATCCACAGCCTCCCTGGGCAGCCTCTTTCAGTGCTTTAACACCCTCACAGTAAAAAATTCCTTCGTAATATCTAACCTGAGTTTCCCCTCTTTCAATTAGTACCCATTAATTCTTGTCCGATCATTACAGTTCTTGATGAAAGTCCCTCTCCAGTTTCCCTGTAGGTCCCCTGCAGATAGTGGAAGGTTGCTATGAGATCCCCACACACCCTTCTCTTCTCCAAGATGAACAGTCCCAGCTTTCTCAGCCTGTTTTCATTGGAGAGGTGCTCCAGTCCTCTCACCAACTTTGTGACCCTCCTCTGGACTTGCTCCAACTGTTCCACGTCCTTCTTATGTTGGGGACACCATAACTGTACCCAGTGCTCCAGGTTGGGTCTCATAGAGAAGAATAGAGCTGGAGAATCACCTCCTTCAACCTGCTGGCCACGCTACTTTTGGTGCAGCCCAGGATTCATAAGATTTCTGCCAGCTCATGTTGAGTTTTTCATCAACCATCACCCCCAAACCCTTCCCCACAGGGCTACTCTCATCCTCCCACTTTTCTTTAAAACCACCATTTTATCCCTCAATAAAAAAGGCCACACAAGACAACGGGCCCTGAATGATTTTGCTGCGACTAATTCTTTTTTTGCTACGATTATTTTAAACATATCTGAGGTAATACGTGCTTTAGCCTGAGCAGATCCTATTTAATCCAGCTTCCCAACAATGTCATTCATAATGATGACAATCCAGTGGGAACTTGCAGCATCCTGAATTAAATCAAGTAGAATATAAATATAACAAAGGTATTCTCAAAGTAAATACAACTAACCAGTTTAAAAATGGCAGCTGGCTTTTGCTTTTTAATTGGGGTGACATTTTGCAAGGCCATTTCTGGGTGAGTTTCATATACACTTTCATTCCCTTCTGCTTTTCTTATTTTTCTAATGTTACCAAGGCATATATGAAATACATTTCAAGGTACAGATATCAGCTCATTTACAGCTAATTATAATAGGCAAGTGGTGCAGTAAATGGAACACCCGATTTTTTCCCCTCTTTTTTTTCCTTTTGGTTGAAGCTTTTGTGATGTTCTCCAGGTGACTCCCATGCATAATGTAACACTAGCAATGCTGTTTGCATAATAAGCTATTTTCTACCACAGAAGCAGAAACATTTTATCACTATAGAGAAGGCTTGGATTATGAATACATTTTCATATAAGTTGATTTATGTGAAAATTACCAATAAATGCATTCTAGCCATAAGTAAAATGTTTGTTCCTACTTTAAGGAGTAGTATTATTTGAAACTTAGGGGGAGGGGGAATGCACATCCCACCAAGGGAAAATACTTTATTAGTATGATTCAAATGTCAGAGCTTGCAGTCACCTTCTGAGGTACGGAGCTCCCTGAATTTCCTCCAGTGAAGTCAAATGAGAGTGGAAAATGCTCAGCACTAGATAGAAGTACTCTGCATCTCACTACACTGAACTCCCGGCTCTGTGGCATTTAATGCAGTGTAAACACTAAACAAAGTTGGCTATAACCCAATGGCACCTTCTGTAGTCTTCACAACACTTGCTTGTTGCCCTCTTGCTTAGCTATATTTTAATATTTTGGGGTTTTGTTATTAGTCCTTTTTTAACATTTATATTTATATTAGAGCAACACTGTCAGTGAGACCAGCTCTGGAGTCTCACTCCGCTGCCAGGTCTGCAGGACCAGGACTAAGCAGCCTCGGTCCAGCCCAGTAAGAGCAGACAGGCACCAGCACCTCCATGTGCTCGAGCAGACCCTCACCACTCTCATACCCACACTGCAGCAAGTGGAGCAGGGGGGGTAAAAAAGCCTCCACGTGGCCCTACACCCATTTCAAGATCGGCACAAGATCACTGCTCACGTGTTTGGTCACAGATGAAATGTGACCTAGATGCATATAAAGCACCAGTCTCAAAACTGACACCCTTGAGACTAAGCTGGTGCCCTTTGAAGGCAGCAAAATAGAGGGCTTTGGATGTGGCCATTTGCTTTGGAGAGTATCCCAGAACCAATTAATTGCCATTGCCCGTTTTTGATGGGCTAGGGTAAAGAGGCATTCCTCGGGAAGTGCTGGATTGCTCCTGCTCAATGAGGAGCTGTTCCTGCAAAGTACAGTCTGTAAGCAAACCCTGGTCCTCCTGAGCCTGTGGGAACCTCGGCAGAGCTGTCTGGCACAGCAAGGCTGTGTCCCAGCAGAGCAGATCAAGCCTCTACCTTTGAAATAATGAATAAACGTACACCTCAATTTTTCAAAGCAATACACTGCTCAGATCTCCCGCTACTGTAAATCAAGGTGGTTTTATTGACACCAGAGGAGTTCTGCTGGGTTACATGAGCTGAATGCCTGATCCAGGGCTGGTGATCAAGATTATTTCTGCTTAAGAGATAACTCACAGAAGAAAACTCTTCATGTAGTGTGTCAATGGTTTTCAACTCTAGAAAATTAAAAGGCTAACACTCTATTTGGAGGGGGGTTGACTACTGCAAATTAACAACATATAACATTTTTTGCCTGAAACACCACTCTGTAGTTATAAACAATGCCTAATGTCATAATTTCCCTGTAGATTCTGTAAACTTCTGCAAAACCACTCTTTGTAGAAATCCATTGATTTCACGTGCATTATACCAAATAGGCTGGTATGAACTTTCTTCCAAGTACATACTTATTTTTCTAAATGCCTTCCAGTTTTGCTAATTAACTTCTCTCCCTTTCCCCTGCGGATTTGCCTGTGAGGAAAAGCACTGTTCAGCAGACAGCCTTGAGCACTACACACTATTCTTCAGTTCAGCTGCTGAGAAAAGGCTGTGACTCTTTAGTAGGTGTCACTGAACCTTGGTGGGAGACTGGGCCCTCTGCGGTGGGCTCACAGTGCTCAGCCTCACACTGCTTGTGGTCTGGCCTTTGTTGATGGCAGGATACACAGTGCAGTGTCTTTGTGCGAGGTTTGACAACGCTTCTGCCCTGAGTTGCCTCCAGGCAAAATCCTGCATCATTCGTTCCCACACTCTGCTGTCGAGAAGTGTCTGTACCTACCTCTGCTTCTCATTTACATTTGCTATTAGGGTCACCTTATAGCGCCCAGCTCACTGTATTTCTCACCAGAGTGAAGAATGTTCTGTATAAAAAGGTATATTACACCCTTCTCCTAAGGAGGATATTCCCTGGACACACCCAGCTTTCCTGCATGAGCCAGGCAGCACTCCTGTACCCTGAAGTCTGCTGCTTAGGTGTCCAGCTCCTCACCATCAGCCCAGAGCAGCTGGCTCAAATCAGCCAGCTCCTGCAATTGTGCCCCATGTTAGATTTTCGGTCCCTCTCAGGTGAGTGTTGCAAGCTACACATTTTGGCTCAGGATCCCTTTTTATGGGTACCACAAATCCTCAGAAGCCTCTTCTGCATGATGTCCTCTTCCTGCTGTGACTGTCTTGTAGCCTGCTAGGTAGCTCTCCCCACACACAAAGGAGACTGGCTAATAGTTCTAAAGATGCCTTAGCAAGGTTTCTTCGAGACTCCTGTCTGTTCTGTCTGCTCTGGCACTCACTGCTGGCACTGGTTCTGTGGCAGCTCCACTGGCCCCAGTTGTGGGTCACTGAGCCAAAATCTCAGACATGAAGAAGGAAAGGCCCAGGTTACTCTATTGAGGACATGCCAGGCTCTCCTAAGCAGAAGGTACCATGAAGAAGTTCTCATTCCCTCACTTATCACTGGATCTGGGGCTCCCTGATTCCCTCCCTGCTTCAACTTCCCTTGTCCTGCTCCTGTGCAAAACAAAACTGATGCTAATTCACAAAGTAGCACTGACCCCTATGTTTTCAGATTTTCAATTTTAAAACATTTTAAACTCTATCTATTTTATTACCATTAAACACATTTGTTTGTCTTAAGATACTAACTAGTGTAACTGCTGGAGCATGGACTCAAGAAATTAAACTAATTCATATTCAGATGAGATGGTGGGGAGACTAAAGGTGGGAAGCAAGCTACAGACTAGGGGTGTTAGATCATGCATTCTTAGTTACACATTTACTATATCTATAACAGCTCACTTTTCTATTTTAAACCCTACTAAGTGGAGACTATTTAAATGTACTGCTGTAGTAATAAAGAAAAGGTCAACTCAATGTCTGTCTTGGCCATTAATCAATCTTTCCCATACTTTCTAATTATCTTGATTGCCTGATTGAATGAAGCATGGGACACTGATCATCTATATGTTCCTTGGTTATATCTACTCTTGGCACCTTTTCTTTGAGACAAGAGAGGATTTTTTCATGTAGTGACTATTTTTCAAAAAAGATCCCCAACTTCTTCCTCTGATAACCATCTCCTTTGCTGCCTTATCTCCCACCATTTTCTATAGCAGTTTTGCAAGCTGTTCCCTATAAAATGTTGAAGTGTCTTTAATCATCTCAGGCAGCAATTTTGTGTAGTTTTTTCCTGTCCTTTTCAGCAATCTGGGATTCCCAGCATTATTCTCTTACTCTCTCGCTCCCCCTCTCTCTCTTTCTCCCCCTCTCTGATTATGAATTGTAACTTTTTGTTTTTAGAGAGAGCCTAATGCAATGCAATAATACACAAACACAGGAGCAAGTTATAGACATGAAAAGATCAGATTTTTTTATAGTGATAATTCTCTTTTACTCCTGGGTGTCACATATCCATGAGGGACCCCAGAACTTCACCAAGAGCAGGCAGATAGCTTGTTACCAAGACACTCGGGACTGTACAGCACATCTCCATCCCCAGGTGACAGGAAGGGCCTTGTGGAAAGAGTGTGGCAGGGGACAGGCAGTAGGTCACATGCAGCCTGCATAGATCGAGCCCAGGGACTGAAAATCCATGTGACAAATGGCATACAGAAAGGGGCCATTGTGCTGCTGCCGTAGGAGCTCTGGGAGATGGTTTGGTCTCAGTTCAGTTGCACAGGGTGACAGGAGACCTGCAAGGATGTAAGCCTCATCTTAATTTTTCTGTACTGAATTCACTGGGAGTTTGAAATGTTTGAAGAATGCAAAAGGGGATCCTTTGGAAGCATTCTCACCCCCTTTGATTATCTCTACAGCTTGACTGAGTGAGTCATGCAACCCGGCTCCTTCAGATATCCATTAATGCCAGGCAAACAAAGCGTATTCAACACATCACTGTCTTATTGTGAGGTTTGTTTCTTTTCCTGTTCATAAATAGTTTGAGAACAAATGTATTCATTGTTCGAAATCTTTGGCCAGTAATTTGTGCAACTTACACAGAGCCTACGATTTTCTCAAGTATCTTATGCTGAGCACTGTCTTCCTTCAAAGCTGCATCAGCAGGCAGGCAGCCTCCACAACCTTCCAATGACAGGCGCCAGCAATCTCTGCACACCTTGGCCCTTGCCAGAACTTGTGTGCACTGCTGGTGTGAGGCTTAGGTGCTCCAGCCACATCCCAAAAGCCTGGATCAGACTGAGCTTCTGCAGCATGATATAAAAATGGAACTGGAATATTGCTGGGCAAACATTCCCCTATTTTTCCTGGTGCGAATGCTGTTACTGAGAGACAATTCCAGCTCTTTACATCCCCATTCTTTACACACTGACACCCCCAAAATCAGGATAATTTCCCCAGCAGCTCTGGGGCAGTGGGCTGAAGCTGGGGAAACCTAAGCCATTGCATTCCCCAGTGCAGTACCAGGATCTCCAAACCTGGGCTGAGCCAGCTAGAACCTTTCCAAAGCAGATACCCCCTTGGGTCCTGAAAGAGGCCAGCTGAGATTGCTGGAGTGCCACACTCATTTCTCCTCCACTTGTCCGTACTTTAATGGCAGAAACAACCCACAGTGATGTCTGAGTAGCTCCAGCATACCCTAAGTCTTGGTTCTTGCCCACTCTGCACATTAGCCACACAGCAAATGTACTTATTTCTGCACCCTGAAGATCTAGAGAGCCTGTCAATCTGATTTTTCTTTCTTTTCTTTCTTTTTTTTTTTAAGCATTTTATTGAAGCCAGCTACTGATTTTATACATTGCAGAGCCACACTGGCAGCACTTGCAGTACCTTGCTAGATCCCACCCCCAGCAAATGGTGCACTCTACTAGAAATAAACAGGACAGCCAGGTTAGCACAGGTTAAGGGACATTGCTGTTATGTGACTCTGCTTTATTTCCTAGTGTTCCAAAGACAACCCTGTAGTGATAAATGAAACAGTACCCCTAATCGAGAATTACTAGCTGCAAAATTACAAACTTTAGATTCAGTAATAGTACATTCAGGCAGTATTTACATGACAAATAAGAAAAACCTCTGACAGAAGAATCTTTCATGTACTTGTCTGGTTTTATCACTCAGCTCACAGTTTTATCTTGCATTTAATCATATTGCCCTTCATCTGCCATCCAGTATCCAAAGTACTAAAATATCCTTAATCTCTCTGTATCTCATTACAATGTGAGACTATGGTTTTGCAAAACTTTCTGTTAAGTATAATATATCTCAGCTGCATAAAGTATATGCTCAAAATTCATACAGTGCATGGAATGACACTAAAAATTCTAGGACCATCTTAAAAGCAGAAGAACTGGGTAAAATGATGCAGAAAATACGGAGTAATGGGTAGGAAAAGTGTTATTAATGGATCATAAAGGCAAATACAAAATACCAAATGCAATTTCATTTAATGAAGAACACAGGGAAATACATATCAGTAGGTCTGATATATCAGTAGGCATAAGACTTGCTTTGAAGATTGTATTCTTCCATCCTCAGTGGAGAGCTCCATAACATCTGTTTAGGGCAAGTACAATTGAAGAGAAATCACTTGTTTTGTTTTCAATATCTAAAACTATAGTCAGTATAACAGCATATTTTCAGGCCAGAAGGTCATGATACAATAGGTCAGCAATATTTATAGATTGTTATTTACTCAATTAAATCTTTACATCTTTACATCATAGATATTCAGCACTGCATAGCACTAGGTCTTTAATTGCACATGATTGTTGTCGCACCCTGGTGTTAAAATTATTCATCACCTGCCTGCATTTACAGGTGGAAATCCCTCTAGAGAAAAGTATGTATGAACACCATTGTTGTTGTTGTTATTATTATTATTATTATTATTATTGCTATTATTTTAACCTCATCTTGATGGAGTTTTACATTCTGAAGAGTATCAAGTGGCATTGTGGAAGTCTGGAAGTCTCTAGAATTACTGAATTTGGGATGTTGCATTATACTGCAAATAGCTGAAAATTTATTGGTTACACATTCCATTTAACTACACCAGTTTCTGTGTATTTTAAGAACTCTGGTTTTAAGTCTCACTAAGACCCCTGTTGTTTCAATTGCTTATCACTGTGGCCTGAGGTATCATTTCTGTGCTGAGGATAATAAACAACTCCTCCTATTTCTGCTGCTGGAGCTGTGACTAACTTAGCATGATCAAGAAGCAGCATAGGATGGAGAAGTAAGTGCCATATGGTAGGTGGTTGATCCTAAATCATATTCTGCTCTGTCAGCTTTATTATGTGGTCTGGGGCAAACTTCTAAACATTACTTTTTGGAAGAGCTGAGCACTATATAAGCCCACAACATATACTGACTACACAAGATCAGATAGTGGTTTTGAAATCATACATCCTCTGCTGTTTCTTTGCTGTAGAAGGGTTGAGGTCTGTTGCTAGAAATAGCAGGAGTCTATTTAAGACAATGAATTTAGAAATGCAGCATTGAAGGACTAAACATCAGAGCCATTCCATTTGCATTACAGCATGGAGCTGGATGTCAGTGCATGTTCTGATGGGGATAGCTTTAGCACTTAGGGTCTGAGATGTTTGTCTTCTCACGTGAAGTCACAATGCTTTACTGAGTATGGGTTTGGACAACTATCCCACAACCCTAATGTTCCCTTTAAAGCTTGGATACAGTTTCACCTGGTTCTTCCTGTGAATCTTATTAATGTTCTCTCCATAGTGTATTTTTATTCTCTCTCACCCACTACCAACATTTGACCAATTTAAAACATAATTTGTGTCGTGTAACCTCTGCTAAATAGTTATAACCAGGTTCATTCTGTTGACTAAAAACATCTTAGCTTACAAAAACTTTGTCAGCCCTGAAGAATGTTCTAGTTCAGAGTTATATCTCATCTATGTCTGTGCATCATCTAACTTAAGTCAGTTTTAAGGACAAATAATTTTGCCATCTTTTATTTGCTTAGAATGCCACAGAAGTTATATATAAGAGCTCTTTCCTTTATGGAAGAGTAGAAAAAACCCTCTCTAAACTACAAGTTCATACAGAATCCTGCTGTTACCCTTCTTGCAATCATATCTTTCAGCTAATTTATTGCAATTAAGTCTAACATTACAAAGAAACACTGCTCTGCAAACATTTAATGGCTTCTATCAGTCTGAACAAATGAATCCACAAGTTCCTGCCTCTTAAAATACCTTTTTCCCTCCAATATTCAAAAGAAGCAGTCTCTGGCTGCTTTCTCCTTCAGGTGGGAGACCCTGAGGTCTCAGGCATTTGAACATGGCTTTTTTTTCAGGGTTTTTGTGGACAGACCAGCTTGCAAACCTGCTGACCTAAAAGTGGATTTACCATCCAAAAAACCCCTGACACTTCCATAAGAAGGTCCAAAACATCTCCAGTACTCCTCTATCTGTGTCCAAGCATGGCCAAGGTTTGATCATATTGCCTGTACCCCATCTTCCACCAGCAACTCCAAAAGGAAACTGCCTTGCCCCATCATACTGCTGGCTCAGGTTTTCAGGCTTTTCAGAGTGCTGGGAAGTCACACAGATTCTCTGCAGCTGCCTTTAAACTTGCTCCACCCATGGACATCACCATCACAGCAGCTATTCTAGCCCAAATGTCTTTGTGCTGTATTCCTGTGATATTGTCATCTGCAAGGCAGATGCTAAATCCTACACATGGCAAGGCACAAATGTGATGGAACAGAGTAGGGGACAGGCACTGGAGACACATCCTGGAAGACAGAGATGTTTCCAACCCTTCTGGACAGCTGTCCTCCACAAATCTGGCCCTGGATGGAATATCAGCCAGCAGAAATGAGTTTTTAATACCTCCAGGATTATTTTGAAAGGAAATTCTCTTTATAAGATGGCAAGAGTCCACAGAGAACTCATACAGGTCCCCATGGATGGACTGTGAGCAGAGCAAGGCTACCATGCTCTCCAAAGACAGTAGCTGCTGGTAGCTGGGTCTCTCACAGAGATAAAAAGATTGATGGCTTCTTGTCTACCCGTTACTGGGTTAGTCCCCAATTTGGAGGGGAAAAAAAGAAATATTGTTGAAAATTAAACAGAGAGACAAGGGCTGTGTTCAATCTCTGCATTAGAGATGTGCAATGGGATGAGCAGTTACCTTCCCCAGTGCTGGGGGTGTTATGTTCCAGTGCAAAGTGTTTATGCAATGCTTGTATTTTATATCCCCACACATAAACAGCAAAACAATCCCCTCCCTGAATTAGTGACACTTTTTTCAGCATACAGATAAGTAATGGGACAGCTGTATACAATCAGCACCTTAGTTTATGTCCTTACAATGAGACTGTAATTCCTTTCACATCTACTTTTCCCCTCCCTGCTTGAAAATCCTATTGTATGAGTCACCATATCATGGCAGATGTAAACATCAAGCCTGGTTTTCCCCACATACAGAAAGCTCCTCCCTCAATAAAATCAGAACAGATTTTTTATTTTGCCTTGCCCAGATATAATCTTGAGGTGTTACATATAGATCTGCATTACAGAAAGTTACAGATGTTTTAGAAAACACAAAGTGGAGAACTCAGGTATTTTAAAGTTAAAAATTTGCACTGTTTTTATGTTGTTTTGTCTGCAAAGACATTAAGAACCTTAGACTTCAGATGGTGTAAAAATCATCACACATATTTTGTAAAGTATCATTCATTTCCCAAAAATAACATTTGTATATGCATAATCTTCTAATTGTAGATTATTTGGTGTTAATTATACATAATACCTTGCTATCTGTCAAGACTTCCTCAAAATCTAATTCCCAGAACTAATATTTCATGATCTTCAACTATGTAAAATACTGACTTCTAGATCCAATGAAGAGTGAAATAACAGACCTTAAACCTCCAGTGGAGCAACACTGTCATTTCAGGCCTGTCAGGGAGTAAGGGAAGGACTGTTCTGCACTTTGGGAAAAGAAAGGATCATTTCTTCAGCAACTCAGTGAGTTTTTAGCAACAATTGTTTAAAGAATCTCATTAGCATAAGAAAAAGGCTCTTGGTAGAAATGAATTAGAAGTCACAGTGCAGGTGAAGGAAGCAGATAATAAATGAAAGGTAAATGGAATTGATTGTGAATCTGGTCAATCACATGTCTGTCATCTGCACCTGCTCCCTGTCTGACATACACTCCCATGTCACAGAAAACAGCCCCACTTCAGTTTTGTGCTTCATGTGGGAGCACAGCCTGTACCTGGAGAGTGCCAGCTCCTGTGTCCCTTTGGGCATCTCTGTCACAGAGCTCCCAGGGCTGCTCACCATCACTGGCTGGCCCAGCAAAGGTATTCCATCCCAGCCAGAAGGGAATTGTAACAATCCCACCATCAGCACCTCTGGCACTCAAGTCAGGGAGAGAAGACACTGAGGCACAGATATATGTGCCTCAGACTGCTGAGAAACGTTGAGAAGGATTCATCTGTCCTCTACTCAGTGCTTAAAACACCCAATTCTACGGATCTGAGGCAAAATCCTGCTTGAGTGTGGAGCAGTGAACAGGAATGGAGTCGTACAGGGACAGTCCTACAAAATTTTTGGGCTGGGTTATTGATATGCACAGAAGCATCTCCAGGAAGGAGTGGTTCTGAGGATGGGGTTCTCAGCTGGTTAACAGTTAGACCAAGGGGTCACACTCGCCTCTCCTTTACTTGTGTCAGGGTATTACTGTTGGCATCATTGTCATCACCATCATCATCATCATCATCATCATCATCATCATCATCATCAGTTTGTAGGGAAACACTGGTAACTGCAATGTTTTGAAAGCATTGTTATCAGTGGTTGTTTGGAGAAAGAACTGAAGAAAAATTCAATGAGCACTTCACAGGTAGATCCTCCCAACTCCTGGTCACAAACAAATTAGCAACTTATTGGCATGGACAGTGTACCTGTAACCCACATGTAATAGTCAGCACCAGCCCTATGGTCTATACATTTCTCTGGCATCTTTTGGATGCATTCTAGGTTGGATCTTCTCAGAGTCTACAGTGCAGAGTCCACGTGTGTCGCATGTAAAATAAGCATGTTTTAAATTTGCTAGTTTAATGAATGTTCCCCAGCTTTTACAGTTGAAGGGATATTGAATCATCATCCATTCACCTTTCCCACACCACTCATTCTTTTATAACCCCTTGTTATAACCCTTTTCAGGTATCCCTTCTCCAGAATGACAAGTCCATGTTTATTTGAAGTCTTCTTATACGAAGGTGAAGCTGAAGCCTCCCTAATGCACCTCACACTTTGCAAAATGAAAAAAAAATGTAGATATTATACTGTATAATCTGAGAAATAATATTTGATCATGTAATTAGACTGTATCATAGGCAAATGCACTAGGGAACAGAGTTAATGTTGCATGTACAACCTTAATTTTATTTCCTGACTTTTAAATGCCGAACTAGGCAACTTTAACATTTTCTTAATGCAATTTTTGTATGGAATATTATATAGGCTATTACATATGCATGCATCTTGAAATATGGAATACATTAGGCTGTAGCACACAGATTGTGGCACACACAATCTGAGTACAAGATACTGGCACTAGTCTTGATTGGCACCAGCTCAAAGTTACACAGGTCATTCCAGAGTGATGGTCTCAATGTTTTTGAGTGGCACTGCCCTATTGTTTATTTGGTATTTACTGTCAGCCTTATACAGGAGTGTTACAGAGAATTAGCTTGAGAACTCTTCTTTTTAAAATGGATTGATGCTACTTTTTACAACTTCCTTTTTACAAAGCTAGCCTTATTTGAATATTTAGGCTTCAGCAACTTAAGAGAAAAAGTATGTCCTCAGAAGCTTTAAAAATGATGAAAATGTAAAAGAATACTATAAAAACATAAAATAATTTTCCAAACATAAGGACACCATGGCTTTACTTCCTGATCTCTGCAGACCTCCCTGGGAATGAAGACAGCACAATCGAAAGCTAAGAATTTCCCCTTTCAAGTGGTAAGTGTAAGAAGTCCTTTTCTTCCTACAAAGGGCTATAAGATGACTGACTTCAAGGCTGACTTGCAAAGGATTAGACACTGTCCTTTCTCCATCTTGTTCCACACTGTAATGTCAGGGTATCTCTGAAGCTATATGGCAATTTTAGAGGTTAGAAGAAATCCTTTGCAGACATAGTACTGAACAAACTGCAGGGTAGACACTTGGATAAACCAGAATATAGGAATGATTGATGTAGCTCATCTAAATTATTCAATATTCAGTCATCAAATGAAAAATAAAACACACCATACATGTATTGTCATGAATTTGTGACACAAAAGAGTACCATTGGACATGGGGTTTTATTTCTCTGGTCAAAGACACCTAATATGTGTCAGGATTACAAAAGTTTAATATCATATGACAAGAGCAAGACATCTACTGTCTTCAGAGGTTACTCTTGAAGAATGTCACCATGGACTGGATGGAATATACCACTAATAAATCACAGCAATCTTCTTCCAATAGACTAAGTGATTTTTGAAAAGGGCAAAAAAAATCAAATAACATATTCAGCTAACAGGGTTTGATCAGCCGATCATCTAGTGAATATTAAAAGAGCTGATCTGATGAATAAATTATTCAGTGGAAGCAGGCAAAATTAACAAATTATGTATTTGCTGAACAACAGCTAAACCATTCAGCACATATATAATTAAATATTTATTCATACATATTTATAAATAGTGTTTACACATTTTTTTTTGTTTCATCCAGGTGAATAAAAACTCTCAACTCGTTTTTTCTTTCTTCTGAGGAAAGTGGAAAGAACCTGTCTTCTGAAAGCTTGATCTCAGGTCAGCATCTCATTGAAGCCAGCTTAATTTGCATTTTTAATCTATGTAAGTGAACATGTGAAATCTTAAATGTGTAAGTGTCAGGTTTTAATATTTAGTTCTCCGGTTTTCTGGATGCAAGTGTGTCTATCTGCAAGTCTGCAATTGTAAAGGAAGAAAGGCTATGTCTGTGCTCATGCTTTGGTCAGATGTACTGGCAATGGATTTTCTTTCAAACCCGGACAGCTGTCTTTTTTGATACTTGAGTTTTCCAGGAGCCACAGTAACTTGCTTTCATACATCTATATGGTTAGAAAACAACAATTTCTTTGGAAATCATGGTCCAGTCCATCATTAGAGAGCTGATCAGAGAGGACTTCCTCCCAGCGAAAGAAAATTACAATAACCATAGTATTAAAAAACAAAAGCAGTTCAAGAAATACGGAGACAAAAAAAGAAGCAAAACCCCACAAGCCTTTTTTTCTTGCTAAATTCTACATAAGTGAAATGGTTGTTTGTGGAGGACAGCAAGAAATGTGGTCTTCCTTGCTTCCCTGAAGAGCCAGTCTTCTACCAGCTGGGAAGATTTTAATAATTTTTTTTATGTTAGTCCAGATTAAAATAATGTAGGTTATCTAAATTTTGATCTTGTCTATTCTACCTAAAGATGGCAGAACCAGCATCAAACCCAGTAGATACTTCCAAGGAGGGTGAATGTTACAAGACTTCGTCAATTTTAAATTAGGATTCAGAGACAGAGCATTAGCTAAAGTTAGCTCTCACCTCTCTGTTGATATCAATGGGCAAGTTCTTCTGTTGTAGGTGACAAACTCACTGTCACATAGCAAAGGAAACAAGAGTATCATAATGAGGGTGCTCAGGATATAAAAAGATTCTCAAGACAGAGTAATCACAAAAGTAAAGCTGATGGATGCCTGGGGTATTCTCATACTATTATCTGAGACAACCAAACATATATTATCTTTTCTTTTCCAGATCCCTTGCATTTAAACAAGCAAAAGCATACATTTTTATAGAATGTTACTTATTTGAAGTGCTGTTCTAAGATCACCTCTGGATGTCTTTTGGTAGCACCTCACATCTGTGTGGAGAGCCAGAGGTGGGTGATGCATCAGGTGAATTCCAGCCTCTGCAAGTACAGCATCCGTGCATTTACCATTGAACAAACATGGTTTCATCTATTTTTATTTTTTTTTCTAGCAAATGTAGCTTGTGGTGGACACATTCCCAAGCATAAAGACTTGCAGGGTGATGGAATTCCTTCTCACTTGAAACTGCAACAGTCTCCTGACCCTACTTCCACAAAATTTTGCCTTTATGTGCTGTTGCTTCCCCCCCCCCCGCCCCCCCATTTCTATTAATGTGGAATTCACTTTATTTTATGTTTCAAAGATTTTGGAACCTCTCACAACTGAGCCATTTTGTGGTGCACCAGTCAGTGTGCAATTGAGGTCTCAGGAAACTCCAGGTTTTGCCCATCCCTTTCCTCTTTTCTGGACTGTAAGAAATTATTTTGCCCCCAGCTTTTTAGGATTTCCCACAGGATTAATAGTGTTATTTCTACATGATTACTAATGTAGAGGAAGTCCTTTATTTCGGTTCCATGAAGTGATTGAAGTCTGCATTTAAAAATGCAGAGAAGTTGTTGTCATGATTTCATGTAAGTTTTAGGAGCTGCCTGAGAATGGGATAGTGATGAAGGGAAATGCAGGGAAGGGTTTGCACCCTTCAGTTCCTAGGCTGTCTTTGAAACTGGGAAAGATATCCAATCTGGGCTGAAGCCTTACTTCAGCAAAGAATCATGTGTCATTCGCATGCCTCCATCACTGTTGGTATCTCCAGACATCTTTCAGGCCTGTGTTTTTCATTAGATTAAGCTGAGTTGACTCTGCTCAGTAGACACCATGAGGCTGATCATGTGTATGCTGTTGTGCTTAAACCACAGTCAGGTTCCCCGTCTAGATGAGTTTAAGGAAGATTCTGTTTCCAGCTGTTTTCCTCTGTCCATCCCATCTGTGTTTTCATTGTAACTGATGTGCACAGCTTGCTTGACAAAATTTGACAGTGTTTTTGAACAGCCACCAAGCTGTGTGAGTGCTGGGCCACTTCAATGCAAAATACCAGTGGGAGTCTCTCCTTGGGGAAATCAGCATTTTCTACTCTAATTGAGTTCTAGCTCAGTGTGACTTCTGACCTGCAAGGACCACCTTTTTGCAAGACTGGACAACAGAGATTGGAAAGTACATGAAAGGCAGGAACCAGCAGGACCAACGAGAGTCACTCAGGGCTAGCCAAGAAGTTGGGTCCCAGCCTGTGGAACACCAGCTCTGCCTTTAGGTGCACAGCAGCAGACCTCTCAGGGGGTTGGTCTCAAAATGCCAAGTGCTGCAAAATGAGGACTAAGCGTTGCAGAGAGCAGCTATGCATCATAGAGCAACTCTACATCAGATGGTGATGGCCAAGACCAAGAGGGGGCACAAAGCCTGGGCAAGGGCCAGGGCAAGAGCTAATGCTCTAGAGAGGTAAAGCTACTCCAAAACATTCCAACATAGACAGTGAAGATTTTTTTAGGGCAGATAGAAATTTGGACTATGTTATGCCATTTGTTTTATCCATGATGTATTTCTAACAACAGCAACAAGTATCCTATACTGTTTCTCCCTGTTTGAAACTGCTTTATGTAGCTATCTTTAATTAAAACAAGCTTTTCCATGTGTCCACAATTGATTCCTTAAAATATTAATAATTTTCCCTACACTGGGTGTCAGAGCCATTACTTTTTCCTGTGTATCCTTTAACTATATTTAAATAATTCATTTATCCATTTTCCAACCCTCGGGGAGACTTGGGGTTTCTTTTACACAACGTGGTCCCATTTAAAACAGAGGATATTTCCTCCTCCTGAAGTTATGGAATATTTTCTTTCTTTCCAGTGTTTACTCAGCATAAGAAACCAGTTAGCAACCATTTTATTAAGACACAAATGTAGCATGGAAATATCTGTCTGCCTGTGTATAAATGCCCTTTCCACTGTTCATCAATCTTGCACTAATTAGAAAGACAAAAATATTTTAAAACCAATTAATGTCACTGAGAAACATTCCAGTAATTCTCAAAATACAATGTAACCATGATAGATACATTTCAATTATTTTAAAGTGTTTTCACAGAGCACTGAGTAAGCATAAGGGAAAAGAAGAGGCATAAAGCTGCACTGCTTGGCTGATGAATCTCTGACATCGGATGTGGATTAAGGCTTAAGTGAGACCAGCAGTTCACATTCTCCCTCAAAAAGCTCCTGAGTCACCTGATTAAAGTGCAACCTTGACAAATATGCACAGCGTTGTCTCTCACAGTTGGAATCACCAAAGAGGCTAAAAACAGCACCATGCGCTGCATAATCTCTAACCTCAGGGGACAACAAAAACAGAGAATTGCTGTGTCAATCTCATTTCCTTGTTAGGCTCATTATCATAAATGCAGGCCTTTGGTTTTGAATGCCACACTTCAATAACATTTACCTATCAACAGCTGCTGAAATATTGAATTCCACAGTCATCTTTTCCTTTTGATGCTTTCCCTTTTGTTTCTTTATCCATAAACATGAGCAACTGAGCTAAGCTTAAATTAACTAGCCGGGGTTAAATGTTTAGGGCAGCAAATTATGGCTAGCCTGCTTGCAGAGTGGTTTAGATTACAGAGGAGAGTTGCCAATCTTAGCTCTCATCATGCACTCCAAATGTGCACAGCAATATTGGCAGTTCATGGCCAAATCCTGCATGCTTTAGTTATCACAGGAGCACTGCTCCCATGAATAAGTGGAGCAAGATTTAGCCCCTGCTCAGAAGATAGAGATGAATCACACTTTTATTCTTTGAGTACCTCACAGTACCTTCAACACAGGCATGTTCAGTGATTGATAGCCTGTGTCTAGATTGAGTATTTTTCTATATACTGACAAATATTCTCTTTGTGATGATTTCTAGGAGCCGAGGAGTATATACTGCAGCAGTGTTGGGTTTCTTATTTTTCATTGTGCCCGTTGTCTTTGTTTTGATTGGGTTTTTTTCCAAGGGTCAGTTACTTCCCATCATTTTTCCACTCAGAGTGCTCTGCAATAATCCTGTTACAGATCTCCAGCCCTTAGTGTCAGTGAAACAGTGAAAACTTGCATCAGTAAACGCGTAGCAAAAGACACAACCTTCTCTTCAGGGTCAAATCCCAAGTCGTGGCACAGTCTAAGGGAAATGAGGGTGTTTGGCTTTCTGAAAATGAGCTGCTGGTAGCTAAGGCTTTTTTTTTTTTTTTTAGTTGATCAAGGTAAAAGCTATGTGTTAACTGTTTTCATCCAGTGTGCAACCAAATGAGGGCTGTAATCTAGAGTCAAATATTTGGTTAATAATAATTTCATGATCCCATGCTGAGACCACAGGGGAGCTGTAGGCTGTGCTGCAGGGAGCAGCCATGAAAAAGGGCAGCCCAAAACCACTCGCAGCAGATACAGCAGCATTTCCCATACTTAGAGACCATCAATTCACCCAGCCTGCCTCTCTGCCAGTCTAGGGCCACGCTCCTCAACTGCAAAGGCATGTAGTCCTCCGGCAAGGGTGACTGCATACGTGTACAGGGCTCAGGAGCAAAATGGTGTTTCCTTAAAAAAAGGTGTCCCGTGAAGGAAAAGGTGGGACCACTGGGGTTAAACACTGCTACATCACAGGACTGTGCTGCAGGAGCCCATCGGATTAGACACAAAACACAATCTTTTGGCCACAACACCAGAGTCCCTCATCTGAAAATCTGAGGAAATCATAGAAGGAAACGAGGGGAGACATCAACACATTCTTTATATCTACGTACCCAAAAGAATCACTGAGAGTAAAGTAGGGGAAAAGCCGAGCTTTCCTAAAAACAACTGAAGTGATATTTTGGTGGTGATGGGAACTGTCAAAATCCTCAGCAAGAAGGTTCAATGAAGAAATTCAGCACATATTCTATTTTCCTCACAGAGGAGGTCTCCACACCATTTCAGTGGCTTTGAGCCCCATTTACTTCAAACCTGCTTCTCTCTTTATGTCCATGGAGAGCCAGCCCCTGCCTGATGATCTGCCTGGACCCTGGTATAGAGGGCAGCTTGGAGGACATGATCTGTCACCCCTGATTTCTCTGTCTGTACGAGGCTCGTGTTAGGCAGGGGTTGTTTCCTCCACAAGGAGCTGAGTAGACATCTACACCACAGAGCAGCAAGATCTGTGAATGTAGTTGACACCTAAGAAAGCAATTTTGGGTTGTTTATTTGAATCTATTAAGAGCCTAATACTAACTCTGTACAATTTCAGTACTGAACTCCAATAGCCGTGATGGCAGAAGCCTGTCAGATGAGACAAGGTGGAGGACATACCTAATTTCTGAAGGACATACTTAATTTCTGAGTGGGAACAATTTCTCTCACACATATTTCCAGTCTTTATTTTGCATTACAGTGCAATTTTTAAATTCTTTTTTTAAAGCACAAGTGATCAGACTCAGTCGGGAAACAAAGAGACTTATGATTGATTTTGCTTAGGTAAAACAGCGATTTCTATTACACTAGCCTTTACTTAGATGCTTTTGGCTGCTAGAAGGAATTGATTTATTCTACTTGTCAAAAAAATCAAAACCAAAACCAGCCCAGCTCCAGGTACACCCTGCATGAAACAAATGCCTGGCTTGTAGAACTTAGCTCCACTTTTCTGCAGTAGATGGGCTGAAGACTGCAGGAGTTAATTACATCAGTAGAGAAGGGTCGCTTTTCATTTCCAGCGAGCCCAACTCTGACAAAATAAAAAAAGCTGAAATGGGAGAGCGATGACCACAATAAGTGGCCAAAACTCCACGTGATGACAGAGGAATGATTTCCCACTGCTGCCACTTAAATACAACTAAGGTGTTCTGCAATTTTACTTCCACAAGCCAGAGGGTTTATTGTAATCCTGACAAATTATAGCAACAGAAGCAGGCGAGAAGTGGGACAGAAGAAGGGAAATGTTAATGCAAAATATAAAATTGCCTTGCAGAAAAGAATGGAGAGAGCAAGTGAGCAGTTTGTTATCGTTTATTTTTCTTCAACATATCATTCGGTTTCAGCTGTCTCCCATCTCACCCAGATCTCCACCATTTCTCAGAAACGTCTCTCGATGGCATCTCATTCTCCTCCTGTCTCTCACCATCGTTTCATTATTTCTTAACTGTCCCTGAAAGGACCCGGGCAGGCGACAGGGGGAACGTGAGCGGGGAAAGCGGGACCAGCCCGCGCCCCACGCGTCTGCCCCATTTCAGCAGTTTGCAAAAAGCGGGCGGGGGGCGTTGCAAATAATGTTAAATGCGATTAATCTCCCGGATTCCTGGAAATCTGATATGCATGAGTTACAGCGAAACCTCTTTTATTTCGCCATGAAACGCTTTTGCATAATGAGAAAGAAAATGTCCTCTGTGCCCTAATCAACTCTGACAGGTCCTGGACTCCCAAATACTTTTATTTACGGCATTATTTATTTCACCCCTAATAACCGGGGAGGCGGGCCCGCGGCTCGCCCCGTGCGGGCAGAGGAAGGGAGGGAGGGACGGATGGCCGGCGGGCGGCGGGGCTCCGCGCCGGCCGAGGGGACACAAAGTTTTTGCGGCGGCCGTCGCTCCGCGGGGCGGGGCTGTGTCGGACCCGCGGCCCCTGCGGGCCGGGCGGGGCCGGGCAGAGGCTGGGAGCTCCGCGGCCGCTCGTCCCCCGCCCGGCAGCTCACCTGCCCCCGGGGGGGTGCCGGGGGCGGCGGCGGCCCCGCCAGCGCCCGCCTCCCCGCCCCGCTGCCATTAGCAGAGATTACCCTAAACACTTGCCGGTCGCCGCCCGTCTCCCTCCAGGCATTGGCGCGGCCGCCTGTCAATCAGGCCGGCGCCCCGCCGCGCCGGGGCTCCGCCGTGCCACAGAGACGAGCCGCGGCGGCGGCAGACACAGCCCCGGAGCGGGGCCGCGCCGCGCCGCGCCGGGGGAGGCGGCGGAGGATGGAGGAGGAGATGCAGCCGGCGGAGGAGGGGCCCAGCACCCCCAAAATCTACAAGCAGCGGGGTCCCTACAGCGTCCTGAAGACCTTCCCCGGCAAGCGGGCGGCGCTGGCCAAGCGCTATGAGAGACCCACCATGGTGGAGGTGCCCCGCGGGCGCGGAGCGGGGCAGCCCTTCCCGCACGCCGCCGAGCCGCTGCCCTACGCGCCGCACGGCCCCTTCCCCAACGGGCCCGCCCGCCCCGCCGCCGCCCCCGGCGCTGCCCAGGGCCACCCCCGCCCGCCGCCGCCGGCCCCGAGCTCCTCGGGCCGCTACGGCCCCTGCCCGGCGGTGGCGGGGGGCGGCGGCGCGGAGCTGAGCGCAGGTACCGCAACTCCTCTGTCTCCTCCGCCGCGCAACTTCGCGGGGCACTTTGCAGCAGGCGGGAGCGAGATGGGGGCCGCGGGCTCCCCCCGCCCACACGCGCGCCCCTCTCACGGGCGGCTGGCGAAGGGAAGGGCGCGACCCCCGCGGGGTCCCCTCGCTCGGGGCTGGCGGCGCCGGGCGCCCGGGGCTGGACGCGGGGGAGGCGGGGCGGGCGGCTGGGTCCGTCCGTCGGTCGGGCACCGCTGAAGTTCCTGGGGCGGGCGGCGTCGCCCCCGGGGCGGCGGGCAGAGGGTCGCGGCGGCGGGGCCGTGCGGCAGCCGCGCAGCACTTGGCGGGGCAGGCGCCCGCCGGCGGTGCGCACCGGAGGGAGGCAGGGAGGCAGGGAGCCGCTGCCGCCGGCGGGGCGGGGGCGGACGGGGGGAGCCCCGGGCCGGCCGCTCCGCTCCGCTCAGCCCCGCTCCGCCCCGCTCCGCTCCGCCGGGGAGGGTGGCAGGCTGGGGCCAGCTACCGGAGGAGCTGCTGGTGATGGAGAGGCTGCTGATAGAGAGGTGGTGATTTTAACGGAAAGAAAATAGATCGGCTGCTTGCCTGCACCGTTTTCATAAGATGCAGTGACAAACAGGAGATCAAATTATTTTTATTTTTTTTCTTTAAAGGTGTAAGATACAGAGATGCTGAACGCATATCTTTCTTCTAGTGATGGCTTGGAGTTAAAAACCACGTAGATCTTGATATGCAACCTAAATTTGGCATCAGGAAATGGGAAATTGCATCTTTAAGCAGAGTACAATCAAAAATGAATTACAATAAATCCTATATAATTGCATAGGTCATTCTCTTTAATGAGATTTTATTAACCTGACTGTCAAGCTTTTGAGTCAGGCAGATATTTTATCTTCTTCAACTGATAAAAGTGTCAGCTATAAACCACCATATAAATATTCATAAATCTACACATCTGTGGCAGCCTATCAGCATCATTCTTTTGGACATTAAAAGCATTCTAATTACTTTCTGTCTAGCAGAGCTGAAATGCTGCCTGTTATAGTATGTGCTTGGCAGGCATGATTGCTTTTGTTTGCCATCACAAATAGCAGCATCCTATTTTATATACTGATGGTCCAGAATATATTCAGGGTTTGACTGAACAGGATGAATATTATGAAGCACCATCTGGTTTTGATAACATCGGGTATATTAACTCATCTGTTAATTTTTGACACATCATTGATTTATTTATTTAGAAAAATTGGATCCTGTTTTGGTATGTTGCTGTTTGCCTTTGTAACAAATGCGATGACATTTCCTTACTAAACAGGGAGATACACTAGTTAATAGGATATATGGCTATGTTTTAATGCCTGTTTTCACTTAGAAGTAGCCTTGTACTGGATGAATTTAGCATGTCTTGTTACGAATAATTCAAGTAGTTTACCAAGAAAGTTTAACACTTGAATAGATTAGCCAAAGAATTCACATCTCTGGGGCATAGTTCTGTGATCCGTGGCAGAAGGTCATCTTTTTTCATGCAATTGCTTCTTATATGACGTGCCCAAATGGTGGTATTTAAGTATTCTTTGTGGCCCACAATCAAAACACTGGTGATAAGTGTGACACCTACATTTCTTTACAGAAGCAGATTATGCCATGGAAAACATTCAGCTGTCTAGTAGATGATATGTGGGGCCATATTCACAGCAAAGCCGTCTGGGCTTTGATGAGCAGAAGTTTGGACTTTCTTCTTCCTCTGTACTTTGTACTAACCAGGCACGAGAGCAGGCTTCAGAGTTTGTCATTGATTCAGTCCTATGCTAAAGAAAGAAATAGTGAAGGAACTGCTGTTCGTGCACCAAAGTTCTTTGAAGTCCCTGTCCCTTCAGCTGCACATTCAGGCTTTACTTTAGGTTCCGATATGGGTCCCAACTTACCGTTTGCTCAGACTTAAGTACCAATAGAAACAGAACTGGAGAAAACAAACCAGAAATTTGCTCCAGCATGTAGAGGTGGTATTTTGTATAAGCTATTATCAGAGGCTGATAATTGTTACCAGAGATGGCCCAGGGAGCTGGTAAGGGGACTGGAGCACCTCCCCTATGAGGACAGGCTGAGAAAGTTGGGGCTGTTCAGCCTGGATAAGAGAAGGCTGCGTGGAGACCTCATAGCAACCTTCCAGTATCTTAGGAGGGCCTACAATGAAGCTGTAGAGGGACTCTTCTAGAGGAAATGAAGTGATAGGGCAAGGAATAATGGATTCAAACTGAAAGACAGGAAATTAAGATTAGCTATACAGAAAAAAAATCTTTCTTTGAGGGTGATGAGGCACTGGAACAGGTTACCCAGAGAAGCTGTGGATGCCACATCCCTAGCAGTGTTTAGGGCAAGTTGGATGGGTCTCTGAGTAACCTGGTCTAGTGGGAGGTGTCTCTGCCCACAGCAAGGGCTTTGGAACTAGATGAACTTTAAGGTCCCTTCCAACCCAAAACATTCTGTGATTCTATAAAGCAATAGGCAAGGTTTTGATCTCGGGTATTTGAATCCCAGAGGTAAGGATGCTTTGCTGAGCTATGCACCTGTCCTTCCTGCTTGGTGACAGAGTAATACATGCACCATGTTTGAGGAGCCTCAGCACCACTGAGATGAGCAGGGAGCTGGTTGGGACCACAGAGCTGTATGTATGTGAAGTATTCTCATTGTCCAGAGGCTTGAAATCCTCTTAACTAATGTGTGAGCCAATTTAATAGCTCAGGCTGCCTCTGGGGAAGCAGAGCTGGGGTTTTGCCCCTGGGGAATGGGAGCATTTGCCTGTGCTCCATGCACAGTCACCCTATACTTTGGCCAGCACCTGTGGGGTTTCTGGGTTCCCCACAGCAGCAAGAGGAACAGGCCCAGAGCACCTCTTAGCTAGAGGTTTTGTTTCAAGTGGTGGATGTTGTAGGGTGGGATGGATCATCCCCTTAGCGGGTGTGCAGCAGCATGTGCATTCTCCACAAGGCAGTCACCATCCATGACGTGTGCAGTTTTCCCACTTAGTTTAACCCTAGCACTTGGCAGCTGCTTACTTGAATAAAGGGGTGGAGTGCTGTAGGTCACTTTTGTAGGGACACCCATCTCCTATGTTCAGTTTCAGAGATACCCCTCATTTTGCTGATACGTCTTTACTTGTGCAGGCAACAGTGAGCAAATAGCTAAAAAAACACCACTCCTGGGATGCCTGACTCTGAGCCAACAACTTAAATACTTGATGCAGTTGATTCTTAAACTTCAGGCATGACATTTCTGGTCCCTTGGGATTCACAGCTCCAAGTTTGCTTTTGAGAATGGGTACCTCAAATACAGTCACAACTAAGGATGCTTCCATGTTTTTACACCTTTTTCTAATGGTTAGAACTCTTGCCAAGAGTGACCAGATTTTCCCTCAGTCGCTGTCTAAGAGACCACTGTCACCTCCAGGCTCCAGCACAATTGCAGGAAGAGGGGCTAGAGAAAGGAGGAAAAGCAGGTGTTTTCCACCCAGTGCCACCCAGTGAAGAAAAATTTAGCTCGAGATCCCATCATGCAGGGAAAGATCCTTCATGAGAAATGTCATTTTACCATGAGAACTGTGAAAATGCACTGCAACACAACCCTTCTCTCTCCTCTGTTCTGAATGCTGTTGCTGCTGTGAGCCACATGAGTTCATTCAAAGCAGCAGCAGATACCCATTTTCTTCTGTAAAACATCAATCATTTATTAATCTATTCAGATTATTTCCTGGTATGAAAACAGTGTGTATCTCTCTCTTTGGTAGCATGTGCATTGAACAGTACAAATCCACCAAAGAAAGTCATTTTCCTAGGAAAGCATGATGTAGACCTTACAGTGCAACTTGAAATTTAGGGTGGGCTTTCATGGAAAGCAGAGGAAGAACAGCAGAGCTGGTAACACCTGTTAGCAGTGCCAAAAACATGGCATATTTAACATGACATGGCATATTTAACAAGTTAATAAAGCTCTGTCATGCCCAGGCAGAAAAACAATTCATTCTGTGAACAGTGAAGGTGAAGATCAATGTTTTGGCCTTACCTTAGAATTTGGGAGCCCTCATCTGGAAGTAGATCTCTCAGATCTCTCAGTACTGAAATAACCAGACACTTGTAGTCTTAATCCAGTGGACCATCTCAATGATCTTCATGCAAAATGCCCAAGAAAGCATCACTTAGTCATAGGAGGTGTCAAATGCTCTCAGTTTTGTGACCAGATATTTACAGCAGTGGTCATATCCAAAAATATAATGACAAAGTCTCTATGCTCGGACAAAGACCAGTTTGAGGGATACAAAGCTCCTGCCCCAGGATCTCAATTAATAAAAATATTGTAATAAATAAGTCAAGAAGTACAAATAATCAGGTGAGAGGACTGAGTCACTGCAAGGTGAAGAGTGAGATGATTGAAATTGCTAAGGAACCTGAACGTCATAATCTTGCTGAAAATTAAATACCAATGAATACATTCCCTGCAGGGGAGAATGTATGGTATTCAGACCCACTCAGTACTTATAAAGATGACTTTTTAAACCAGCTGCCCAAGAATACAAAGGAAACTATGGAAAAGCCACAACCTGAATCCAGAGCCACTGAGACCCAACACAATGCCTTATTAATAAAGCTGTCTGATCTAAGTATTGAAAAGACCCTTAGATATAGCAAAACCTGAAGTTATACCTGCCAAATTTTCCAGACACCTTTTCTGATGCATTAGTGTAAGTCATCAGGTTGAGTTTCAGATGTTTGCTCTTACTGCCTGTTTTCAGTCTGGCAGTTGAATCGCTAAGAAGCTCCTCTCGTCCAGCGTCAATGAGAAGAAGATGTAAAGATGAATGCTGTATCTGGGAGTCGGTACCTGATTTGTCATATGGTAGTATCTTCTGATTGCTTGCAGTCTCAAACAATCTAGTTAGGAATACTTACGCTTTTAGCAATTTAATCCTGTTCTGTTAGCACTTTATGCGTCTTATCCGGCAAGTCTACCTCCAGGCAAATGTCTAGGTAAAGAACTTCGATAGAAGTTCTGTAAGACTAAAGACTCTGGGGTCTGAGACATTAGAATTACATGGTTGGTGAGCAAGGTAATAAGGAAAAGGAATATCACAATAAGACCTTAATAAACTGCTTACACTGTTTGAGTCCAGTGCGGTGATTTCTATAGAATCCTACTTTCGTAAAAAAAAAACATACATTATATTAAATCAATTAAGAATCATAGATTGGTGTTTATTCAGTAGCAATCACATAAAAACAACTTTTTGTCATTTCTTAAGTGATTAGGCTTTGCACAGTGCTTGCATTTCTAATTACAGTCAGTCTGTAAAAGCTGAAATCCCAATTTCTACAATATATGCTAAATGGGCAGCATTTGTTTTTATTTTTTTCTCCATCATACAAAATAACTGTAGTTATCATTCTCATTTAGGGTTGTTCAGACTGTGGGTGTGTGAAGTCTCTTCAAAGCAGAGCCCACTTCAGCACAGAGACAGATATTTCCAGAATATGTGCTGAGAGCATCCCTCACTATTGCTGCCCAGCAGTACCCACAAAAAAAGCATTTGTGCATCTCTAAGCTAGCCTTTCAAATGAACCCTGCTTTGTCATAGGTCATTTTTATGCCTTTGAGTATGAGTTGAAGTTAAGAAAAAAACCAGTAATTTCTGTTATTGTGTCCTTGTAGTAGATCTGATACTGAAGATTGAATCAATACTGTCATTTCTGTATAAAATTTCAGTTACATTTTAAACCATTATCACAGTGAATGCGCCTAATGCATTAAATTTTAAAACAAAACTAGTAATTCATTTAATCTTTACTGATGTTAGTGTGTGTTTTGATATTCTTCAAAACAAATATTTTAAATGTCAGGTTACTTTTTGCTGGTTTTAGAATAAACCATAATATTAGAATAACATCTCTTATAGTCTAATCCCTTTTCAGTTGTTTCATTCATATCTTGTCCCCATGCAACAAGGATATGCAAAGAATGAGAAACTGTTTTGTGAACAGGGACAATAATGATTAAAATACAAACAGTATATATGACTTCAGGTCTGGAATCAGATTATAGGATTAAAATGAATGAAAAAATTGTTCTGTAGTAGGATTGCAAAGTTACAGTCAATATCATCCTGTAATAATTTTAAAGGGAAAATGTGCGAAGAAATAAGGCAAAGAAAGCACATCTTGAGGTTGTTAGTGATGCTTGAGTTTCCTGATTTCCTTTTGGTTTTATCAGGTCTCAGCTAGAAAGCTGCCATGCCACCAGGATTCCGTTCTTTTAATTCGTATTACATCTGTTGTGCTGTGTTGTTTTGCAATTGCACTGATTGTAAGGGTTAAAGACAGCTGGCCTTAGGTTAGTGCAGAAAAACAAGGAGAGGCAGTGGGTAATGGAAGCCATGGAGCACCTGGCACCTCACCGGCACCCACTTGCAAAGGGAGCAGCAGTGCCTGTGCATTTCTGCCCTTTGGAATTTGTAATGTGGACAGAGAGTATTGCATAATGGATCTTTGGATCAAAGATGTGTTGCAGAAATCTGTCCTGGTTAGTCTGAGCCCATCTACAGGGGTGTGGTACGCCTCATAAGCACAGGAGGCTTGCAAGGATGCTGGAAGAGGTCTTAGGGCCACTCCAGTCCTTCCCATGGAGTCTCTGGGCAGTCCCTGCGTGGCCCTGGGCTGCCTCATGACCCAGCACTGGGCTTGGGCTTGCTCTGCCCACCTCAGGTCCCTGTTCTTTCCGTTAAGTCCTCAGGAGATCGCATCCTCAGGTTTTGTGCCGGGGAGGTCTCTGGCTGCATTCAAGACTGAAAGCATTTGTATTCTGCTTCAGCCCTGCCTTCTTTGCAAAGATCTGGAGGATGGTACAAATGCAAATTAGTGTTGTTTCAAATATTCTTCAGGCCAGCTGTAATAACCTCAGTGTGAAGTCGAGTTTCCACCAGACGGTGTATCTTCTGGATCGTGAGGAAGTGCTGTGAGAAGTGCCACCTCTTAAAGGCCTGAATTCTGAATGTTTCTGTTCTTTATGTATTATGAGTGTGATGAGGCTACTGATGAAGTTAAGGTAAATGAAGGTCTGGGGTGCTTAGTCTCATGCATCTGTAGCAGGTTGCCTTTTCAAAAGTGAATGTGTTTGTCACTTTCTAAAAGTCAAGCCTGCCTGAGAAGTGCTCTCCAAAATTGGCAGCGCTTTAACCCACCAGTCTTTTTTTCTTATGCAAAATGTTAGTTACATCTGTTTGAATACCTGGAGGAACTTAGCTCTGAATAAGATAAAAAAAATTTAAAAGCTACTGTTTTACTGGGAACCTAAGAGGTCATATCATAAATGTCTTGGTCATTTTCTGTCTGGGTCCAAGAAGTATTCTAGCAGCTTGAGCTATATATGTAGATACTGCAGAAATGAGCCATCCCACTGTGTAGGTTTAGCTTGTAGCTGCTATTGCTCCCTGAGACATGACACCTCCTGTCATCAGAGGCAAAGCTGACTAGGTGCGGCACGGCATCCCTATCCTACTTCCAGAGCGGAGCTGCTGTCTCCAGAAGCTGCTGCACAGCCCTGTGCAGAGTTTCCTGATTGTGTCCAGAGCATCTTGAGGAACCCTGCACTGCTCTCCCCTGTGCCATACTGTGTCGTGCTCTCCACTGTGTTTGCCTGCCCACAAACCTGTACGATGCCTTTGCTCCTTTTAAGAAGAGGAGTTTGTGGTTATCACTCTGAGTTGTTCTTGGACATATCTGGAACATAGAGCAAAAGGAGCAGAAGCAAAGTTCATAGAATTGGGGCTCAGTTGTGTGCAGTGTCCTGTGCCCAATGTCAAACAAGTGCATCAAAGATAAAAAGGAGAAAAAACAAAGCCTGGAAGCCTTGTTGGAGAGGAACCGGGCATAGGACGAAGGTGTGGGGCAAAGTCCTACAAATATGTACAGACAATATCCTCCAGCAGCTTGAAACAGGCTTTCAGGGAAGTACTTACTTGAACTTTTACTTGTAGCAAATTGGATGGAATTTGTATTTTCTTCCCCATTTTCCTGACTTAATCCCTCTGAAAGAAGATGTCAGTAAGCAGCATCTATCATCACAATGCATTTCTGATTAACAGCAAGGGCACAAGGGCACTCTCAAAATAGAAGCAAAGTCAGGATTGTTTTAAATCACAGTGTTGCAGAAGTATTAAAGCAGAAGCCATAATTTTAATGTGTTCAGAAATAAAATGCATGCTACTGTAAACAGTTGTGTACATTCATCTAGCTGCTACTGCCTGGCATAAACTTTTGCATTAGGTTTCTGTGATTCATCTTTTCTTTTGTTGCAGAGAGTCGAATGATTCTGGATGCCTTTGCCCAACAATGCAGCCGGGTTCTAAGTCTCTTAAATTGTGGTGGAAAACTACTGGACAACAATCACTCTCAGTCCATGATTTCTTGTATAAAGCAGGAAAACCCAAATTATAGTGAAAGACAAGAGCAATGTCAGCTTGGGAAAATGGTCCATAGTCAGACGTCAGACATTTTAGACATAGAGATGCAGTATATGCAAAAGAAACAACAAACCTCAGCCTTTCTGAGAGTTTTTACCGATTCCCTTCAGAACTATTTGCTTTCTGGGAGCTTCCCTTCTCAGAACACCTCATCAATAAATGATTTTAGCCATTTGGCAGATGTGGATCCACTTTCAACCTCTCCAGTACACACTTTAGGTGGATGGACATCTCCTGCGACATCGGAATCTCATGGTCATCCATCATCTTCTACACTTCCAGAGGAAGAAGAGGAGGAAGACGAAGAAGGTTACTGCCCTCGGTGTCAAGAGTTAGAGCAGGAGGTAATTTCATTGCAACAAGAAAATGAGGAGCTTCGTAGAAAGCTGGAGAGCATTCCAGGTAAATATTCCCCTGCCATACAATGTTGCCAGTCAGTGATAAAAATAGTTTGGTTAATAGTTTATTTCAAGTTCTAGTCATTTTTTAAGGTTGTGATCATAGTAATCAAACACTGGAATTTGTCTCCAGCCAAAATTCCTATAGCTGTGCCCAGTGGAGCATTATCTGCTGACACTCATCTACATGAATCTTGAGTCGTACACTAGTAAGTTGTGTTCAGGTAGGGATGTACTTGTAATCCCAAATTCCAAATATCAGGTGGTTTGTAATAGTAATTTCAAACATAAGCTTTTATAACTCTCTATCTGTCTTGTTCTTTAAGTGACATTACATCTTATAAACTTATTTCCCTTTTGGGGCTCCTTTTTTTGGTTGCTTAAGGAAACTATTCAAGTTACATCCATACTTTAACCTGAAATAAATTTGGCTTTTACCTTGACCAGTTAAATTGCTGCTAGCTTAGTGAGAAGCATTAATACATCTCCTCTCATTCATCTTCAAATAAAATCTGAAAAAAAAGCCTAACAACAATTTCTCCAGTTCAGCAATACCTAGCAGCCACTGGGAGAGAGAAAGAAGACAGAAACCCCCAACCTAATAGAAACCCTTTCTGTGAAAAACTTCTCTTGCCCTTTAAACTGAGGACTTCTCACTGTTAAGGTGCACTAAGATACTTGAAGGATGGAATGGGATAAGAACAAAGTATGTTGGACATGTATTTTCTCAACTTTCAACACAGGCAAAAATACACCTCAAATGGTAATATTAAAAGCAAATTGGAATTTAGCAAAGAAAAGCATACAACATGCTTCTGACATATATAAACACTAAGGAACTGCACATTTGCTACCTGAATTTGAGGGGCTTAGGGTAGATCCATGCTAATCTCTGAATAGCAAAAAAGCATGTATAGTATAACATGAGCTGCAAGAGAGAAAATAATTCAAAGCTGCTAACTGTGCAGAAAGGAAGAAGGCAGTAACCAGCTACTGCCCCAATATGTAGGGGCAGTTGCAAAATCTGAGTAAACAGCAAGCAGCAGTCTTCATAATTCTTCTCCCCAACTATCGGTGATGTATTATGTATTATTTATATCACATTGTGTTTTTCTTTTGCACATTGTTCCATGGGGATACTGGCAAATCCCATAAGCAGCATTGCTTAGTGCAAAGAATACCTAAAATTTAGAGTAACTCCCTCACCCCTCCCAAAAATATGGAGTTACCATAACTCGTGCACTCTCACTGGTTTTGGTAGGGGTTAGTACATCATCTGGTAACACTGCGTGACAAAGGGAATTGAGTGAACTTAACTCCTGTTGTGTCCTACCTTCAGGTGTGTAAGACCACAAATGATCCTGTAGGGTCTGTAATATGACTGACAGCTTTCATTCAGTCACCTGTACTGAACACAGTAATTTTTTTTACTTTCACTAAAGCATAACTTGTATTTGACTCAAGTAGTATCTCAGAAGGCCTCCAGTCTCTGGTGAGCAGCAGCTGACACCCTGCTCACATCCCTTACCCTGACACTTGGTTCCAGTGCTTAATTACACTGGTGAAAATATGTGCCTTGTTCCCTGCCTGACTACCTGAAATCAGCTTCTAGCCATTGACTTTTATGCTTTGCTCTGCTAAATGAAGTGCTCTGTGGGTCTCGGTACTTCTTCTGATTGAAGGTACTTACAGACTGAAAGCTGACTTAATTTCCATTTTAAATAAACAAAGCAAACAGAACTGTTTGAAACTCCTCAAATGAGTTGAATCCTTCTTCGCAGGTTTTTTTTTCTCCCCTTCTGCTAATTTCTTTAAAATGTGGGCACTGGAAATGCATGCAATATGCTGCTATGAGCCTGATCAAAGGTGAATAGGCTCTTTGCTCCCACCCATGGTTTCCCTGGTGGGTTGCACAGCTGAGCTTTTCATTCTGTGCACATTTCTTCCTAGAAGCACACACTTTGTATTTGGCTGTGTTCGTGTACTAAGTGTTCCAGATTGCTCTGACTGCCCCACTTGCCCACTGTTTGCTGATTTGTCAGTTTCTATATCGTCCAGAATTTTTCTAATTGTTTTTAAATCAGCTTTGTGATCCTGGTTAGAAAGGTTGAATGGTAATTGAGAGTGTTATTAGTCCCTGCTGGACGTTTCTAGAAACACCTCTATTAATGATGATTCTAGCAATGACAAATATTTGAGATGTCAGTAGCAGGTCCCTAATCTATATATGTTCTAGTCTGCTGGTGTTGAGTGTTGCTACTTTTGCAATCAGCTAACTTATGGTAGTGAGTTAAATGCCCTTCAGGAGTCTAGATATCTTATATTGTTCAGCCCAACTTTTTCAAGTGAATCTGTAATCTCATCAAAGAATGACAATCAGGTTAGTCTGCCAAGATTACTTTCCATAAGACCATTTTGACTGGAATTAATTACATTCATATTCTCTAGTTCTTTGTCATTTGAATCCCATTGTGATTGCCTGTATTTTGCTAGGATTAATGCTGGGTTAAGCAGCCAGTATTTACCTTGGTCATCATACTTGCCCTTCATCTCCCTTTAAAAGTGATAAACATGCATAATCATAGTCATTTTACACCCCCCAGGAGTCACGAAACTCCTTGTTAACCGTGTATCAAAGGAAACGGACAAACATAAAGGAAATGTTCAAGGAGGTAGGTCTTCATCTGCCAACATAAGATCATCAGCAGATGCATCTGCTGCTGTCTGGTGAAGTACACAGATAGATCTGAAGTGACCCATGTGTTTGGAGAAGTGTTAAGAGCTACAGAAGCTCGTTCAGATTTTGCCACATGGTAGGACAGAGCTCCTCAGGCAGTCACACAGCCACCACTGAGCAATGTTAATCAAAAATCAACTAAAGGCAATGCCTAATTATTTTTGTCTCTAGTGTTCATTTTGCTCCTGTGAGCTTCTGCTACCAAAAAAGCTGGCTGAGATTTTTGTGTGACTTGAAATGCCCAACTCTGTATGTAAACAGGCGCTTGTTCTCTGAGCCTTTTTTTTCTGCCCATCAAGATGTTGCATGCCTCAGGAGGGAGCCAGAAAGCCCTCTGCAGAGTACTTCAGCGTGGTCTGCCACCATCTATCATATCAAAGTAATCTCAGAACACAAACCTTCTTTCCTGCAAATTCATCCACCTCTCGCAGGGCACCCAATGGGCCAGAGAAGGTGATGAGTGTGGCAGAGAAGCAGCTGTGGTGGCAGCTAGATGAGCGTGAAGGCTGCCATTCTGGCTCCATCAAGTCACTGAAAGAGTAGGATTTTTTTTTTTTACATAGTGGTTTTTCTTCTCTTCATTGGGGAGCTAGTCCAGAGCTGCTGGCTGAGGCTGGCAGGGAACCCTGTGGGGCGGTGGCAGTGTGCCCCATGCCCTCCCCACAGCCGCTGAGGCTCTCACTGGCAACCCTACCAGCAAAATATAAAAGCACCAACCCCTTCCTTCTGCTGTATAATAAGAATCATTTTATCCTTCTCCTGAAATACTTTGCATTTCTTTTTTTTACTTTCCATATGCAAAAGCCCTTTTAAAATCCATGAGAGTTTGCAATCTAAAAATAGTTGCCGCTATACATCTCTGCCTCTAGCTTTGCAAAGCAAGGCTCACAAAGAGACTACCGAGAAAAAGAGTGTTTTCTCAGCAGATGTAAAGGCAATGACACTTTTTTCTTTTTTAACAAATATTACAGAAGACATATCCTCCTGTAGCTTTTGGACACAGAAAATAAGATTTTTCAGTTTTGAGGATTCTGCTCTTTTGCTGTAGAAGCTCTTCAGTTCTGTAGGATCTTTTTGCCTGTAGCCTAACATCACTCTTTGGCAGATCACCACTGGAGAGAAGCGATTACATGGGTAAAATACTGCATATAGTTTGGTTGTTGGATGGGTGGATTTTTTTTCTCAAAAAATATCCATTTGATTTGACTGAAACAATACTTAAATTTGTGTGAAATCTTAATTGTTCCAGCTATAGAATAAATGAAGAAAAATTCATATTTCAGTGCTTGAGGTTTGGAGCAGTGCAACTTCTTTCAACTTGTCCAGTTTCCCCAATGTATGTGTATTTTTTAGGGAAAAACATTAACCAAACATTTCCAGTTTTCAGTTCAACTAACAGAAGAGAAGCATTTTGATTCAGTGTGTTATTTTGTCTTTTGAAAAAAATTTAAATTTTAGGTAATTCCTGGAAGGAGTTTGGCAGACTTGCCATTGGCTCTTTAAGGTTTGAGATCATCAAGAGCAAAGAAAAGTAATCCATCCACATGAGGAGAAAAGTGTTTCCTAGTCTCTTTCCTCTCTATTGAAATTACTGTGGCTGTGATACATTCCCAGTAGTGAATTTATAGACCTGTTTGTGGAACTCCATGTAAGACCTGGATTTTGAATATGTGATTTATGAGGGTATTAAACAGTTCTTCATTATTATCAGCATGATTTTCTCACCGTTTTTGACCTAAAAGGTTTCCAGGTGGTTAAAACAAAGGTCTGAAATCATGAGTTAGGGTTTGCCTCCTCGTGGTCCCAGCTTTGCTGCATGATTTTGGATAAACCAATCTGAAAATAGTGAAAAGGTATAAATTAGTAAGATGAAGCACTGTGTGATAATTACAATGATTATTCTTACCTTGTTAGCCCAGCAGCAAAAAATAGCAGAGGGATGGGGAAGGAAAACCCCTCAAATGCTGAGGCCTGGTCACCTATAGAGACAGCATTCAAGGTGGCTGTGAGTAGCCAAGACAAAGAGATTTGCAGGTGGAGTTAATATCAATGTAATTGAAAAAGTCAGACAAGTTTTCCAAGAGGTTTTGTGTGCCCAAGGCTTGATTCTTCTTCCTGACTATTGGATGATCTAATAAAAGATATTACTTTTCCCTACAAATCCTGTCTCCTTTATACTTTCAGAGCCTCACATTTCCACAGAGCCTACCACAGCCACAGTATAGATAAAGCAGCCATCAAGGGTTATGATGAACACTTTTTCATGTCCTTTTTTTTGGTCCTGTTTCTTGATGTTCACATTTAACCACTTCTTTGGTTTCCCTTGATGTTCTGGATGTTTTGGTCTGATCTGTGGCCTCGTTCTGCTGTTCAGCTTCAAAGTGTGACGTTACTGTGAGCAGAGAGAGCCTCGAGCACGGTCACCCAGTGTTTGGCACAAGAACCCCTTTGAATTTGTAGCAAGCTTTGCTTGCTGCTTCGCTAAACCAACCTGAGTACAAGAACTTACTGAAACTTGTAATTGCAGCAGACCAGGGCTTGCTTTATCTGTTTTCTCCATGTTTCTGGGTACAAACCCACAAGAGTTTCAGAGATCAGGTTTCTTAGCCTGCCTTGGGAAACAGGAGCTGGTGGGAGTTTTGTGGGGAGCTGCAGTTCAGCCTGCCAAGGATGAGCTCCCTGGTCTCAACTTTGGTTTGCCTTTTGCAAGTAAAAATTTGGGTTTTAGTGACACAAACTACTGTGCCCGCTCACAGAGGACTTCTCGGTCTCCCTGTAAGATATCAGCAGTAGAAATGTGTAGTAGAGGGGTTTGCAGAGGACATCCTTTCCAAAGGGAAGACTTCACTGCTGAAAGGGAGCACAAGAAGAGGCCCCTCCTAATGAGTAGAAAGAATGTGAGGGAGCGCAGACGAAAATAAAAGCCACAGGAACATGTGGCAGCATCACTTAAATGAGATGCACAGCTGCCTTGTTTTATCTCTTTCATTTGTTTTTTATGCAGAGGTGCACATCCCAGGGGTGTATGGGCGGGGAATATTCTTTTTTCTGGAAGAAATTTATTGCAAAAGAAAATTAAAAGTACAATGGCTTTTCAGATACAGATCCACAGAAATTAAATGGTTTGCCACTCCACCTGGAAAACACAGCTGAGAGGGATTTTAAAAGTATTGGGGTATATGCTAGAATTTTTCTCCCTTCCCTGTTTTCGGCTGGCATGTAGGTCAGTTTCGGAAGTCTTTAACACCCTCCTACTTATGATGTTGATTCTTTTGATTCCGCTTTGTGCTTTCACTACAAATGGGTGCTGGTTTTATTTTACCATCCAGTCACAAACATACAAATTTGTAGGGTCTTGATCACCAAGATCAGTTCCTCCACAGATCCTAACCCCCATTTCTCCTTGTCCCTTGCTGTTTTTCCAGCTCATCACACCCCAAACAACTTGTCTTCGTGGGCCATCCATGCAGCTTTCACTGGCATTCAGCTGACTATTGAAATAAATGACCATATGAGCTAAAATAATCCAAGCCATGCACACTTGTCGAAATCTCAGGCAGCAAAGGCATCTCCATTAATGTTATAAGAAATTCACACAGCCTTGTGGTTCGTCAGCACGTTCCCTATCATTTGTTACATCTTTCTGACAGTCGAGCATCAATTTAGAAATGCCCTGCAATGAACTCGCAGAGAAGCGTCGCTCAAGGTCAAGTGAAGGAGGACACAGTGCAGTGCTGAGGCAGTCTTAGCTAGCAGCTCCTGGCCTGAGCAGGCTGGATGTAGATGTACACCCTTCCCAATTCTCCTCCTCGCTGGTGAGTCACAGGGAAATGGTCTTGAGTGCTGAGGGATTCATCTTCTGCAGAGCACCAGGAGGAACACTAGCCAGTGTCAGCTACAGAGCACAAAATCTTATTAATTAGCAGAATAACCAGATTTCTTACTGCCTGTTCATGGGGCTGAGGCCACTGCAGAGAGACAGGCAGCTAAGCTGGGGGAGAGCTATCCCTTCTCACTGGGACTGTCTGATGCTGCAGGAGAGGTTGGAGAAATACTTTATTTACCTTAGAGATGTGCCTTATTTACAGCAAGCACAAGCATCTCTTCACAGGGCTATGCTTTGGCAATATAAAATCACTGGAATGTTTTGCACTGGAGGCCGCATTTTTGGGAGGGTAAATGAGAGTTCTCATTTTGACAGATACCCGTGCAAGAGATTGTGTCCCAGTAACATTTATAATGAGCAAAAACCCAGCTCAAACCAATAATAGAGATGTTCTTGGCACTTTATAAAAAGTTGGAAACAATTATAAGAGCCAAAGGTTAAGAAAGAAAAAAAGTAGAGTGGATGATAATTGGGAAACATTAAAAGCATGTTACTGAGGGCCCTGAAAGACTGTCTAGGAGGAAAAGTTTCATGTTGGTTACAAAACAGCAAGGTTAGAGGGAAAGTAAAGGAACAGTTAGAAACGTAACAAATAGATTAGAGGGGAAGTTAATGGCGATGCGTAAAAAGCAGAACTTTGGGTCAGTGGCAGATTAATAATTAAAATAAATCTGGAGCATTGTCCAGAGAAGGCTTCCTTTCCCTGGAAAAATAAAGGGAAAATATGACATTCTAATAACAGTATTAGACCATTATCAGATGGAAATAGATTTTATCAATAATATGGAACTGCTCATTGAGTATTTTGGTTCCGGTACTTGTGAAGGGTAACGAGATACAGTCACACCAATATAATGATGATGGTAAGCAGGTAGAAATACTTTCCATTTCAATTGTAATTTTGGGTGTTATATGTTCACCAGCAGCTTCATGTGGGATTGCAGCCTCAGCTGTCTGTCCCAGCTCCCTCCCAGTGCTGGGACAGCTGAAGAGCAGGAGCTGCTTGGGCACACCAGCTTTTCATCCTAAGTGTACATCAACTACTTACCAAAGGCACTAGGCAGTGGCTACCAAAGTGTGATGTTCTCAAACTCGTGCGGTTTGGACGACTCACTTCAGGACCTAAACCAAAAATGACAAGGATAACTCTGACCATATTTTTTCTTTCTGTTTTGTAATATTTTGGATGCTTCAGAAGACTGAAAGGTGCAAATACTGTCTGATTTACTTTTTTAAAAGGACATGAGAAGTCCTGGATGATTGTGGGTTCGTTGGCCTGATATTGAGCCCAGACAAACTAATTGCACAGCAGATGCCAGCTTCAATTAATAGAGTACTGAAACAGAATAATGACATTAGTACCAGGCAACATCTTGCCAAATTTTGGTTTTGATGAGATGAAAAGTTTGGTTGATGAGGGTATTGCAGATATTCAGGGTGTTACATAACATTATATTACAAAAGGTGATTTAAAAATACAAATGTATTTGTATTTGGGAAATTGCCATGATGCAGCTGAATTTCTGGAGGGATCTTTTTTTTTGTGAAACTGTTCACAGCCCATGCTTTTAATACTTTAATCCATGAGGGAAAACACAGACATTGCTTGCAGCTTGCAAGCAGTGCAGAGGTAGCTGTGAGTGAGGAAGATGAGAGGTGACAGACTTGGCCGATCGTGGTGCGGTTATCGTGTGTTGAGGCACAGAGAGCATCACTCTGCCTGGCTCCCCTCGGGAAATGTACACTGAGAAAGGCTTTTGAAAGACACAGGGACGTTCTGCCTGAGTATTGATACACAGCATGGCCGAAAGAGCCACAGCCTTCAGCTGTACACACGTGTATTTAGGTGTAGAGACTCTGCTTTTAGCAGGAGCCCAGTGCCTTTGGAAGCTCAGCAAATAAAGAGAACAGGGAGAAATTACTGTACCACTATGTATGTAACAAGTAAGAGGCATTTTCCATTCCTTTTCCAAAAATTTTGTAAAAACCGATTTGAAGGAAAACAAAACGCAGACTTGAGATAAGGTATATGTTCCTGTGGGTAGAAACTGCATCACTGGGAGATGATGACTTGAGTGTTACTGTGTTTTACCTGTTGACATTGTCTGTTGCAAGGAGGGTTTAGTCCAGGGAGTCGCTGTGCTGTGTGGCAGCTCAGGCTGAGAGATCGTAGCCCGGCTTTTGTCATCGGCACAGTTGGTGGCCACCACTCTCACTGTTCAACTATTTGTTAGAAATTAGGATAGTCTGCAGAGAAAGCTGTGACAAGCTGTGCTGAATAAGCACTTGTTACAACATACAGATCCCTAGAATAACAACAAACTTGGATCGATAACAGCAAATACCTGTCACCTCCTACATGTGTCCTGCTTACCATCTTAGCCAGACCAGCCTTCCCTGGCACACCAGGTCCTCTGTAGACCATCCTCCTCCTTGCCCCTTAGCTCCTGCAAAGACCTTGCTCTTTCATTCACTGCAGGCCAGGTTACTTTCCACCACCAGTGTCCATTCTGAGATGCTGACACTTTCAGAAAGTGAAGGCTGTGGAAATTTCTTCCCTAATGGGCAGGAAAATTACTGCCTCCCCACAGGCTTTCTACTAAATCATAACAAGTGTTATTTCAACGTTGGTGTCCCTCCCACTGCTTACAGCAAGCACAAATCCCTGTTGGTGATGTCGGTGATAGCAAATACCTGCATAAGCATGCAGAGTATCAGCTCTTGGGGCTATGATCTTGTTAACCCTCTACAGACCATATCAAAGATAAAATAAATAAGCTAGCAGGCTTAAATGACTATTCACGACCACGACCCCCAGGCTCTTACAAAGTTAAATCTGCTGGTGGGTTTGGAGGAAACAGTTCTCAGCAAAGAGAGTATTTGCAGAGCCATGAGGCACACAGCAGCAAAACCAAAGCTTTGACTCTCCACCTTGTACTGTCCTCTTTGTGGTTTCTTCTAGACTTCAGGTAACATAGCAGCCTAAGAAGTCTGGATTTGCAAGTAGCACCTGGCATTTGAAAGGCTGAGGTTATTTGTACCAACAGCAAACTGTGCTGTGTGATGGCTTTAAAGTCAAAAGTGTTCAGCATCCTTGAGTCACTACAATGATAACAAAATCATACCATTTTGTGCTCAAAACATTACTGCTTTTATGAAGATAGATGTTTTTATAAGCTTTGGCCAGCTTTTAGCACTTTTGTGTTTCTTATGGGTAGTGAGAAGGCATTTATCAGCAGCATTGAGTTAAAGTACAGCTGTACTTCATCTGCTGGGGACACAACAGGTTAAGTAATTTCCTGTTTTCTTCTCGCTTGAGCCCCATCGCTTTGGAAGAAGATATGTAAACACATCCTTGAATAGCCTGCAGTGAAATTACTGTGTGAAAAACCTGAAGCAGGAGTAAATACACTGATGGGTTGTCTTTACAGAGAAGTCAATGTGGGGTGCAATAACATAGGAATTTATTTGTCCTATCAGGCACTTTGCATGGCTTCTGTATGCAGACTGCTGGATGTAACCCCACTTATCCATCAGTAAAGGGTCTGTTTTGCACAGAGTAATGTTGTTCTGCACCCTGGCTGCCTAGACAGGGCCCTGGTTGCTCTGTGGTGTGAATGCCAAGGAAAGAGTGCAAAATACCTGTAAATCCTACCTTGAGACATTCTCAGCTATTTCAGTGCTTGCTTTCAGATTGTCAGCTTAAGACAAAGCCCTAAACGCCACATTTTTTTCAGGTGTAAAGAAGTAATAAAATGCCAAGAAATAGTAATAAAAAAAAAAAAAAAAGAAACACAAGTATTTCTTCTGGATTTTTAGCTGAAGCTATGATTAAGTCTGAATACTTTACAAAAACAACCCATACAAAATGTGAGAGTCATAAGGTACCTTAAAAACTATGCTTATTTAGTCTTGCACAAGTCAGCCCTAATGTTGGATTAATATCTGTTTAATTCTCCTATGGTGTTTCAGGCTCAGGAGAAAAAAGCTGTATTTCAAAAATACTCCAGAGTTAATCAGGGATGTGGCAGCATCTGCTTAAGGGAGACCCATAATTGAATCATCCCTAATTAACCTATCACCTCAACAGAAGGGAATAAGATGTTGGTACCACTACTGAAATGGATGAGAGTGATGGGAATGGAAAGGGGGGAGGATGAGGGCAAAAAGAAATAAAGCAATTTGCCTAACACCTAGTTTTATAACAAATTTGAGAGGAGAGAGGAAATAGAAATTAAAGTGTACAAATCATTCAATCTCTTTAGTATATTTAATCAGACTGTAGTTTGAAAAAATTTGAGCATATTTACATGTTAATCGATGCATTACTTAGGTCCAAGGAATGTTTTCTCCTTTGTATGGTTAGAGATTTTTACAGTATTTATAGATTTTTCTCTTATTATCACTACTGCTGACCTAATTTGTGTTTGTAGTAATTATAATTTCAAACTCGGAAAAAGCCACTTTGAAAACTAGTGGGCAGAAAATAAAAGTAATGTTAGAGATCTGAATATAGGAAATACAATACTTGTACATTTATTAAATGAAATGTTTGCACAAATCAAAATGAGAAGTATTTTGTGCTATGTAGCTAATATACAGTAATTGCAATTTGTTTCATGCAGTGCCCTGCCAGACTGTTTTAGATTATCTGAAGACTGTACTTCAGCATCACAACCAGCTCATGGTACCGCAGCCAACAGACCATCCAACCGAGGTAGTGTACAGTGAAAACAAGCTACGTCTCTTTATGCTTGATAATTCATTAAAAACATGTAGGCAAATAAATCAGTGGGCATTTAGTAGTAAAAAGTAGGTTAAAAACTGTCATTCTTAAGTACAGTAACCCCCCAAATAGAGAAAACTCATCATTAGTGTAATCTGGAATGACTTTACTGAGCAGCATGTAACTCCAACAGCACCAGCTGTGCTTGCCTTGCTTTGGGTAGTTTTTCTCTCATCTTTCCTCAGAAACACCACATTTGTGGGTAGAATTTAGGCTAGGACTACCTGGTGGCAGCTGTAGCTGGGTGACTGCGAGTGGCTGCACAGGGCATGCAGCAGTTCAGGGTGTGTATCACTTTGCTCCTTCATTCAGTTTTATCCTGTGCAAATTGATATATACATATTTATATTCATATTTATCACTAGCTGTTATCATTCAGGTATATTCCAAGGACTCATTTTCCTTTTTTAGGAAAAAAAAGAGCTTTTTAAGCTCTTTTGCTTAACCAAAATTTTCAAATACTGTAAAAAACTAGGCTGCTTTGTCATGTCCCACAAGGAATAGCTTGTCACAGTGTGACAGAATTTTTTATTCAATTAAATGCATACAGATTAATATTTTATTCATAAATTTAATCATGTACAAATACAAGCAGGGATAACATTTGTATTTTAGTTCTTTGTTCAGAGTCTGCTTATTTCATTTTTGGGAGGTTTTGTGTTTGTTTTAGTTTAATGACTGCTGGACACATCAAACCACATCATATGTTTACCAAGAATGTTTTGCCCAGAAGTGCTTTACTTTCCAAAGAAGCAATGAAAGCGTATCTGTAGCAGGAACCCAGTAATTGTTTAACAGAGTAGCATAACTCTATATCATGCCTTTGGAGAAGAATGAGGAAAAATATCGTAAATTTCAGGGGGAACAAGAGAGAAGTGTTATAAAATCGAGGCTGAGGAAGTTACGCAGAATTTATTACCCTCTCCTCAGTTAACAGCAATGTGAGCTCTCATGAAATCTAGATGTTCGGCCTTTCTGCACCCTATTTTCATCTGTTCTTTATATATGAACACAGAATAGATTCTAGGATAGCTTGCTGCTTAGCAAAACCACCTATGAGCATCTGTCCTTAAGGCACATGAGCGAGCCTGGAGCCCTCCCCTGTTGCAATATGGGCTTGCATTGCATGAGACAAGCCTGACAGGGCATAAAAGCCAGGCAGTGTCTACAGTTACCTGCAGCTTATACCTTGCAGTGGTATCAATAAGAATGGTCCTTGCTTTAATAAAGGGTTTTTTTTAATAGGAAAAATATAGGTTTCAGAAATCTAAGGTAGGAAAATAATTGACTTTATATAAAAGGGATGTGAAGCTAGCTGCTGCAAAAAGTTAAGTGCCAACATGAGGATCACATGGTCCTTTGTACCATTGTAGTGGAACAAGCCAAGGAAGAACTCATGTCAGCCCCCCCGGGACAGACTGGTCACAGTTACTTCAGCATAAGAGTGTATTACCTCCAAAGAGCTTTCCATGCTGCCCCTCTGCTCTTCTTCCTTCCCCAGCCCCTTCACCATGTTGGAAGAGGACAAGGAGCTGGACTGGATGGATATTAATGTTCTTCCATGGCAGAGCTCCTCAGACTCATTACTGGCTTCCCAGGGGCTCATGTACTGGGGAAAAATTAAAGCATCTGCCTGCATCATAAATGGAGGGGGAAGAATTGACCCTGACCTGTTTGCAGTGATGTGAGGAGATAATGAAGCGCAAAGAGAAAACCCCAAATTATAACAGAGCTAGATTATAGGTGAAGGGTCTTTCTCTTGGGGGTTACAAGCTTGAGTTTGCAACATTGGGGGAGTGAGTGAAACGTTGAGATGCTTTGGGGGAAGTGGCCCTTCAGACAGACAAAGCACATCTCCTCCTTTATATTTTGGTTTCCTTTGCAGAGTTTTGGATTTGCCTGTAGCTGTCTTTGCCAGCAGCTTGCAGCAAGGCAAACAAGTAGAAGACAATCACACAGGCTGAGCTCCCAGTGGTGCTAAGCCCACTGGAAGATGTTGGTACTCTAGATCATACAGATTATCTAATGACCCCCTCAGCACAGTCTTCACTAAATTCAATCTTCCATGTATTTATCAAACTTGCAAAAAATTTAAAAGCAAGTACCTGAGGAAAAACTTCAAAGATGCTCTCAAGCTGTCTCCCAGGATGCTATAATAAGTATATGAAAGAAGGCAAGGGTAGTCCTTAAAATAGTTTTTGGATATCAAAGGCCAGGAAGTGAGAAGGACTTTGCAGCAGTTGCCACAAGTGCAGCACGTGGCTGAGCTTGTCACTGAGCATCAGATGTGTGGTTTTTTAGCTCACTGCAAGCTCCTGTTGAAGCAGGGGTCTGTACAAAGAGTTTACTAATTGGGCTTCCATATTTATGTGTTTTGATAAAGAGGTGCAGCTGTAAAAATGAATGAGTCTCTAGGAAGGTGTGGTTTGGGGTTTTATTGTGTACTTCAATTATTTCAAGTATATTAACAGTACCATCTTACATTAATTGGGTAATCCTGAACTATAGCATTTTATGGGCAACAAGAATTAAATACAATTTAGGTACAATTGACTTAAGAGGGCTTATAAATGTGTGTGGATTACAGGAATTCCCATAATTAGCCCCACAGCATTCATTTAATGTTGGAATATTGAAGCACACAAATTAGGAAGGTTAAAAGCAAAATTTCTTTCCAGCTGACACAGTGGCATTTCTGTAAAGCTATAATTTGAGTTAATACAGCATTCATTAATAATAATGATGCTTTTAGTTTTCATGGTTCCTTTATTTATTTTCTTTACATTTTTCACAGTAACATAATTGCTGTCAAGTTTCAGGTGTGTTGTACAGAAGTAATAAATTTATTATAAAAGTAGACCAAAAGAGTCGCCTCTGAAGTAAACTATCAGCTGCAATGAAGTGATCCATTTGATCATGCTCTTCAAAGACCCTTTTTATGCATTATAACATATTAAGAAGAAACATTACACTTAAATAGTATGCCCAGTTGCTGATTCTTAACTCTTTTTAACCTGCTTGTGAAAGTGGAAATTATCAATAGCTGCCTCTCAAAACGTATTCATCATACCTCACCCAATTTGAGTTCTAGAAAATGGAAATGTAATTTTAGAAGTACTCATTCTTTGTAAGAGCAATTACATGTTCACTTCGGGTTGTGTTTCACTGTCAGTATTGCGGATAGTTAAAAAATGTATCTTTTATTGCAACTGACATCTTCACTTATTTGCCTTGTAAAATAAGCAATGGAAATATTTCACTTTTTCAGGGGAGTAAGCAGTTGCTGAACAACTACCCTGTCTACATCACTAGTAAACAGTGGGATGAGGCTGTAAATTCTTCCAAGAAAGATGGACGACGGCTCCTTCGCTATCTCATCAGATTTGTTTTCACAACCGATGAGCTTAAGTACTCATGCGGCCTTGGAAAAAGGAAAAGGTCAGTGCAGTCAGGAGAGACAGGTCCTGAAAGACGTCCTCTGGATCCAGTAAAAGTAACATGTCTCAGAGGTACTGCATCTTTTCGCTCAGTGTCCACCATATGTGATCTCATTTCACCACATTGGCTCTGGCTCAGTAGAAGCATTTGGCTGACAGTTGCAGAACTAGAAGGGGTTTCGCAGGCAGGTGACGAGCAGCCAGAAACCCTCCACTTTCTTTTCATACATACATACAAGTATGTATGTATGCATTATATATGTGTTTTGGGTGTTTTTTGATGGGAAAAAACAAGGCTGCTGATTTAAGAGAGGAGACAAGTGCAAGGGCACACGACACTAATACACTTTAAACAGCAGCGAAGCAAAATTAGACAATCCTGATTACACTCTTTTATAATAAATTCAGGTCATTTGTTTACACTGCAAAGCTAACCAAAGGAATAGTTACAGTCTACTGTCTAGTAAGGATATGATGCACAAGAATACAGTGTATCATTGGAGTTAGAAGCTCACTGAGTTTCAGAATAGGTTTGAAAACATCTTCTAGGGTCAAGAACATCTGCATGTTAATTACCTACAAAGTGTACACAAGTGTGTTGTCAAGAATTTAACTTTATTTTGGCATACTGATGCAACATTGCCTGAAAAAAATAGGGAACAACTTCCCCCCATGTTTAGCCTGAAAAGGGAGGGGAGTTTTCAATTATTTCACAATGTCAGAGAGTGAGGATATTGCACAGAAAGGGTACAGATTGAAAAGAATGTTGTGTGCTTTGGTTTCCTAAAATTGTTTGATAGGCCTGGTACCAAGCTTTATAATAAAACGTACAAAACAGGACTTTTTAAAGCCAAAGCAAAAATATGTTTTTAGTATTAACATCTGCACTTTATAAATGCATATGCTTATTATTTCTTTAATTAACTCATAGTTAACTTTATAGTATTTTGTGAGCACATACATGAAATTTTGGTTGAGCTAACCTCAAGAATGTTTTACTAATCAGTGCAATGTAAAAAGCTACATTGTGGTCAGTCAGTCATAAAAATATCTTCACTCATTCATTGGAGTCCAAAGTGATTATATACATCGGATGGAGTCTCCTCCCATTTAGGGTAGAAGAATCCAACAAGGCTAAGTAGATAAGACTTGTGGTTAGGGTACATTGATGTAAGCAGGTAATGAACTCAGATTTTACATACAGACAAATTAGGCAAATAAGCTCTTTTTTTACTACAAAGGGATCTTTTAACTTGCTGCATGATACTCTACCAGAACTCTATCAGAGCTTAATCAAAGGGCAAGTCTATTGCACCCCATGCTGCAGAGCTCTAGAGACAGAGTCAGGGTCCCAGAAGTTCCCCTGGAAAATGAAGGCTGAACACAAGTGTTTTAGCATTTACTGAGTTACTTTAAGTATCACCTAATAATTTACACACAAGCAGAGTGTTGATACACTTTTGTTCCCCTTTCTCTCACCTACCTCCTAAGACTAATAGTAAATCCACCTGTGCATGGAATTTTGCTTATGGCCACTCTTTTCTGAGGTCCTGGACACACAGAACATGGGCAGCACTCCTTGGGAGAAAGGGTAATTTCTTTCACTGTTAGAAGTTTGAAGAGGAAGCCAAAACATCCAATATGAAATGACCAGCTAAGAAAGCAGAGTAGACAGCTTTCCGTTTGGGTTTTCATGTGTGGGTGGGAACATGACAACTTTCTCCAGTGCTGAGAGTTGGCCACTAGCTCCTACTCATTTACAAGCCAAGGTAACAGTGTCTGACTAATTCTCAGCCCAGCTAATTATGCCTTTCCACCATAGCAGAGAGTGCAAATTGGTTCTCTCTCTGCACTCAGAGTAGTTTAAATATATATAAACATTTTTAATGTATTCCTACAACTGGCTGGTCTGGAACCAGTTTTAAAACATCCTGGCATGCTTAAATTATAGCATTACTCCTTTACGTGGTAACCTTTTCTCTGAGAAAAAGACGAGTCTGTGGGGGCACATGTGAACTTAACTAGGTAGGAATTACTGTTGCCTGTGTGGATTTCCAGGGAAATGAATTTAAAACAGAGATCGCTATCAGTTTTGCAGACGCACTGCTGCAGGAGCTATGCAAAAATCACATCCTAATTGTCCAACAGATGAGATACCTTGCAGGCACGGGAACTCCTGTAAAAGCACAGCATTCCCTGTCTAGAGATGTGGTGACAGTAATGAAGTTACCTTACACCACTTATTGTGCTGTTGGCTTGTCAACAGTAGAAAATGGAATTTAAAAATGTCCTGGGACACACAATACTGCATGAGGGAATAACTAATGTTACAGAATAAATAAGCAGCTCCGTTTCCATATGAGCTACGGTGTATCCAATATCTCTAATAAGGTGCCCTCACATTTAAAATCTTGTTTGGATGTTTCAAAGTCCAAATACACCTATTTGAGCTATGTCTAACAGTTACAACTCCAGAATTGGCAAGGCACCTTCTGCAAGTCTAGCATATAGTGTGTCAAAGAATCTGAAAAATAAATAATAAAAAATGTAATCATCACATACAAATTGCTGTATGTGGAAGCCGTAGCTATTTAAATAGCTAAAATACATGCAGTACAATTCGTTTTCTCCTGCATTGAAAACTGTTGGAAGGCTCCCCAAATCAGCCCTCTAATCTCATTTAACTATTTCTAAGCCCAAATCAGTCTCTGAAAAAATAGGTGCAAAATACAGGGAGATCAAAATAGCAGAACTTAAAACGAAAGATATCCCAAACAGAAAGGAGCACCAAACTGAAATAATGGCAGGGACATTTTCCAGCAGGCTGGGGGCTCCTGCAGGTTGCAGGTGCTGAAGGAGCCAGCAGAGGAAGGTCAGAAAGATCCAACAGGAATCACCCTGCGGTATAGACACCAACAGATTTCAAATGAAATACATCTTGGCTCATGTTAGCTTCCACACTTATTGCACATGCTGAATCACAGCCTTCACTTCAAATCAGTTCTTTATATTTCCACAAGAAGGGATTTTATCACCGAGTCCCATGAGTCACCTAGTTAGCCCAGGTATAACAACATACACTGCATGTGGAGAAACACACTCGTGCAGAAATAAAATAGGTCCAAGTGGCATTATCATGGCATCCCCCATAAGGCTTTACTTCCGCTTACATAGAGCAGCAATACCTCCTTTCTTATTTCCCATGAGCTTTATGATGCCTGGGCAATACCAGGTGCTGCAAAGACAAGTTGCTTTTTATCCCTGCATGTTTTCCTGCAGAGTTCATTAGGATGCACTGCACCTCCAACCCGGACTGGTGGATGCCATCTGAAGAGCAAATAAACAAGGTGTTCAGTGATGCAGTGGGACATGCTCGCCAGGGCCGTGCCGTGGGGACTTTCCTGCACAACGGCAACTCCTATTACGAAGGGACTGACCACCCAGGATCACAGGATGAAGTCTTCAACAGAGGTATGCAAGATGGATCTGGAGATTGATGGCAGTGAGAACCACATCATACAACAGTAGCAACCACTTAATTTAGGGGAGACTGTTTGTTAAACATAACCCTGCTGTCATTTAGGAGTCCAAAGCATGTCTGAGCACCTACTGCATACATTTCAACTTCTCCATCCTACCATATCCCAGTTAACAGAAAGAAATCCATTTCAAGACCTGCTTTATGGGACTTCTCAGTGCCTATTATTTCCAAATCCTTCATATCACGCTCAAAGGGAACGTGCAGTTCATTTCATCTAGTTGTAGAGGAAAGGTCATTTAAAAACTATAAAAATGTCAGAAGAAACAGCAGCTACTATCTCTTCAGCTTATTGATAACAATTCCAGGCCTGGACTCAGAACAGCTGGGTGCTGTTTGCTTTCCCTGAGTAGAAGATGTAAGTACAAGTCTGCACACTTACAACAAAAAAAAAAAGAAAGAAGTGGTTTCCCATTTGCTAACAGAAAAGAACGTAATTATAAATGCTACCTTAAAATAACACACAAAATAGAAAATCCAGGGACTTTCTTAGCCAGCCCTGCCAGGAAATTAAGCTTCCTGAGTAAAACAGCACTCGTCAACAGCAGAATCCTTCAAAGAACCAGAACAATAACAGGCACTTCTAACAGATAAAAATTGCATTGTATATCAGATAGACAGTATATTTATTTAGATTTCTAGACGATTAGAGTTGATCATGACGGTTTTCATTAAAACAAGGTTGCTAAAAACAAATTGCCATTTCAGAAGACAGATCTTCCTTTGTCTGTTCCTATTCTGCAGCCATATTTTGTAGCTTTAGAGGCTTTAAATTGCCTTTTTTTTTGTTTTCACTTTCATTAGTGTTTTATATCCATTCCTTGAAAAAGGTGAGGCACTGTGCTGGTTTTGCTCAGTATTGCATTCAGGGAGGGGTTGGGCAAGAAGAACCTGGTTTGGTGTTTTGTGCTAAGTAGACATGGGATCCAGACAGAGCTGGAAGAAAAGAGCTGTTGGAGCAGAATTCACAATGGTGCACAACACTGGAAGCAGATACTAGCTTTAAAAACAGAAGTCAGTCCACAAAAAAAGTTTAATTTTAAAGGTTTAGGAGTCTGTTGTCCCTCTAAATTGGTGCATGCCAGAAATATGCAACGCCAAAGAATGATACCCTTTCCACATCAGGAAATTTCCATATCCTTACCTTTGTCTGGCCACTCAGGCCAGTGTTGGCATCATCCACAGCCTGAACCAGCTCTTCCTGAGGCAACACTTCCCCACTGGCAGGTACAGGGAACTGTTTTTTTGGAAAGAAAGCTCACTTCACTTTTGACCATCCTTAGTGCTACCTCATCAGCGTTGACTCTCCTGAAGGCGTCTCATTCTCCCCAGCTTTCCTCACCACCTTGTGCAAGCCCCAAGTGTAGCTACTGACTGCTCCTTTGCCCCTCTCCTCTCCTCCCCGATCTCCCCACGCACCAGGCAAGGCAGGAGATCGGGAAGGGCTCTCTCGGGTGCTGCAGTCCTCAAACCCCAGCCTGGCCACAGGGCTGAGGCCATCTCAAAGCTCAGATCGCCCACCCAGGAGCTCCTTCCTGCCTCCTCTTTGCCTGTGCTTGTGGCTGGTGTCCCATGGCCCATGGGGCATCTCGGGGCATGGGCTCACCGTGCACTGCCATAGAGAGCAGTGCTCAGCCCCCATATGCTCTAGGCCCTTTAATGTCCAATACCTCTCGGTTCACTTTAATTTTGGTGATTTTTTTAAAAGGGGCTTGAAAGGCACACACTGGCCCCAAAATAACTAATTTATTTTCTTAAAGTCCACTAGCAGTTTCGTCACATAGGACCTCACTAGACCAAGGGGTTTAGAACAGCATTTCCTCATTACAGGCAGGAGGTGACTTTCTTGGAGCGGTCACAGCACATGGTGGCCTCTGGAGGAGAAACTCAGTGTATAGAAATGTCACAGTACAGATATCCTATAGTAGCTTTTCGGTGTTGAACTTACACTTTTTTTAAAAGAACTATAATAGAAGATGTTACATTGCTCAGATGGTGTAAGTCTTGCTGGTCTATGTTTAATGTGGTGACACATGCCAGAACTATTTGGTAAAACATGTCAGAATGTGTGAGTCAACATTATACTGTAAATTTGTCCACAGCAATATGTATCATGCTGTATTTTTGTAAACATTGTGATGGTTTCCTTTCAGATGCTTAATTGTATGATGTTTAAGATATAAACACTTTTTAACAGTCACAGAACAGAATTACTGAACTGGTCTCTCACTTAATAACTGAAAGATTTGCTGAAATAACTAGTAAGCCTAATTTATTTTTGGTGTAAAAAGCATAACCAGCATCCTGGAACCACTCACAATTCTTTACTCTCATTGTGCAAAATAACCAAAAGTATAATTTCATCCTCAAAGCCACTTTGGCAGCAGAAATGGCTTTGCAGGTTTGGATCTTTCTTTATGAACAAAATTTTGTCCTCAATTGCTTATGTGCACTGGCCAGTGACATGAATCATGGTCACAGACAGGCATTAACAGACACCAGCTCATATTTTTGTTCATGTTTGGTTTTAAAATGACAGAGTATAAAAACTTTTGTCAGTTGTCTGTCTTTGTTTTTAATTGCCATCATGGCCACTTGACCCGCACATTTCATTTTGGAAACCCCAAACCTTGCACAACAGCTTATTCCAGTTAATTTGTTGATTAGGTGTTATAAATTCATACACATTGAAGCATCTAAATATCTGCAATATGTTAGATATGGGACCTGAAATAATAGATAGCACATAAGCCCTTGCAGAGGGAGATATCCATATTTAGGCAGTGTGCTTTATAAGCCAGCACATCCCTTCCCAGTGACAGAAGGAAACTGCTATCTATCATGTCACTCCAGAAAGTCCCAGGAGGATAGAGATTCTTGTCTTATCCTTCCACACGCTTTAATCTTCCTGTCATTTATGTATCTGCCTTCTCTCAAACTTTGTGTAGCAGCACCGCACGCCCATCTGTGCCAACATGCCTTCGCTATATTTTCTATGACAAATATTTGTGGAGAAACTGTGATTAAAGAAAACATTAATCCTGATATTTTTATTGTTATGGTGTAGTTAATTCTATGAATACTTTCTAATGATGATTGTACTGTGTAGAGTAAGTACAGGTTAGGGATAGATCTTTATCAGATATTGTACAAAAGAAAAGTGCATAGTGTAATATAGACTAGTAAGGTTTTTGTGACAATTTCTATAGGATGTGTGAATTGTTTTCTATGTGGCAACACACATTTCTTTTAAAGAATATAAAATCTTAGATAATTTTTTAAACAGTCAATATTTTTTAATTATAAAGACATTTGTTACCTACAGTTTACTATTTCAGGTGTTAATTCTAATTTGAATATTGGTTTTATTACTACATACCTCCGGTTCCATTTGTTCTGTTGCATAAAGATGCACAATAAAAGTTAGTCTCTGGTTAATCTGTCTCTTTCTTTCTCTAGAGGCAATGTTGTGTCACTGTGACAGCCATGACACCTGAGTCACACTTTAAATATATATTTAAAGTTTTAGACTTAGATTTATATAAAGGACTAGAGCTTTTTCTTTTGCATTAAATGCTTGTTTGGTATGAAGCACCAGAAAGCACAGTGAAAGATTATGAAGAATTAAAATATGAATATAATATAAATCATTTTCACCTCAATATACAACCACATAGATTTATGTGCTGGTTAAATAGAAAGACTGCTCAGAGGAAGTACCCATCTGCCATCTTAAAACCTGGATTTTCAAGTAGTGACGTTTAAATCCCATTTTAATTCAGAATCCAGTGATGGCTGAACATCTCCTGTTCTCTTAAACGCTTTAGAAAATCCTGGCTCCAGATAATTTGTAGAGGAATTACAGTGACAAACATTGACCATGGCAAACTACCACTGCTGGGCTGTGAAGCAAGACGAGCCTGCCCACTGGCTGGCATTAGCTGTTTGAAATGGTTACCAAATACTGCCATTATGAAACAACACTTTCGGGTGCCTGTAATGCTGCAAAGGTAACTGGGGTTGGGCAGGTCAGGGGCTTCAGCCTGCTGCGGTTTTTTTGTGAAAATCACAATTAGTGAAAACAGCTTACTAACCCTCCACCAAAGTAATATCAGGTAATTCTGAGAAATGGAGGTAAAAAAACCCTTGTATTAATCCACCTGCAAAAAATTATAATTAGCTCCTCTTCGAAAAGCTTTGACTTCCCAGACTTTTGGGCAATGGCTGGAAATATCTGAGGGTAGATCCGGAGGCAGGAGGGAAAAGGGATGTGTTGTGGGTCAGTCAAACAGTGAGGGAGTGTACAGGCAGGAACCCAGCAGGGAAAACTGACAGGGAAGAGGAGTACAGACGCAGGGAACCAGAGGCAGCAATTGGGTTTATGAAGCTTGAAAAGAGAGATTAGGTCTGACAGCAGAGCATGTGGAAGGGCATAAGCATGAGAGGTAGTGCCTGGGGCTGGGCAGGCAGAGAGAAGGGGTGTGGAAAAGGTACCTGGGATGGGGAAGAACCAGGCCTGGGAAGTAACTGCAGGGGAACATGCAATACAATAATGTTGCATTTTCTCATTCTCCCACTAAATACCTGTTAAACACTCTGGTAAGGCAATGGCTAAACCATGCTCCTGCTCTGCAGCAGTGCTGGTGCCTCAGAAGCACGGCCCATGCTGCCAGTTATGTCTCTGCTGAGGCACAAGATGTCCCTGAAGAGACCCTTTAAGGTCCAAGTCAGATATTGAACTTCATGCATATGAAGGTTATTAGTTTTTACCTCATTGGTTTGAACTAACTCGTGTGCAAGCTCATATTATTAAAGTGTTTGTAATCGTATTTTAATAAGATTACTTGTGTTGCAAAATCTTGTCCTCAAGAGTTCAGCCTGGGAGGGTCTTTTCTGCCTCCTTCCCTCTGCTGAGGCACTGACTGAAGCCAGTGGACTGCTGAGCATCATAATAGAAGTGCTTCCATTTCAGGGAGGAGACAATCGATAGTCCCAGGGAGCACGGCAGGAGGCAGCATGTCTCAACCCTCAGCTTGCGGTGCTCAGTATTGGGACAGTTGTACCTCTTCTTTCAGAGGGGTTTTGTGAAGATCAGTGCTACTGAAGAACCAGAGCTATAGTGCTAAGCACAACAAAAAAGCTCTTGAAGACAGTAAAAACAAGCCTGCTTGCAGAGTAGTTTGGGTACACACAGTACATAAAACCGGGCCAGATCAAATGTCACAGAATATTCTGAGTTGAGAAGGCCCCACAAGGATCATCGAGTCTGACTCTCAAGTGAATGGCCCCATACAGGACTGGGGGGGTAAGACAAAATACAAAATCCCGGCTGAAGGAGCAGCATTCTCTTGCAGGAGGCTGGGGCACTGGGCAGCAGCAGCAGTGCAGAGCAGACAAGGACTCCCAAGCACAAGGAGAGTGCATGCTTTTGCACAGCAGCATTAATGTTGCTCTCTCCTAAAATCCAAGTTCTTAAGACACTGCCTTCACAAAGTTCTCTTACCACAGCTTGTGATCCACTAGCTCATGAAGCATGGACACCAACACAATGTGTACTGACTTGCCGAGTCAGTTTGGGTTTGGAAACATGCACATATCTCAAAAAGAACTCATCTTTCCCTACCTGACTCTTACTTACACTCATTTGCACCATCAGTAACTACAGAGTGCTTCAGCATGAGGCAAGTGTGAATACAGCTCCAGGTGACGATCATAAAAATCTTAGTTATTGATAGAGCAAACCAATACCACTGATGTGACGTGACTACTCCTTGAGTGGGGCCTATTTAAATCAGAGGCTCTGTCTTGATCATTTCCTAGCAAGTTCATGCTTAAACAGCTTTCCATAGGAAAAACCTTCCCTGCTGCACCAGGGAGTCCCTTGGAATACTTGGCAGACCTCTGTATATGACCTTGCCCTGTGATTGCAAAAACCCTCCTCTGCAAAGACATCTGAAGTATAAAAACAGCTTCTACTGCAAAAGTATCACATTAAGGAGGAAAAAAAGCCACACCAGCAGATTAATTAGTTAAGTCAAGAGAAAAAAATCCGACATGAACTTCTACAACAATGTTGGGAAGAAGCTAAAAAACTCTTTTGTCCTTAAAAGCGCTTTAAACTTTCCCACTCATCTGACAGATATAATTGCCTCAACCTAGGCTGTCATTGTAGGAAAACAGAAAGAAACAGGTTTGCTAATGACTCAAAGTAGTTTCCCATTAGAAAAGTTAATATTAAATTTAGTTCCCATTTAGGAACAGGGTCAATAGTACCACAGAAAAAGTCTAATTAAACCTTTCAAAAATGCCTAGTAGCAAAGTGATTGAAGAACTGAAATTCTTGCAAAACGATGTGAGAACCTCAAAGAGACAAAACCTGAACTACTTATTGAACTGATGGAAGGAGGGATTTTTTTATTAAAGGATAATCTGAAGAAGCAGAGCAGCAAGCAGTTCCAGCACAGTCTCTTGACAAAAGGAATGTTAAGGAAACACCTGGGGTATCTTTCCCATCCACACCATCAGGAAGACTGTTCCAGAGTGAGACATTTCCAAGAAAAAAGTTGACCTTGGCACATTTTTAAACCCACCAAATGCTAGCCAGAGTATGACTGCACATCTCCCTCAATGATCCAGAAGTGTCCAATACCAACTGAGCACATGGAGCTCCTGGAACACAGATTTTGGAATTAGCCTTCTCCACTTAAAACCTGTGTTTTGAACCACCTGGAAACTGAAGTTCTACAGTGAAAGTCGGAACCAATGAAATCAGTGAAAAGCATTAAGGGAATGGAACAGAATGGTTAAAGCCACAACCTTACTGGAAAGTCTTTCTTGCATCAAGGTTTCCAAGTTGTCCAAATTCATTACAGTCTTCTTCTACAGTATTTCATTTTTATTTTTGCTGAGATCTCAGTTGTCTTTCATGAGAAACATGATCAGTAAGGTACAAATCCGGAGCCAAAGACTGCAATGTACAGTTTCAACATGCAGAGACAGAGGTTCATATATGAATGCATTTTTATGTGCATCAAATGCAAGATGGATTTTCTTTATGACTGCCTTAGAGGAAAATAAAACCCCCTCATTTAAATCCTAACCTTAATGCTTTGTGTATCCAGAGTAGCCTGATTTAATGGTAAACTGCTGTTCAATCAGTATCTGGGGTAAAAATAATACTTCCCTAGAACACTGAATATCAGTTTACACCAGAGCAGAGAATAAGATTTAAGTTACCTCAAGTGTCAGAAAGAGAACTTAGAAAAGATCTTACTAAGCCCCAATTGAGCATCAGAACTGAAGAAATCCAAATTTAAAAAAAAATTAAAATCACAACAGAGCATGGGTAAATCAATACATATACTAGGAGCTGAGCTGGCATAGCTTCTGTGAGAGCAGAAATTATGTTCCTTTCCCTAAGGTTTTCAAAAGAAGTTTAATTTGAACACTAAAGGAAGGTTTACTTTTGATGATCTTTTAATAAGTCCCTCATAAAATATTTGCAAAGACAGACAAAACTCATTTTGAACAGGACTTTTAAGATCACCTTCAACCAGCTGACTGCAAGGTCCCACTTCAACCCATTACCCCCCATTTAACACAATTATTTAAGAATGGCTTTTCAATACATGCCACAGACAGCAAATAAATAAAGGATTCTGAAGATTCCAGGTTACATTATGTGACAAGAGCTCTCTCCCTTTTCAAAGTGGCTAAGACCATTTGCTTGGTTATTCAGACAGCCCAAAAGACAGCCCAGTATTTGAACTTGACCTCAAATAGACAAGAGACAAGGCCCTCAAGTCTGGCACATCTCTGCTTAGGCAGAACTTGTGCCATTTGGCTCATTAGAGGAAAAAAACAAACATAACAAAACCGTACAAAACCAACAAACTTCCCTTGAGAAAGGGAGTCTCTTAACTATGAAATGAAACCTCTTTAGCAATCAGGACATGCACTGCATAGCCAAAATCTTTCTTGAAATATGTTGCTTGACCACTTTATTTCTGGTATCTGATACCATACAGAAAAAAACCCTCGAGTTTTTCAAGTTTCTCTACTTCATCACCCGGGCTTCTGGCATTTTTGCCTCTTCTTTCCAACCACATAGAATTTTTTTAGCCCAGTTAGAAGCAGTTCTTTCCTTAACTGGATAAATAAGCAGTTTTATTGGTATTAGTGATAAAAAGTGGCACTTAAGTGTACCAGATTGTACATTAAATCCTTTCTAAGCTGGCTAATTTCAAGCTTTCTCTTAAGAGGCTTGGACAGCTTTGCTGGAATTGTGAAATTATGGTTACTGTGCAAGTCTAACACACAAAGCCAGCCTCCTGAAGGAATTCTTCATACCTTTGACTATACACAGACATGCAACCCATCTGTATTATTACCTTTCTTCATGTCATTCTTACATCTGGATTGGGACAGGTAATCCAAACTGGAGACCGTGCCAGTGGGCCCTCTGAGACAGGCAGAAAGAGTTTTCCCAGTACTGGGGAAGAACTGCCCTCTTTGAGGGCAGGGGGTAAATAGGACGAAAGGTGGAGTTGCCAGTGAGGTTCAGAGAACAAATAAACAGAGCTCGGCCAGCCAGGGCAGGTGGCTTCTCACAGAGTGCATGCTATAGAACAGTGTGTGCCAGCAAATTGAATAACTGGTACAAATAGATGGATAGAATCTTTGTTTTGCATCCATACAATTGTTATATGTGATTTGAATTCAGAAACAGTGAATCATCAGCTGCCTAAAGCCACTGTTGTTGCTTACTTTTCCAATACTTACAAAATTGCTTAAATTAACAGAACACAACCCTTACTGGCTATGTAACATTTTACTGAGTAATTACAATTTCCAGACATGATACAGAATGTACTGAATTCAAGTATAATTACAAAACAAAGAACATATGCAGGTAAGTATTCCAATGTCTACACCTCACAAATCAAAATTACTTCCCCACACTAATATGGAGCAACCAAGACACAGAATGAAAAAGCCAATACACCAAAATGCAAGGTGTGGGGTGGGGAGGGAGGTTGGTGAATCTGATTAAAAGGCTGCATGGAAAAATAGACTTTGACTTTGAGATTGCCCTTTGAAAGTTCTCCCACCAGTGAAAACCCTCACTGTTGACTTTCAATTTATTACCATTTTGGCAATAGCCAAAATGCTTTCCAAATGCTTTAGGCATTTTTCAAACACTTCTCACACAGTTCTTCAGCATATTTAATTTGAAGAGAAACTTACAAAATCCCTTTTATATTACATCATTTATACATGATTGCATTTTTTTTCTTCTGACTTCTGATTTGAAGCAGCTGATCACAGCCTCTAATGTTTTAAACACAGTCCAAATTTAGATTACAGAAAGCAAATTTATGCTAGAGTAGGGACCTGTATTCCACTATTTTAATAGACACCTTCTCCCCAGAACAGCACTAGGAATTCTGGCTATACAAAACTGGGACTGCTGTTAGTGTAATGCTTACAAAAAGTAACCAAGACCTTTTATTTTAATTGGTGGCTTTGATTTACACGGGAAAGAAAATGTCCACAAGCTCCCCATGTAATACAGAATATTTTCTGCCTATCTATTATAGTCTGCTACAGTGCCTGTGCTATACATCTTTTTCACATTACATTTTGAATTACACCCTTTTTAGGATGTGATTTAATTAGAAATCCTGCTTATCCACAGACATCTCAGCAAACTGAAAAATACCAACGTATTGATCAAAAACTATATTGAATATAGTGCAAGAATATATGCAAGAATTCTGTAGACCTTGGAACAGGGCACCTCTTTTTCCATAATACATTCAGTATGGTGCTTAAGTCATTTTCTGTCTAAAAGAATCAATTAATTTTCTCTTTAATTCACTCCATCTCCCATTTCCACAAATAACATCACTCACCCTCCACTTACTAAACACATACCTCACCAACAAAGACTGAGATTAGAACATCACCCTTAGCAGTAAGACTAAGTTTTCAGTGGACAAATAGGTTTGTGCCTGCAAGGCTGAACATCATGTTATGACAGTCAAAGAGAGGCTCTGATTTTCAGTACAAGAACGGTGGGAGGGAGGAATTACCCAACTATCAGAATATCGGTAAAAGAAAGAAATCATCATTCAAACTAGTTTTGTGCATTCTAATAAAGTATAATCTCTCACTGTTCTTTTCCTCTCCAATCATCATTTCTTAGTTCTGGACAAGTTTTTTAGGTGGTTTTCATCCTTTCCTATTTCTAAGTGCTTAATGTCTTGGGTCTTTCCCTTCCTTGTATTGTTTTCTTTTTATCACATACTTTTAATTTCTTTTGCTTCAGCAAAGCCTGACTGCAGTTTCTGTAGGCCATACAACCACTTACAGCTTCTGTTTTATCTTCCTCAAAGGACATGCATTTCAAAAATTGAATTACTGTGCTCTAGAGCCTGGATTCCTATTTCTTTTTTTATGTAATATAGTCTACTTTTGATCTTATTTATTTGTGTCTCACTAACAAGAAATAAAAAATTTCTTAAGCTACACAAACCCTCTGTAAAAAAAAAAAATATCTTTCTGGTACATCTCAACTCCTCATTTACATTATGCAGGTAAACTGCGAGAGAGATGTTAGTGGTACCCTGTATTCGGAGCCAACAATAAGAATAGAAGCAGCACAATACTTAAGCTAGAAGGAAAAAAGCACACTGATATTTTATATTCACTTCTGTAAGCCTTTAGGCATGCGCAGAAGGGCAGCTTTTGTACAGGAGTCAATATTCATCAATTGCTCTACAATGCCAAAATGCCTTTAAGAGCATATGACCACAAGAGGAAATACTTTGTTTTCAAATCTTAAACAATATGGTGCTCTAGTTTCCTCTATAAGGAAACCATCAAAATCAAGTCTAGAAAAAGGATTAGTTCATTGACAATTTTCAAAAATTGCCACATTTTCAATACATAAGGGCATAAAAACGCTTCACATGAAGACTGTATTTGATGTACTCATTACTATTAGAGGTACTTCCATAATGTGTATTTTTTTCTTTGTTACCGAAGAAAGAAAAAACAGCTCAAATGATTTGAAATAAAGAGAACACAGGACTGCAATCAATAGACAAAAAATACCTAAAAACCTTCCTGTACTCTCCCTTATCAAAGAGGGGGCAGCAGAAATCTCTCAATAAAAACCTGAGTCTCCAGACAGAGCTGAAAAAGCTGCACCTGACAGAATGAGAAAACTCGGTTTTGGCTAACATGGTTTGTAGCTTTCAAGACAGTAATCACTACTGTCAACTATCAATGAACAAGAAGTACCATACAAAATCCACCGACTAAGAGTAGAATTTAGCCCTGCTATTAAAAACATAAGATATTCATAATGGCTTCTTCCTCGAAAAGTAAGAGTCACTTTAAAAAAGCGATACAATCTGTGTGCGAAGTCAAGGAAGGAAAAAAACAGAGCCTAAAAAGCCTTCAGTTCAAGGATAAGTCACAGGGGATAAAGGATGTAAACTTGTCCTTAAAAAATGTGTTCTCATGTTCCATGAGTCCCCACTATTTCTGGACCAGAACATAAACCAGCAAATAGTCCCTGGAATACAGCACTCCACTGAGGTATTTACTACTACCACTGTATCCTTAATAAATGCTTTAAAAGTGCAGGGGGAAAGGGAGACCACATCAAATGCTTAATTCCAGTGTATAATGGAGACAATTTAGACTTGAAGTTCATTGCTGGGGGAAAGATAACCACTTTAAAATTTTATCTTTTACAGAAAAACAAATATTCTAAAGAAAAAACATTATTAGTATCCAGCCAACTTGGACTTAAAATACATTAAGATCATTCAGTATATTGGAACACTAAGACAAGTTTTTCTACCACTGCAAGTTTTACAGAATCATTATGAAACACTGCACAGCATGTAAGCAATCTTCCACAAAGCAGAGGGCAGCCGTGCTATGAACACAATTTGAAAGTAGAACCTGCAAGGCCAGTCTACAGAAATAAATTATTTTAAAACACCACACCTTAATTGAAAAAATCCTAGAATATAACTTTATTGTTAGGTAAATCCTCACTTTGTTTCCTTAAAATCAATCAAATAAAAACATTTTGAAATTGCATTTGTGATAAAGAAAAAATTCACTCCTCCACACTTTGTACAATTCTTTAATCTGAGGACTCTATCATGTAAATGTATTAGCTAATTATTTTCAAAAAAAACATTAAACAAAAGTAAACTAAGTAGTGGACCCACGACACCTCAAGTTTTTTACTATAAAGACAGTTAAAGAAAAAAAAGCAGTAAAAATGTCAAATCTGTTAAGAATAATTTGCAAATTATAACATATAAATTTAAATGTAACAGCTTGGAATTACTTTTCCTTTCCAACCTGGCAGGATCAATGAATCAGTACTTCCATCCAACTGCATGACATGTAAACTTACAAGGTACTGCCAAAACCAGTCTGCCTGCCTTTTTGTAGTACATCGCCATCCAGGTCACTTTAAACAACGGAACTGGGTCCTCACACTGGTCAAGTGTAACGTACCCAAAAACATTCAAACTCTGGCATCTTGAATTTATCATATTGTGATGCTATAATCAATAACGTGACTGGGAGACAAGGAACTGAATTCTATCTTGGAATATAAACAAAAGGTGTGGATGGGTATTTTTCTGACTCCAATAAGGGAATTAAGATGAGAATTCAGATGAATTACATCTCCAATGAATTAAAAAAACATTTTTTGTAGGCTTTTGGAGGAGATATCCTGTAAGAATATAAGCTCATGCCTCCTCTTGAAAATGATACAGGAACACTCTGCTATTGAGATAACATTTACTAACCTTGCAGGGAAAGTTCTGCCCTGCAAAGTGCACACTGACACTACTCATTTATCAGTAACTCCAGCATGCAAACCACTTGGATCACATTGGCTGTCTTCACTAAACTCTGCAGGAACAACATTTTCCCAGTTTTACTTCTCTTCAGGTTTTTAAGATTTCTGAAATAACTGGTTTATTAATGTGTTTATTCAGATTCAAAATCCATATAAATATTCTAGGGAGAAGAAAACATGTTACGCGTTACCAGATTCCAGTGCTCTTCATGAATAGGACTAATATCAGGAGAGTGCATACTGAGATGAGATGCATTTTACATAGAAGGGCAAGGAGAAAGGTAAATTATTTATCATGTGCTAAAATATGCCTTATTTATTTGATATGGGAGACTTCCAAATTACCTTTTAACTGCATTTTAAATCATCAGGCTTAAATATCCTAACTAGTTCTACAATAGGAGAAAACCAGGTAAAGTAAGCTTTCTTCTGAATTAGCCATAGTACGGTAATATGCTATAAAGGAGCCACCAGTGAAAAGGGATTATGGAAAAGGGTACCAAGGAGATCCTTTCACCCACAATTACTGTATGTGAAGCCCCATCTGTAACTTAACTCTGGAATGTTTTTCTACTAAAAATGACCAGCATGCAAAGTGCTTTGCAGTTATCAAAAAGGCATGGAATCTTAAATTCTCATAGTTCACTGGTAAGTGACACCTAGTATGAAAAAAAAATATTCTAAAATGCTTTTAGTCAAATCTGGACATATTGGTCTCCACAATTATTTACTGCAATGCTTATAACGTAATCTTAAATTGATTTTTGAAGACTTGTGTTTCATATCAACATTTCTTCTTTCAGCAAGTCAGTCATTACTCAGCAACTGAGTTACTAGGATGGTCTTATTACCACCTCTCACCCATGAGCAAATCTTATTTTACGTTAAAGTGCATAAAGAATTTTCCTCAGTGCTGTTTAAATATGGTTATTTCACTTATATTTCAACTTGCAAGTGTAATATTCATGGCCTTATTAATAAAGGCTGGGTTTCAAAGAATCTGATACAACTTGAGTACCTACTGCAGAAAGCCTTGAGACAATTGTACACAGTTCTAGAATTTCACATTTCAAAGTTATAAACTAATCACTTATCTCTGGATTGTTGAGGACCATTGATAGAATTACTCTACTTTCCCACAAGTATGGTCAAGTTATAAAAAAATTCAGAGTAAGTGGTTTTGAATTCAGATAATATCTAAAGGTAAATAAATTAAAAATACAATGTATTCATTTGTTTAATTATAAATACATAATTTTTTACTATTATATATTCCAGCTACATCTCTTGCATCTTCTAGCAAAGACCATATCTGGCAATAGAGTCTATTAAAATATAAAAAGCCAAAAATGCCAGGTAACTTTTAATAAGAACTACCATAAATATCTCCCAGATTACATCTGAATATCTCCCAGATTACATCTGAAGATACTTACAAATAAGAAAACAAGTGTCAAAGTAGGGAAAAAAACAAGCAAAATGTAAAGAGAGGAAGTGCACCGAAATTTGTACGCAGTAATTTTTCACAGTAACTTAATGTACTCTGGCTAAGCCCATACAGCTAGCTCCTCTGAGGTGAAAAACTTTGTTTTCCTGAAGTGTAGTTGGTAATTGTAATGGTGGCAAAAAGCAGGTTTCCAGGTCATGGTATTTGAGATAAGGCCAGTGGCCATTTGAAAGAATTTATCTCATAGAAAAGAAAAACTGTGAAACAATCACACAGTTGAAATACTACAATTTAAGGTTGGCAGGTTCCACTGGAACAAACTCTTCCTAGCTAATCTTAATATCTCCCAAGAACCTTTAATGATATCTTGAAAGAAACTAAAGAAGTGCAAACTGACTGCAAAGGGACACAAATGGAAAAACTAAGTGTGTTGTATAATTTCAGGCAGCTGTATTTGCCTAACTAAACCTCAAGTCTTCAGTTCTGAATCGCAGTAAATATACTTGGACAGACTCTGCTGTGGAATTTAACTCAAGTAGCTTTTTGAAACTGATTTTGCCATGGAAATTTTTGTCTGCGAGTCTAGCGCTCTTCCAGAAACAGAAGCAGTGCTAACAGTCCAGGAAGCCTACAGCAAAGGAAGCGAGGTATGGTGCTGAGGTCACTGCAATTTCAGAAGCTTTGCAGCCCTTTACATGACTTCTTTCCACAAGGGTAGCAACCTGAAGATTTCTCCTGTTCAAGACTACAGTATCTCCAAATCCACATGGCGAACATCAGGATTTCGTTGCTGAAATAAAATTTAAAAATAGTGTAGTGAAAATATTCAAATACATTTTTGCACATGGTTACAAGTAATGTATTTCTGGTATGATGTCCACTAGATAACAAATCCCCTTTCTGGGTAACATATAGACTACTCTAAAATGAGGAAGAGCTTCAGCAAATATTGTTCACATTATAAAGCATTTTTGAAGGCTAAGTCATCTTTTTATTTGAAAAATACTTTCCAACATCACAGATAAATTAGTTCTTATGCTTTACAAAGTATGAAGGAGCTCTCAATTTTAAAAGGCAGTAGAGTTCTATACAAAACACCTCGGACACATGTATACATACATATCTCACTTTCTTAAAGTTTTAGCAGATACTTTCCTGAATAATGGGTAAGATTGCTTGAAATAGTTTGGTCTATGCCACTGAAGTTATTTATAAAGATTCAGAATACTGTTTCTATTCAGAAATATACATTTTTCTGATATTGTAGAAATAAATGATCATTAAATAGATTGCATAATCCATGAGAAAGCCATGACTCCAAAGTCATCCAGCATGCTACACTAGCATGTAAAACTAGTATATTTAGTAAAGCCTATTCAATACCAAAATGATCACTGAAACCCCTACCTATACCAAAAACCAGTATCCACGTTTATAAAAAAATTAGACCTGATCCTACTCCTCAGAAAGCATGAAGAATTGGTTCTGCTGGTGCATTTATCTGGCAGTCAGTATACTTGTAGTTCTGAATTCATGCCAGAAAGGTAAGATTGACAGCCACAATATACTTATAAAATTAAAAATTAAAAAAATCCTTTCTTGCATCAGCCAGAGAATATTTAAATTGCAGAATGAAAAAAAATCATAAGAAAGCTGAGAGGCTTTTGTAAAGCAAAATAAACCCTGTACTGTTTCAAACAGAGTACAAAAGATGTTGAGTAGTGGTCCCATCACACAGAAATATTTGATACAATGCTAAGAACTAGATTTTTTTAAAAAATTTGCTTTTTTTCAGCCAAAACAGAATTCAACAGCCTATAAATAATTTGACATTCTGAGAATACAGTAACACAGATACAATCAGATCTATTTAATGAGTATTTGTTCTATGTTGGTATAAAATAGAACAAAATACGTAACAAATAGATCAGTGGCAAGGTAAGGATTTGCTGGGGGTCAGAACTTAGTTAATACTATAGCAAGAAAATCTGTGTTCGCAATATCAGCCTCTTTCTCTCTCTCATATTTACAAATGAAATTCCATAAATTAGATGCAGTCATATTGTTTAAAATATATCACAGAATAAGCACTCACTAATAAGCAGTTAAAATTTACCTTCAGGTCCTTCTCGAGTCTGTCTACTTCAGCTCCCAGAGTGTCAATAATATTCTCACCATGCTTAAGCATAAAGGCTTCTAATTCTTCAAGGGTTTTCACTTGCTGAATATCCTAGGAAGAAATTAAATTTAAGAGATTGAGATGAGGAAAAGAAAATAAAGGAATAACACTCCAGAGGGTCTTGACATATTTGAAGAGGGAGGAAAAAAAGCCCTAAACAAAACACTTCAGCTTTTGCCATTTACTCTCAAAACATCATCTGTTCCTATGTCTCAAAGACACAGAAGAGTAGCATCTATTCAATGAAAACAGCTGGCTCTATCATTACACCTGCATTTGATACAAAACCTTCTTCTATCTTTAATTGATTTCCTCCTTAGCTTTCCAAATAAGTTTAGAGAATTTCATTCATTTTCCAGAAGTTTCTAAGATATTCCTCACAGCAAGGCAGAGCAGGATACCCCTGTGTATACTTCCCCCATTCTCAAACATTCTTGCTATTCCATTACACTGCCTACTCCGGACGTCGCATAACCAACTCATCTGAAAATCCACAAGGATTACTACAAATGCTGCTGTAAATATGACTCCTCCATAATATCAGAAACTTGAAGAGAGTTGACAGGAGACAGACTAGGAGACCAACAGGATATGCAGCTGAAGGAATGAGATTAAGGAAGACAGGATGTTATACTCCACCCTCCAAAAACCACAGACATCAGCAGCACCAAAGCAGGTACTACAGGTACTACAGTATTGTCATAGGATCATACAATGGTTTGGGGTGGAAGGGCCTTAAAGATCATCTAGTTACTCCCCCATTGCCACGGGCAGGGACATCTTCTGCCCACTAGGTTGCTCAGGACCCCATCCAACCTGGCCTTAAACATCTCAAGGGAAGGGGCATCCACAACTTCTCTGGGCAACCTGTTCCACTGTCTCACCACCCTCACAGTAAAGAATTTTTTTTTCTTTTATCTAATTTATATCTATCACCTTTCAGTTTAAAGCCATGAGCTTTCCTTAGAGGTCTCACACCAAGCTGTCCAGAAGCCATTTGCCCTATAGTTTATCTCAGCTGCAGGATGTTAAGGATGTTTAAGATGAATAGGTTATTGCAAACAGACACAGAAATAGCTATGAAACAGCTAATTCTTCTTGTGTACATAAGTGCATAACCATCAACTTCTTTCCCCTGCTCATTACTCTAAAACTGAAGAGGAATAATGTAATTGAGCAAGCTTAAAAAATACCTCAACCACAATAACCCATGACTATGATCACAGCAAGTCTAACAAGTAAAAAATCACAAGGTAATCTGAATGACAGCAGTTCAACAAATACTTCACAACTGTAGAAAGAATAATGTTGACAGCAGTGCTAGTTGAATTAGCTGCTTATTTGAAAAAGTATAGATCAAAGGCAAGCACGATGTCTGCCTTTGACTTCAGACAGCTGAATCCTACTGAAAGGAGTTATCCTTCAATGTGGTTTTACAGCTGACATGAAGTTACCACATGAAACACCAGTGACCTGTGTTAGAAACAGTTGCCAACCTAGAGGCAATGAGGAAGATCTTTCCCAACAAAACTAGAACTACTGAAGGCTGTATGCAATTGCCAAAGGGAATAGCAGGTAAAGAATAAAAGCTAACAAAGCCTTTAAAAGACTAGTGCACTAAACAACTGGAAATATAAAATCAGGCAAACTTGCAGTGCCTCAGTACAAAGCTGATAGCACTCTTCCTCTCAAAAATGTATTAAATTGAAATCCAGTAGATGAACAGATCAGATATTGCACTACACATACACACATATAGTAATTCTCATTTTGACATTAATGTGTTTTTAAAACTGGGATACTGATTAATGGTTTAAAAAACTGCAATATACAATTTAAAGGTAAAATCTGATAACTTCTAAGTCGTGTTTAATGGACAAACATAAAATGCAGAAATCTGACACCTGTATTTCAGTTTGAAAGGGTAGAAAAGAAAGAAATCTCGTAGCAAAGAAATCTTATACACAAGCAAATGTACCTAAGCAAGGTACCAGAGGAAACTGGTAAGGAAGCAAAACATTTTGCTCACTTAAAACTCTCCTTTTAATTTAGATAAATAATCATTTTCTTCACACTTCATAGCTCTGCCATATAGAATACAGCAGAGAACAGCTCTGCATTTCTACATTGAAAAGAGGAATTAAGAAAAGCTACCCTGAACTATACGAAAAGCAGGGACTGACACTAACTTAAGGATGGTTAATTTTTAAACATCATTGAAATGCTAAATCTCATGATACAAGCAATCCATATTCATGCTGAGTCTGAACAGCTGGACCTGTAAACCCTAATGCTGCATCATCAACACCCAGCACAAATGGCTCTGCCCAAACAGATGCCTCTTTGCAGGTGACAAGCTTCTAGTTTTAATTGCAGATCTCGTAATTCAATAAATGTATTGGAAGAATTATGTTCTCATCAAAATTTTTTTTATTAATCTGTATTTTCTAACAAAACAATCACAGAACATTCTGAGTTGGAAGGGACCCACAAGGGTCAGAGTACAACACTTAGGTGAATGGCCTATGCAGGGAGCAAACACACAACCTTGGCACAATTAGCACCCGGCTCTGACCAACTGAGCCAATCTCAAGGGTAATGAGTTAAAAAAAAACCTGCCTTCCTCCTACTCAGGCTAAAAGTAGCTCTTTTTCAGCAGCACATAATGCGATTCTTTGTAAATACATTTAAAACACTATGCAAAGTAAGAACATCTGCAACCCTTCAAATGAAGAAGTGAAATGTATCTCACATACTTACAAGTCTTGGGTTTAGACATACTTGAAATTGGAAAATAAATATAAAATACTGGAGGTTACAGACGCTATTTTTTAAACATACTTGTAGTAGCTGTTCAATATCTTGTTTTTCCAGGTAAGACCGAGTAACAACACGTCCATCAAAGTCTACTTCTGCCTTGAATCTCACTTTGCTCATTCCCATGTCTGTGGCTTTAACATCATGAATTGCTCTGAAACACATAAATTTTTAAAGAAAATGTAAAACAACATACAACAAATGACTAGCTACTTTGACTTCTCACGTTAACAACACTGTCACTGCAAAATGATCCTGTAATTTTAGAAGGTCACTGTCTTTGACAAAGTATCCTCATTTTGCCCACCCACACTTCATTTAAATGCTGATTTAACTGGTTATCCCACTTCCACAGGCTTCTGCAACAGCAACACATCTATAAATCAGTGCAGTAAAAGACAGACTACTAGAAGCATCACAGATTTAGAACTAAATTAACAGTATATTAAAGAAAAAATCTGCAATTAAAAATGTGAGAACTTCCCTATTCTGTGTTAAACTTTTAACTTATTTTCTACTCCAGAGAAGTTTTCATGCATATACATAACACTAGTTAACAATCTTTAAGTACCCCCAATTTTGAGGAAAGGAGCAATAATCTATTGTTAATTACTGAAAGGAGACATCGCAATTATAGAAGAGCCCTTTCCTACAGCTGGTAAAGGCATGATCTTCTGGAAAATTTTCAAAAATACATTTGACATAAGAAAAACTTATGGATACTGTGTTTGGAACTAATTTTTGATCCTTTGGAATTATTAATCACAGCTTATCAAAATACACCTGTTTGTAAATGCTGAAAAAGTATATTTATTTAAGGGTTCCTAATAAACACTACAACATGAAAGCTCTAATGTTTATATTTTGGTGCTTTAAAAAATTCTGGTTTTCTTTAGCAGAGTTTCGTTCCAGCTTGTTAGACAAATTCTAATGTTTGAATATAGGTAGTAAATAACAAGCCCTTAATCTTTTCTGGGATAAGAAGCAAACTCAGGATAAAGACATACTGGAATGCACTGCAAAAGTGAAATAAACACAAAATAAAATACTCGATTTTTTTCCTAATTATATTAACAAAAACTGAGTTTATCTTTAAAGCCAAGAGAATTTAAAATTGCCACAGCAGAGTAAGTTTCCACATTTTTCCATTTAGGTAAGAAAAAAATAAGTGGAGACTAAAATATGGGACACAAATCATAAAAATTTCACATTTTTAAATTCTAGATTCTGACATTTTCCAAGTAAAAAGAGTATAAAATATTTCAAAGACTTTTAGTTTTATTAACGGAAAAATACCATCTTGACAATTTGCTACATTCTAACACAAAATTTAGATTTATCAATGCAGCTCCCTTGATGGAAAGTACCAAAATTAACCTCTGTTTATTTTGCTAAGTTGTGCAATTTCAAAGAATCTGTACATTTAGCATGCCCTTTGTCTTAAGCAAATTTACTCTTCCCAACTAGAAATGCTTCTTTGCATCTGAATGTTTATAAATCATAAAAAAAAGCTTCACAAGCAGTGCAGAAAGAAAGCAGAGGGCATGTATGCTGGAAGGAGCCTGCTAGAATGAACAGCCAAAAAAGAACAGGAGGTAGAAACTTTAAGATGAACAATCACAGAAAATTTTTACAGAATACTTCCTGTAATACTCAGGGTGGAAGAGAGGTAAGCATATTAAAAAAGAAATAGAAGATGAACTAAATATAGAGACACAAAAAAATACATCTTAGTAAATATTTAAGCAGATTAAAAGAACTATCAGCTTACTGGTAGTAATAAAGACTTTCCAGCTCCATTCCAATTTACACAACTATACTGTGGGAAGGTATCAAATCAAAACAGTATTAATCGGAGTAAACTAGATGGCATCAAACCACCTCCTCACAAAGAGGGTATTTAAGATAACAGATGGGGTTAATGAAGAGAATTTGGAGCCATGTGATTTAAAAATATTGAAGACATACAAAGTGCCTATCAGAGCTAAGCAAGAAGATAATAAGTGATATTTGAGATTCTTATTAAGCAGTAGCCTGATAAAATTCAGTAAAATTATACATATTCCATAACTGTGAAGGAAAAAAGTCTACCTTATTGCATATGCACCTTAGTGCATATAATCTGTCCAGGAAAGATAAGACAGTAAGTCAAGAGGAGAAAAGTAACTAATCATTCAAAAATACAAATGTGTATGCTAATGCTTAAGCTACAAAGCTTGCTTATGGAAGCTTCTGGATGGTTAGTAGACACCATCAAGTCTAACTAGGGAAAAGAGCAAGTTTCACATTAATGAAAAATTTGTCAGAGAACATCAGGTTACTGGTTTGGAGCAATCAGTTGTAACACGTTTGTTTTTCGTCCAAACCAGAATGACAGATTTTCCAGCACAACAGAAGCACAACTACCCAACAGCTGTTACAAGGAAGCAAAATTAAAGATGAAACTGTCACTAGGAATAGCTTATGCCTAGGAACCTGTGATTAAATTCCATAAGAACAGAATCAGGACAGAGTCTGTACCACATCACATATTTTATTTCATAGTTATGAAAGGCTAATCTCCCACAGTTCAGTTAAGCTGAACACAAGAATGATTTAGGCACCAAAGGTGTCAATGAGAGTTAAGAATGGAGTGTTTCTATGGCAAAAATAAAACAAATCATTTTCCAGCTGAGAACAACTCTGAAAGCCCATTCAGGATCACAAGTTAAATAAGGGCTACAACTAGAAATTACCTAGAAAAAAGAAAAGAAAGGGGAAATAATTTTTTGTCTTATTTCAGCCTTTGGTTTGTTTGTTTTCAGCTTTTTCCCCAAATTGTACCTAGTAACAAGCAAGGGTAATATAAGTTTACATCACAGAGAACCAAGATTAAGACCAAGTGCCTTATCAGAAGATATAAGTTAACCAATCTAGATAGTAGGTTTGTTATAAAAACTTGGTCAAAGTGGGCACTGAAAGAAATCAAAGCTGATAACATAATGGATCTAAGAAAGAGATACCTGCAGATCAAGTGCATACAGAAGATATAATAAGTACCTAAACATGTTTCAGCTTCTAACCTCAAGAAAATAAAAACACATGCAGTTTCTCACCAAGTCTTTACCTCTTTTATTATTCATGCCTTTTTAAAATTAAGGTACTTATTGTTTTAAAAAAAATTACTACAGCAAGAAGAACATGAACTAAGTCTGCTCTGTTGACAAGTTACAGCCACCTACAAAATGGAATACAATACAAAATGGTACTTGGCCTAGGAGAAATTTTATTATTTCAGCCTGAGACAAGCAAAAGTCACCTGTGCACTTTGGATAAAAGAGCTACAGAAATCATGTACAAATAACCATGCAAACTCACCTACTCTAACACAGCACTGTTGACACATGCTTCACCATTCAGACTAATCCAAGGCAACCACAAATACTTAATTTAGTTATTGACATGTGAAAATTCTAACAGAATTCTATTCCAAATAGGAATCTTGCTTAGTTTCTGGAATGAAGGGCATGTCGTCCAGACCTCTTGCTTGGAACTGTGATGATGCAGCAACTGTGATGACGCAGTACTCAGTACTCTGGTATTAATGAATGGGCTTGGGGTCTTTTCCCTCTACAGCTCAAAAATTACTACAAATAAAAAAAGCCCTAAAATATTTCAGCTGATTTACACACAAATATATTCCTAAATAAAGATTAAAGAGAAAACAAAAAGAAGTTTGCTTCTAAAACAAAGTTAAAAGGGCTAAAGTTAAAATAGCTCAGTGAAAAGCTTTTAAGCAAGATTTTAGAATTACAGTGAGCTATAAGTTTACTACAAATTGCAAAGAAGGGGAAATTAGCATTGAGCTAATTTTATAAGCATGTGATATGCAGAATCCATTACATCATAATACAACTGCAGCACTCCCTGCCAACTGCTACCGAGTTCCACACATTGAATATTAACAGTAACAGAATTTAAGTACTTAAGTACTAAGAAATTATTCAAGCAATGTAACAGTATCATTTCATTTCTTGCATTTCATGCATTAAAATAATTTTAAGTTTGTGATGGCTTTCTCATTAAGTCATTGTCAAGTCCTGTAATTAATGTGATGTTAGAACTTATCTGCAATGCTATTTTAGCTGTTGAACATCCGAGAGGTACAAGTATTCATTCATTGAAAGTTTTAGGACAGAAATAGAAGCTAGCAATAACAAAGATTTTAGATTCCAATACAGAAGATTCCACACTAAAAATAATCTTACCAGATTTCTCTCATTAAATGTTATTTTCTTGCTTTTTGTTGTTCACAGTAGAGACTGAGCTGTAACAACTCTCACCTTACTACAGGATCACTCTCCAGTAACTCGGTGAGCTTCTGCAGCTGTTCAGGTTCAATGGATCGTCCCAGCAGGGCTTCGGTGTTAGTGTAGATTAGAAACGCTGACACAGTTCCTAACAAAGTCCCAACACCTAGAGACCCCACACTGTCATAATATGGGTTTCCTAAACAAGAGATGACAAATTAGCTTCACAGAGCATTTCTAAAGCATAGCAGAGAATTCCAATTTCACTGAATTGAGTACATAGTTTTGAGGGGTTTTCTGGGTTTTTCTTTTTTGTGAGATTTGGTTGGCGAGGGTTTTTTTTTAGTTGGTCTTTTTTTTTTTTAATTCAGTGGAAATTTTTTTCCAGCTGAGGAACATGATGAAGCTGGAAGAAAACAAATTATCTTAAAAGAAAGCCTTAAGTCCCTCCTCTGCCTTGACCACTCCTGTCTCCTGCAGGACTAATAAAGGAGTAAACTCTTGTCTGTGTATATGTTTCTATAGTAGTAAACGCAAATTTATACACAGTTACATACACCTAAACATAGGTAGCAGCACAAAAGCCAGTGTTCTTTCATCAGTAACTCAAAATTTGAAAGCATTAACCATTTCTGGAATACAGTACTTATGTAAGTTTCAAACACTTACGTTCAGATCTGTAGAAATAGTACTGTGTTTTTAAGCTAATGAAGGAAACTCGAAATGAAATTTTAAAATTACTTCTATATAAAAATGAAACTTGCAATTAAGTCATTAAAAGCCACAAGAAAGAAAATTCCAATATTTACTGTCGTAAAAAACCAATACTTAAAAAGGGATGAATAAAAAATCATCCCTCTTTAGAAAACTTAACTATGCACCAAAGACATACTTTGAATCACTTGCCATACAGAACATCCCACCTTTAGTAAAAAATAACTTAGTTTGTATGACAAAATAGCTCAAAACTGTGCTTACAGAGTACAAGTATCAGAAACAAAGAGCAGAGACATATTTAAGTCAGCCAATATAAACTAAATGCCCTGTGTTCACACCATGCACAGGAAGAAATCCACCTTCTGCTTGCCTCTGTGCAGAATTTTACCTGTTAAAGAAGTCAGACCCATACAGGTAGCAGCTACCGCCACACTCAGAACTGCTGCAGCATCCTCCAATAACACCACGTTGGTACTAGGATCACGACTCTGCACAACTGCACATACAATAAAAAAAAGTTATGTTGCTTTGAAAGCTTAGCTTTACTACGTTATGCACAGTAATTAAACTATACTAACAACAGCAATTTAAAAGAAAAAATTATGCAACTATAGGTGTAAACTGAATACACACACACTTCTGAAAGCATTTATACATACACAGAACAAGCCCAATTATGAAAGCTTCTCAAAAACGTTAGAAAAATTAAAAAGGACATTTATCCTGAAAAATACATGCACTTAGCCAAGTATTTAAGTAGCACTCTTAAATCAACAATTTTCACCTAATTTGTAAAATATTACTTGTTAGTAAAATAGCAAACAGATCAATAAAGGAAAAAGGGAAAAGAGAAAATTGTTTCTATCAATATGCAAATACTAGTGAACAGATTGTGTTTTAAATAACCACATACCTTACTGCTATAATGATACATACCATATTGATAAAATGAAAGTCCCTTGGCTCGAGCACTCCTCCGAATTTCATTTATAGCAACAAGCAGGGTGGCTGAAACAATAAAGTTGTTGTTGAAAATTGTTAGAGGCAAAAAGTCTTGTTTCCATTTTGAAGAGGGAACTTTATATCATAGCAACAGATCATCAAGAAAGCTCTGATTATTGATACTTTGAATAATAACAAATCATAGTTGCTTTCTTTTCTACATGTGTGTCTCACATACAAATCAGAACAGTTATATTCATTGAGAGTCTAATACCAAAAAGGCATTTCACATCTACTTTCTAAAAGATGTGTTGTTCAACTTCTTATCATACAGACTGAGAAGAAAAAAAAAAGTTTTCACACATTTCTTTTAGTTTGTTTACAAGTATTTGGAACAGAGCTCAAAACCACTGTGTAAGCAAGGATCAATTATTGCTGTAATTACTCACACTGTAATCTTAAGAGATTACAAATACTTAAATAGAAACTTGAAACTGCATACCTCCTTCAGATACCAATGATCCTGCTAAAATGCAGTATGCCTGTAAAAAACAGGAAAAAAAAACCAAAATCAGTTATTACAGGTATATTTCTACAGACCCCTTCCCCACAGGCTATCCAAATGTAGCATTCCAGAACATCAGTACCCACTGTGCCATGGAATTGTCCCTAACCAGAAGGAAACCAACAATATTTGAATCATGCAATATATTCCAAAATAGGAAAGGAGGACCTCTTGAGGGGGTATGAAAGGAAAAGGTCAAGACAGGGTTTAGAGAACAGCTTGTTTTGCTGCAAGATCCACTACAGTTTAACAAGACTTTTTTATTAGTTAAGAATGGTTTTGAGTTAATTGTGTTGGGATTCAAACTGACTCAGGAAGTGAATTTCAGACTATGCCACTATTTTTTATTAAGTCACTGGTGTTAAATACAATACCAAACAAGATTAGCTTACCCAGAGAAGAGATTCTACAGGATGAGGGTGGAGTAAACCTATGATCCCATGATACCAAGAAAGTCCTGCACCCATCATGAAAATGCCTACTCCACTAATCAGGGAGGCAATATAGCGCATATTTGTGAAACCATACCTAGAGGAAAGTAAAGAAAATTATTTTAGGAATATAAGATGCTACATCTCTACAAACATATCTCAAAGTTTGCCATTAATTTTCACATGTCTTAAATTATCATATGACTTGGCATCTATTTAAGACAAAGCTGCTAAATCCAATCTAATCCAAAGGGGGAAAAAAACCTATTTGAAAAAGGATATCTAGTACATGCAAGGACATCAAGCATAAATAATTTCCTAATTTGTTTTTAAACAGCTGTATTAGCTCTTGTGCAAAGATTGAGGATTGTATAACTGAAAAAAACCCCACCAAAAAAACAAACCCAAACCAAACAACATCTGTGTCACTTTTAGATTTTAGTGAAATGCTACTTCTAAATGAGGACTCTAGTTTTGTGAGCAGTCGATCTACATAATCTATAACGCTAATTTAAAGGGAACGCAATTTATACATCTTTCAGTAATTCAGCTAACTACAGACATTCAGCACTTGCAGTTTTTAAGTGCAGTGGAAGTATTCAACCAATATTAGAAATGTGTATTTATTCCTTCTTTTGGTTTTAACTCCTTCTACAAACAGTGTAATTCTTTTGTCTATATTAAAGAAGGGAAAGAAGTGAGGGGAAAAAGGAGATACAATGAATCTCTGCACAAATTTAAGAATTAAATTTTCCAAATTCTAATTATGCTGTTAATGAAAAAAAGCATAACTAATTCTGTAAATAAGACATATTTTTGAGTGGTTAAAGAATGAATGACTTGCCCAAACACACCAAGAGTAAAACAGGTCAACACTCAGAAAATATCATGGAGAGTATAGCTTATAACTTTCATGAAGTTGTAAGAACTCATCAAGTAATATCCTTATTACTGGATTAAAAAAAAGACCAATTTACATCAAACACAACTCCTTATGGTACAAGTAACTGGCTTGCATAAAAGCACTTTGTTCATAAAAGGAAGAGGACAGTAATTTTTATTTTTAAAAAAATCCTGTGATTCACATGAACAGTGTTTAAAAACAAAGTAGATCTATCAGTTGGAAGAGGCAGAAGAGCCCAGAAAAACTTAGAGAAATAATGTCAATTAAAATAAAACATAGCAAAAGTGTACAACCACCACCACCAAAAAAAAAAAAAAAAAAAAAAAAAAAGCACCAAGCCACTGAAACTACAATTCCTGCAGCTTGAAAGAAAACCCTTTTCTCATTTTATCTGTTGTAATGTCAGAGACAATATACTTCAGGAATGACACAAAACAGCAGATTAAAAAGAACAAGGTGATGCACAAACAAGAACTGGTCTTACTCCTATATATAGTTACCAAAATCTTTATTTACTCAAAAAGCTTACGGATGACTAGGGTCAGGTGTCCTTGCAGACTGACTGATGCCCAAAGCTAGCAACGCCTATTTAAGACAAAAGGTTAAAAAAAAAAAAAGAAATTAGAAACATTCTGTATCAACTGAAATTGAAAGGTAAAGGCAGATGCAATTTGTTGACTGCATATATGCTTTGCTACTGATATCTTATTAGAGCTGGAATATAATCCTCACAGTCTGTCATCTAAATCTACCACTCCCAAAAAATTGTTAGCTATACCTACATATATAACATATATGCAATTATATGGTGTATATATATAATCACTGTTAATTATAACTTTAGAACTGCACTGGAAATGAACATTACATGCAATCATAAGTGTTGTTGCTGTGCTTCTGCGTGAAGGAATGAAGTTGCTCAGGGACAAAGCTATTTTTAAAAAATCCCTCTTGAAGAGAAATTATAGTGAGACTGGTGTAGTATTGTGATGACATAACATTTAAAGCAGTAACTTTACACTGCAACTTTTCAGCATATTTTGAAAGAAGAAATAACTTCTTGCTATCTAAACTGACTATCTGGGATATATTTAATTAGGCATGTTTTGAGCTGTTGATGCAGTAAGTTATAAATCCAGGCCTGAATTTTGCAAAGCACATTTTGGTTTAGGACTACAGATAACAAAACATAGTAACAAGTATTAAAATGCAGGCACTTTAGTCTTAGCAGGAGCAAGCTGCTTTGAGGCAGCAAGATTTCGCCTGTGTTCTTCCCAAAACCACACACTCGATTATTTGAAAGAACACAACAAAACAAACCCCCCACTTTTCACTGGAACATTCAACTTTGATATTTGAAAAACAGAATAGCTCTTCAAAGTTTATAATACTCTCAATAATACAACTCAAACTTGGTTCACCTATCCACTGACACACTTGGTCAAGTGAAAAATTACACACTTCAAGGCTGGCCTCCCCATAAATTTAAATATTATAAGTTGAATTAGGAGCAACCCTGTCTTCACTTTACATCTGGAACCGCTGAAAGGTTGTGTGAAACCATTAAGCAAAAAAAACATCCTCAACTCAGACTTTCTGGATAGAGAAGCATACTAGGTGCAACTCAAGCAAACAGTTTGCTTGAAACAATGTTAATACACTTTTCAAGATATTCCATCTGCTTTAAGGTTCCATACATTCCTCAAATTTGGAGGAGCACAAGACTGCTGCATTTTACGAGTCACAAGCTACCCAAGGACTCATCTTTCTTGAGCAGCAGGAGGCTTTCTTTCAATCCTTTCTTTAAGGGTTGATTTTTTCCCCCTGAAGCCTTGCAATATCAAAAACTGCAACAAGATAGATTCTTGCTATACTAGGAGAAGGGGAAATTTCAAGGTCTCATAACATATGCTTTAAGCACACCATAGAAAACAGTGGAAAAAACCAACATTAATTTTATCCCTGCACATTAATATTACATGCCCAATTCTGAGCCTGCCACTCCACTTATCAAAGTAAACGTGCCATGTATGTGGCTACTTGTACTGTGAGAGGCTGATAAGGTAATCTAGGAATAAAAAAAGAAAACAAGACACTCAAATTCTCATCATTATTCTACCCAGAGATGAATAAGTAACAAAGTCTGCCATTGTATTACAATAACTGACAGGAGAAACACTTCAAGCTAACATTGAACCAAAATATTAACCAAAATCATCTTCGTTTCAAGTACCACTCATGATCCATGAAGTAGCTGAGTACAGTTCTTCTTACTGCAACTCCTCTCTTCCAACTTACTTCTAAAAAAGCTTCAAAATTCACAATCTGACTTCCCACATTTACGTTAACACAAATTAAAAAGCATCCTTTTTTTTTTAAATTCAACTGCAATACAACTACTGTAAGTATCTGTCTTTATTCCAAGTTTTATTACAAGCACCAACTTTAGCAGAATGGAAAAAAATACTCACCTGGTTACATGTGTCTGCTAAAGAATGTATGGCTTCTGAAAACATACTTGCAGAACCCGTGTAAACCCAAGCAAGCAGCTTAAAGAAAAAATTCAACCCATTTCTGAAAACAAAGAGAAGAAATAACAGAATATTTGATGTTTGACATTTTAGGCAAAACCACAAGTGCTGTATAATCATGTATTACCTGCCAGAAAGTGGTTAAACCCAAATATCAGTTTAATAATTAGAGAGCTGTGCAGACAGATAACTCATACAGATTTTCTGCACAGTTACTGTGAAAAAAGCCCTTTCAGCTAAACTTCATAAAGATATACCATTTATTATTTCAAAATCAGTAACTTCTAAGCAGTCCCAAATTAAGTTACGCTTCCTGAAAACTACCATCACACTCACAACTCAGAACAACTAATTTTCTACCAGTGAGATAATATAAGCCTTAACTTCCTTTTCTCTTTCTTCAATCCTTTGCCTCCTACACATCCTCTCCCAATACTATAGTGCAAGGTTCCCTCCTTCAGTCTCAATCTGAGCCATTCTCAGTAGGATACAAATGTAAGACAACAGACAGGAAGACAAGGCTGTCACTAGATTACACTGCAAAAATTATCTATGGAACTTCTCCATTAAGAAGTTCAGTGTGAATTGTGAAGACATTTTTAAGGCTACAGGTTTACTAGAGTAAATATTGTCTTAATGTTGCACAAAGGTAACTATTAGCACTAAAATCCAAGTCTACATTCTCACTTCAAACATCATCAGAATCAGTTTGTTAAAGCTACAATCATATTGCAAAGAAAATCAAACTAGAGAATTATAATATCCTCTTCTACCTTTTTTAAATAAGTTTCATTTATTGGCAATTTTTTAAAGTGTCGAAATAAATTAAGTGTTATAAGAAACTATTAACAACATCTTGTAGTGGCATATTTTAACAACATAAGCCAGAAATTACATTCAAGTTAGATGAAGCAAACTCAGCAGATTCTGAGAAGGCAGCTGAAATGCTCTGATTTGGTTGGCAAAAAAGTTACATTTTACATCAGTGACCATCACTTCAGAAAGTACTTTCTCTATTGTACTGAACTGACTAATTTAGCTACCTCATTTCTATCTGCATGGACCTGAAAGTAGGAAATAACAGAACACAAACCAAAGCTAGGTAAAGTCTGAAAGATTTATTGTAATGTTTCAGATATCACGCCAAGAAATACCAAAAACAAACAAACAAAGCCCATGATTCACTAAGTAGAATTCTATACAACTCTTTGTAACTGTACTCTGAAGTCCACTTAGGAGGCAGATATTCACCAGCAAAATGAGGGAAGGAGTACTGAAATAGTACCTATCTTCCTTCTTATCAGAAGACATGTCAATTTTAGTGTAAAGTCTAAATTTAATTGGTAACTTTAAAATGTACTGATACATAAACAGAATCAGCATTTCTTTGAAAAAAATTACACAAATGCAAAAGTAGATCCAAATCAATTTTCCAAATCAAGGTTCCTAACTTAATAGTTTAAGCTACAATTAAACAAAATTCAAATAAACCTATCCTGACTGAACAGTAAACTTAAATAAATTAAAGGGCATTAATACTTGCATTTACAGATCTAGCATTCCAAATTTGTTTCAAAAATAAGTATCTCAAAACTCCAACATGTATATGGGGAACAGGAAATACAGGGTCTGAAATATACAGAGGGAACTGTACATCATACAATTGCCCATTCTTTATACTCTACCTTACAGCATAAGATACTGGTCTAGATAGACCTGATATGATTAACACAACCATCTCTGTCTAGGTGCATGAAATATTTAGACTTTAAACAGTAAAAAATAAATGTCAAAATTTTTAAAAAATCAAACTGAAAATATTCAGATCCATTATGGCAAAGAATCTTCTATTCAGGCCCTAGATTTGAGAAATAAACACACTTCATCACGTCTATTTCCAAAGAAGTAGTAACATTTCTAACATCCTTCATCACTAGTATTTTTTTTAAATATTATGTGCTGTACAAACTTCATATTGCTTAAAAAGTAAAGCATTGATGTGACAATGAAATCACTTCAACAAAGCCAGATACTGAAGAATGTTTTCCTTATAATAGATCATTCCCTTTCTGACAAAAAAAGCTTACCTTCCTGTATTTCTGTAGCAGAGTTTCAAAGTCTCCCTCATACACAGAATTCTATTTACACAGAGTGTTCCAGTGCAGCTGGACTATACCCTCACACACAGATCCATAGAACAACTCTGCTTTTGACTGAAACACATTTCATCCTCACTGGGGAAGCCTGAGGTTAGTTAGAAGCCTACCAAATAATTCTAACTGGAGAAGTTAAGACAGATGGATTCTTCTCAACACAGAGCCAAAAGCCATTAAAAAGATCAAGACCACAAAGGAGCATTGATGGTGGCCCTGACTTAAATCTCTAAAAAGTCATCAAGATATTTGAGTTCCAAGAGCAGCCTGAACTTCTGAAAAAGCTCCACTGAAAGATGACTGAGCAACACATCTGTCTCTACAAACTTCTCCTGGCCTGGCTGCCAGGCATTCATGTATAAAAATGCCCAATAATCAAAAGGTATTTATAAAGTGAAGAGTATGCAATGTTTACAGCAAGGCCCTATCTACAAAGCAGGAAGAAGGTTTTCTCTGTATGCATGGAAGAAATAGAAGGAGGTAGAAATGACCACAACACCCCTAGTCTTTTTTTTCATTAGAAACACCCATACTAAAAATTCTTATATGTTTTTGACTTAGAAGGTTCCGAACAGTTACTAGTAGAATACTCAATAGAGAGGTTTTCAATCAAAAGAGCTTTGTATTTTTCTTCCCCAAATAAAAGAATATAGTTCTGTAGAAGCTCAAAAAGTTATTTCCTGCTCAAAACATTTTTGTTTCCTGGGCCAAAAAAAGTATTTTCCTCTATTATGCTCACTTATATCAATAGTGTCTTAAAAAATAAATAGCTTTTATAAAACAAAATGTATTGAACAAATTGGAAGGTTTCATGGTAAGTAAGTTTTAGCCTTCATTTCCTGAGAGAAACTTAACACACTTCCTCCTATTTCATGCCAGATAGTCTCTGTGATCATTTGCTTTACATCAGGATCATTAACTTTGTTTCACTCAAACTTGCAAAACATGTGAAAGGCAAAAAACTCAAAAAATATCCCCTTTTCAGTTAGAAAAAAAAATAGCTAAATAGCAGTATAAAGAGAAAAGTGAGTTATTTGCTGTTGGTTATATGGAAGATTGTTAAAAATGCATGAAAATCTTCCTCTCAAGATGGAGCAAGAGAAAAGGACAACTTTGAAGACCTGCCTCTGCATGGCCTTCAAAATTATAGTTCTTACGTTAAGAAACTGTATAGTCTGATCCACTCCAAAAAATTTGCTCTTCCCTCATCAGAGATATATTCAATACCGATATCTATGTATTGATGAATGTATTCACATAAACTCTCTCCTGTCAATAACAAATTGATGAATCTACTAACTTCAGCTACAGACACAGGTATCTTTATCTTAAATACACACACGGTTCCTGTTTCCAGGATAATATAAATAAATTGCTTTGTACTTGTATAAACATTCTTTTTCGATTACTTACATGCAAATAGCTACCATTACGACCTTCCCTGGTCCCTTGAAAAACATAGCTGCTGTACTGGAGCGTGGCTACATAAAGAAATAACAGATTATTAAATAACATCTTGACTTCATGAGACACCTACCATACAAATTAACAAATAAAAAACTTTGCATGGCCCTGCATTTCAAAAGTGAAGCTACAGTTCCTGAAGGCAACTAATTTACTACTGAATGTTCAGCCAAAGTGCAGTTGGGTCTTACACATTTCTACAAGTGGATGGCCATAATAGAGATAAACATCCAGTGAAGTCTCCAGCAGAGGCCACTGCAGCCATAAAGTCCAGAGCCTGCTAAGGAATCATTCTATACACCCAAGCACCTGGATCGAGGGTATGTGTCTGCTTAAGCAAAGAGGAAGGGCCAGGAGTGCGTAGACAAAAGCATTCATCTTTTATGGTCTTTTCCTTAAGAAACTTACTTACTTGTTTTTTCAATTAACAAAATATTCACTACATATATTAATAGGTTATACATGAAATCATGAGTAAAGCTGCAATTTTGATAAGAAGGCAACTGAAAAAACTAGTGATTACACTATCACAGTAGGAACCCATTCAAGCTGTCATCATAACATCTACTACTGCATAACAAGCAGATATAGATCTCATATATTACAGTGCAAATAAAGCTTCCAATAATATTAAGTTAGTTAAGCTTATGCAACCATTACAAATTTTCCTTCAAAAGGTGTCATAATACATTTCATGACACTTTTCTAGCCAAATACTTGAAAACATCCTTACCTTAGTATTTCCAAAGAACTCCTTGTATTCCCACAACAGCCTTTGGTTTCTAAACAAATCTGCAATACAAAATTATTATCATGAATATGCATTAGTAACCAGTAGTTTCAGGAATTGAAGTCCACTGTTTTTTATGCAGCAGCCAACTTCTAATAAGAGCTACCTGATCTTTCTATCTGTGAAAAAAATTCCTCTCTTGGTATTGTTAATCAGAAACACGTGTTGTTACATATCGTGCCAAATGCCAAATACAATCTGTTATGATCCTATACATTGTTACCATTTCTACCAATAAATGATAATGCACAGAGGGAAAAACTCAAAATACACTAGGCAATTTCAGGCATTTTATTTCTATCCAAGAATTATTCTGTACGTCAATAAAAATTTTGAAGTTCCTGCTGCACTCTCAGTACACTTACAGATACCTGAATAGGTGCCTGCAGTTCTGGCCTTTTTATTAGAAGGGTGTTCTAGTAGCACAGCTGTTTCAAAAAAAACTGACCTCTCATTTTAAGGTGCGCAACTGGACTAAGTACCTTGAAGCAGCATTGCCTCTCCTGGGATTTTAACTGACTAGACAGATCCAAATACATTACAAGCTGTACATGTTATTGATAAAACAAGCAAGGGCAACAAAAATAATATTACACAAAAAAATATGATTTAGGGGTAGTTCTCCCCTTCTGAAACCCAAAGGTAAGCTGAATTCTTTCCAGAGAGAAAAATTAATGAGTAACAGTATGGTATAAAGATTTGGATCAGTTTTAACTCTTCAAAATTCTCAGTTAGAAAAAAAACTCAAAAGCACTGAAAACGTAAATTATCATCTAAAAATTGAAAGCCTCCCCAAAAGAGTATGACTATAGATCGCAACTGAGTGTATGTTTTTGCTGTAATACAAAGATGATAAATTGCAAGATAGTAACAGACTGTACCTGCATAGATAGCAACATGTTACTCTATGCTATAAAACCTAGTCAGCAATTGCTAGTTCCAAATTTAAATGTTCTCAATAAAATAACACTATCTGGTGGATTTCTAGCAATCATACTTTATTTTACATTTCAAGTTATTTGAAAACTCTATACTCACTTTCTCTGTACTTGATCTCTGCCTCTTTACGTCGTTTTCTTTCTCTGGCAAGAGCCTCTGGACTACCCCAAACTTCAAGAGACCTGCATGAAATAACAGTAACTTAAAAATGTTTCTGTTCATGCAACCTTTTTTTCAAGCATAAAAACATACCCTCCAATTTTATATACACAATGTCATTATTACAATAATCAGGATATAAAATATGTTCAGACAGAAAATGGAAAACATTACTGCCCTTTCACGTTGCAAACCTCACTTTTAAAACTCTTTTCTGTCTCTCATATCATTAATTTTAAATGTTCTTACTTTGCCTCTACATCGGATCTCAGGTACACGGTAAAAGTCTCAGTGTCATCATGGGGACTTCGTCGTTTAATTTTCCTCAGCTGGTCTAAATCACTAAGGAAAGTGGACAAAGAGTTTAGCGCAAGAAAAGGTTCATATTGCTCTAATTTGACTTTTATGTTTGGGTGATGTTCCACAATTTTGATACCACTAATTTGCTGTACAAAAAAAGTGAAGTTGTTTACTTCAAACAGAACAGACAGACAACATGAAGCGAGAGATCTCTAGGATGCTATTGAATACCATTGTTTTTCACACACAGAAGTCCAAATCATGTTCTCATACTATGAAATATTACACACGGAAGACGAAGTATTCAAACACTAAATAATAAAACATCCTGTGAATGATCCGTATGTAATTGATAATGTGCCCATATGCTAAACAAGATGGTTCATGAATTAGCATATTTAAATGAAAATCTGAAGTCAAGTGACAAGAAAAGTTAAGAAATTCAATCCCAAAACTTACACTCTCAGCACAAACTGCAAAAGGCTGAAGATAACAGAGCTACTTGGGGAAACAAGTAAAAGTTCATGTGCTGAGCTACATATTAGGGCTACCTATATGTAAATTATTAAGGCCAAACCATTATGTAAAAACAGAGGAGGAACAGAGATGTCTCTCCCCAACTAGACTTACGGTCTCATAAGTACAAATAAACGACTTTAAGAAGCAAGTACTGAAACATGCAAATTACGTGCAAGCTCCTAGTCCACTGTAAAACTAAGTAAGCAAGAACTAACTTCAGCCACTTACAATTATGAACACCACAAAAGCATTTAGAAAAAGTTGTTGCGCAAAATCACTCTACAATCACAATTACTTTTCATGCACATATGAATAAATATTCAGAATTTAAATCCCAACACAAACTCATCATACCTGGATTTAAGACAAAACTCATTTATTGCTCTGACTCCAGTGATGAAGTTATTCTGTGTGTACTTTGGTCCATACTCTCTTTTTTTAAGGACTGCTTTCACTTTCCAAAAGAAACAGATACACAAGTTAAGTCACTCATGGAGACTACAGCAGAAACTTCAAAAAGTAATTCAATCTAGTGTCTTATTGTGATATCTCTACATGGAAAGCTGAAGAACAAAGCTGGCCAGTGATACAGAAAATTGACAATGAAGAGAAAGGCATCTTCTTCACTGTGGAAATGAGTAAGTGTAGGATGATTTACCTCCAAAAATGCCACTTACTGTAGTAAGTGTTCAGGGTTGTAAGCTGTAGTTCAGGGTTCTCACACCTAACTGCCACTGTCAGCTACTTCTCCAACTTTGATGTCAGAGATGGTGCTTGGCTACATAAATAGCATTCAAATATGGCCATTTGGAAACCCTTGGTCTAGCAACTGAAATAGCAACAGACTGCTCCATTTCTATTTTTTTCCAATACTTAATCAACTCCTCCTTATGCAGATATGACTTTTGACCTTTGCAGAGCACACAGAGAACTAAGACAGACTGTTTATGTAATTTTCTCAACTATTACTTTCCAAATTAGTACCCTTAACATTAGCATTTACAACAATGGAAAACATATGTTCTTAATTTATAATGTTTTTTATGTCTAGAAAAGGTACTCATCACATCAGATTTTCATGCACAAGGAAAAGCATACCACACATATTCAGAAAAATTATACATGGAATTTTAAATTTATGCCATTATTTCCTGCTTGTCTGTACGTACATAACTTCATCTGATTCTCAAATGTAAATCACTATATACTCACATGCTTATTGGAAGATTAGTTACATTTTTGGAAGGATATAACACAACTAACATTGTAATGTAACTAACATTACAGATATAACTTAAAACAAAAAGCTCACATTCTACTGGTGAGAAGACTTTAGAGAACATATCACATAAAGATGGAATGAAATCAAGTCATGATAAATTAAAAATATGAAAGAAAGTTATACTCTTATTTTACCCACTCATATTTTTAAACAATGTAACTGAAGACTAAAGCATCTATTTACTTGCATTGGGTTTGCATGGCAAGCTTTGGTAGTGGAGATCTACAGGAATGGCTGCTGTGGGAAGCTGCCAGAAGGTTCCACCCAGTCTGGCAGATCCAACACCAGCCTGCTCCAAGAGGGACCCAGCACTGGCCAAAGCAGAGCCCCTCAGAAACAGAAGCACTGCTGGGATAATGTATTTAACAAGGAGGGAAAAAACCCTGTGCAATGGCAACTGCAAGCAGGAAAGAAGAAAGAGAACAGTGAGAGAAAAAGCTCTGCAGACACCAAGGTCAGTGCAAAAGGAGGGGACGAGGTGCTCCAGGTGCTGGAGCTGAGATTCCCTTGCAGCCCATGGTGAGGCAGCTGTGCTCCTGATGGAGGACCAAACACTGGAGCAGGTGGATGCCCAAAGGAGGCTGTGACCCTGTGGGAAGCCTGCACTGGAGCAGGCAGGACCTGTGTCCCCACGGAGGGAGGAGATCATGCTGGAACAGGTTTGCTGGCAGGATTTGTGACCCTATGGGGGACCCACCCTGGAGCAGCCTGTTCCTGAAGTACAGCACCCCATGGAAGAGGGATCCACACTGGAGCAGTTCATGGAGAACTGCAGCACAAGGGAAGGACATGTACTGGAAAAATATATGGAGGACTCTCTCCTGTAGAAGGACCCCACGCTGGAGCAGGGTAAGAGTGTGAGTCCTTTCCCCAAGAAGGAAGGAGTGGCAGAGACAACGTGCTTGATCCCAGCTCCCATTCCCCATCCTCCTGCACCACTGGGGGTGAGAAGGTAGAGAAAATCAGGAGAAAATTAAGCCTGGAAAGACGTGAAAGGTTGGAGGAAGGTGTTTTAAGATTTAGTTTTTATTTCTCAGTAGCGTAGTCTGATTTGACTGGCAATAAAATAAACGTATTTTCCCCAAGTCCAATCTGTTTTGCCCATGACAGTAATCGGTGTGTGATCTCTCTCTGTTCTTATCTCGACTCAGGATCCTTTCATGACATTTTCTCTCCCTTATCCAACTAGGCAGGGGAGTGATAGACCAGCTTGGGTGGGCACCTAGTGTCCAGTCAGTATCAAGCCCACCAAATTACTAAACACAAATGGGAATTTTACAGAACTCAGATTAGGTAGCTCATGTGGTCAAAATATATTTAGAAGCAACACTGATTAGATTAACTCAGTAATAAGAAAGAACAGAGGAAGACTTAGAACAAGGAACAGGGAAGATCAAGTATTCAGCTTAGCCACATTAAGTCTGAGAGGGTGAATGGACATGCCTAAAAACACGCAAGGAGGACAGACTGTGACAACACATGAAAAAACCAAATCAGTCTTTTCCTGATGAACTCTGCAGCTTAAATGAAAATTACAAACAAATACAGAAGAGTGAGTAATTAGAAGGAATACTGCTATATTTGATTTTTTAGGAGTCATTTTCAAATAAACAGGTACCAAAAAAAGTTGGCATACAAGTGGGTTTTAAAATATTATTCACATAACATGTTTACACAATTGAAAGGGAGCTGGTTCCCTTACACTTTTTTTTTTTTTTTACTACTAGCAAACAGCAGTAAAGTTTTGATACACTAAGTATTTCTTTACCTTTCACTTGGATTGGCTGTTTAGGTGAAGACTGCTTTTGACCTGCATTGTTTGTATCTTGTCCTGTGAAATAAAATTAAAGCTCACTGTAAATACAGAAGTACCTACTTTTCTTTATAGTAAAGAGTTTGACATAACGTTAGAATATATCTTAATATTGCTTTGCACCCTGACAATTAGAAAATGTATTTGCCAGATTTCCAACACTTAAAACTTTCAGAAGACAGAAACAGAAAAAAAAATAACAGAAGTAAACATTTAATATACCACTGATCAATAAACTCCTAGCAGCTTGCAGAAGAGCACCAATTTGCAAAATATTTCAGAAAGCATCCAAAATTTAAAAGAAAATATTTTAACAGTGCAGTTTTGGTTTGGGACAAGTTTTATGCAAAACTTGCAGTTAGTAAATATAATTAATTCTATATAGCTTATGGCTGCTACATATCAGTGTGTTTCAGAACTTCCAAGCTGGGATTCAGTTTTAAGGGACTGAAGCTTCTTCATTTACAAAAAGTTAGCCCCTTAAAATAGAGAATATTTAAACTAAAATACACAACTCATATGCAACAAGCTGGAGCTGAAATGAAAACAAAGTCTTGTAATTGGTTTTGAAAATTGAGGACATTATTCCATTAAAAAAACATAAAATATAATTTACAATATTGAAATAAATCTTAATATTTGGAAAACAATAAATTCCAGTGATTTCTGGGAGATTTCTACTTAGAAACCAGAAATACTACTTGAAAATACAAACAAATATCATATTCTTGTCTCATACATTTCAACACAGCTTTCAGAACAAAAACCTTATAACATGTCAAACCAACATATCCGCTCTTTTGTGCCCTACCACTCTATAACACTGGAGGTTTGCCACACGTAATCATTAACAAATTTCAAAATTACCTTATTGAAAGTGACATATTTTAAAAAAATGAAGATTTCTCAAGCAGATTAGTGTTAAGCAATGAGGCACTCCTAGCTTAACATGCTACTCAAATTATTCAAAGATCAAATTCTCTTGAAGCTTGGACTACATAACTATGTTTCAATTAGGCAATTAGTTAATGCCCTAAAAGCAACTGAGAACTACAGCTAATAACAATTCAAAGATATTTTCTTGGAAAAATAACATTTATAAATTTATGAAGCTGATCTTACTACACAGCAAATAAGGCTGCACCTAAGTAACTAGGATTCCTTAAACAGTCATCCCTTTCACTTGAAAACAAAAGAAAAAAATCCCTTATCCTAATATTCATGACAAAAAACTTCCACTAAAATTGCTTTGCAAAAACTGAGTAGCAGCTTCTTTTCACAAAACATATACAGCCATTTACATCATTAAAAGAAATACCACAAACACTATTTAACAATAGAATGGGTCACAAGATTTCAGAGGGGGGTGAAAAAGGCACAAAAATATTAAGATTATATCCATGCACAGAGATCTATGTACATCTAGTACCCTTTTGAAGTTTATTACCTCTGCTTAGAGACTGAACAAAACCACAGTGCATCAGTGAGGAAAAAGGATACAGAATACTTCAATTCACAATCACTATTTTTCAGACAAGTAGAGGGTGATATGTCAGAACCCTCAAGACTGAACAACTTCTAAGAGTCACTTTTGCAGTTCCAAACATCAGCATGTAACACACTTAGCTGGCTACAGTTACTAGCTTTCAAAGACTGTTGCAAGCCCCAGGAATTTACAAGTTACTAAAGAAGGAACAAATATCTGCTATCTTGACAACGAGGAAAAGGAAATTTTCTTTAGAGGACCACTCCATTGTAGACAAAAGCACAAAGAAAGAGAGCTTTCATTTTAAAAAACATCTGTTATCTCTTAAGCACAGTCGTCCAAGCCTGTACCTGTACAGTCCCACAATTAATAAGCATCAAAAATAGAGGATGTTATGATGAAGCAAGGACAAGACAGCTCTGAATTTCACAAGTACCTAACAAGCACAAGATCGAAAAGCAAACAGCAGGGACGGTCAGGTTATGCACACTGTATCAAATGTTTAATGTGAATGCTACAGTTCCAACAACTGTCAGATTAGAAAGCTCTAGCAGATGAAACACCTCAACCTTCTTTACCCATCATTTATAGTCTGGCCTTGAGATACCACAATGCTCAATAGTGACACTCATTCAATCTTTATCATTAGTTCCTTTGACACAACATACCGGAAATACTACCAAAAAATTCAAATAAGCAAGCAAAGTGGTGAAAGATGAGTAACACATTCCATTTCTTATCACTTAAATTATTTCATTCCTTTCAACATCCACATTTTTTCCATCACCACTCTAAATTTGATTACCCTAAACTTAAACCCTTTAAATACCAGAATGACAAAGAAATAAATTTCAGCATTCCTCCCCACTTATGCATTTGAGTTCCCTATATAGATGCCCACAACCAAAAAATAATAAGAATTCTGTAGTCGTAATATCTCACAATTGAAAGAAAAAAGTTATCACTAAATATATTAAGTTTTTACATTTTTATAAATACTCCTTACTGCAGCTTAGTACTACCTGTTTCAACTTTATGCTGGGTTTCTCCACGGGCTGATCCAATTGTATCTTCTGACCCAAGATCTTTCTTCTGACCATTGGAGGTATAAACTCTCACTTGACTCATCAACTGCACAGGCAGGCGATTGCATGGCAGAATATAAGACAGGCTCCCACTTTTCATTGAAACTTGCCATCCTAACAAAGGGAAGTAAAAAAGCTGTTTCAGGCAGACATTTTGGAAGAAAAAAGAAGGGAAAGCAGTCCTTGTCTACCAGCTTAAGTTATGGAAAGTTAGCTTGTAAGTACTGGTCTGTGCTTATTCTACCCATGTTTATGAACTATAAACAGAGAGTACATAGCATGCTTTCACTACCTCCCTTCAAATATCCACTTTTAAATTTCATTCTCACATTATGGATTTTTTCCCACAGTCCAGTATGCATTTCTTCCGCAGACCTCTGGACAATCTTAAAGGTAAAAAAAAAAAAAATGAAAAAATACAAAGCTATTTGACAAGACTGACTTTTTGATACATCGAGTCCCATTCTAGTCACACTGCCTCAAAGTCTTTAAAAACTACATATTGATAAAAGAACAAATACAGACTACTACAAAAGTATTAGCCAGTGTTGCCATTTCATTTGACTCAGTGCACACTGTGTACAAATCTCAGCTTACCAATGGAGAAAAACTGAACTGTGCGCATTATATAGTTGCTACAGGAATCATGTAGAAAAGCACACAACATTGTACAAAACATTTTACAGGGAAGTATCTTAAATTTTGCAACATTCACAACAGACTAATTGCAAGATAAATATGAAAAAAGTCCATTGAGAAACCACCCTGGACAGGCAATCTTCAATTTCAAAAGATCAGCCAAAAGCAGAGTTGCAGCACAGACCAACTTGCATCAGCAACCAGTTTCTTTTACAGAGCACAACACTTCTGCAGAGGGTAAACAACACCTCCAACCAGAAATGCAGCAGGGAAATCAGCTGCTTTGGAAAGTAGTCACTAACAAATAAATACATTTTTATAATTATGAGGTGCCAGTAAATCAAATCATACAAAGCACAACCACTTATCTATGAATAACACACCTCTCACAAAAAAAGATAATATTTAACAGAACTGTTTATTCCATAAAAGTGTCAACAGCTTTCCTTCTTTTTTTTTTAGTCTTTTGTGCACCTGCATGTCTGTGTGCACCGATCTGAACCTTACTGAAGGAAAAATTTCACCAAGGACAGACCAGCTCTTACTAACAGTTGTCGCATATGTGACAAAAGCCCTAAATACTCAACACAGTTCACTGAACTTAGTGATTACGCATTTTTAAAACACTGCAATAAATATGTGGCACAAGATGAGCAGTGCTGTTTCCTAAGCTTTGGTGATACTGGAGCAGATGAAAAGGGGAAACTTAATCAGCACATTTAGAGGACATTTTTCCTACTAATCCACGCACACAGAAGAAACCATTAAAGGAAAGGCGCATTTGCTGCAGTTCAACCGTCAGTGACTACACGAAGAAGGACAAATCTGCTCAGAATTCAAATTCCACGAGATCGGTGGCCTAGAGGAAAAGCCGGGGCTCGCTCCTCGGACCAACACAAACGCGGTAAGACCGCGCTATGTTTTATGTAATTACAGCAAACTTCAGCCCCGGCGTGACGCGCCGCTTTACGTCAGACGGGGCTGGCACAGCCCGGGCCAGGACACCCCGGCCCGGCACTGCGCTCGCAAAACACTCGCACGTTTTCATTCTTTTTAAAGCCGACCCGCAGAAAGCAGCCGGCGCTCCCGGCGGGTCCCGGCCCCCGGGTTCCCGCAGCGGGAAGCGGTGCTACCGCCTCGGGAGAGACCCCGGCCGCCACCGCCGCCTGCGAGCGCCGGCACCCGCCGTGCCCCAGGCGAGCGCGCAGCTCCGCCGCAGCTCCCTGCGAGCCTCGGCCGGCGCAGGCGGGGCCGCCCGGCGCGGCGCAGCGGCCCGGGCCCCGCAGGACTCACCGTGGCAGGCGCGGGGCCGCGGCGCCGCCTGGCACCGCAGGTACAGGCGGTAGAGGCCGCGGCAGCCCCGCCGCTGGGCGGCCAGGGCCGGCATCATGGCGGCGGCCGCTCGGCAGCGGCCGGCGGGCGGGCGGCGATTCGCATCGGCGGAGCGGCGCGGCTGCGGCGGAGCCCCGCTGGCCCCCGGCGGCGGCGGTGGCCAGAGGCCGGCGGTGGGCGGTGCCGCGGCACCCGGATGTGCGGGGGCACGGCGGGGCCGCCGCTGACTCACCCGCCCCGCCCGCCGCGCCTGCGCCGGGGCCGCGCCTGCCCTCGCCCCGGGGCGGCTCCGCGCCGGGCTGGCGCTGCGAACCGGCCGGGCCCTGGCTGGCGCTGCGAGCCGGCCGGGCCGTGGCTGGCGCTGCGAACCGGCCGGGCCCTGGCTGGCGCTGCGAGCCGGCCGGGCCGTGGCTGGCGCTGCGAACCGGCCGGGCCCTGGCTGGCGCTGCGAACCGGCCGGGCCCTCGCTGGCGCTGTGAGCCGGCCCGGCCCGAGCTGCTGCCGCGCCTGCTGCGACTCGGGAGCGGCTCCTGCTCGCTTTCTGCGCCTGGGGCAGCGGTAATGCGTACGGGTGCGTGAAACTAACGTACGCGCGGTAAATTTGTTAGCACAGGTAAAAACACATAAGAAAAAATTTTATAAGGTCACAGGAAAGACCTCTGAGATGATCGAGTCCAACCTGTGACCGAACCCCACCTTGTCAGCCAGACCATGGCACTGAGCCACGTCCAGTCGTTCGTTAAACATCTCCAGGGACGGTGACTCCAGCGCTTCCTGGGCAGCCCGTTCCAGTGTCTAATCACCCCTTCTATGAAAAAATTCTTCCTGACGTCCAGTCTAAGCTTCCCCTGGTGCAGCTTCCGACTCTGCCTTCTCGTCCTGTCAGTTTTAGCCGGCAGAAGAGTCCGACCCCCACCTGGCTCCAGCCTCCTTTCAGGCAGTTGTGGAGAGTGGTAAGACTCCCCCCTGAGCCTCCTTTTTTCCGGGAAAAACACCCCCAGCTCCCTCAGCCACACCCCGCAAGGCTTGGGGTCCAGAACCTTCACCAGCTTCTTTGCCTTTCCCTGGGTATAGATAACGTTAAAGCACATACACTGAATTTGCTTGCATGATTTTTATATGAAAATGTACCCTCCTAGCCTAAGCCATCCCCTAAAATGCACTTGCAGGATCAGTGCTGATGAAATAAGATTTAATTTTAAATTATGTCCTTCTCCAGGCAGAGTGCCTTGCAGCTGATCCTGTGCTCCAGGGTTGTAAGAGCTGCCTGTGTCCAGCTGTGTCACCTCCTGCCCTGCTGACCTGCAGCCTGGCTCAGGACCATGCCTGTAATCAGTCCCACTGGCACTGTATTACACTCTTTTTTATAAAAGTTTTTTCCAGAATAGCTTTGATATTCGTTTACATGACTGAGAAAATATCTCAGGCTTCCTTGTCCTCATTTGCACACTGGGAGGAACATGGGAGCTCACCAGAAGTTAGCTTGACAGGGAATTTGGATAATTAACGTATGTGATAATCCACAAAGCATTTAATCACTGAGGAGAGTTATTTCAGTGCCTGTCTTTAACATACACAATTAGATTTTGAACAAAGTTTGCTGGAACATTTTTACCAGCCACCTAGTGAGTAGCATTGCCAATACAAGTTTTCCTAGAAGCCCAGGGGAGGTAGATTGAAGTTAAACACTTCGACAAAATAATTAACACTCATCTTCCCAGTAGTACAATTGCAGCCATACCAAATGAATCAGGAGTATTGCAACAGATGCTGTATCATTAAGTACCAGATGTACAGCACTGGAGTTAAATACTGAAATTGACAGCAAGTTGTAAAGTAGCACAGGTGAGGTCAATTCACCAATTTTAGCTGGAGTCTAAAATGTAGCTGATATATGTTTTGCTGGTTGCTTGTTATTTTGGCAAGAGCCTAAGAGCAAAGAAACCAAAAAGAAACAGGAGGTTAAGAGTTGCCTACATAAAGATGTTTGAAAGCATATAGAAATTCTTGAAACATTCTGAAGAGTCACTGCCATACTCTAGAAGAGATGCTAAGTTTAGGTTTATAATTTCCTGTGTAAAACCAAATTGAACTACTAACTATTTAATATTCTTTTATCCATCTGAATAAAAGAATTTGTTTTCTCTGGTTTTGATAGGAAACAGGAAGAAAAATAATAAAACTGGAATACCATAGACAGATTAGTAGATATTAACAGTGTGATGGCCAACCAGGATTTATACAATCAGCTGTTCTGCATATTGACAAACACTGAAAACTGATGGATACATAGAGCAAGTAAAAGAGCATCAGTAACAGCCTATTCTGCATGGGATAGCCAAATACATAAAGCAATTGATAATGAATTACCAAGACTCCTGGTATGCAGCTGCAGCATCCTAAGAAAAAAAATCAACCTTATTTATGAGCATCTCAACCATTAGTTTTCAATCACTAGCAATGAATAGAGAAACATCCTAAATTAAATGGTATTTCAGGACATCCAAACTACATTTAACAACTTTTTCCCTGTGGCAAAGAGTACTATATACTGCAAATTAGTGAGATCTTGTTTTCATTCAATATAGCTGGAATTGCATCCTAAGGTTTAATTTTGAATGATGATTATTCAATGGCTGTTATAAGACCGTATTTCTTAAAATCAAGCTAGTAAAAAAGACATCTCATTCACATTCAAGTTGCTAAATGCTAAACTGATAAAAAATATTATTTCTATATAACATGCTTGTATATGGGCTTTTGCTCCATCTGAACCTGTGTCTAGGGGAAAGAGGTTACTCATATACCAATTCTGTGAAGATCTTGGTATATTGCTCATAAGAGGAAGGAGACTTGCTACCATATCAGTCACTTCCGCAGGCCTCCTTTTGCAAAAACTCTAGAACCCTTTTTTATACAGCTTATCACTTGCATACAAAAAAATTATAAGGTTAAGTTGCCTTACCAGGTCTTCAGGAAGAACAGGGACTGCGGTTAAAACCTTTTAAGATTTAGAACCTGTTTTATGCAGACACTTGAAAAGTTTACATAGAACTGCTTGCACATCAAGAAAGACAGGTGACTGGATTGAAGTACAGACCTTTGGAAACTTTTTTCTTCTTTCCTGTTTATTTAAAATAACTCAGTAACTGACTGTATTACTCAAGCTACAACAGTCCATCATGATGAAATTCTCCAATATTACTGCCTAGAAAGAAATCTGTGATATGTAAAGGCTAATAAGAAGTGAAGGATTTTAGTGTTCCTTGTATGAAAAATGAAGTAATATAAAGCCAATTTGAATATGTTTTAATCTGAATTTCATGAAATATTTCAAGTACACACAGTGGAGAGAGACTTGCAATGTCCCCAGATCCACAGCAAGAGCTGATGGTAATGACATAGTATAGTTTAAATTACTCTTCAGGATTCCCATCATATCCTGCCTTGTAGGTACCTCATATATGCAGCAAGGGGAAAAAAGGGAAAAGGGAAAGACTTTTGGGTTTTGTACCTTTTATGATCCTACACATACACAGTTAACAGAAAGCAGCTATGTACCAATAGTTCAAAAAAGGTATGAATACATAAAGTGTCCAGTGATCCCAAACAGCCTTTAAGTTGTTCAAGCAAAGCATTTAAATTCACAGAAAATGAGGCAATATTTTGTGGCAGGCAGCTGCATGAGGGGAGCGACTCTTCTGAAGCACAGAATGGTGAATCCACAGAAGCTTGCATAACACCACTCTGAGTCATGTAGGTCTGTAAATCTATTTCATCGCCATGGGGTCAAAGGTCTACATAAACTAAAAGTAAATATTTTTATTTCCAGCACATGGATAAGTGTTTTGTTATTCACATGCAGTTCATTCACCTGAACATCAGCAGTTCTCTGCAGTTTCTCGGACTGGGGGCAGCAGCGCTCAACAAGCTGTTTCAACCCCAGCAACAGCCAGTGACTGCCAAAGTACAATAAATCATGAAGAGGCATTATTCTCCTGAGAAATTTAAATGGAAAATTACTTTCCCATAGCCAGTAGCAACAGGAAAGTTTTTTAGCTACAGGAAAGAAAGCTACAGGAAAAATTTTTAGCGTCATAGTTGCAAACCGGCCACTAGAGGTCAGTGGTTTGGAATAAAATTAGCACTTGAAGGCAGAATGCCATTTCATTTCAAATGGACAAATCATATCAAGCAAAATTTCCAGCCTCTGAGTAAGGAAAAAGACCTCTTAAGGCTAGCAGCACGTAGCTTCATCCACAAGCAGAAAGCTAATTTAAAATTCTTAAAAACAATACTAGGTATATATTAAATACTGACACAACTCCTCATTCTCTACAGTAATATGCAAACATGCATAGGAACACAGGACTGGAGGAAGCTTCTTGCATCATCAGGTCCAGTCGCTTGCTACTCCATTTGTCCTATAATTTCTTAGATGAACCAAGCAAGGACCAGCTTAAAAGCAGCTTCATTCTTTCATTCGTAAGAAAAAAAAGAATTACAGGAATGTGAAATGAGCTCAATTAGTACTTTTGAAGTACATAAAGGCAGCATATTAGAAGCACCTTTGCAGTGCAAGAACCTTCTTTAACATCTATTTCCCTAACAAACATGTAACACTCTGCAAAGAGAGGACAGGAAGAGGCTGTTTCATCATTAAATGCAAAGTGTATCAACATTTCCAAAATGGAAAAAAAACCTTCAAAATACTACATTTAGCCATTTATCTACTGCTGTAAGTATACATACACATCATCCGTTCACAGTACATACACGCTGATGCAACTGAACATCTTACCACTGCCTCAGAGTGATGTCAAAAAATTTGAGAGTTAGAAATGTGAATAGAACCACTGGATGCTCAAACTGCTGAACTTGCTGCTGAATATGATGCTTTTTGCTGTACCTATACTTTTCTAAGGCTTCAATATTTCTCTGTATTATATGGTAACACAGCTGAAAATGCCAGTAGGCATATAAAAATTCAGAAAGTCAACCTCAGATTTCCATCTGCCATTACAAAAAACTTTTCATTAATGACTTTGATTTAAACTTTATCACTGAAAGGATTCACAATTATTTTTGTAGTGCTTTAGTCAGAACCTAACTGAAGTTGTTATAGCAGAAAGTATGTTGAAAGGGATTGGAATACACAGTCATCGGTTTGGTCAGATTTTCTAGATTTAAAAAAAATTAAATCAAAAAATATTAAAATATGAAGTTACAAATACCATGTCCTATGCAAACATACATCAGGACAAAACTTCACGAGCTGCACATACAAGGTCTTCCCCCAGACTGTCAAGAAACAAACATTGCAAAGCAACAGGGAAAGAGAAAACCAAACCAAAACAAAAAACAAACAAACCAAAACAAAAAACAAACCAAAACAAAAAACAAACAAACAAAAAAAAACAGAAAAAAAAAAAAAAACAAAACAAAAAAAAAAAAAAAAAAAAAAAAAAAAAAAAAAAAAACGAAAACCACCCAAGAAGTCCAGAGCATTTCTTTCTTTACTTTTTCCATGACAGAAGCTTCAAACATAATAGGAAAGAACACATAATTCTACTGCAGCTGTTTTCCATTTTAAGTAAATCATGATTAGACTGTCAGGTCATGTACAATGTGGCTACTTCAGTAGTATTTTAATGGAGAATAAATTATACATAATTTACAGCTTGAAAACTTAAGTACTATTCAGAGGATACTGATGGCATGAAACCATGAATGGTGAACTGGGGTTTGTGAAAGCAACAGAGCACCTCGCAGGATTTCCAGACATCTTTTTATCACAGAGCTGGTGTGGCTCTTGGAGTGTCCTCGTAGGGCCATGAATTGGACTTGCTGATCCTGATCGGTCCCTTCCAATTCAGCACATTCTATGATTCTGTGATTTTTTTGTGATCTCATTATTTTTCTCCCCATTCTTCCATCTTTTGCTGTTGCATTTCTACCTTCATGAAAACTATAGCTGATACTGCTTTAACCGCCTGCAGATAATCTAGTCCTGCACTTTTTATAATTTCTGATTTTCAGCTTCATTTTCCTGTGGAATAACTAACTGATGCATCATCTTCATCTTACATACTCCTGCTTTTAACACTGGCAAAGGAACATGAGTAAATATTCACAGAAGCACATACAGCAAATGAAAATACCATGATCTGCACTTGTTCAAGGAAAGCAGTTTCCTCACACCAGGCAAGCGTCTGGACTGTTGCAACACTTCACTCACCTCACAAGCAAGTTTTCATGGTCAGACACATGGAACCTGTGATAAACTCAAAGTAACTTAAAGTAAGAACGAAGTCTTCCATGGCTCCTCAAAATACAATCTACACTACTGCTTTTACAAAACCCCACTTGTATGATGGTAACCTGCTGTGGTAGAATAAAGCCCATCCGGTTGGCACTTGGGTTGAACAGACGTCAGCTATTAACTGTGCCATCTCAAATGAGCCTAGCCCAGCCCACAAGAAGAGGGTAACTTAGCATCACATTATTAAAAACACTGGTCCACAATTTTGCTTAGTAGTTGCAAAACAAATTATTATTATCCTGACAAAAATTCCAAATAATTAAGCAATAACGACAACTCATTTTCAGTTCAGCAGTGGCACTTACTTAGGAAGTAGGATGTAATCATAGTCTAAAAGTAACCTATTTTAAAATTAAAAGGACAGGACTTGCCAAAACACAGGTGTACAACTTTCTCTATTAACACCTGCACTGAAAATATGGCAGTAAACTGGGCACATAGGTAGATTTTTCCACAGGACTTGGTATTACCTATGCCAGATATAAAGCAGCATAGTTCCAATTAATTAAAGACAGGAATCAGCTTTTTTTGGTTTTGATACACATCTTAATCTTCCTGATTCTCTAGAAAAAGTAAATGAGGTGCTGCAGTAGTTCACCTGCATCGTGCACTATTCTAAACACATACACAAAAAAAACCACCCAACATGCACCTGGAACATTTAACACAAAGCTGTTGGTCAGTAACTCAAACACACTCAAAGACTTGAACTTAAATAACTGCTGTTCTGCAACACACACCAGTAATATTTAAAATCCTGAAAAAAAATATACAATTTGATTTCAAGAACATCAACAAAACAATAGGTATCAATACAGAAAACTATTTAATTTGTTTCAAAATAAATATTTGACATACAAAGCACATACAGTGAAAAAGGGTCACAAAAAATTACAAACAGAGATTCTTGCTCATTCACTGAGAGAAGCCCTTGATATTTCCAATTTCATACCATCAAATTTATCATTCTTGCTGATTTAAGCACAGCACTGAACAAATATGGATCCCAGTGCTTTCTTTCACAGGTACTGGTACAGATAATTTACTGCAGTGATCCAATTTGAAAATCAGTAGGGACCAGTAAATCGCTGCATAAAAGAAAGAGCGAATGAGGTGCTTTTTCCTTAGTGTCAGCAGCCTGCGATTATTATGTTTATTAGATTTTCTTGAAAGGGCTTCACATTTTCTCAAATATGCAGGAGAACTATATTTCCCCTCTGAGCCCTTACATTAGCATTTTGTGCCTCAGTCCTTGAATACAAGTAAAAGATGAATTTTTCAATTAATTTTAAAAGTTTATACCATCTGGATGGCACAGAACTAAGCAATGAAAACTCCCTTACCTGCACAACATCTGCCATTATCACAGAGCTAGCTTCTGCAGAGAAGCTAATAACTAATGCTGAGATTTTATGAAAAAGGTTTTTGAATCCACATTTAAGTTCTATTATATTACCCATACTGATGTCTTTCCATCTTAGAAATAAAGGACTGCTTAAGGTTCTATCCTTAAAAGGCAATTTAAAACATCAAGGCCTGGCTTTTCCTGTAAATTTAAGAAAATTACAACACAATGGAAGTTACAATACAAAGATACAGTAACCAATTCAGTGTATATCTAGTTTAACCACCAATAGGTGTACCACAGCTATTAGAAATTATAGACAAAAAACAGATTAGAATACCCTACTACCATCTAGCACATTAAGTGCTTGGGATCTTATTCCGTTGCATTATTTTTTGTCAGAGATGATGATACAAGGGCCACACCTAGCATTGCACATGAAAATCAATTTTTGACAACATTTCAAAAGAGCATACTGTTCTACCTCAATGGTCTTCTCTACCCTTAACCTGAGCACTGTAAGGTACAGTACTTTTGAAAGTATTTAAGACCACAGTTTGTATAATTTTAGGAGCAGGACTAACAAGTCATATGTGGAGTAGAAACAAATCAGAGTTTCCTCTGGGCACTTGTCCAACTCCCTTTTTTCTATTTCCTGCTCTGCCAGAACTCTTACATCCACCCAGGCCAAGTGCGCTTTCCTTCCATGTCTCCATTCCTATCTGTAAAATGGGTAAGAACTATACTTCCTTAATAAACACAGGATCTGTAGAGCAAATGTTGCAATATAGGTGCCTAACAATGAAATGGTCCAACACAGACTGTACAAAATAACTGGCTACGTTATTTGTTTGAACAGTACTATCACATACATAGTTAGCAGCTGAAAAACTGTTGGAAGAAATAGTGCTTCATAATTATGGTAATTTTTATTTAAATCCTTAAAACATTAACAGATATTGCTCCACTTAAACACCCATCAAAGAAGGGAGCAAAACATAAAACTGACAGCACAAAATTGACAATAAATGTATAAAATCAAATAAAAGGCAGTAAGGGAGAGGATGGATGTATTGGTGAGTTACTTTGTGTGTAAGAAATCCCAACTGGTATTAGCTACTCCAACAGATCCAATGGCTCCTGAAACTTTATCTATAGACGAAAACAACAAGCATTACACTGGAGCATCACTTCTACAGAGAGCTTGTACAAAACAAAGGGTCCGTCTACCCACAGAATCTATGCAACAGCACTTAAGTTATAAAAGCTAAGATGACAAAAAGCCATGAGCAGTATGATTTATACCAGTGGAAACAGTTATCACATTAGGTAGGTAACCTTTCAATAATACAAAAACTCTTCTGCTTGTTTGGGGTTGGCAGGCACTTTATGGTCAGTTGCAAAATTTTTCTACAATCACAGACTTCAGTCACAGCCTCTGCATCACAGCTAACTGTTGACAGCATAGCAGCATGAACATACAGCTCTCTTCACCAAAAAAAAACCCTCAAGCTATCAGGATACAACCAGCATTTTATGTTTAATTTAATCATTAAAATAGAAACAAGTCACAGACTGTGGTGAGGAAGCAGGCTCAAGGACAGAATGTTTTTGCCAGCATTGAGGAAACTCAAGTGTTACTACTGAGGCAGCCGAAAGGCTACAGTAAAAATCAAAGTTGGTGCAGAGCACAAGTCAGTTACCCTATTTATGTGGCTTGAATATTATTCTTACAACATTGTTCCATGTTTTCGCAGATGTCAGAGAAGTAAGTTTTACCAGGCCGCATGCTGCTCATTTGTCAAGCAACTCCTTGAAAAGCCAAGAATATACTACTGGCCAAATCAAATTAAATCAAATCAAATCAAATCCAGTCCCATTTATGCAATTTCGTCCTCTTGGTCTATTTTTAAGACTTAGTAGAAAAAGATAAGAAATTCAGTATCCACATATAAGTTAGAACTTCATAGCACTGTCTTCCAACTCTTTACTCACTGCATTGTCATTCACTTACTCCTTTTAATCCTTCTCATGCATTCATTGAGTTGGATCTGTACTTAGCATCCTTCAGTTACAACTGCAATACACTGGATCCAGTTTAGACTCATCTCTAATTTAATAACATCATACAATTAAGGAACAGTAGAATGCATCTGTAACAGCAGTCAGACCACAAAAATCTGCTCAGAAGTTATTTTGCTTACAGTAATTACAGATTTGCCTTCCACTCCCAATATAGGGGATCAACTTAGATGACCAAATTAATTTTTAAATCAGTCATGCAAACAGTTGAAGAGAGTCTGATGTCACCATTCCAAAAACACATCATGCAACATGACAGAGGGTCTATCTAATCATGCTGAGGAATTGAAACAGTCATAAGTAGGTATGGACTTTTTTCTCTGATTAAGATACCATTGTTGAAGTGCTTATTCTTGGATTAGATTTTGAAGGAAAGGGTCATTAATGTTTGCACTTTAGAAGGCAAAAATTGCCTATAAAATAATTCAGAAATGCACAAGACATTATGTCCCAATTCAGAAGCAGCAGTGGGAATATCAGAACATGCACACATACACACAGGACAGCATTCTGCTCAACTTCCAGGTTGAAGCATCAGTAACTTGTGTTAGAGAGAAAATGAGCCTGAAGAGCCTAGCAAGTTATGTTTAACACTCCTTTTATTGCAGTAAAAATTTTAGTTTTTATAAAATCCTCAAATTACAGGATATACATATAATCAATCTCATTGCAAGTCTTTAGCAGCTGTAGAGCATTAACTGCATGCAGTTGCTTCTGCAGTGTGCAAGTATTCTATAAATAGCTAATTATGTTCAGAGAGCAAGACAAGTAGTCAAAGAATATCATATTCAGTTACCAACTGGTTCATCAGTACCAAGAGGTTGAGCAAAAAATTGAAATAAGCTTATAAATACATGGCTCTGATCTAAAAACTAATACAACTGAAAAGTCTGAATGATATCCACACCACAAACAAAAGAACTCAATAGTTACAGGAAAACATTGCTTCAAAACTGTTTTTGAAGGAGTTTCACATAAGGTTTCTCTGACCATGGAAGAATAGTTAAGTTCAGTGCTATAGAAGGTTATAGAAGGCCAATGAAAGCCAACTTTATGCAATTAGAATACTAACACTGACTACAGAAGATTCAGCAAATACTTTGCCTTGAATTTCTGGAAATTGTGATCAGATAGGTATTTCCACGACCTACACTTCAGCTGCTGGGTGAATGCACAATCAATGTAATTAATTTATGCATTTAATTTAATATTCACTTCTGTAGTCATGACACTGGCTTCAGATCAGTCATCAGCTGGATTTATGCCAAGAAATCCTACACCCGTTTATTTCAGAAGCTGCCTAAACAGGTGCAATTCTTTATGTAAATTTCCCATCACAATGAGAGTCTCAGAAACTGGAATAACCATTTATATAGAGCTAGCTACAGATTAATTTTCTAGAAAGCTAACATGCTTGAATTACTGCAGTCTCACATTTGTGTGGACACAACAACTCTGCAATGACTCTGCAAAAGTTACTTCATTTACATTGATTAGTTAATTTGAGACATAGTTAAAACTTTAAGCATTGCATCTTTGTCTGAAAATCCTGCAGGTCAGCTGTTTGGCTTGGTAAAACAACTTGTAATGACAAGAAAACCGCAGAGTTTTCTGTGATCAGAGTCCTGTTATTTCTTCCAACAGTGTAATCTAAGACTGTCACCAGGTAGAAACTTGGGAGAGTTCTTTTTAGGTATTATTAATAAAAATAGCCTCTCCTTCAGAAGAAGTGTTATCTATGTCAGCTTGAAAGATTTTAATCCCTTGGGTTAACTTTAAAGTGAGCTGTATTTCTACACTGAGTATAGTAAATTGGACAAAACAGTTCTACAGATACATTTAGTAAGCAGAAGAATACTGTCCAAAGTGTACTGCATAGGTATGTGTATCAACTATCCACTGGAGACATCCTAAAGGAGCTATAGTTCCAACTAACATAAACCTAGTAAGCACAGATCTCTTATAATAAGTTTCAATCAATCTCAAACAATCCTTGATTTTAAAAAAAAAAAACCAAAACAAAACAACAAACTTTTATGATTGGGCATGTTTTAGGTAGGATGCAACTACTTTTTTTCATCAATGAACAATACAGCACAGTAATTTTAAGTTTCTATTATTTGTTTTTGATATGCTAAATTTCGTATTATCTCCAAGAAAAGCATATATGTATTTTTATACAGCCTGGAGTGAGATCAGTGTAAAACCAGGAATTTCCAATCATCAGCAGAAGTGCCAGCTGCTCATAATGTTCACGAAACATGAGTGCCTGAATTTGGCTATGCAACAGTTGGTGCCAATCTGCTTATAAAGGAAATGCTGCTGAGGCATAGTCTTCTTACAAAAACAGGGCACGAGGGCTTCATTATTAAGTGTTCAACAACAATCCTGAGCTCGGTGAAGAGAGTCCTGAAAAATCAGATTTAAAGAGAGTTTTAAAATCCTACAGCATTTATCAGAAGTATTATCTAGATACATCTCTTTCATTCATTTCTTTTCTCAACATCACACATACACAGACACACAAGTTAAATTCCTTAGACCAACTCAGTGCTGCAGTATCGACCAAGAGCTTCAGAATTCTTAACTTTTAAATGTTAATATTTTAACTAACTCTATATCCATCCTCAGCTGGAAGCTACTGAACTAGAGAAGCAGAAAAATGCTACCTTCAAGCAAAAAAAAAAAAAAAAGGATTAAAAAGACTATAAAAGCACTATAAAAAAGAGAAAAAAGAATAATGCTTCATCACAAATAGTGTAAGGAGTTGGGAGGCAATTGTGTGATTAGGCTACTTCTTGTCAGTATGCAAGAACCCTGCACTGCAGAAGCAACTATTAAAAGACAGACATGAGAAATAAAACCCACATCACCAGTTTCCCTTAAAACTACAAAAATGCCAGCAGAACATTTTGGATAAACTAGTTCTATTGAAGATTAGTTTTAATATTAAACAGCTTAAATAACTTTTAGATACCAAAGTAGTAAAGCAACTTCATAGACGTTGTTGGTGTTGTATATTATTATTGTTGTGTATTATTATTGTTGGTGTTGTGTATAATTGTTTGTCGTAGGATGGAACAATTGATTTCTTACAAAAATAGGGAATAGGAGACAATTAAGTTTATGATTCTCAGACCTGTCTTTGCATACCATGGCAGCCACTTTGTTGGCACTTCAGCAATGGAATAGTCGTAAGAAAATTTCTGAGAAAACACCTGAGAAAATGCTCATAGAAATATTTACGATTTCAAAGTCTAAAGCAATAATATTGGCTTGACCAACTTTCAAAATTACTAAGGTTCTATTTAAAACATAATTTGCCTTATTTATGAATTTAACTAAAGAAGGTAATGAACATGTTTAAGATCATCCACAGGATTTTTTTTCTGTCAATACAACATAAGTTTTTAAGTGCCTTTTCATACATGGGCTTAGCCTCACAAATACCTAGAATCTAAAAATAAGGAAATCTTTCTGATAAGACTTTCTTCTCCCAATGTGTAGTTTTAATTACACAAGCATGTTCTGAAAGCTACCATTCAAGATTGGTGGTACATTTATGATCAGCTACATGAAATAAATCTAGCCTTTAGCCAGTCAGGGTTTTATTTAGCTTAGCATCCAGGTATATTTCACATTCTGTAATTGCCATTTGCAAATGTAGTATTACGATTTCTGCATTCATTTTAGAATGAGAAGCTTCTGAATGCCTAAGCACTATGCAGTTGAACACTAACTTCCCAAATCAATTTAGTACTTACCGACAGTATGGATTTCGCCGAGAAGAGTAGCGTAATGTAAGAAACCTATAGTAAATGAATGGCTGAAGCAGACTCCCTTGTCCACTGAAAGAGAATAGTTCAGTAGAGCTTACTAGTGACAAAAAAACCCCAAACAAAACACAAAAATCAGGAATTTGTCTAAGAAAAGCAGGCAAACTACTTGTGCTCAAAAAAACCCTAGATCTGGGTTACACTGGTTCAAAAAATCTAGATCTGACAAGACAAAGTACATAACCATACACTTATAAATGCAGAAACTTACATTATAGAATAAAACCTCTTAGTGAAGCAGTTAAAGAAGTGCTGTTCTTGTATTGATCTAATATTTATGAAGTGTTTTTATATGCCTCATTTCTGGTGGTGTGCAAAGAACCACAGGAATGATGGTGGACGCGTGTTCCACAGCAAGAAAACACTTGTTGGTCAAGCACAGAAACTGGCTGACATAAGTAGTCCAGTTACAGTGACACTTTCCAATCTAATTGCAGCACTTTGAATGTCTGGACTGTATTTCTAGTATCTTTTGCAAAACTTCTCAGAACACACTGCAGACAATTACAGATGTATAATGAGACTTTAAGGCCAAGCTAATACCCAGTGATTTCAGTTACACTGAAATTAGGTTTTGGTGTTTCACACAACTGCCGTTTCACATGGCTCTGTTGTGAAATAGTGAAAACACAGCACTCAAACCATACACAGCAAAGCACAGAAATGCCCTAAGTTTTAGTGACTGAAGCCACTAAATAACACATTATTTTAAAATTCTGTTTGAATTCAAACATTACGGTTCCAGTAAGTAGAACTCCTTCAAGTATTAGCAGCATCTTTGCCCAGAAGAAAATATATAAAGTGACAGTGGGCTAGAAGAAATCTTGAAACCTGTACAATATTTACAAACAATTTAATATGCTACATTTAAAGAACAAAATCTCACAATAGCTGCATTTAACCATCAAGTTACTTTAAAATTTGGCATATGATCTTTTACCAGCTTCAGTATCTATTAGATGACATATCAAGTAGCAACATTTCACATACTACATTCTCCACAGAGAAGCAACAGGAAAAAAAAAGCTATACTTAAGTTCAAAGCATCTGAAAGGTTCAGATACTGGATAGAGTCTATCTATCAGCTGGTAAGTGGTCTCAAATGAAATGGAATCCTTGAGGGCTGAAGCACTGAAATGTTCAGCCGATATATCAAAAGAAAAAGACAAATTATATATCCTATCCACTTCCAAGAAGATAAAACCTCCCTTCTACTGCTTATGAGACCACTGAAGACAAATGCTCTAACTATGCTATTGCTTGTATAGAACAAAGGCTGTATTCCCCCTCCAAATACTAAAAGGCAATGACCCAAACTTCAGTGACTGGCAGGTCATTATGCCTATACAACTTCAGTACGATTCCAACATGTTCAAGATCCTCAAAATTAATTCAATGGGCTGCAAAGCAGGCAAACCCAACTGGAATTAAAAAAACCCACAAGGGTCACTGCTCAGAAGTAACATAGGGGAGAATGCAACCTACTCCTTCTTGTACACTTTTTGCATCATGAAACTTCATGCCATTTAAATTTCAGGAATCTAACTTTCAAAAATAAGAACTACCTTTCAGTGAGGCTGAAGATATTAATATTCTATTAAACTAACCAAAATTAAACGTACTGAACAATGTACTGATAGGAATGTAGGCGAATCCAAGTTTCAAGCCTGAAAAGCTTCCATGTGACTCATCACCCACGCTAGGAAAGGGAAGGTTTTTTTGGTGTTCAGTTACATCATAGTGAATGCTTTTTGATGTCAGGATGCACCAACTTAAGAAGCCTAGGAATCAATTAAATTTTACTCTAAATTCAAGCCTTGGTCAGGCAGAACCATACAAATGTAGTACTATGATCCACAGAGAACTTATTTGCAAAAAGTAGTCTCAGGTAGCAAGTTTCTAGTTATTTAAATATTTATCGTAATTCTTACCTGAAGAGCATAAAAACTGTAGCTGGCATCAGGAAAATTTCATTGCAAGCAATGAATTTTAGAATATTCTGTTGATTAGCATTCAGTTTCTCTAAAAGATTTCTCAAGAAGGGCAAACTATTTGAACTTCGTGCCTTTAAAGAAAAAGTTATTTACAGAAAACATACAAGTTACACCTATCTTCATAAGCACGCAGAAAACAAAATACAAACATTTACCACCCATTTCAGCATTTTAAGACTTTATCAGTATTGAGATTAGTATCCTAAGGAAAACTACTGCAGGCTTGGAACTCCATAATTTACAGAGTTCAGTTAAAAGCATCAGGTGTCGCAATTCCCTCATCCACCCATTTTAGGTTCAGCTGCACAGAGATGGCCATGGGCCTTGTTCAGTCCCCTAGGAGGGAGTGCCCATGGTAGCAAGACAGCCCAGTTAGAAACACCAAAGCCTGGAGTTACATTAAGATGCACAAGGCAGTGCATTGAGCAGCAAGTCCAACTGGCAAATACTCTGCTTGCTAGTTTCACCTTGTAGTTTGTTACTTTACTACTGAAATTGGACAGTAAAATTCACAGGCTATGGTTTAGTTTGGAAAAGACACATCTTAAGTTTCAACTTAACTGTTTCACAGCTTTTGCTTCCTTCAAAGAAAAGCATTTGAAGAAAAATAATTAGTGTCAACTCCAACATATCATTGAGTCATTACAAAGGGGAAAAAACAAAAAAAAACCCCACAGAACCCAACCAACCCAAAAAAGTCTTCTCAAATTCTCTGTGCTGAGATTCCATACTACAGCTTCACTCTAATTCCCCTATTGCAGCCAAAGAAAACCAAATCACAGCTACAACTTAAAACCTGTTTATAAACCCCAAGAATACCAACTGTATTACTTGTAACACATATATCATACTTACATCAAGAACCTTCTTTGTGTATGTGGCAGCATGAAGCAAAGAGAACAGCAGAACTGGAAAAATGCTCACTGAAGAAAGCCATAAGGAAAATTACAAGCTGCACAAGTGTTTCATTTCTCCATGATACTACACAAGTCATAGAACGATGGCTCTTTGCAAGATGTCGGCTGGAATGACCTATACTGGATGAAGACATGTATAAGTCTAAGACTTACAGCTCTTCCTTTTGCTTCTTACACCTTTTTGCTATGCATTTTTATTAACTTCAAAATACAGGTGTCTACAAGTATGCAAAAGTATAATACACACCATTACACACCAGTGTGTTTCTACTAAAGAAATGCATTCTTTCTGCACAGAAGGCACACGAGGTTACTACTTAAAACCTCTTAAACACATGTAGTCATATTTTTTATTAAAAGATGCTACAAAATTAATTTGTTTACCAAATAAATGCAGTTGCCAGCCATTCCGATTTTACAGAGCAAGAATGTAGACATTTCTCTGCCAGAAAGATTTTAAGAGTAGGACATTAAGCGTACATAGCGTGGCATAAAGAAATGTCAGCCCTTACATGTCACCTTTGACAATCCACAGGAGTACATTTTTTGCAGACTTTATTGGTTTTATAACTTATCTGTGAAAGCTGCTACTGAATAATTATCTCTACATGATGTATGTCTACTACAGTGAGAAGTCATATATAAAGCCTGTACTAGCAATAAATGAAAATTACCAACTTCTCCAAATATCACTGGAGGCTGGTCATAAAATCCACCAAACTGAAGTCTCAAAAAAAGAAAATCTAATCTAAATCACTGCTAGAGACTGCAGTGCACTAATTAAAGAGTGCACTAAATAGAGCTGATTAAACTGAATATGGATCAATCAACATAAGCCTCTCATATTTTACATAAAGTATGTCCTAAGAATAGCAAACATATCAAACTTGTTCAAACTAGTTTTTCAAATCATGGCACAGGTGATGAAAAGAATCAGGATTTTAGTATACTTAAAAACATTAGCAGGGTGACACAAGTAAAGGATACTTGTAACAGGGTAGGAATTCACAAAGATAAGGGAGTACAACAGGTAGTGGCAGCTGTCCTCCAGCAAAGCCTGGGCCAGAAATGCCCTGCTAAGCTGGAAGTGCGGTAGCCTTTGGTGTAGTCGGAGGGCACTGGTAAGAGCATTTGCCAGCAAGGCACGCTGATAAAAGCTTGCTGCTTCATGCAACCTGCAAATCATCAGAGCAGATGTTACCATGCAAACCAAGCTCAGAAGTCTTCTACCCTTGAGAATTGCATCACAATTGAACAACACCTGAAGTATTTATTTCTATTATTGTACACATGCACTATTACCAAAAAATAACTCAAGAACTGGTTAACACTGACTTTACTGTAGGTGCCTAGAGTAAAACAACTCAATATATTACTCCATTTACACAAAAAAATCATTCATTTACCGATACTTTATATTTGCTCAATACATTTTCCAAACACATCTGAACGTGTTTTAAACCAGTCTAAAATTGTAAGCTGTTCTGACAAAAAGCATCCAAGTAAGCTGAATAACAGCAATTTACCTTTACATGAAAAAACAATTCTATGCAAAGGGAATCTAGTTCCTTTGTAAATTTTTAATGCTATTTTAAAATATTACAGTACATACCCTAGAAGAGGCAGGACAAATAAAGCTGAGCAGTAAACTGTGAACAAGCGGGAAATCCACATTGCTGTATCCAACTTGTTAGCCATGAGAAATTGCTACATTGGAAAAGAAAGGAAGGGGGAAAAAAAAAGACCAACCCCAACAGAAGTTGGTATCTTAGTATTTGCATACAATGAACATTCCTGACAGCCATATTGAATTGCAAGTCTTTCTCCAACCTCAAATATAAGCAAATCGTAGCTTGAAGCAGAAAGCTTCTTTTTGTTCTGTAATACTTGGCTCCTATGATGTTACTAGCCAGATCAAAAATAGCTCAGCTTCCTCAGAACCAAGAGTCTCCTTTGGGCATTACAATCAAAGACACAGGTAAGAACTTCTAGAAAAATTTTTTTATCCCAACCTACCTCACTAAACAGTCAGCTTCACAAATGTTACCACGTAGGGCCTCTAGACCTGATTGACTGTTGTATCTACTGCTTCAAGATTTCCTTTAGAATACACTACACACACCTGAGGCTAAATCTCCACAATTCTTAGCAAATGAAAAAAAAATATAGGGACAAGTAAAGTTAGCACAACTACACTACAAGGAAAGTGGCATCGTTTTGGCCTACATATTCCTGGCCTTGAAAAAGCAGAGAACTTTTCATAGTAATCCTGCACCTCTCCTGTTGTTGAGCTGTCCCTAAACCACAGCTCTCCTCAGTCCTGATACAGCCCCAGTGCCAGAAAGCCTCTAATGAAACACTGTTTGGTTTCGGCTATTATGTGCCTCAGAGTCAAAACAATGGCTTTCTTGCACCTGAAAGAGTTAATTTTTTTCCCAAATTTGGACCAGCTTTTGAAGATTCTTCTTTTCCTCTTTATTCCTAGCGCATCTCTATGGAAATTACCAGAAACCTACAAGCATCTTCATAATATGATCTCGTATCTTACTTGCACAATATAACTATAGAAATGGCATGAAGCTGTGTCAAGAAAGGCTTTAGGTTCCGTATCAGGAAAAGGTTTTTCACCCAGAGGGTGGTTGGGCACTGCAACAGGGTCCCCCAGGGCAGTGGTCACAGCACCAGCCTGACACAGTTCAAGCGTTTGAACAATGCTCTCAGGCACATGGTGTGACTTCTGGTGTGACCTCAGCAGGGCCACGAGTCGGATTCGATGATCCTAGTGGGTCCCTTTCAACTCAGCGTATTCAATGATTCTGTGAAATATAGATGCTACCACACTGAATTACCCTCAAGTGAGCCATTTTCAAGAGCGGCGGCACACCAACAGCACGCTTTCAATCGGAAAGCGAGAGCTGCCTCCCCCTGCCCGCACCCGGGCGAGCAGAGCCTCGCTGCCTTCCAGCAGGACCCCCCTGCCGCCGGAGAAGCCCCGCGGCCAGCCCGGGCCCTTCAGGCCCGGCAGCTCCTTACCACGGCCCCGCCGCCGGCCCCGCCTGGCATCGGCCCGTTCTGCGTGGAGTCCGCCATGGCCGCACCTGCGGGGAGAGAAGCGCCTCAGTTTGTGGGACAGCGCGACCGCAGCCGCCGCCTCCCGAGCTGCCGCTCCCGGCCCGGCCGCGACCCACCGCAAGCGCCACACCGGGCACGGAACACGCTCCGCCGGCTCCCGCTGCCGGATGCGGCCGGACGCCACTTCCCGCGGGCCGCGGGGCTGCCGGGCAATGTAGGCGGCGGCTGGGCCGCTCCCGACGGCGCCTGGCGGCGGCAGCAGCAGACGGCGCTGGGAGGTGGCGGTGGATGGCCCGCTGGGATCGGGGCGGGCCCCGGGCTGCGGCTGCCGCGGCGAGCCCGCTGGGCAGGGCGCTCGTCTCTGTCCCGGCTGTCCACAGCAGCCCCGGCAGCAGGTGCTCAGCTCCGTCCGTCGGGTCTGTACAGCGGCGCTTGTGTATGGTGACGGCAGCAGCAACAAGATTAATGCTCGCTTCGGCCCCGGTTTGGGGAGTGCTTGCTCACTGTGGGCCAACCTGGATTCCAGAGCAACCTGGCGAGGCTTAGCGCTGTGCATCAGCAATATAAATAGGATTCGTGAGGTCACAGAGCCCAGGCAGGGCACTCCGCAGGTCCCGGTGCTGCGGTGCTGTCGCACAAAAAAGGTGTAAGGTTGTGTCCTGTGTATTGGTGTTATTGGTTTCCTATAATGTAGAAAGGGAAATAAAGGGGGGGGGGGGGAAGCCCCTCTTCAAAGCCACGTTTGCCTAAAGATTTTGTCAGCGGCATTGCATTAAAATGGGGGATTTTGAAGCATGTTTCTGAAATCTTTGGTCAATAATCATTAAACCATAAAGTTAGGGAGCTTTACTCGAGTACAAGTATATCCACAAAATCAGGAGGACCAAACTGGATAGCACAAAACAAAAGAAGCCTTCTGCTCACTCTCCAACATGTAGCATATGTGATTTGCAAGACCTTGGAAAGGTTTAATTCTCCCTTTGTTAATCGTCCCCTTGCCTTTAATATTGATTTTTTTTTTTTAATTATGTGTGTCAGATAGCTATGTGAACATGTTTCTGTTCTCAGCTGGAAGTCTGTAACTCACCTGAAGTGGCATCAAAGCAAAAGAAAACAAAATGCGGGCCTCATGACCAACACCTTTGACTTTTAGCTCCTATGGCTCCTTGTGGTTTGTGCTTCTGGCTTTCTCTCAAGGATGTGCAGGAGGTTCCCCCTTCTGGCAGCATGGGTTTCAGGACAGCAAGCCATCTGCTCCAGGTTCTAATAGATCCCAGATGCTCTCAATTCGATTACTCTTTAGCAGCAAGAACGACATATTCTTGTGACCAAGGATGTTGGAATCAACATCCGCAATGAGCCTCATTTCTGGCTTGTGATGATTAAACTTGAAGATTGATTGGAAGGCACTCAGGAAGAATGTGTAATGAAGTATGTTGAAGTATGTTGACAAGAAAGGAGCAAAAGAGTCAGTTGAAAGGGATTCTAATACCATAGCAATTACAAATAATCTAAGTAATCTTAGGGTAATTAATGCTTTTTAAATTGAAGATGCAGGACCTGATTTTCCACTTCTCTCCCCACCATTCATCTCCCACTAAAGTGACTGAGAAGTAGGCAAAAGAACTACCTCCTGTTTTGGGATGATTTTTCTACAGGTGGAGGAAACTCTAGCAGGAGAGAATTAGGACTCTCAGTGTGTCTGTTGGGCATTCTCAAGTGTGTAATAAAAAGACTGACTAACGTTTATGCTAAACCAAAATAAAGGCTTCAAATATAGCCCAGTAAATTTAAGTTGAACCATACAAGGTTATTATATTACAAAATGAAATATTGATATATCCAGGCAATTTGTTTAGATTCAACTGAAATGTGAAGACCACTGAATGTTTAACTGAAATGTCACAAGGGAAAATAACCTGGTCAGTGTTCAAGATTATTTGTGTTTCTTAAATTAACCTAGGATGGCAACTCCATGTCTTTAGCAAGAGTGCTTTTTCATTTCTTAGCACTTGTAATGTAGGAGTACTTAATGCACATATAGGCAAAGCATTCATTTCTAGAGTCTCGTTTGGTGTCTCTTGGTCGTAACAGCAAAAGTTGTCTTTCACAAATTTGCCTTTATTTAATTTAAATAGATTGTTAAGCCATTATTTATTTCCAAAAGTTAATGAATTTTAAAATATCATACTTTGGAAGACTTAATAAGAAATGTCCCTCTTCACCCTTCGCAACTAGTCCCCCTTTTCTTCATATCAATCCTTATTTTCCTGAATTTCCACTTTTGTTCTGCACCTTTGTTGTGTCTTGTTCAATGTAGTCTCTTCTGTTGAGCACTTCAGACCATGCTACTCTTTAGTTTATCTTGAAAGAAGACATTAAATTATATCTTTAGAAATCAAGTGTCAGCTATTGGCTTCTCCTTTTCCCAATTCTCTTCTGCTATGACATTGCTGATTAAGCAGAGAGGAGGAGCAGAAATTGATCTGTGTGTTATTAATGATTTTGTTTCCAACAGTTGTAAGACAACCCTTCCATACCATCAAGGCACCAGTTTGCTTTCATTGGTGATTGATAGTTCAGATACTTAGAAGAGTATCATTGTGATTGCTGAGGACATACCTTTCTCATTAGCGGTATAGTCCCATTTCTCCACTGTGGCAGTCCAACACGATCAGTGTGGACATGGGTCAAATTGTAAGTAACACATCTCTATTTTCCCCCAATAAATTCATAAGCCTGTCAGAGGATTACTGACAGTAATGATACCTGTGGTCAGCTTGCTCAATTAAAAAAGTTATGGATGCAAAGGAATATATTTTGATCTTTTATGCCCAGACGTATACACCAACTTCCACTAATCTGTTTGATGTCTCCAGGGGGAAAAAAATAAAGCATTTTACTGTGTCTGCAAAATAATTCACACATTTTAGAATTACATGGAAGAAAATACGAAATGTAATGCTTTACATTTGTTTAGCAAGGCTGAGACTGGGAGGCTGAGACTCTCCAGAGGCAGTGCATGTTTACTAATGCTCACAACATCACCATTAATTAGATGAAGTTCAATGAAGACTTTAGGTCAAAAAGGTTAGTAATTTACTTGTAGGCACACAAGCAGTAGCATAGCTGGGCTGGAAATGGAATATACAGCTCCAGAACCACCATTGCCAGTTTTCTTCTTAGTCATGATGTGTTTTCATGTGAAGTCACGTGCAAAACTCCATAGACAATTTGAAGCCAGTTTGAATATCCAAAGTAGGCTCTGATGATGTTTCAAATTAAATGCTGAGAAACTCATTACAGATACTATGGAAGTATTTTATAAACAAAAATTCTTATTCAATGTGTTTTGATAGCCATAATAAATACTTTATAGAACCGGTATTTTGCATTACAGGTTGTTTTAAATTTGAATTTTTTATTGACTTTTTAATAGCATCACCATCACAAACATGCAATCTTTTGTGGTCTCCAGTGGCCTCAATTCTCAATCATTTTAACAGAAGATGGTGTAGCATTGTTTAGGTGATGTTCATCACCTTGCAGCAAGGGCAGTTGAGGTTCAGATAATGATTTATCTCTTTTGTCCTGGATTTGAAAGAAGGTACTGTTGCTAACGTCTGTATATAGTTTTCATTTATTTCAAATAAAAGAGAGAACATTCCTCCAAGGCTGATAGGATTGCAGTTCCTCGTAGCCAAACTAGCTCCATTATTTGTATCAGTAGTGTATAATGCAAAGATAAAATAAGTTTTTATGCAAAGTTGTAATGAACAATTTGGTTCTTGTTTGTGATTATCTCAAGCTGGCTGCCCAAATCTCAAGAAACAATAAAGGACATTGGGTAAAGGGCTGTTCCATTTTTCAGAAAAAGAAACAGAAGTCTTCTGTCTCTACCAAATTGCGTTGTGATTTTTGCTTGATGGTCTGTAGCAATATCAAGTATGTTCTTCTTTCTTTTCCCTCGCAGCTGGAGTTTCCATTTACTCACCCTTCCTGGAAGCATTACCCTTTTCATCAATGTGTGCCAAAGTAGTGAAAAAGAGAAACCACAAAATTTTTGAAGATGTGTGAAATAGATGTGAAAAATTTCTTCCAGTTGCATTCTTGCATTTCTTCCAGTCAGCATTTTCATAACTCTTGGCGTTTTGTTATATCCCTATGTTATTAAAATAAATTAACAGAAGCTGCAAGTGTAAGCTGAAGACTGTACAAAGAAATATGATAAATTTATATATCTTTTGTAAGATTGGAAGCATGGCACAAGGATTGTCATGTGATTGAATCAGAGAGCAGCCTTGCCAGTGTATTTTATTTGCAATGTCAAACCCATTAAGGACATGAAAAATATTGAAAATTTAAGAATGGAAAGAAAGATGGACAAGTGTTCTTTTAATAAATTAATTAAAAGAAGATGAGGAAGATTTTAGAACTCTGCAGCAAGAGACCATATCAACAAATGGAGGAACACAGTGAATTATAGATGTAAACTTTCGACTACCTGTAGTGCTTGATTATAAATATCACAACAGGAAAGATTGATAAGCATCCTCTTGCAAGCTCAGAGAAGTATCTGGAAGTGTATTGATCAATGCTGAACTCACTACCGAGTTGCTGGTAAATGGCTTCCTTATCTTGTACTAATCACAGGCTACAATGAGAGAATAAAAAGAGGACAAGGGACAAAACCCCAAACCTGTGAGCTTTCCCAAGAAGTTCTGTTATGATGCAAGGAATGTTAGCTCTACGTATGCAGAGAAATGTGAAAAGAAATATTCCCTTTCTAAAATACTGTATGTTATATGATCTGAGCAAAACCCCATAAAGATTGATGACAGTAACACTTGACATGGTTCTGCACTAATAACTAAAAACTAGTAACACTATAATCTGTGGTCATGTTTTCTTCAGCAGAGATATTATTATTACGTTCTGCCACTCATTCAGTGCAAGCAGAAATTTGCAGATGAATAATTAGGGTTGCAAGCTATATAAACTGAATAAAAATGACCCACCAAGAAATTTTCTGCTTTTATCTGAAGGTGACACAAGCCAAAAAGTGTACCAGCCAGTATGTCGGGAATCCCATCCCATTCACATACAAAACTTTTCTCACACAACAGATGTGGGGGATGCACATTTTTTGTTCTTTGCACCTCCAAAGCTGCCTCTGGTTTCATTCACAAGCATCTTTAGACCTTTGTTCAAGTCTGTCTGTGTCATCTGCACTCTTACCATCATTATAAAGGTCCTAGGCAGTAAAGGTATATAGGTATATATAGAAGACCAACATAAACCTATATAATATATAATTATTAAATAATAATATATATTAAATTATTTAATTAAAATTAGAAGAGGCTTCAGAGAAAAGCTTTTGATATTTGACAGTTTTTTACACAATCCAGTCTATTTTCCTAACCGGGGTAGGTTTGAGTGATCTCATTTATTGTATTGCATAAATTATTCTTGATCTTTTAATACATGCTCCAGGTGCTGAATTTTCAAAAGCACTTTGCAGTACATATAAACTCTGAAATCAGTAACTTTCTGCATTCTTTGTGAGATCCCATTCAGAAATTCTGTCACAGAAAACTGGGTGGGTGATTACATGTAGGAATATGTGGAAGTATTTTTAACATTTGATATTGGATATTAAATTTTAAATGCAGCTGACTGACATATCCAATGATAAGTTCCACAGGTATTTTATTTCTTTTTTTGGAGGTGGGATATTTTTATTCATTGGTGTTTATTCATTCACAGCCAATCCAATTCCAGACATAGCAGGCAAGTGTTTAAGTTTATAAAATTAATCCCTCTATTTTTTATTTTATTCTGTATAATTTAGTTAGATTAATTTAGGTTTGTAATCATTGCCAAAAAAAGGTATATGCATATTTTATCCAACTGTTTTTGGGAGCCACTGGTAATCAATAACAGCTTAAAACTTAGGAAAGATAAAGAATACATGGAAAGACAATCAGGTTAATTAGATTTGTCCTTCCAAACACTCATAGGTAAAGTCTATCCATTTAAATCTGATTTAATCATGTGCTGAAGTGGCGTGAAATTGAATGAAATCAAGCTGTCCATATCCCAGAAAATGTTCTTACTGAGATATAAAAATCCTCAAGGATACCAATTAGTCAGATAGTCTACTTGATAAGTCAAGGATAAGTTTCTTGCTCAGTCACAATGCTTCTGATTTATGTATTGACCAGAGTGACTGGTAATAGAAGGATACTATTTGAGGCTCATAACTTGTAATTGAGTTCAGCCTTCCATGCTGTGACTTTTGCAGAAATGACCCATCTTATACTTCTTTAGCAATCTTTCCTTGTTTATACAGAGCCAGTAGTAATTACTTGATTTGGAAGGTAAAATACAGAGAGGTTAGGGTTCAAGGGAGATATTTGCCATTTACACCAGGGAAATTGTAAGTAACCTAGAGAGGGTCACAAGTAAAATGAAGAGTTAAACACAGAGCAAGATTCTTGACGTGTATGACAGCTTCTACAATTTAATAGTCAATGTATTATCAATCAGTGACTTGGGAAGAGAAACACAGGGAATTCAGGGTATGTCTATAAAAAACTGAGTACACTCACTCTTAGCTTCTTCATTGAGGTTTAATTGGACTTTTGGTGAGTTATATTATTTTCCCTACCTGATAGGAATTTTGATCAGTTGCACAGTTCCGAAAAGTAAGCAAATTCTCCTAATCAAAAGATAAAACTGAGATTTAAAAAAAAAAAATCTTTAAGATTGCTTTACAGTGCAGTTGGTCCAAGACCACTACAAATAGTTCTCACATGGCACCTTTGTTTTAATCTTCATGGATGACATTATGAAGAGGGCCTTTATTAAAAACCTTGAAATATTAAAAAGTCTGGCAAAATCCTCACATGATTCCTTCAGAGTCTTTTATCTGCAGGAAGAAACAATGTGCAGACATAAAGTTTAAAATAATTCTGACAGGAGCTGGGAAAAAGTTCTGTAAGTTCACCTGATGCAAGAAAATCCAGTGACTGCATGAGTGATACCCCAGGAAAGAGGCTTAAAGAGAAGAAACCCCAACAGTTCTCCATATAATTCCCTGGCAGCCCATTGGGGAGGCAGAAGCTATGAGAAAATATCGTCAGCAGGTAAATTCATGATGAGTGAGGTAGGAAACATGGGAAGATGTTTGGCCACTAGGAGTTATTCATGATAAGGATTTTGAGCAGCATTCTAGGATTAAGACTGGCAGTGTGGAAAAAAAGAAAACGGGAAAAGAAGATGAGAAGGAAAAATTTTAATTTACATACTAATTTTAGCACAAGTAAAAAAAAATTTAAAAAACAATCCCAAAGAAACAGAGAAACAGAGGTATTAGAATACCTAAAGAAACATCAGCCTGGAGAAAGTTGAATTGTAAGAAGAAAGCTGTAGCAGGTAGTGGGCTTATAATAGGAATGGGCTTGACAAATGAGGGATGAACAATAAGAAATGAGACAATAATTTACATGCATCAGCATATGAATCTGTATCCTTGAAGATTTTCAAGATTCAGCTATAGTCCTACTTCAAGGAGGAAGTTTGGACCACCGAACCCCTGGGATCCCTTCCAGTCAATATTTGGATGGTTTTGTGAAAAGTGAGAATCTTAAGCAGCAAAAATAAAGAAATTGGAGCAACTAGTGATGGGTGTGATACCCACCTTTGTCAGGATAACAAATACCTCACGGAAAAGCCGACATTGTTAAGGGGTACTGAAGGATAAGGAGTCTTAAGGATTCATAGGAATTATAATGACGAGTAACAATGAAGGTTAATAACAGAATAAATGTTTTCATGAATTCCATCGTTATGAGAAGTGTTGATTTCTAAGACACAGGCAAAAGAATACAGGTTATTTGGATCCATACAGCACAGCTATTCTAAGTGCTACAGCTCACAAACTTCTTCATCAATACTGCATCAAAAAGCTGAGCTGCTACATCAGTCTTGGGTTTGGAAATAAAAAATGCTCTAATATAACTATTTGTTGAAAATAACCCTGGACTAAACAATTGCAAGTTGACATGGTCCAAAATAAATTGAATTAACAAAAGGTGTTCCTGTAAGCTTTTTATATTTGACAAGAATATCCCTCAGTAAATTAAATAAATAAATAGTGAGGTCATCAGTTCAGAGAAATTCAAGTAAAAGTAAAATAAGAAAATAAAAAATTATATATGCTATAGCAGGATGTCTGTAATTCCTTCCCCAGTCTCTTAAAATGGCCAAGAGGAAAAATAAAATCTCAATATTAAAATGTGTAGGCTGGTGACATAAATCAAAAAATAAGGAACTGAAACAGATTATAAAGAGTTGTATTCTTCGGAGGAGTAGCAGATTTTACGAGAGGATAGCAGAAGAGAATTGCTCTGTATTAGGTAAAAGCAGGACAGGCATGCAATTAGTCAGGTTGAAACTGATATAAAAATAAATTAGTATAAATTGCTAATCATCTCTTTAGATTAGAAACAAGAAGAATATGTAAGATCCTTACAGTGAAAACACTGGAATTAAAACATCTGAATACTTTTAAATTGGAGTTTAGTAAATTTATACAGCTTGACAACCCAGATGATTCCTTCTGAGATGTTAAGAAGAAAGTCTCCAAATCAGCCTTAGAGGGTTTGAGTTAATTGTACCCATTCACTGGGAAGTGTGAAACAGCATCAAACATTATTGTTTTTACTGTTTTGTTTTAAAGGATACTATGAACAAACTCACAAAACTGAGAGAATTTCACTGGTTAGTGTATCCTTTGAGAACTGCTGCTGCTAGTGCTGATACACTAAAACTTTAAATAATTATTAGTTTTTTGTAGCAAAAGTGCTTCTCTATCATGCATATTTATTCTTTTGTGATTTTATTTTAATAATCTCAAAAATGTTGCAATTCTGCAATTTCTGAGAGAAAACAATTTTGCTACATGTCTGTAAAAAAGCATCTCTGAGGTTCTGTGACTAAAAGGAGATGCCATTGTGGATCCCATAGTCAAATGATTAAAATTTCCCTAAAAATTTGCCCCCTGCTTTCAGGCTGGAGACAAAATTCTCTTAGAAATGTATAGAAAGCAAGTCACAAGGCATGAGAACAGTCTGTCAATGCTGTCTCCAAGCACAAGGTGAAATCTTGACTTTCAGCTGTATCTCCAAACACCAACCTCTCAAACTTCACTGAGTTTCCAGTGTTTGGCCTCCTTTTGGATCTCTTTTGGCACCAATAAAGTCAGAACCTCATTCATCAGCTGTAATCCTAAAATCAACTTCTCCTCAGTACCACGTGGATGCTTTAAGGTACAGCTGAGCTAACCGCCTGAAATATGGGCAGAGAGCAGCTCTCAGAACCTTTTCCTCTTGAAATTCACAACAAAGATGTGGCACTTTTGGCCAGGACACCTAACATTCACTGAGTTAACATGGTAGAGTTGCCCATGACTCAGATAAGGATGCTGTCAGAACTGTAGAGTTCAAAACATGGTAACCATAAAAGGTCTGACTGCCCAAATGAACTGCAGTCCTTCACAGAACCTGCTTCCTCAAGAATGCTTTCTAGTGCGTCTGTTTTTATGAAGACCTCAACTCAAAAGAAACAACTAAAGACGTTTTTCCAGAAAAAAAAAGAATATTGATGACATTTGCTAGTCTAATGATCTTGCTATGCCATAGTGGCAGTGTATGCTTCTAACTTTTAAATATGATCTGTATTTTACAACAGTTTTAAACCAGAGGTGCCTTAGGCATAAACCATAAAATTTAATTATTTTCACCTGCAAGCATCAGCTCATGCAACAAAATAAAACGTGGATCAATCAAATATTTATTTGTTTTGGCTTTACATAGTGCTTATCAGAGGATTTATCATGTAGCAATAGAAATGGGAAATAATAATTCAAAAGTAAAACATGGATGAGTCAAAAAAAAAAAAAAAAGAACTTGGAGATGTACCTGTTACTTTAGATTGATGTTAAAATTATGAGTGAATCACCAGATTAGTACATTTCTATTCCTGAAGTATTTTTTATCTCTAATTAGAATATAATTTAAAATAGCCTTGTGATACATGAAAAAAATCATCACAAGAAAACAAACAGCTTGTTGTCCTCTTTACCTGGTCAAATACATGCCTATCCTGAGGACACAAATGTCTTTTTTATCCTTTTGTCAGGGTGATATCCTGTGTACTAGTGCATGGCCTAGAGAAGAGATGAAATGCTGCAAAACTAATAAAAATGAGAATGGAGGAGCAAATAGCAGCTAAAGGGAAAGGCAGGGCTAGTGGTCAAATATATTATGTTATGCCAAAAGAATAAGCTGGGGTTCCACATCTCTTCTGAAGATGCCGCATATTGCTCAACAAGGGATAGCAGGGCCAGAAGACAGATCTGTTTTCATTATGTCCCTGTCAGTGCTGGAAAAGCTCACAATTGATTCTGTTGTGATAACCACATCATATCAGATGCAATTCGGGTCTTCTTCTCGCTAAACCCCAGTGAGTGAACAATCTGGGTAGCACAACATCAGTAACATAGAAAATCAATGGTAAACTTGGTTTTGAAATACATTTTATAATTCTGGAGTTAATAAGAACTCTTACATAGTAAATGGGTGGTGAACATGGGTGAACTTCCTGTTTCTCCAGTTTTCTCAGGGTTCAGTTTAATGGAGATTTAAAGCATTGTGATCTGACAGCTTGTATTCTGTGTGTACTGAAAAATTAAACTCCTACCATGCCTTTCAAGTAAGTTCATTTATGAAAATACAGATTTGTAATTAACCAGAAACTGGATTGTGTCTACTCATTGTTTTTGAAAGCTAAATGGACCAGTACATTTGTACTTTTTCAGTAAGTGCACTTGCCTAGTTCGATATGACCCCACCTACTTCAGCCAGGGCCTCAGACCGCAAAAGCCAGGACCAAAAGAGAAAACAAAAGATTTCTTTTAATCTGAGCAAGGACAGCATTCGACAAAGCCTCAATAGCCTCATTTGAGGCCTTTAGAGGTAGTGATAACAAAAGCAATAACACACAGAACAGTGATGGCTGCAAAATAGCATGTTCATCATTTATTGTATAATTATCTCATAAAATTTCACTGGACATCCTCACACTAAGATTCTTCTTGTTTAAAATATAAAACAATCTAACACTGCTAAAAAGGTCACTAGAAATGAATAGTGAATAATATTTATTACAAGAAGGATAGTTAGGAGAATTATTTAATATATTGAAGGACTTTTTCAATGGTGTTGGCATCCTAGTATTTCTGGCATCTGCAGATGTAGAATTGCATGATATCTTGTAGGAATGGTATTTCTCAAAGAACAGCGAAGTTTACTAGGACCAGAAATAGTGCGGGGGGGAATTTCTTCTTAAAGTCATAAGAGAACTTTCATGCCATTTATCTATTCTTTTGAAAATGGAACACTCATGCCATCTAATCATGACTTCCTCAGATTCTGCAAGACCCATAAAAGGGGCACATTGATATCCAGTGAATAGAAATACAGTATTGCATTCTGGATTTTATCTGTTCTGTGCATTCTTTATATTCAACCCATAATATTCAGAGATTGTTTTCATGAACCTAGCTTGTTCAGTCACTAGTCATCTGATTTTGCTCTGCTCTGGAGATGACTGTGAATAGTTTTTCTTTCCTATTTGAATACTGAGTATCAAGCCATCTAGTTTGAGAAATATTTTAAATTATGTCTACCATATGTATTAATTACACATGAGAATCTAATGTTTCAATTTCTATCAGTTGCTGAAAACTTTTTCAGTAATGCTATCAGCTGAGATCAGTTTGCGTAAAGGCATTAACACCTAGTATCAAAATAGAGCTTTATTTTACAAAGAATAAAATTCCTAAGGCTAATACCAAACAGTTTACTTGGGTTTAATCTCTGGTTAGATCTTGTCTCTATATCTACTGTGATATCTGGTTTTAAAACCATGAGTGAAAATAAGTTTGGTGGTTTCATACTTGTTTCTTATAGATATTTGTCCAGGTAACAAAGTCTCTGCACAATTCAGTGTGTTTATCAATCTAAAGCAAAAGCAACTAGAAAAGACAAATATTTTTCTAGATGAAGTAGAGTTTGAGTTACAGTTTAAACTACCATAAGAACCCAGGTGTGTGGAGGTTCCATTTCACTCCTTTTGTGCTACTGGCTTAAATCACGAGGTGAGAAGAAATGACAGAAACCCTGTGCCTTAGTCTAATAACTGTTAATAAGGCTACTGAAGGCATCCTTACAAAATGTGGTGGCAGTCTTAATTCAAAGACCTATCTGCAAAGACACTTTTCCTACTGACTTCAGGAAGTATGGACTCCTGGCCTCTCTCTGCAATCTATCCCACAGTCATTCAGCAGTCCTTAGAAAAGGTGATGTTGAAGATACCGTGTCCACCTTGGACCAGCACAGAAAGTATAAATATGAATTTTTGAAGATTCATGTGATGAGTCCACAGCATCATTTCTCATTGCACCAGAAATCCAGGGTAGTCAGGATAATGCAGAGCACATTTAAGTTGTTAAATAAAAAAGATTCAGAAAGTGAATTTGAGCAGTTGGCATAGACTGTCCACACTACCAGCTCCTCCTTCGGTCCTTGTTCTGCTTTAGATTAGTTCCATTAATTTTCTTCAAAGAGAATCTGTAAAGGAGACAAAAAACAGTGTGGACAAAAGTTGTTTGGTCATTTGGAGTCAGTCATAATGCCTAATCCTTTTTCATTTAGCAGTACAGGTTACCTATCCTGTGAGAGCTGTCACCGAGACACTGGTACGCAGGCACCTTCGGACCTATCCCGAGCAAACGTGGCTCTTGCCCATTACTAAAACTAAGAAGCTATAGAGATAACACAAACCCTGTATTCTGATCCTTTTTCTTCATGTCCAAATCATGCGCTAGGCTCAGAGTGGCTTTATTGATGGAACATTTTCACTGGGAAAATCAACACTATCAATTCTATGCAGTTCCTGTAGGTTTTGAAAGAAATTTCTCAGCACAAAGGAAATTTCTTCCTCAAGATCAAAATTTCTCTTGATAAGTTAATAATTACTGTATTGATTAAAGATATTTCTGGTGCAAGATTTTTTTACAAAAGCCATAGCCAAATGAAAACTTATTTATACTCTAAACTCTGATTCCATCAGAATGGAATTAGGTCTTTCTGAATGTTTAACTGCATGGTGGGAAATTACTTGGTCCAACACTTTTACCTAATAGTCTTTCAAGATCCACTCATAATGAAACATTCTGATTAGAAGAAATTACTTCCTTTTTCAGGTATTTATAAAAGATACAATGAGAAAATAGCTGTCAACGTAAGTAAATAAAATTGTCCAGGGTCTTTTTTCTGTGCGTACGGATAAAGTATAAAAATCCTGCCTATATACCCTGCCAGGACTACTTATTAGGACTAGTCCCAGGTACATATTTTCCCCCAAAATGTCCATCCCTTGGAATGGGTCAAAAACCTGCCAATGAGCACTGTAACAATTGAATAGGTCTGGACAAATATACAGGCTTCTTAGATATAAAAATTATTTAAAATATTACTCAAAACTAAATAAAATCACAAGCAATTGCTGTGTTTTCTTTAATTCTTACCATCAGTCTGGCTATCGCCACACGCACAAACCAGCCATATCCTGCCATCAAGCTGTCCACAAGCTCTTTTCACCAGAGAAAAACAGGCCTATGATCAGATATATTTTCCTGAGATGCCGCACAATACACAGCCACATAATTGCATTATACCT